>CM062804.1:1340183078-1341392571 GCA_031772625.1 Pinus tabuliformis | reverse complement strand
TAAAACAATAATAAAAAATTTACCTTCTACCAAAATATTGATAAAGGTTTGCATCCAATTCAATTTTGGCGATATCCCAAATTGTTGAGATAAATATCGTTACCTGGTGTTCCAAGCACGGCGTACTTGCTTGAGACCATACAACACTCACTTGAGTCTTCACACTGAGACTCTCGATCAAAAGTATCGAATCCTTCTGGTTTATCAATACACACTCCTCCTCGATAACTCCATTGAGGAATGTTGTTTTCATATCTATATTAGTAGATCTTCCACCCCATTTGAGTAGCCAAAGCAAGGATTGATTCGATGGATGAGTACCTTGCTACAGGAACAATGATCTCCTCATAGTCAATCCCATAAGCGCGAGAGTACCCCTTGGCCACAAATATGGAATTGTAATTTTCTATGCTTCCGTTTGCTACATGCTTCACCTTGAAGATCCATCTCGAACCCACAATTGATTTGTCTGTTAGCTTTGGGAGCACTTCCCAAGAATTGTTATTAAAAAATGGATTTGTACTCCTTCACCATTGCATCAACCCATATTGGTTACTCTACTACTTCCTTGAAAGAGGATGGCTCAGTATTTACTAGCTCAGTCATTACAACCATGTATCCATTGTACTGATTTGGTGAACTTCTTTTCCTACACTAGTTTGAAGGAGCACCCACATTCTCCCTTGCATCCTGCACAAGTCTCTCAGCTTCCCTAGTTCTCTTCCTACCTTCTTTGGATGATTTTGCTTGAGTGGTTGTCTCCACTCTCTACTCCTCAACTTGTGGCTTCTCCACAACATCCTGAGGCTCCTCCTTTGGAGCTAAAATATCCTCCTTTGGTGGGATCTGAAGCTCCCTCTCAAGAGAGCACCACATGGCTTTGTCTTCATCAAATTTGACATCCCTTCGCACAACTGTCATTCTGAGGGATGGAAAATACACACAGTAGTTGTGGGGAGTTTTTGTGTAACCCACAAATACCCAACTCTGTTGTCAGCTCTAACTTCTTCCTTGACTCTTTGGAGACATGGAAATAAATAGAGGCTCCAAAGATCTTGAAGTCTGACACATTTGACTTCCTTCCCAAGAAAATCTCCTTCAGTGTGATCATGCCAAGAATCTGACGAGGACTCTTGTTCTACAAATAAACCATTGTGTTCAATGCTTCATCCCACAAGTGTAGAGGTAGGCTTTGGTCATCCAACATCACTCGTGCTACTCCCACAATGCTACGGTTCTTCCTCTCAGCCACCCCATTATGTTTTGGGTTGTGGGGTGTTGTGAGATCTCGTCAAATGCCTTATTTTGCATAGAATTTTTAAACTCATTCGACACGTACTCACCTCCATTATCACTACTAAGAGCCTTCACCTTATTGCTCATTTCTTTCTACACCAGTACCTTGAACTCTAAGAACTTGGAGAAAATATCATCCTTCTTCTGCATGAAGAATATCCAACACTTCTGTGAGAAGTCATTAATAAATATGACAAAATATTTGTGCCTGGAAGTGGAGGTTGTCGAGAATGGTCCATAGACATTAGAGTGGGTCCTTTCAAGGACTGCATGTGCTATGTTGTCCCGATCATGGAAAGTGGATTTTGTGTACTTCCCTAAAGTACAACCTTTTGATGTATCCTATAGCTCTAGTACCTCTTTGGGGAGGCCTGTGGTAATCTATTGCATGATATTCAAAGTGCCATGAATAAAATGGCAGTCTTGTATGCCAAAGTTCACCGACATCGTGGCTCTACACCTTCTTCGCCTTTGTATTCAATGCAACACAATCCTCTGCATCTAGCATGTAGATGTTCTTCACACAAACCTTGAGTGACTTCACCTATCCCATGGCTATGTGTCAGGAACGTATTTCCTTTGTTGAAGATCACATCATAGCCACTGTCTTCCAAAATTGTAATGGAGAGAATATTATTCTTTAGACCCAGAACAAACATCACATCCTTGAGTGTGAGAAGGGAGCTTGACTCCCTCTAAAAGGTGACTGTACCAATCCTAGTTGCATTATACCTTCCATCATCTCCCATATCGATGTGAATCTGGAGATCCTTCTCCTCCAAATCACTAAAAAAATATTTGTTCCCCATCATATGGAACGAGGCACTTCTATCCAAGTACCACACACTTCCCATCATTGTGCAGGTCATTCATGCAATGACAGTAAAATCAATCTCAAATTATGAAACCAAAGATTCACTTGCTACTCCTCCTCAAGTATTCTTGCTTGTCTTCTTGTGTGGGCACTTTGTTGCTTAGTTCCTAAATTCATGACAATGAAAACACTTGTTTCTGGACAAGTCTTTCTTCTTGCCCCCCTTGACTATATTCTTCTTTGGATTGATATTTCTTCCCTTTCCCTTTCTTTTCTCTTCCAACCAAGGCACGGTTCTCCTCATCCTTTCCCTTGGATGAAGTATCGTCTCTAGTATTCCGCCTTATTTATTCTTGTACCAAATCAGACCATAGGCATTCCCAATTTGGTAGTTTCTCCCTCCCATTCACCAAATCTTGGTAGTTGTGACAACTCTTGGGAAGGCCTAGAAGGGCTTGGCTCACCAAATCATCCTCTACTAAATTAAGACCAACTTGACCAAGTTCATCACGACATTGTGTGAACCTACTCAGGTACTGTGGAATGGTCTCATTCCTCTGCATTGTGATATTTCAAAGTTTGTCCTTGAGTTCCAATTTCTTGTGGTCACTACTATTCTCATACAAATTTGTCATTTCTTGCCACATTATAGACTAATTCTCTTTATCGTGGTTATTTGAGACAATATGGTCTCGTACTCCCTCCAATATGATTCTCCTCGCCGTAGCTACACACTTATTCCATTCTTCTAGATCCTTAGCATCAAATGTTTTTGTTTTTAGAATATCATTATCAATGAATTGCTTCAACCCATTATCGTCCAGTACTGCCTCCATGCAATCCTTCAATGATACATAATTTGTGCTTCTCTCAAGGGAATCCTCAAGCCTTAGTCCAATGAAAGCCATCTTCTCTGTCCTGAATAAAAGCTACAACAATGATCTTCAAATTCGAATCTCATGTAATGACAACTTCGAAATCTCAGCTCTACAGTGATTCCAGCCCTGATACCATGTAGAAATTAATGTGTATATTTAATACTACTCATGAAATTTATGAGATCACAATACTTGAAGCTACTCTACTGATCTGTGGAAGTTAATTCACCATTTAGAATAGAATTCATAGACATGCAACAGGAAAAATCACACATGCATAGAGATTTATCTAGGGAAACACAACTACTCAAAACCCCTTACTATCTGTATTGCATTAATAAGAGAATAAAGAAGAAATACATATGTTTCCTTAAGCTTTAGCACACCCTGCAAGTGTATAGTCTATCCCTCTTCCTGATTGACTGAATCTGGCTAACACTTAGCCAATTTTCAAGCCCTCCAAGCTCCTATTCCTTGCATTGTTTCCTTGGGAAATTGGCCCCTATTATTTAGGAATTTCCCACTATTGAATTGCGTAGTTCCCTAGGGTCATTCCTCTAACTTGATGCACCACATGTACACATTGAAATATGCTACAACTAATATTACACTTCCTTGGAATCTCCATCTCAATTGGGTGACTCGAATTCTCTGAATGCAAAAAATATTTTGGGTTGATTGATCAGTTAACTGGTTGATCATTGAGTGTGGTTGAATTTCCACTTCCATAACTTGAACTCCATAGAAAGTAAATAAATAGTTGAGCCCTAATTGGCTTGAACAAACCCAAACTAGGAACAACAATACTGTTGTCCCCAGTGGTGTCGCCAATTCTGTTAAGGGAGAATGTTCCCTAGGGTCTTGGGTTATCTATAATAATAAAAAAAGTATTCCACACAACCATGATGCTAATATAAACAAACTACGTGAAGAGGGGTGCACCTGGGGGTCCTTCATTTGGGAAGATCCAGCGAGGGTTCAAACCCTCTAGGAGTTCCTTTTGCTCCTTCAACCTACAAAACAATCAATTCAACAAAGCACATCAGTATATGGACTAAACATCATAAAGAAATCAACTTCATATCATATTGAAAGTTAGTTATGCAATTGAAATAATCATTCATTTGTAAATCATAACATTGATATCATAAACATGAAGAAGATTCATATTAGGAACAAGACAAGTGTTTCTTTTATTATAGATAACTAAAGTACAGAAAGGAATGATTTCACCTGAGTCTTCTTTTCGAAGGCTTCAAGCGGAACCGTCCTCGGGATTCGTCCAATCTCAAGCCTTCAACAAGCTTCTTCCATAACTCACTCAAGGATATCTCAACAAATGGAGAGACATCATAACTCAAGGAAACAAGGGTTTCCTATAATGGGGGAAGTGCTGGAAGCACAGGGATCTTCAGACCTGATCTGGGATAATCTCAACAGAGTGATTTTTCTCTCTATTCTCTCCTCCCTTAGGCCTTCCCATTGAAGCCTTTTTATACTTCTCCCAAAGTAGTTTTTTAGTTGGGAATTCGTTGGGAACAGTTGGGCCACGGGCACTAATAGGTAATCAGCAGGTAAAACCTGTGATCTCTGCCTAAAATTAAGGAGATTTAATTTTTTTAAGTGTTTTAAGACATATACGTGGGTTGGGTATAAACATACCCATGTACACAAACGTTTAGCTCAGGGAAATGTTGCATATAGGGAGTAAAACATTGTTTTTCAAGTATCTGGACCAGGTCTGGAAGGAGGGGTTTCCCTACACCATGAGTGCAGCATCACAAACATGAAGAGTGAGATTTGGAGCTATAATAGATGCCCCCTAATATATGAGGTCAGAAGGGGTACATGATGGCCAAAATATATTATGTAAGTGCATGGAAAGGAAAAATGTCAAAAATTGAGAAGGACTTCACCAGAGTTCAGCCTACCAAGCCACAAAAGGAGATCAGAAAGAAACACTATCTGAGGCGGGCATGCCCATGCTCAAAGAAAGTAAAGAATGTACACATATCAAGTACAAGTGTATCCATCAAGTATATAAGTATAAAGCACTGGAAGATACATAATGGATCATCTGATCACGATCGAACAAGTACATGTCTAAATATCACATAGAAGAATGTCAATGATGTTGAAGGATGAAATGGATCACTGATAGCAAAGATTAATCCCCAAAAGTACCAAATGAACATGATGGAGTAAGATGGTACTACACTGCAAACCTAGGTGCCAGCATGTAAAATGTCGCCATGAATGACTGCAACATATAAGGTGGAGTGGTATCAACTAGCAGCAACTATCAAGTGAACCAATGAATGCTGATGCAACCTGAGGTCTTCACCAACCATCGTGGTACATTTATACACCATGGGAATAAATGATCTAAAGTTGACCATGTGAGAAATCGTTTGATTACTGGTCATTAATGTATACCATTAACAAACACGAGACTACTCACCAATAATGATAATGAGCGTCAAGGTACTCAGTACAATCTAACAAGTGTGAATAGATGAGCTGGAGTTGAACACCTGTAAAAATCTATCAATCAAGAGACAATGATGATTTCCCACTATCGATAGTGAAGGATCTGCCACTAATGATTGCAAACCCTAAGGTACTGCCAAATGGACTCTATATCTTTGCCCCAGAGTAATGAGTCATAGTCGATAGGGAAAGATCAGCTAGAAGGAAGGCATTAAGGCATCCTTCATCAATCTAGCACGAGTGTAACCCGTAGGCCAATAATGTGGAAGAAATCGGACGAAAAAAGATGTAGCAACCCAACCGAAGCATGTTTTCGGCATACACAATATGTAGCTAGCGCACGACAGAAACCCTCTGAACCAACCAATAATGAAAGCTGACACAGAGGCGAGGTATCCACCAATAGGGTCAAATGGAAACCAAGGTACTGCACGAATCCCAATGTGTGATAGTGTAAGCTGATGTCGAACACAAGGGAAACCACTCAGTCAAAGACCCATGATACTGATCGATGTTGAGCACAAGGTGACCTATCAATAATGGAAATAGGGATAGGGTATGGCTCTAGGCCTGTCCTCAGAGCAAGATGTCGTCGTTGATAAGGACAAGACCCGCTAGCAAGAAGTCAATGGAGACCTTCTCAAACTAGCATGAGTAAAGGACCAATATAACTGATGTGATGATAGACAAGATACTGACAACCAGGGATGGCCGACTGAAAATGAGTCAAGAGACACCACAGAGAGGCCGACTCAGACTAACTTCCCTTGAACAAAAGCACGACTCAATGTGACTATGTGGCAGCATATGATGACCCTGTATAAGTTCGCCATGCAAGAGGCATGAACGAACCCTCCATATGATTGGAAGAGATAACCAATTGCGGGAGAACTGACTTAATAACAAGGTTGAGGCATGCTTAAGTCAAACTAAATCCTTCCCAAGTGGAGGAGTCTTTGTGTTGAATTCTTTGTTCAAGGGCGACACGACTGACTCTAGCTACCAATAATAAGTGGAAATACTATCCCGTTCCCACTCTTTTTGGAATATATAATTTTTTTGTCTTTTTCTTTAAGCTGGAAAAAGAATAAAAGAATGCCATATTACAGTGGAAAGAACGAGTGTTGGTGAAATAGATTATCTAGTTCCTGGGATTGGAACATTCCTATGCTCAATGCAGGGAGGTGAAAATTGGTCAAAGACACTTAAAGGCATGTTCCTTCCACGGGTCAAGGTGTGTCAAGTTGCAAAAGTCAAGGGCATGCAAGTTTGATTTTGTAGTCGTCATGGTTAAGAGTTGGCTTAAACACGAGTCTAAGTGAAGCCGGCTCAAGGACAAAAGGTGAAAATGGTCAAAATGCAATGCAGTAGTATAACTCAACACAAAGGAGCCTCTAGAGTGTAAGGCCTGAACGAAGCGGAGAAGAAAAGAGGAATGAGTCTTCAGTGCATAAGTCATGGCAAGACTACAGAGGACTCCCGAGCCTACTCAGATCAAAGCAGCATGGGCAACAAATGTCAGTGAGGTGCTAACTACGATTCCCATGAAAAGGATGGCTCTACCGTCGTGTCATGATTTAAAAATCGGTGAGTGAAGGTGGTTTACGAACCATAACACGATGGGATCGACCCTATGGCAAGTATATCAGCAAATGGAGGCTAGTATGCATAATGCAACGGAAAAAATGGCTTCCCTAACCTATATGCTAGTAAAAAAATGATACCTGCCATGACGGGTCAGCAGTCATGGAACTGTCTCGAAACTATTGGAAAAAGCATCCAAAATGTCTTGAAAATCAAACCATTCTCGACATTCCAAGCTCCCAAGTTAAAAGTTACATGAGACAAAACAAAATCAAGATTTGAAAAAAGATTTCATTTTCAAAGCTTATATAATAGTCTTTTGACTCACCATTATCATCATTTTGTTTGAGAGCAAAGAAGTGGAGCAAAAGGAGCAAGCATTGCCATTCGCCAAAACTGACCATTCGAATTGTCCCAAAATCACCAGGTAACCCTTAAACTTATCTTGCATTCAATTGTGATTTGTTTTAGAATTTTTAATTTAAGTTTTATCGTTGAATTATTTTCAAAGATGTTGTACCGACGTATACACGGATTGGATATAAAAAACCTGTGTATGCGCAGGCCCTACATGCGACTGTGTGTAAAATGGACTCGAGTATATGCCACGGAAACTTCAAAAAAAAATCTAACGGTCCAAATTCATTTTTTCTTCAGGATGCCAGTCACTTGGAGAGAAAGAGAGCATACTTTAGTGGATGATGAGGTTATGAATGATCCTAATGCTTTGGATGCCTTACGAGGATGTGGTTTGCTAAAGTTCTTTAAAATGCCAAATATGAAAGCAAACACCCACCTGCTTGACATGTTCATTCACTACTGGAGCATCGAGGATGACGCGTTTATGATTGATCAGATGCCGCTCAAGATAGAGGTTGAAGATATTTATTTCATCACTAGCCTTTCCCGGAGGGGAGAGGTGGTACATTCCACGGGAAAGTCACGAGGCAGTCTCTCCATCGAGGACTACGTACATATCTATTGTCTGGGTCATCCTGAAAAGGTTGGAAGTCAAATTCCAATCAAACATGTGGAGAGTTTATCTTTGAGAATAATCCTGTTCACCATAACTAGTGTGAACAGATCAGCTTCTTTGCACCACGCATCACGGCTAGCCATGAGCTTAGCAGTAGACTGCCTCACCATCGTCTTTGATTGGTGTACTCCTCTTCTTGCTAACCTGAAGAGCCAGCTTACTTCTATTAAGAAGGGACAGACCAAAAATTTTGGATATGGAACTATCTTGTGCTTTTTCTTCTTTGAGAGGGTCCCAGCACTTTGGCCTAGAATACTAGTTTTGATTAGCACCCCACGAGATCCATGCATGGGCAGGTGGGCTGACTTGAGGAAACGTTTAGGAGGTGGGGATGTCCCATGGACTACTTTCGATGATGACTTCTTCTCGTGTTGGGAGTAGTAGATCATCACCATAGATGACTACCCTTATGCTGGGTTGGATTTCCTAGGAGATCCTGATCTAGCATTACCACCAACTACAACATGGGGTGACATAGGTAGCAAATATTTTTGATTTTATGATTTTTTGTGATTTTTCAAATATAATAGCAAATTTTGAAAAATATTTTCGATAGGATTCAAATGATTAATATGATGATCATGTTCCAGATATTGGAGCGGTGCGACCAGATGGGATCCTGCGGCATGGATGTCGCGGCTGAGGGGCCGAAGAGGCGGCTATAGACACAGAGTGACTTCTACACACTGTTCAGCAGCACTTGGTGAGACTAACTCACCGAGTACCGATGGAGGCCATAGAGGATCTCCCTATAGATATGCAGCGTCATGTGGTTGGCATGCCACGAGACTAGGTTCGCACTCTTAGGCGTGTGGCCAAAGCAGTAGTTGCATACTTAGCCGCTCATCCTGAGCCGGGGCATTAGATGTACTGGACATGATTATGGGCATTTGAGTCCCAATTTTTGTATATTATTTTGGACACACTTATGTACACTTGAGATGCTTTATGATATATATATATATATATATATATATACAGTTCTGACTTTTTGACACTTGATTTTATTGTGATGAATGATTGATATGCCAGTCTAACGCTTGATTAGCGATAGAATCTGCTAACCAATTATGAGATACTGGAATTTGAAAATAATTAATGTAAGTAAATGATCTTTGCAACAACCTCACCCTTAAATACTGGTGATATAAACATGGATCCCTTACCCAATAAATGCTATTCAGTTGTGACACTATCAATTGTGAATCAAGATAAACTACCAACGAATCGATTTCATAAGAAATTTCTTCGGATAGTAAATTAATGATGGCAGTATACTCAGCCATATTATTTGAAGTAGGACCAATGCATACTCCTCTTGACACCATCAATTGACTAGTTGGATAGTAGATTACCTAAGTTGCAGAAGCAAGGTTCCGAGTGTGACGATTAGCACCATCGGCGAATCCAAAATAGACCAAGTCATCCATCAACTCCTGCCACAGTAGATCAAAAAGTGTCATATCAATAAACTCTTGATGTGATATGTACAAATGTACAAAATGTACAAAGAAGTCATTGCCTAGCTACTACTTAAGCAAAGTACTTCTTGAGGTAGAGCACGTTTCGCGGCTCCGCCAACTTGTTTCCTTCAAAATCGATTAACTCATACGCCCCTTTTTCTAAAACTCATTTAATTATAAAGGGATCGTACCACATAGGTTTGAACTTGCCTCCCCAAGGCGTCCTTATCTTGGTCATAGACCAAGACAAGGTCACCTTCAGAAAAGACTCGAGGATGGACAACTTTGTCATACTGAGTTTTAACCCTTTTCTTATGAGCCTCATTGATTGTGGCGGCATCTCGACACTGCTCATCGAGATGCTCCAAATGAAGGAGGCGCTCTTCGAGACTAGAGGTCTCGGGAAGGAGCTCAATAGCTAACTTAAGAGATGGAATTTCACATTCAATAGGAAAGATATATTCCATCCCATAAACTAACTGAAAAGGTGTAAAACCTATAGCAGTCTTTACGGAGGTTCTGTATGCCCAAAGAGCCGAATACAACATAAGATGCCAATTGGATCGATTTTTGTCAATCGTCCTTTGCAGGATCATTTTAAGGGTTTTGTTCACTACCTTGACCTATCCATTGGCCTGAGGATAATATGAAGATGAGTGCTCCTACCAGAAACCCAATTTAAGAGCTAATTCAGACATTAGTTGGTTCTGGAAATGACTGCCATGGTCAGTGCAAATCTCTCTTGGGATACCGAACCTTGAGATAATCTGATTAAAAAGGAATAATTCCGTTGTTTCACTATCATTTTTATAAGTGGGCATGGCCTCAGCCCACTTCGTGAAGTAGTCTATGGCCACGATAATGTACTTGTGATTCGCTGCTGAAGGCGGATTACATCAATACCCCACTTAGTAAAAGGACCGACGGTGACAATGGGGAAAAGAGGAGTTGGATGTGCGCGCATCTTCTGAGTATAGATTTGACAGGGGTGACAGTGTTTGACTACTTCAACACAATCTTTGAAGAGCAAAGGCCAAAAATAGCCGGCACGCAAGATACGTTGGGCTGTAGCAAGCCCTGAAAGATGACCACCACAAGCTCCACTGTGGCAATCATTAAGTACTGACTCTGCTTCCTCTAGGGTTAAACAATGCCGAAGGATTGAATCAACCCCTCGACGATATAATGTGTCACCGATGATGAGATAGTTCTTAGCTAGGTGACGTAATTTTCGACATTCATCCTTAGAGAAAGTAGAGGGGAACTTCGAAGTCTGGAGATAGACAATGATATCTCCATACCAAGGGTCGAGTGAAGAGATGAGGAATAAATGTTCATCAGGTAAACTTTCCTCATAAACTGTATCCTCTCCACAAGGCAGCTCAGAGATTAACTCCGCAAAAACCATAGATTTCTTAGACTTGGCGGACAAGAACTTGAGATCGAATTCTTGTAAGATGACTATCCATCGATTATATTTTCCCCCAATCACTCGCCTACTGAGGACAAATTGGAATGGATTGACCGTTGCTAAGACAAAAGTTTTGCGTAGCAAAATATAATGGCGGAGCCGCTGGACAGCATGGACAGCTGCCAAAGCCAACTTCTCAACAGGGGAATAGCGAAGTTCAAGACCTATCAAGCCTCGACTCAAATAATAAATCACATGCTCTATGAGAGCATCGTCTTCCTGAATGAGAACCATACCTATGGTTGATTTTTCCACAGCGAGATATAAAAGGAAGTCCCTACCATAATCTGGTGGACTCAAAAGTGGGGCAGAGACTAATGCCTTTTTCAAGGCATCAAATGACCGTTGCACAAAGTCATCCCACACATATGGGACTCCTTTACGTAGCAAACGCATAAATCCTTTAGTGATCTCAGCATAATTCGCTATAAACCTTCTTAAGAAATTAGCTTTCCCTTGAAGACTTTGAAGTTGTCGAATTGAGGACGAGGGAGGCAACTGAATTATTGCCTCTACCTTGAAGGGATCAACCTGAATCCCTTCATTTGACACAATGAACCCTAATAACCGACCAGATGTAACCACGAAAATGCACTTATTGGGATTCAACCGGATCTTGTAAAATCGACATCACTCAAAAACCAATCGAAGGTGACTAGGATGATCAGTTCTCTTTCGAGAACGAGCAGCTAGATCATCCAGGTATGCTTCGATGATATGTTTAATGTCATGGAAAGCATATGACATGGCCCACTGGAAAGTAGCTCCAGCATTTTTAAGACCAAAAGGCATCTTTCTGTATGCAAAGGTACCCTAGGGACATATAAAAGTTGTCTTATGCTGATCTTCAGGACGGATAGAGATCTGATTATAACCGGAAAAACTGTCCATGAAGGAGAAAATCTCATTGCCCACACATTCATCAATAATCTGATCAATAAATGGCGTGGGGTAATTATCTTTAGGACAAGCTTTATTTAGGTCCCTAAAGTCAGTGCACACTTTGATTTTTCCTTGCTTTTTATCCACAAGGACTGGATTAGAAACCCAATCTGTAAGAGGAACATGGTATATGAAACCCGCCTTGAGCAACTTCTCTACTTTAGCTTTAATGGCTGATACTTTCCTAGGATTAACCGGCTGAAGCTTTTGACGAATCAGTTTGGCGTTTTCATACGTCTTGATCTCATGTTGAACTATGGATGGATCAATGCTAGGAATTTGTTCATAAGACCAAGCAAATACGTCTCGAAATTCCTTAAAAAGGTTAATGTAAATTTGAATTTCTTCAAGGGAACATTCGGCTCTGATGAAGAGATTCTCGATCATGCTAGGGTTCCTAGAGATGTTTATAGATATCATTTTTGAGATCACTGACATATTACCTTCGGCACGAAAGTGTGCTGGAGCCAAAGGATTTGATACCATACAAACATCACTAGTAAAGAGCTCAGAGAACCTAGATTCTACTTCCTGCAATGGAGGAAGAAAATATGAACGATGGTGTAAATCTTCCCAAGGTCGATGTACACCCATCATTACTTCTAAGATCGCTTCCTTGGATGGTAAAACCGTGTCTAAATAGTCCATAGTGAAGGTAGAACCAAGGGTCTAAGTGGGGGCCACATCACCATCTAGCTCCTCCTCGGAGAAAGGAGTAGAAAGACTGTCTGCAGAGTTGACGATAGACTGATATCTGAGCTCTGCTATAGACATAGGAAATGTCGTTCCACCAACTTGTCCTTCAGCTAATGTGGTCGTAGGTGAAGGCAAGGTCTAAGGATCTGAAAATTAATGAGTTCGAAAGAACGCTTCTCGTGAAGGTTCCTTGGTTGATGAAACAACATTGATTCTAGCAATAGGAGAGGGAAGATCAAAGGTACCCATCAATAAAGAATACATCCCAACTCCTAGATTCTTGGTAGAAGGACAATAATCCAATTGATCAAACTTAACGATTTTCCCTTCATGAGGAAAGCCAATGACACGAAACAGAGTCGAAACAATAACATCCATTTCATATACCCAGTTCCTTCCTAAGAGGAGATTGTAGTCTAGGTTAGCATCAATGACTTCTACTTCAACATTAATGACTTTTCCCCCAACACATATGGGAAAGGCCAGGATAATCCCATGCGGCTTATGAGAATGCCCATCAAATGCAGTCAAGAGGGTAGGCAAAGGAACAACCAAAGGCGATCCGATGGCCTTCCAGTATGACATCGACATGACGCACGTGGAAGCTCATTCATCAATAACGATACGAAAAATGTTAATTTTTCGATATGTATACTTTATTTGAAAAGCCATGTGATGAGGGAGTTACTTTTTGACATTTAGCGTGTTGAAAGTGAGCACTAAAGAGTTATTTGGATCAACTGCCCCTTTAAATATCGGCATCTTTATCGTGTTCGCCATGTTGAACGGTTGATGCGGAGGTGGAGGTGGAGGTGTAGGTGTATGTAGAGGAGGTGGAGGTGGCAGTGGATTGGATGGATGGGGTCTCCCCGAGATACCCTGGCTTATTATCTACAGCGCGCTTTGTGGAGTTCTTAGAATAGTTCCTTCGTTGTCACTATCAAAAGATCCTAACAGCAGGTTGTATTCAGAGTTTGATTCTTTGTTCCTTTTAAAAGGTTTTCTACTTCACGTAGTCCAAACATCAATGTAATCGCATAACCCATTTTTCACACAATAGAATCTTAATCCAGGTTTTTAGACATTTTAAGTACTTGCCTCTTGGTCCCTTGAAGAATCTGCGCTCTACTGCACTATAGCAGATGGTTGTATCGATCGTGAGTTCAATGATGAATCCTCCTAATATACGGTCAATCCAATGATCAATGGCCAACGTGATGTTATTCTCTGAAGCTTTCAAGCACTTCACTAGTTCTAGGGTCCACACAATAGGGCTTTCAAGCCTCCACATAACCTGACTATTCGCTACTCTAGATAGCCACTCATGCAGTAGGCAAGGAAAGAAATAGAATAAGGCTTTAGTCTCATCTTTGTGCAGGTATCTATTCATCCATTGTTCCTTAGATAACTGTGTGTTTCTATTTTCCTGAGCTAAAAATGTGTGCACCTTCTGATTGATCCACTTTTCAATTTCTTTCTTAGTAGGGAACCACTTATTCAACATCACACCTTCCTCAGACAGATCCCGGTTGTTATCACCAAAAAATTGATCATCTAGCCTAATTTACTAGATGGATCGAAGTACACCATGTAAAGCCAATTTTACCATAGTAAAATTGCTTTCACTGTGAGAGATTACCTAATAAACCACATTTATTTAGTAATTTATGGGTAAACCCATGAATAATAATTAAATAAATCAATTTATTTGATTTTCTTCTAGGAATAATTAATTAAACCATTGTTCTATTATTATTCCTTGTTAAATTTGACCCAATCGTGAAAAATAAACAGATAAATCATTATTTATCTTATTTTTTTCTAAGAATAACTAATTAATAATTAATTAATTACTATTCTTTGTTAAATTTGACTAATTCCCTTGGGAATAATTAATAAATCATTATTTATTTATTATTCCTTAACTAATTCCTTGAGATGATAAATAAATCATTTATTTATTTATTATTTCTAAATAAAAGTTCAATACTTTTTCCCTCCTAACCAAATGTAATAAAATATTCCAAGTGGTTATTCCAAGAATGGGATCAATAATAAATTATTATTTCTCATTATTCGAGGATAACTCAATATTTTGTTATAAATAGAAAGGTTTTCCATTCATTATTCACATTTGATTATTTTCATTGTTGCACTCATTATTGTAACTCTAATTTTTTCATTGTCGCACACCATATTTTTGTTGGGTTTATGCATTATAGAGGAGAGAAACTCTACAGAAGCTAAAGACATTTGAGGATAGCCAAGAACACATCCCATAGATGGGGACTGGTCACAGGAACCAGCCGCAACAAAGGCAACATTTTTTTCAAAATTTGCAGACCAGGAGTCTCCGAATAGAAATCGCAATTTTCAGCCAAAAAAGTGCGATCTGGGCTTCAAAACGCACCTTTCAGCCCAAAAAATGTTATTTTAGCATAAAACAGGTCAGTACCTGCGATTTCTGGGTGTTAAGGTTTTTGTCAAATCTATTTCTGGGTTTTGTTGAGAGTTACTTGTTGGGTGTCTGACCTCTATCTCATCTGCTTAGGTCTTGATCCACTCTATATTACTCGTCGAAGTTGAATTTAGCCTCCCCTACGGCTTCTAGTACACTTCCACCTTTCTAGGAGAAGTTTAGCTAAGTGATAAGTCTAAGTTTTTGTGTCACTTTTAGCCACATTTCTAGATTTGTAACCTTTTTTTTTCAGATCTATTAAGATAGGTTGCTACCATCCATAGTTTTACATTCAAATGTTCATTCCCTTAGGGTCGCATTGGTATCCCAAGGTGTTCCACTCATCTCCCTATCTTTTTGTAGTGATTTTCCCTCTAGTCTTTTTTTTTTGTTGCACCATTTTCTAGCAGCTTAGTGTCACTTGATCCTAGTCACACCAACATTCATATCTCTTAACCTTTTCAGTGTATTTCCCATCAGTCTAGCCACCAAGTAGTACAATGTTTACAAACCCAGTTTGAGTGGGGTTTAGTTAATTGTTTTTCTGTTCATTTTATGTTATTTATTTCATTTTATTTACAGCAAGCTTTTTTATTTTTTACAAACACAATCTAGGCTTAATCAATTAATACACTTGCACACACAAGCACACCTTAAGAGTGCTTGTTTTACACTGCCAAGTCAAGACTTAACATAATAAATTTATCTCACGGCATCAGAGACAAAAGATATATTGCTGATATCCCTTCACCATTTCTGTGTTTCATGTGTCCTTCCATCATTGCACCACCAAGGTGTGTGTCGCGGATACTAATAGGCCTTCACCCCCAGTTTCCACTCGAGTGTATTACTCCTCCCTGTGGGGTTCGAGTTCATAGCCCTCCAAGTTCACATACCAACTCTTCTCCTAGTCCCTCTAATTCCTCATCTGGTTCCGAGCCTCCTTCACTACATATCGTCACCATGCCTAGACCCACAGTTGGTGCAGGAATCCAACCTGGTGGTGGATCTGGTTCTATATCGGTGGTCACATCAGGCGAAACAGTCTTAGGAACTGTAACGGCAACCCCCATGCTCCCCTTTATGGTTGGGTTAAGTTTACTTGAACCTTAATGAGTTGATAAATGACCTCATACACCACGATGCTAGTTGGCCCTCTATGTCGACTAAGCTTCCCTCTAACATCCCAAAGTTCAAGGGTATTGCTGGAGAGGATCCTACCAACCATGTTCAATCCTTCCACATGTGGTGTTCATCCAACTCCATAACCGATGACTCCATTTGTCATTGGCTCTTTCAATGCATGCTCACTGGAGACGTTGCAAAATGGTATGTAGACGAGTCCTCCGCCTCTCATTCTATTTTTGTGATGCTTGCTAAAGTGTTTCTTTCATATTTCTACTTACCTCTTCAGTTTGACACTAGTATGGAGCTATTGACCACATTCTGTCAATCCTCCACCACTCACTTTTCTGACCATATTCAAGAGTGGCGTCGAAGGAGGAGCACATGTCGTGCCTCACCTTTCAAAGATAATGTCTATCTTGATTGGTTTCTTAAGAGCCTTTTATCCCCCATTGGGAATGATATCGCGTCCCACTTCCCTCAGACTGAGGAAGAAGCTCACAAGAACGCTTTGAGATATGACCTGATTTATGCATAATTTGGTTATGTCTATACTATCATTCCAAATCTCCCTCGTCCTGGAAGTGCCAATGCACCAAGGGCATCCCACGCCGCCGACGGTATCGTTGGATCCCTTTTCACATTATTCGCCATATTCTTAGAAGAGTTATGGCTATCCGTATGGGGGCACCAGTTCCTCCAACATTTATGCCCATCCTGCTAGAAACATGTTTCCTGGACCCCAACCCATCTACCAAATTGTTGCTCCTCCTTACGCACAGCCTGGTGCTCCAGCCCCTCAAGCATTAGTGCCGCAACCTCCATGCATCCTTAGCCCCAGCATCCACTTCCTCATTAGGGACAAATGTTTGCACATTAGAGTGATACCAATCCTCAAAATTCGAAGAAAAATAATAAGGGGAAGGGTAACCAAGGTAACCAGCCTAGTGAATCCTAGGGGAACCAGCCTAACACCAATAACCAACAAAAGAGTGGTCATCCCAAGTAGAAAAAGGATATTCGTAAGAATAATCCTTGTAAATTTTGTGGTGTACATGGCCACTATACGCATGAGTTTCCTCTTTTATCCCAGATGTGCCAAATGTGGGAAGCTCAAGCAGCTTCTCGAGGTCAACAATCACCTCAGTATCTTGTGCCACCTCAACCGTCTGTGCTCACAAATCCTTTCCCTCAGCAAGGATTTATTGTTGCTCAACCCCATCTAGGTCAAGCAACCCACCTCCCCCAACCTTTCTAGACCCGGTGATTACCATATCCTTATGATGATCTCTGATAAGGTTAACCCCTCCAATATCCACCTACAGACTCAGTCATGCCAATATGACAAGCCCTCCATGTCGACACTGGAAGTCCTCCAGTCATGCCCTTCCCAAAATAAATCTCTACTAACTTCCTTGGGTGGGGTAGATCCTTCTGACGATCATTTGATTGTCTTCCCGGTTGATACATCAGAGCACCCCCATTACCTTCATCGGTTGCTTTCCAAATACCAGTTAGAATCCACAATGCCATCATATCCAGATGCATTATTGATGAAGGTGCATCCACTTGTGTGATGATCATTGTTGTTTGGAAATATCTAAAGTCACCTGAGTTGTCCCCCTCCACCATCACTTTGCTTGCTTGGGATGGACACTCCTCCCAGCCCCTCGACATGTACCACACTATCCAATGACCCTTGCGGGCAAGACTATCCATGTCGACATTGAATTCATTGATGCCCCATTAGATTACAACATTCTCTTAGGTCATAGTTACACATATGCCATGTCCACTATTGAATCTGTGGTCTTTCGCAAGATGTGCTTCCTCCATGAAGGGAAGATCATTACCATCGATGAGTTGACTTACTACGAGCCAACATCCGTGATCTCCCCCGAGTCCATTATCTCATCAATATCCGACAAACAGTCTTCAACTCCTTCCACTAGTGTCTCGCCCAAAGTCTATAAGGATTCCTCATTGCTGGGTGCCTTCCCTGGTCCTCCCCCTCCCATTTATGAAACTACTTCCATGAGTGTTTGCATGTTACAAGCATCACAGGCTACCTTTAATCAGTCTGGTACACTAGATCAACAGCCAGCTCCTTAGCATCCTACTTTTGCTCTTCCAGATGAACCCTTAGGACCCACTCCCCAAGGACCTCCTCCATTTGTGGGTGCCTCTCCTCTGTTCCCTCGAGGAACTGTTCCTCTAGGTCTTAACCATCCAGGAGCTATTCCGCCTAGACAATATCCTGCCAGCTAGATACCTTTCTTATTCCCCCTACAAAACTTACATCTGGTCAGCCAAGACCTTATCACGCTTTGACCCCGTTTCAACCGGTCCCCATGACCCCTATCGCTGCTTCAGTTACATCACCACCTCAATAGGAACCAGCTCCTGTTGTGAAAGCATCTAGCCAGGGGGACAAATCCAAAAGGAAATATTCAAAGACAAGGCTCCCCAACTTCCTCCAGCCCCTAAGGCCCAAAAGTCGACACCCACGTGCATTTTGTTTGAAGTTCTTAGGCATGCCACCAACAATTGTCCTAAACTTCCTCAACTTAAACCTTTGGTTCATGAGGCATTCCTTGAGTCAAATATTCTGAAAGTCCATGTTAACATACCACTCCCACTTAAGAAACTCAAAACGCTTCACACAAAACACCATTTTTCCCTGTGTGATCTTCATGACCACTATTCCCATTGTTGCCCTCGTCTCGATGAATTTCGTGATTGCCTTACGAAATTCATGAATACTAGGCCAGTCATAGTAGAGACTCTACTCCTCTACCTATGGATTATGCTACCACTAGTAAACTAGAACAGGGAAACTCTAGCCCTACTATTGTTATCCCTCCCCCCGATATCGAGATGGCGGACACCGCAAGCCCCATGATTTACCTGTCGTCATCCTTGAGTTCCTCACTAACAAACCTTCCTGAGGTTGTTGTGCGCATTTCTATCGACCCTCCTCCAACATAATCCTAGGTCTCAACATCTGTAGACCCTTCATCTACCAGTCTTTAATCTACCATTCAAGACGATGCGTATTGAACCTTCTCTCTCAGGTTGACGCACTAGGTAATACTGTCGCGTTATGTAGTCAGTCTTCCTCTTGTTTACCCATCTCCGAGCCTAATGGGGACACCATGGAAGCTATTTCTACCCCTGATTATCCCTACCCTTAAGTAAGGGGGGATTTCTTTAAAGGATTTTGAAGGTCATTTCCTTTTTAATTCTCTCCATGTGCTCTACCTTAAGAAATTTTTCTCATAGCACATCCCTTTGATTTCCATATTGTTATTTCTGCCATGACATTAGGTAGATTGCATCATCTCATCTGTTGTCTTTTACACCTTTCAAATGGATCCATCATCCACACCATATATCGGTCATTCCGACAGTGCAAGTCGATTCTCCCAAAATCTAGCCTTGGCATCCTAGGCCATTTGTACCCCCTGCATATGTTTGTCCTTTTAAACAGCATGTGCATTGGATCTACCACCAATAATCAAGTTGAATATGATGTAGTGATAGGCTTGTTAGTCGATGCCCTCGCTCATCACATCCTTCATCTTCATGTTCGTTTAGATTCCTTGCTACTTGTCGTGAAATTGAATGGTCTCTATCATGTGCATAACCAAGTCCTATTTATAAAATATCTATGAGTGAAGCTATTGGTACGTGAATTTGAAACCAGTAATTTCAGTCATGTGCCTAGAGCCCAAAATCACTATGTAGATACCATTGCAAATAATATTCTAGATTGGCATTTATCACATGTATACCACAAAATATAACCATAAAAAAAACAAATGGCGAACCATCATCATCATATCAAAATGCATCTAAATACATCTGGCATGCCCATAGCATACTACGGGGTCACATAGGCCCCTACATCTCATCTCCTTTAGAGGATCTTGTGCCAAGTTAGGTCGAGATGCTTGAATCCTTTTTTCAGGCACTCGGAATAGAATGGCGCTCCACAAACTCCTCCTGCTAGGGGGCATCATTCCCACCTTTGCATACCAGATCAGTATCCCATGCTTAAGGGCATAATGGTTTTCCCCTAGCCATCTTCTCAAGTCTTGGCCTAGATCCCACTAGATCTAGGTACGGTTGATTATCCTCCCATTCCTTGGATATTTTGTCCTACCGGCCTCTCCAGCGATCCATATGCATATCGCATATCATAGATGTTTGATACGATATCTTCAAATATTCTACTCTATAACCCCCTAGTCCCCATGTTTGACTTAGTGAGCGAGGATGATTCTAGACCTCCTCTAATAGTTCATTCTCATTTTCCTCTTCCCTTAATTCTTCACCAAGAACCATCGTTCCAAGAAAAATTAAGGCCATCTTTAGACAAGTAAGGCAACTTGCCTGAAAGTTGCAGACCCTGATTTTGATGGTCAGTTTGTCTGCTATGATCTCCACAAGATTTAGGGCCTTCTCCTCGTCCCAAATTGCAGGTAAAACACCCTTATATAGGAAAACCCACAGTTTTTCTATCGCACATTGCAACTAGGTCAGTTTGACTAACCATTAACACTGTTGGAAATCTCTCACCGAGCTCTATAATGGATCTTCCTTAGTTTTTGATGATTTGACACTTTACCAAGAAGCCATTTTTCCGAGAAAGGTCACCTTGTCACCTCTCAAAATCGAATTTCGTCATAAAGTGACACTTATACTTTGAGGTCCACCTCTTCTTAATATTTTTGTACCATATGTCGACTTTCGTCTTGAGTAACCATAATTTACTCATGTTTGGATGGTCCCCACTAGGCCTAGTTTGTGTGGCAGCGTCATCAAGTCACCCTTGTTTAGAGAATCCATGATGAGTCACCCTTGCATTCTTGGAGTCTATTTCATGTCCCATCATATCATGTCACAGTATTCCATCCATATTTGCATACCATTCATCCTGTGTTTCCCATTTTGGCCTCCATTCATACTGTCCCCATCCCCTCCGAAGTTGAGTCAGTTGTTGCCAGGCCAACCATGAACTTTAAGCTCTGACAATGGTAGTCATATGTTTGACCCTCAGTCCCATTTTTTCCCCATTATCCCTGGTGTCAGTCCATCAATCACATTACTATTTTCCTCATGCTTTAGTTGAGGATCCTCATTGCCTCATCTATTGTGGGCCCTATTCTGTCGACATCAACTCATTTATTCCAGAAGAACTGCCTAGAGGACGGTGTATCTCGATTCCAGCTTCCATTCTTGATCGACGCCTTTGATCGAGCAGAGGGTCTCATTATTGCCCTTTCACTTGATCATTCCATGTTCGTGATCCATACACTTGACGGTCCAGTGATGCAGCAGATTGTACCAGTGATTCTCGGGTGTGTGTGAGATGTTTCAGATGTCATGAGGGGGTGGTCCTTCAGGTAGCCCCCCACATGCCCGTATGCATACCTACTATGCTATAGCCTTAGATGCAGCTCCGCGGAGTTGATGGGTTCAATTCCTACTGATCGCAATGTTCATATCATGCATGTCTCCTCCAGATGATCCATTCACTTTTATAGAGCCCTTCCTTGTCCAACAGGGCTTCTCCGTTTTTTTTACCCTCCCTCCCACCCATTTTTTGAGGGAACGGGATTTGTATCTCATGTACTCATATATTAATGTATTTAGTCTTGGATCATGTTTTTACCAGTTGCATTATGTATATTGGACACACTGTATTATTTTCTGGCTCTATTATGCCAACATGTCATGTACCATTCAGCATGTACTTTATTACTCAATTTCATATTTCTGGGCGAACCATTATTTTTGTACTAAGTTATCTTGGCGGGTATGGGTATGCCTCCCCCGCCTCATTGAGGTCTAGTAACACAACATAAAAGGAGACTTGCATTAGTCTCGCCCCCTCTGTCCTTATCCTCTCTCAAATTCAGCTTCATTGGTCTCCCTCTCTCTCTCCTTGACTCCCCTGTGTTGTCTAAGTTATTGTGTCTTTATAATGTACTTGAGTCATACGTTTTTCTCCTAACACTCATATGTTGGGGGACAATCTGTTATCACCAAAAAATTGATAATCTAGCCTAATTTACTAGATGGATCGAAGTACACCATGTAAAGCCAATTTTACCATAGTAAAATTGCTTTCACTGTGAGAAATTACCTAATAAACCACATTTATTAAGTAATTTATAGTTAAACCCGTGAAGAATAATTAAATAGATCACTATTTATTTGATTTTCTTCTCGGAATAATTAATTAAACCGTTGTTTTATTATCATTCCTTGTTAAATTTGACCCAATCATGAAAAATAAATAGATAAATCATTAGTTATCTTATTTGTCTCTAAGAATAACTAATTAATCATTAATTAATTACTATTATTTGTTAAATTTGACTAAATCCCTTAGGAATAAGTAAATAAATCATTATTTATTAATTATTCCTTAACTAATTCCTTGAGATGATAAATAAATCATTTATTTATTTATTATTTCTAAATAAAAGTTTAAATACTTTTTCCCTCCTAACCAAATATAATAAATTATTCCAAGTGGTTATTCCAAGAATGGGATCAATAATATTTATTATTGCTCATTATTCAAGGATAACTCAATATTTTTTTATAAATAGAAGGGTTTTACATTCATTATTCTCTTTTGATTATTTTCATTGTTGCACTCATTGTTGTAACTCTGTTTATTTTCATTGTCGCACACCATATTTTTGCTAGGTTTATGCATTATAGAGGAGAGAAACTCTACAGAAGCTGAAGATGTTTGAGGATAGCTAAGAACACATCCCATAGATGGGGACTAGTCACAGGAACTAGCCCTGACAAAGGCGACACTTTTTCCAAAATTTGCAGACCAGGAGTCTTGGAACAAAAATCATAGTTTTCAGCCAAAAAAATGTGATCTCGGCTTCAGAATGCACCTTTCAGCCCAAAAAGTGTTGTTTTAGCAGAAAACAGGTCAGTACTTGCGATTTCTGGATTTTAGGGTTTTTCTCAGATTTGTTTCTGGGTTTTGCTGAGAGTCATCTGTTGGGTGTCTGACCTTGGTCTCATCTCGCTTAGGCCTTGATCCACTCTGTTTTACTCGTCGAAGTCGAATTTAGCCTCTGCTAGGGATTCCAGTACACTTTCACCTTTTTAGGAGGAGTTTAGCTAAGTGGGAAGTCTATGTTTCTACAACACTTTCAGCCACATTTCCATATCTGTAACCGTTTTTTTCATATCTATTAAGATAGGTTTCTACCATCCATAGTTTCACATTTAAACTTCTTTGGTCATTCCCTTAGGGTCTCATTGGTATCCCTAGGGGTTTCGCCCATCTCCCTATCTTTTTGCAGCGATTTTACCTCTGGTTTTTTGTTGTTACACCACTTTCTAGCATCTTAGTGTCACTTGATCCCAGTCACACTGACATTCAAATCTCTTGACCATTTCAGTGTATTTCCCATCGGTTTAGCCACCAAGCAGTACAGTGTTTGCAAGTCCAATTTGGGTGGGGTTTAGTTAATTTTTTTTCTATTCATTTTTTGTTATTTATTTTAACTTATTTGCAGCGAGCTTTTTACTTTTTTACAAACACGATCTGGGCTTAATCAATTAATACACTTGCACAATCAAGCACACCTTAAGCGAAAGGCGCTTGGTTTACACCGTTAATCCAAGACTTAACATAATAAATTTATCTCACCGCATCAGAGACAAAATATATATTGTTGAGCTCCCTTCACCATTTCCATGTTCCATGTGTCCTTTCATCATTGCGCCAACAAGGCATGTGTTGCGGAGACTACTAGGCCTTCACCCCCAGTTCCTGATTGGGCGTATTACTCCTCCCTATCGGGTTTGAGTTCATAGCCCTTCGAGTCCCCATACTAACTCTTCTCCTAGTCCCTCTGATTCCTCATCTGATTCTAAGCCTCCTTCACCACATATCGTCACCATGTCTGGACCCACAGTCGGTGTAGGAACCCAACCTGGTGGTGGCTCTGGTTCTATACCGGTGGTCACATCAGGTGGAACAGTCTCAGGAACCATTCTGGAAGCGCCCATGCTCCCCTTTATGGTTGGGTTAAGTATATCATATCTTAACCAGTTGCTAAATGACCCCATACACCATGATGCTGGTTAGCCCTCTATGCCGACTAAGCTTCCCTCTGACATACCAAAGTTCGAGGGTATTTTTGGAGAGGATCCTACCAACCATGTTTGATCCTTCCACATCTGGTGTTCATCAAACTGCATAACCGATGACTCCATTCATCTGCGGCTCTTGCAATGCTCGCTCACTGGAGATGCTGCAAAATGGTATGTAGACCAGCCCTCCACCTCTCATTCCATTTTCGCAATGCTTGCTCAAGCTTTTCTTTCATATTTCCAGTTACCTCTCCAGTACGACATAGGTATGGAGCTATTGACCACATTCCTTCATTCCTCCACCACTCGCCTTTCTGACCATGTTCAAGAGTGCCGTCGAAGTAGGAGCACATGTTGTACCCCACCTTTCGA
Source organism: Pinus tabuliformis (assembly GCA_031772625.1). Taxonomy (NCBI): domain Eukaryota; kingdom Viridiplantae; phylum Streptophyta; class Pinopsida; order Pinales; family Pinaceae; genus Pinus; species Pinus tabuliformis. Next base: position 1,341,367,807 of record CM062804.1, on the reverse strand, counting down.
AGACCATGTCTATCTTGATTGGTTTCTTCAGAGCCTTTTATCCCCCATTGGGAAAGATATCGCGTCCCACTTTCCTCAGACTGAGGAAGAAGCTCTCCAGACCGCTTTGAGATATGACCTGATTTATGCACAATCCAGTTATGTCTATACCGTCATTCCAGACCTCCCTTGTCCTCGAAGTGCCAATGCACTGGGGGCATCCCACGCTGCTAATGGTATCATTGGATCCCTTTCACACTCTTCACCATATTCTCAGCAGAGTTATGGCTATCCATAGGGGAGCACCCGTTCCTCCAACATTTATGCCCCTCATTCTAGCAACATGTGTCCTAGACCCCAACGCATTTACCAAATTGTTGCTCCTTCTTACACACAACTTGGCACTCCAACCCCTCAAAAATTAGCGTCGCAGCCTCCCATGCATCCTCAGCCCCAACAGCCACTTCCCCCTCAGCTAAAAGTGTTTGCACAGTAGATTGATACCAATCCTCAAAATTTGAAGAAAAAGAATAAGGGGAAGGGTAACAAGGGTAACCAGGGTAACCAAGGTAACTAGCCTAGGGAACCCCAGGGTAACCAGCCTAACACCAACAACCATCAATAGGGTGGCCAGCCAAAGAAGAAAAATTTTATTTGTACAAATAATCCTTGTTCATGTTGTGGTGTACATGGCCACTATACACATGAGTGCCCTGTTTTACCCCAGGTGCACCAAATGTGGGAAGCTCAAGCAGTTTCTCGAGGTCAACAATCACCTCAGAATCTTGTGCCACCTCAATCAACCATGATCACAAATCCTTTCCCTCGACAAGGATTTGTTGCCGCTCAACCCCATACAGGTCAAGCATCCCACCTCCCCCAACCTTATAGTCCCGGTGACTACCAGATCCTTACGATGAACTATGATGAGGTTAACCCCTCCAATATCAACCTACAGACTCAATCATGCCAATATGACAAGCCCTCCACTTCGTCAGCTACTGAGTCCAAAACCAAAGTATCTGTTGAGTCTCTTATGCCACCAAATGGTCCTTTACATATCCCTCAACCCAAAGTTGAGGCCATTCCCAAGATCCCAAAAGGACCATTATGTCGTAATGCGGCTTCTAACAGAGCTTCCCATACATACAGTATAATGCACGACTTTGCACAATCACTTGTCGCCATGTCGACATTGGAAGTCCTCTAGTCGTGCCCTTCCAAAAAGAAATCTCTACTAACTGACTTGGGTGTAGTAGATCCTTCTAATGATCATTTTATTGTCTTCCCAATTAATACATCAGAGCAACCCCCATTACCTTCATTGATTGCTTTCTAGATACCAATTAGAATCCATAATGCCATCATCTCTAGATGCATTATTGATGAAGTTGCATCCACTTGTGTGATGTCTGTTGTTGTTTGGAAATAGCTAAAGTCACCTAAGTTGTCCCCCTCCACCATCACTTTGTGTGCTTGGGATGGAAGCTTCTCCCAACACCTCGGCATGTACCGCAACTATCCAATAACCCTTGCAGGCAAGACTGTCCATGTCAACATTGAAATCATTGATGCCTCGTTGGATTACAACATTCTCTTAGGTCGTAGTTACACATATTCCATGTCTGTTGTCACAGATGCAGTCTTTCACAAGATTTTCTTCCCCCATGAAGGGAATATTGTTACCATTGATCAGTTGAATTACTACGAGACGGCATCCATGACCTCCCTCAAATCCATTATCTCGTCAATGTCTAACAAACAATCTTCAACTCCTTCCACCAGTGTCTCGCCTGGATTCTATAAAGATTCATCATTGTAGGGTGCCTTCCCTGGTCCTCCCCCTCCCATTGCTAAAACAAATTCCATGAGTGTTTGCATGTTACAAGCGTCATGGGCTTCCCTTAAGCAGTCTGGAACACCTGATCAACAGCTAGCTCCTCAGCATCTTGTTGTTGCTTTTCTAGTTGAACCCTAAGGATCCACTCCCCCAGGACCTCCTCCATTTGTGGGTGACTCTCATATGTTCCCTCCAGGAACTATCCCCCCAGGTCTTAACCATCCAAGAGCAATTCTACGAGGACATTATCCTGTTGGCTAGATACCTTTCTTATTCCCCCTTCCAAGAATTTTTTTTGTACCTGTCATGGCTCGCTAGTCCTTCCTAACATGACTCTCGGGATCCTAGTATGGTACATCGATCCCCCTGCAAACATTATGCCTGGTCATCCAAGACCTTATCACACTTTGACCCCGGTTCAACCGGTCCCCATGACCCCTGCCGCTACTTCAGTTCCATCACAACCTCAACAAGAACTAGCTCCTATTGTGAAAGAATCTAGCTAGGGGGACAAAGCCAAAAGGAAATATTGAAAGGACAAGGCTCCCCAACTTCCTCCAGCCCCTAAGGCCGCAAATTTGACACCCCTGTGTGCTTTGTGTGAAGTTGTTGGGCATGCCACCAACAATTGTCCTGAACTTCCTCAACTTAAACCTTTGGTTCATGAGGTGTTCCCTTAGTCGAATATTCCAAAATTCCATGTTAACATACTGGTCCCACCTAAGAAACTCAAAACACTTCACACAAACCACCCTTATGCCCTATGTGATCTTCACGGTCACTATTCCCATTGTTTCCCTCATCTCGATGAATTTTGTGATTGCCTTGGAGAAATTCGTGAATAAGCGGCCACTCTTGGTAGAGCCTCTACTCCTCTACCTATGGATTCTGGTACCACCAGTCTACCAAAATAGGGAAACTCTAGCCACGAGGGCTTCACTGGGGGAGAAATACCATACCACATGGGTTCATATTGGGGGATATTTATTGAGGAAAAAATCACATAATATATTGTGTGATGTATAGGGGTTAGAGGGTTTTTATATTGGTAGGTATAAAAAATGGAGCAAAAAGTTAATGAAAAAAAATAAAGGGGTATAAAAAATGTTAATGAAAAAAATGGATACCTCCAATATCTACTAAAAGTATGGGTTTTTAAATTATGAAGGTGTATTAGATTCATATTGGTATCGGGTTAAATAATGTGTTGTTCAGATGTATTTTCCAATATGCAGTCAAATTAAAGGTATTGTTTAATATGCCACAAACACACATGATATGTATGAGGTTCATTGAGTCAAGACCCCGTGACTTTGGCCCTACTATTGTGATCCCTCCCCCCGATGTCAAGATGACGAACACCTCAGGCCCCATGCTTTACCTGTCGTCTTCCTTGAGTTCCTCGCCAGCAAACCTTCCTGAGGTTTTTGTGTGCATTTCTATCGACCCTCCTTCGATAGAATCCTACGTCTCAACATTAGTAGACCCTTTGTCTACCACTCTGTCATCTACCATTCAAGACGATGCGTATGTGAACCTTCTCTGTCAGGTTGATGCACCAGGTAATACCGCTGAGTCATGTAGTCATTCTTCCTCTTTTCCATCCATCTCCCAACCTGATGGGGACACCATGGAAGCTATTTCTACCCCTAATTACCCCTACCCTTAAGTAAGGGGGCATTTCTTTAGAGGATTTTGAAGGCCATTTCCTTCCTAATTCTCTCCATGTGCTCTACCTCAAGAAATTTCGCTCATAGCACATCCCTTTGATTTTTGTGTCTGTATTTCTGCCATGACGTCAGGTAGATTGCATCATCTCATCTGTTGTCTTTTGCACCTTTCAAATAGATCCACCATCCACATCGTGTATCGGTCATGCCGACAGTGCAATTTGCTTCTTTGGGAATCTAGCCTCAGCAGCCTAGGCCATTTTTACCCCCTTGCATATGTTAGTCCTTTCAAACGGCGTGTGCATTGGATCTACCACCAATAATCAAGTTGAATATGATGCAGTGATAGTTTTTTTATTCGATGCCCTCACTCATCACATTCTTCATCTTCATGTTTGTTTAGATTCCTTACTACTTTTCATGCAATTGAATGGTCTGTATCATGTGCATAATCATGTCCTATTTAGAAATATCTATGAGTGAAGCTATTGGTACCTGAATTTGAAACCATTACTTTCATTCATGTGCCTGGAGTGAAAAATCACTATGTAGATACCATTGCAAATAATATTCTAGATTTGCATTTATCACATGTATACCACAGAAGATAATCATAAACAAAACAAATGGCAAACCGTCATCGTCATATCAAAATGCATAATCATATTATGTACCATATAAGTGTTTGGAGACCTTAGCTCTAAATACATCCGGTACGCCCATAGCATACAGGGGGGCACATAGGCCCCTACATCCCCTCATCTCCTTTGGAGGATCTCATGCCAAGTTGGGTCGAGATGCTTAAATCCTTTTTTCGAGCACTCAGAACACAATGGCACTCCATAAAATCCTCCTTCTAGGGAGCATCATTCCTACCTTTGCATACCAGATCAGCATCCCATGCTTAGGGGCATGATGGTTTTCCCCTGGCCATCTTCTCAAGTCTCAGCCTAGATCCCACTGGATCTAGGTATGGTCGATTATCCTCCCATTCCTTAGATAGTTTGTCCTACCGGCCTCTCCAGTGATCCATATGCACATCACATATCATAGATGTCTGATACCATATATTTAAATATTCTACTTTATAACCACCTAGTCCCCATATTTGACTTAGTGGGCGAGGATGATTCTAGACCTCTATTAGTTCATTCTCATTTTCCTCTTTCCTTAATTCTTCACCAGGAACCATCATTCCAACAAACATTAAGGCCATATTTAGACAAGTAAGGCCACTTGCCTGAAAGTTGCAGACCCCGATTCCAATGGTTGGTTTGTCCACTATGATCTCTACAAGATTTAGGGCCTTCTCCTCCTCCCAAATTGGACGAAAACACCCTTTTATAGGAAAACCCATAGCTTTTCTATCGCACATTGCAACTAGACCATAGGTCAGTTTGACGAACCATCAACACTGTTGGAAAGCTCTCACCGAGCTCTATAATGGGTCTTCCCCAATTTTTGATGATTTAACACTTCACTAGGAAGCCATTTTTCCAAGAAAGGTCACTTCGTCGCCTCTCAAAATTGAATTTCATCATAAATCGACACTTGTACTTTGAGGTCCACCTCCTCTTAATACTTGTTGTACCATATGTCAATTTTCTTCATGAATAGCTATCATTTACTCATGTTTGGATGGTCCCTATTGGGCCTAGTCTATGTGGCAGCGTCATCGAGTCACCCTTGTTCAGAGCATCCACGATGAGTCACCCTTGCATTCTTGGAGTCTATTTCATGTCCCATCATATCATGTCATAGTATTCCATCCATATTTTCATACCATTCATCCTGTGTTTCCCATTTTGGCCTCCAGTCATACTATCCCCATCCCCTCCAGAGTTGAGTCAGTTGCTGCCAAGTCAACCATGCACTTTATGCTCTGATAAGGGTAGTTGTCTATTTTTCCCTCAGTCCCACTATTAACCGATTATCCCTGGTTTCAGTCCATCAGTCACATTACTATTTTCCCTCATGCTTTAGTTGAGGATCCTCATTGCCTCATCTATCGTGGGCCCTATTCTATCGACATCAACTCATTTATTCCAGAAGAACGACCTAGAGGATGGTGTATCTCAGTTCCAGCTTCCATTCTTGTTCGGTGCCTTGGATCGAGTAGAGGGTCTCATTATTTCCCTTTGACTCGGTTGTTTCATGTTTGTGATCCATACACTTAACCATCTAGTGATGCAGCAAATTGTACTAGTGATTCTCGGGTGTGTGTGAGATGTTTCAGACGTCATGAAGGGGTGGCCCTTCAGGTAGCCCCCCACATGCCCGGATGCATACCTACTATGCTATAGCCTCAGATGCAGCTCCACAGAGTTGATGGGTTTAGTTCCTACCAATCGCAGTGTTCATAGCATGCACGTCTCCTCCAGATGATCCATTCGCATTTGCAAAGCCCTTCCTTGTCGAGGAGGTCTTCTCCAGTTTTTTTACCCTCCCTCCCACCCATTTTTTTAGGGAAAGGGCTTTGTATCTCATGTACTCATATATTATTATATTTAGTTCTGACTCATGTTTTTACCAGGTGCATTATGTATATGGGACACATTGTATTATTTTCTAGCTCTATTATGCCATCATTTCATGTACCATTCAGCATGTACTTTATTACTCAATTTCATATTTCTGGGTGAACCATTATTTTTGTACTAAGTTATCTTGACGGGTATGGGTATGCCTCCCCTGCCTCATTGAGGTCTGGTACCACAACATAAAAGGAGACTTGCATTAGTCTCGCCCCCTCTGTCCCTATCCTCTCTCAAATTCAACTTCATTGGTCTCTCTCTCTCTCTCTCCTTGACTCCCCTGTGTTGTCTAAGTGATTGTGCCTTTACAACGTACTTCGGTCATATGTTTTTCTCCTAACACTCGTACGTTGTGGGGAAATCTGTTATCACCAAAAAATTGATCATCTAGCCTAATTTTCTAGATGGATCAAAGTACACCATGTAAAGCCAATTTTACCATAGTAAAATCGCTTTCATTGTGAGAAATTACCTAATAAACCAAATTTATTAAGTAATTTATAGTTAAACCCATGAAGAATAATTAAATAAATCACTATTTATTTGATTTTCTTCTAGGAATAATTAATTAAACCATTGTTTTATTATTATTCCTTGTTAAATTTGACCCAATCATGAAAAATAAACAGATAAATCATTATTTATCTTATTTTTCTCTAAGAATAACTAATTATTATTCTTTGTTAAATTTGACTAAATCCCTTAGGAATAATTAAATAAATATTTATTTATTTATTATTCCTTAACTAATTCCTTGAGATGATAAATAAATCATTTATTTATTTATAATTTCTAAATAAAAGTTTAAATACTTTTTTCCCTCCTAACCAAATATAATAAAATATTCCAAGTGGTTATTCCAAGAATGGGATAAATAATATTTTATTATTGCTCATTATTTGAGAATAACTCAATATTATGTTATAAATAGAAGGGTTTTCCATTCATTATTCACTTTTGATTATTTTCATTTTTGCACTCACTGTTGTAACTCTGATTATTTTCATTGTCGCACGCCATATTTTTATCGGGTTTATGAATTATAGAGAAGAGAGACTCTACAGAAGTTGAAGACATTTGAGGATAGCCAAGAACCCATCCCATAGAGGGGGGCTAGTAACATTTATATGTTCTCTTAACACGTGTTATTATAAAATTATTCTTTACATATTTGGTTTCCATTGGATAATTGGGTTTATTACTCTTTCTTTCGTTGTTTAACTATGATTGTAGCATAGATCAGAATTTTGGAAGGTTTTGGTTCTATCAATACCTGCAGATCTACAATGTTTAGCAGTCATTCAAATTGTTGAGATTGTTTTTCATTCACAATATTAAGTGGGCTCTTTTCATACATCATTGAGAAGAAAACACTACAACACCGGCCCCGGCAACGGAACCATTTGTTGGCTCGATGGGGACTGACCCAGGTTCAACGTTATCTAGGCCAACCAACAAAACCCTAACTGCTGGCCCTTTCGGAAACAACCTGCTTAACGCAGGTTGCAGTCTCACCCGAAGCATTATTGGGGGATTACAAAACCAAGTTTCTGCATCCAGAGGCCTGTGTGATATGTTCCTGCAGTCCTTATGGCTTAGATCTACTTTTGCGCACCCTTAACCCTTCCAAACAGATAATTACTGTAAATGCACTTAAACAAATTTCATATCTTTGTGAGGTTCTTAATTATTCTTAACATGCATAAATATTACAGATCTACTATTTTCATGCAACAATTAAGCACTAATTCATATAAATCAAAACATAGAATGAACATACAAAACTTTCAACAGTAATAAATAAAACTCAGAAGCATTAGAAATGGCTCAAAATTGTCTTTATTATGTATAATCGTTCAAGTACAAAAATATTTTCCCTTTGCACTCAGCTGCGGGAGCCTTCCCCTCTCGCCTAAGTATAGGAAACAAACATTTCTTGCCATAGCTTCTTTCCCTTACCAAAATTATTTTATCTTGGTTATCTCTTAGACTCGCTCTGACTCATCTATATATATCATTTCTCGTACAATACCATGGCCCGTAGACCATGGGAGGGTCTCAAAAACCTCCTATCACCCACCCACCTAAGGGACTTAAGCCTCTTTGACTAATACTATCTTCACGCTCTGCTTCCACAGTTCACGAAGTCTTTACATTTTATACAAAAATTGACTCAAAATTTGACCAAAAATTAACACCAGGGACCCTATCCCAACAATTTTAGATAACAAGGGAGAGGCTCTTGTCTCAAAGGTCCTGGTTTTCCTTCCTTATTGTTTCCATTCATTCAACAAGATCATTTTCACTTATCTAAATTACCAAAGCATAAAGCATCTAATCTAGGAAAGCAGGAAGAAATGAATATTGATTTCAATTCAATCTCAATTAACAAAGAAGAGGCTCTAACTTAAAGACCTAGTTTATCCTTCTTTATTGAAACTAATCATTCAAAAATAAATTATTTCCACTATCTCAATAGCCATGGCAAGGAAGTTAATTTATACAATAAATATTCACAATTGATTAAAACATAAATGCAATATTAACACAGAAAATGAAGATACTAACATACATCTATGCACATAAATCAACAATAGTGTACTTAGCTCAGCATGGGGGCCCTCCACCTTTGCCTGGTACACTTCAAAACAATAAGCTACAGAAAGTATCCATTCACATCACACATAAATGTATGCACAAGAAATAAGAAGGCAAGTCTTCAACTTATATTTAGAAAATAATAGTCACAATGTATTTCATAGCTGTTGGTAGCCTTGCTTAAATAGGCTAAAAAAATAACAAGATTGCTATTGTTGTTGTAACCACCTAAAAGAGTCCTATTACATCTCATGGGTCAAATTCATCCTTTCAGTTGCATAAAATATGGATAAATCCTCAAAAAATCCTAAATTTGCCCCTTAAATCAGGGGATTTCCTAAATGACTGGCCAAGTTTGACCAGCATTGACCAGGCCCATTTTAACTGATTTGGAGCGGGCCAATAGGTATTCCACCATCCTTGGTTCCTATAGTTTCTGAATATATCTTCCATTTGCACCAAGATGTCCTGCAAACATGACTTTAAACGAGTCATTAAGAGTTTTTCTGATTCTGTCTAAATTTAATTTTAATGCTCAATTTTTACTCAAACACCTAAAAATAAAAAGATGTAGTTTAGCTACCTTGGTATTCATTATGAGGTACAAAACATGATAAAAATGATAGAAAATGGATGATAATGATGGCATAAGTGATGTAATAGGTGTGACAAAAAGAGTCAAAATCGAGAGCTAACACTCCCCCTTGCTAATCTGGAAGCATGTCCTCATGCTTGTCTAGCCCTCTTGGACCTTTTTCCTCTGCCTTCTGACCTGCTTACTGGCTTGCCTGCTAATGTATATGCTTCAATCTATGTTTCTTGTAAGAGTATGTCAATTCCCTCTTGCTCATTTTCCTCTCTTTTGTAAATTTCATTTTTCATACTTATACTGCCAATGCTTATTTTCCTTTAACCATTTGTATGCTTGTTTGGAAATGAGAATATTCTGAGTTTCAAGTTTCTTGGTTTTCTTTCTCAGTTGCTTGATCTCTTTTGTGATTTTATTGTTTTTTTGTTTATACATCTCATTTTCCTTTTTTAAAAGCCTTTCCATTATTTCGCTGACCTACAATTTTGTCCTCAATTCCTCCAATTCTTTGGCATCATCCTCCTTATTAATCTTTGATGTCTCTCCATAAGTCTCCTTAGAGATATTTTTTATTTTCTTGCTCAAATTTTCATATGTTGAATAAGAGGATGAGTCCTCTTTTTCATTATCTTCATACCACTTATCTTCCTCAACTTCTTTAAGTCTTTCTTGTGCTTGCCTCTCCAATTCTTCAATAAGATCATGATGCTTTTTCTAAGCTTCATCAATGAGAAATTCTTTAGAATTCTCTTGTTCAATGGTGTTTTTATTTTCAACATAGGGTTCTTCTGCTATCTTGGTTTCTTCTATCACCCTATTCCTAGTCTTTCTAGGAGAAGATACAAAGGAATTTTCTTTTTCAAGGCTTTTCTCCTCAATTTAATTCTTTGACCTTGTCCTAGTATAAGAAGGAGAGTACATAATTTCTCTTGAGAAAATTGGTTATTCATGTGTTTCCAAATCTAAATATGACTGTTCTTCAACTTTATTTTCCATGAAATTATTTTTCTCATGATTTTTTTTGGCGTTTCTGTTGTGTTCTTCAATTGATATTTAATGAGAATTTTGATTAATCCATGATGGTAGAAACTGGTTTCCTTCTTTTCGTTTTTCCCATTTACTCCTTTAATCATATTTAACAAATTTGTTGTGAAGAAATAGGGAAGATTTATCTTGTTATCCCCTCTAATATGTTGAAAAAGTTTTATACGATACATGTGCACCACACTATATCTTCCATTGTAGGTAAGATATTTTTGAACAATAAGTGTGAGCTCTCTCCATGGTTCATGTAACCATTCCCTTTCCATTCCATTTTTCCAGTTGAGAGTTCCTTTTTTTGGATTTTTGCAAGAAATAATTCCAGCCTTTCTCTTTGAAATGTTTTCCTTTGTGATACTTTTCTCCTATCTGTGGAAATACTGTAGCATGAGCTATGTACTCCTATGTTATAGGGATAGTCAAAACTCCTATGACTGTCATCCTATTATGAAAAATTGTGACAAAATCCTCAGTCATTTTGCTATTGTAACCATTAAACTTGCCTAGAAATTCAAGTAAATTTGCCTGGTGAATCTCTTCCACACATTCCTTTGTCCATTTTTTGGGATGAAACCATATTGGTTCAAATCTGTGTTCCATCTTTGGGTCTTGATGACTCTGCTTTTTTTTCTCTCTCTACCCTCTGTACCACTGTGTTATTCAAAATTTCGTTTACTGGTAAATAGATTTATGGAAAACTCTTGTCTAAAATCATTTCCTAAAAAAAAATTAATTACATTCTCTATTTACAAATCTCAAAAATTTTGTGTTGAGGAAATGGTTTTCGAGGAGGGTAGAGTATTCGCTTACCAATATAATTCCTAAGTTTTGAAGAAGAACGAAATTTTTATGCTACTGATGTCTTGAATTCCTTCAATCCCTTGTGACACTTATTACCATGGAATCACTCTAATCAATGCTTTTCTTTACAACCTTGTCACCATGTTGAGAAGAAAATTGTTATCCTGAAATGGACTCTGGCAGGGTTCATTATGCAATTTATCCATCTATACCTCCTTTTCTCAATGAAATTTTGATACTACCCATGCCAGGTGTTAATCCATGCTCATTCAATCTGGAGTTTAAATTTGAGTCATTACCTACATGCGCAGTCATCCAGTTGATTCCCAAATCCACGAGGTTTTTATAACCCTCTATTGACACGTTAACTCAATTCAATCATGAGATTTGCAAGATTTCTCATAGAAACTTAAATAACCTCAATCTAATGTGAGGACTTTATACTGAAATTTTAGGATTTCTTACCTTTAGACAGAGGTAAGTCTCAATTTGGACATATGCCCTAAATGTTATACTCCATAGCCAACTCCTCTGAAGTTTTTAGATCCTTGGACAGCTATAAAATTGATTTGAACCTGGATTTCCTCTGCTCCTTTAGCTTTGAGCCTTCCTTTCTACTTCCTATAGCTTCATTTCTGAGTGGGTAAAGTGTATATGTTCTTTATTATCGAAACTCATTTCTTTTTTAAGTTTTCTTCTCTAAGGTTTGTTTCATAATAGACTTTACACTATTATTATGTCCATAATGTTGCCTACTCTATCTACAATGGTTTCGCTTATACCTTTTTTTCAAATGTTCTACCTTCATTTCTTAATTGATTTTTTTTTTGTGTTGTTCAATTCATTTGGGCAAGTTTGAAATATGATTGGCCTTATGGTTACCTTCGTGAGAAATTATACTAAGGTTTCCCTATCCCTGTAATGATTTGTTATCAAATTTATATGAAATCCATCAAATGTCAAATAGATTTATGAAATAAATGCTTGTTTGTTCATCATAAAGGAAACATATTAGCTTCCTTTTTCAATATTTGACTCTCTGCAACAAGAATCAAGGTTGTCCTCATCCTATGACTTGACTTTTTATGAGAAAATGAGGATGATTCACATATTGTCTTCTGAACAATTTTCCATAAGTTTTCTTTTAAAACACTGTTTTCAAATGACCACTTTTAAGGTCATTTCAAACAGAGTATTTATCTCCTTCTCTTTTTCATGACTTATAGATGTCCTTGACGTCTTGTCTCTACACTAACTCTGGTTTCCTTTTTGCAGAGAAAAATTCTTTTATCTACAGCAGTTATCCTTCTTTTCTCTTATATGAAGATCTTCTTTAATTCTCAACCAGAATTATGCTCAAAGTGATGCTCTCTCTTTTGTCTTTGAAGGGAAAAAATAGGTGAAGGAAAATGGTAAAATAGAAAGGGTGTTTTTTTATGTATGAATGGAAAGTTTTATGGAGGATTTTATGGATAAATGAAAAATTTTACTCTTCATACACCAAGGTTAACTAGTCTTCAAATTTAGAAGTGTTATTTCAAAATCAAAAGAATTAACATAAAATTTAACTTACAAAACTTTGTATCAATTTCCGTAGTTGTAGAAACTCTTTTCTAGCTAAGTGGATCCTTTGAGATGAATTGGTCTTCCCAACAATGAATTTTTTTGTCTTTATACAGGTCCCTTGAATTTAAATTGTAGGTCTTTCTGCAAATGCAACTGCTTCAAGTCCCTTTTGATTGGATCAAAATTTCAAGTCCCTCTGATTGAATTAAAATTCCAGGTCACTACGCATTTACTTCTTTGACTGTTGAAGTTGAATGACTGATGAAGTTGAATGTCTACCACAGTTGAAGTAGAAATTTCTTCCATGTTGAGTGTTTTCATGCTTGAAATTCAAATTTGATGAAAAGCATAATAAAGCTTGATATGAGAAGGATAACAAAGCATTTTAGTATGAAACTAATGCTTTTGTTTTCCTCTCCCCCTTGCTTATTTCTAGACTTTTCCTCAAGTCTTTGAGTAGATGATTCAGAACTTCTCAAAACATGAGATGATATAGTTTATTGTGAGAATAAAAAATTGAAAATCAGAAATATTGAATTGAACTAGAACCATTTTTTAGAATTCACACTAGCCAAGTAGCTTGGTTTTCCAATATGAATTCAGGTTTGTACTGTGCTAGAAATCTGGATTTTCACAGCCAAACATTATTATTATTTTTCACCACTTTTTTTTTAATCTAAAGGTAGGGTAGGAACATTATTGCAATTTTCCACTACTTTCAAATCTTCTTCTGTTGACAACTTTTGAAGAAAATCTTCTTTATTTACAAGCTTATTATAAATTTTCAACCTGTATCCATTGACCATGAATGATGTGGTTGCTTCATCTATAGTTTTTGTTTTGACTGATCCATTATCATAGATTTCTTCAATTTCATAAGGCCCTAACCAACATGTAGTAAATTTTGCATTGAAGTCTTTGTATTTGGAATCATATAATAATGCCAAGTCTCCTACATGAAATTCTTTCTTTTTAATGAATTTGTTGTTCCGTTTTTTCCTTTGTTGTTGAATCAATGTTGTATGTTCCACAACTTCTTTTTAGATTTCATCTAATTCATTTAGTTGCATGATCCTTTGTTGTTGTGCCTCTGATAGATCCAATCCTAGTTCAGCTGCAAGTCTACATGTTTGGATTTGAAATTCAATAAGTAGAAGAACTTCTTTTCCATACACAAGTTGATAAGGGATGAACCCAGTAGTGTTTTTCCATGTTATTCTGTAGGCCCATAATGCTTCATTTAACTTTTCTGACTAGTCTTTCCTATGCATATTTACTGTCTTTGTCATGATATTTTCAAGAACTTTGTTTGTTGACTCAACTTGTCCATTTTCTTGTGGGTGATATGGAGTTGACTTTATGTGCTTGATTTTGTACTTTTCTGTAAGATCTCTGACAAGCTTTGAAGTGAACTATGCTCCTTGATCTATTACAATTTGTCTTTGTACTCCAAATCTAACAAATATTTCTTCAAAGAGGAAAGTTTCTACTGCATTTTTTGTTTCCTTTTTCATTGTCTTTTCGTCCACCCATTTTGTGACATAGTCAGTACATACCAAGATGTACTTCTTTCCATTAGATGGTGGATTGATAGGACCCACAAAATCAAGAGCCCTTGTTCAAATGGCTCTATAAGAACTTGTGGCTTTAATGGAATTTCATCATAAGGTACAGGTTTGCCTATCCTTTGACATCTATCACATTTCTTGACATACCTTTTTGAATCTTTGAATTTGGATGGCCAATAATAGCCTAGATTCAGTACTTTGTATGTCATCCTTTTATCTGAAAAATGTCCACCACAAGGTTCATCATGACAAGATTTTAAAACTTCTAATATTTCATCTTCTCTTACACATTGTCTTATAATATTGTCAGAACCAGTATAGAAAAGATCTCCATCAATCCATGTATATCTAGCACTTTCTCTAATCACTTTTCTTTTCTCTTTTGATGTAAATAACTGATATTGTAAATAAATGTTCATCAGGAAATTTATCTAAAATAGGATAAATCTCACCATATGTATGTAGTTGAGATAGAAAATTTGCCACTTGATTTTCCTTTCCAGGCCTATCTAGGATAGTAATGTTGAATTCTTGCATCAATAACAACCATATTGTTATTCTACCATTTGTAATGGGTTTATTCATCAAATACATGATGGCAGAATGATCTGTATGGATGAAGACTTCATAACCTGTGATGTAATGTCAAAATTTATTTACATCATGAACTACTACCAACATTTCTTTCTCAGTAACTATGTAGTTTAATTCTGCAAGGGTTAAATTTTTTCTAATAAAATAAATAGCATAAGTCATATGATTCTCTTTTTGACCTAAAGATTCCCCTATTGTAGTATCTAATGCATCAGTAGAGATGTGAAATGGAAAATCCCAATTGGGTCCTCTTAAAATAGGTGTTGTGGATAGTTTTTGTTTGAGCTTCTCAAATGCAACTTGAAAATTATCATTCCAATGAAATGGTACATCTTTTGCAAGTAATTTGAATAAGGGTGAGGCCATTTTGCTAATTTTTTCTATAAATATTACATCTTTTACGTCTTTTTTATTTGTTGGTGCTAATAAATTTACAATGATTTGAATTTTTTTTTGATCTACTTTTATTCTAGAAGAGGAAATATGATGACCCAACACTATTCCTTCTATTAACATCATGAAACATTTTTCATTACTGAGAGATAAATTTGTTTCAATGCATCTTTTTAAAACCTTTTCCAAAATTTTCAAGCAATCATCAAAAGTATTTCCATACACAGTGAAATCATCCATATAAACTTCTACACATTCATGTATCAAATCAGCAAAAATGGCCATAACTGCTCTTTGAAAAGTAGCTAGTGCATTACATAATCCAAAGGGTAATACATTATAAGCATATGTACCCCAAGGACATGTAAAAGTAGTTTTTTCCTGGTCTTCTAATGCTATTTTGATTTGATTGTAGCCACTAAATCCATCTAGAAAGGAGAAAAAATTATTCCTAGCTAGTGAATCTAAGACCTGATCTATGAATGGTAATGGAAAATGATCTTTAAGAGTTTCTTTGTTCAATTCCCTATAATCTACATAGACTCTCCACTTCCCATTTTTCTTTGGAACCACTACTAAAGGAGAAACCCATTGATTGTCTGAGATAGGGTAGATAAATCCTACCTGTAATAATTTTTGTAATTCTTCCTTAACTATCTCTTTCATCATTGGGTTCATTCTTCATTGTGGTTGCCTTATAGGTTTGACACTATCATCTGTGTAAATATGGTGAGTACATGTTTCAGGATGAATTCCTTGCATATCAATGTAGTCCCAAGCAAATGCCTTTGAATATTTCTTTAATAATGCAATCAATTGTTCTTCTTGTGATGTTTGTAAATTGTTTCCAATGTTAAGACATTTTTCAGGACTGATTTCAATTGTTTTTCTTTGAGAATGTGTGATTGAATTAACAGGAAATATAGCATCAAATGATGTTTGTAGAGAATTGATTGTGCAATTTTCCTAAAAATATTGTTCTAGAATCTGACTTGCAGCATTATATTTCCTAGTTTTTAATTTCTATAAAATATTCGATTCTAAAATGAAATAATATATTAAATCCTCATTATCCACTTCTCCAAAATCAAAAGCTTGATTAATTCTTAAGATAGGTTGAATTATTTCTTCCTTTTGTTGTTCTATTTCACCAGGCCATTATACCAAAGAAGGTGATTGAGCAAGAGGATAAAGTTTTATATGTTTCCTTTCATTTCCATGTGAAATAATCATACTTCCTGATCTACAACCAATGAAGGCATCAGTTGTGGCTAACCAAGGTCTGCCAAGAATTAATGGGTGCCCTCCTAAATTTGACTTTGGTTGAAGAACTAAGAAGTCTATTGGATACTCCCAAGAATCCAAAGAGACTATGATATCTTCAAGCACACCTTCTGGAACTACTTTAGATCTATCAGCTAGTTCCAAAATTGTAGTGGTTGGTCGAATATTTGTCAAATTTAGATATTTCATTGTTTTTATTGCCATCACATTAATAGCAGCTCCCAAGTCAAAAATTGTTAATGGAAATCATCACCATTGGAATTTAAGGATCAATCCCCTAGCTTAGCACCGACTTAGCAAATTTGTAGGCATCAACTTACAAGAGACTCCAATCCCCTAGCTGAGCACCAAATCACCAAATTAGTAGGCACTAACCTACAGGAGACTCCAGTCCCCTAGCTATGCACCAACTCAGCGAATTAGTAGGCACCAACCTACTCCTTCAACTTTTTCCTTGGACCTGTCAATAGCAATTATTGTTTTCATTTGTTCAATGGATTGTCACGATCAACTTATATAACAACAAGATTCACGTTGTTCCATAACTTCTTCACAACACTATTCTTCCACTATGTTGGTTACACGTTTATGTTTCATTGTGTCGATCTTTCATTGTTCCACCCTCTTCGACATTTCACATTTGATGCAACAAGGTTCTCATTATTTATATTTTGTTGCTCTAAGACTGTGTATTTCCAAAGAGCTAGTCTAATTAATTTATGCTCTATGTAAATATCCAAAGAATTTATATTTTATTTAATCGTCATCGATCAATGAGAGATGATAAAATGTTTACAGTGGTGAATTTACATGCATGCTAAATAAACCTTCATTCCTTTCTAATGATCCCCAGCCACATAACCTCTTCAAATCTATGCTTCATATTGTCCTCCAATGTTTCCCATTAATAGAGCATCTTCATATCTTTGCATCAGTCATGTTCCTGGTATTTCTTCAATTTTTATTCTCTATCATTCATTTTGTTAAATATAGGCGATGCCATAACACATAACACATGTTGAAACCCTAATCAACTAGAAAATTTTCATGGGTATGGGATTTTTTTAGAGCTAGTCAAAATTATTGAACATTATTTTAATCAATATTAAGCAGTGTTCATGAATAACACATGTCTTCTTTCTCTACCTATCGTTTCCATTAATCCATTACTTCAATATTCCATGTTCAACATCTTGATTTGATGTATATTTTTTCCACCCCTCAACTTCTCCTCTTTATTCTACTCCTCCTACTACTCTCTTTCTTTCTTTGGATATTCAATATCATATCTAAACTTGATACAAGGCTTGTAAAATAACTAAAACCTCCTCCATACATTGTTTACTTATATGGTTGGGTGGGGAGACCAACAGTCACTCCCTTTCGGTTACCAATCAGGCCGACTTATACTCTATTTATCTCATGCTAAAATAAGTGAGTCATCATTGTTCCTTTTGATTACTATTTACCAAATGGTGTGCAAACAGCTATAAATGTTTCATTTCAAAATATCCCCTAACTATGTAACCATGTGCTTATCTAAATGTTAATATATACATGTAAATTATCTCAATGTGGTAGCCATCATTGTGACAGTGAAAAGCACTTGAACATTTCTTGCACATATGTAAATATACTACATGAAAGAACAGAGGCTTGGTTCATTGAATGTTGTGTATGCACATTGAGAGATACAATGTTGCTATGTATGTTTCCATATTGAAATCAGGGGAACATAACTGTAAGGACAAATTTGGACTTGAATCCTTTATTGGACTATGATATTGGCACCATAAGCATAAAACCCTAGTAGTTAAGCACTCAAGCCAAATCTAAAAAGAGGACAAGAAGCATGATCTCAACATTTTCATGAATTTAAAATACATTACAATGTAGTTTCATATTGAATATCTATGTTTCCCATAAGGATGGGCCATAGACATAGTATTTACCATTTATGGATCAATTACAAATACCAAATTTTTATATGTAGCCAGGGGTGTCAAATTTCTTTGCACATTTTACATAGACGAGGCATAGATTATCCGTGTCAATTTAGATCTAAAAAGATCTCGAAATATGACATTTGACTTTGTAACTTTTCCTTTCATATGTATTGCCTTTGACATCAATAACAACCTTTTTTTCAACAGCAAATTAACAAAAACACATATAATACACATTATTTAAATGAAGAGAAAAAAATAAATATAAAGCGCCCTAGAAATGGTAATTTTAAAAGAATATCATCATGAAAAATCTAGTTGATGTAAAATTCCTTGTAGATTCAAACCGCTTACATAATTTTCTAAAACAAAAGACTTGAATCTACTCTACTTATCAGCAAAAACAATTAATCGATCGAGAAATCACAAAGCATAAAAGAGAAATAATTCAATCAACACATTACACAATGATTTCATGGGGAAATCCACAGATTAAAACCCTTGCTATTTGTATATTGCATTATTTAGAAAATATGAGAAGATTACAATGCTTTGCTCAAGCCCAAGCAACCTATCCACTATCTCTATCTATCTCACAGCTTCCTAGACAAGCCTAGGCCATGGTCAAGATGTCCATGGTCAATATGTCCATGGTCAAGATGTCCCAATATTCTATTCCATAATTCACTGATGTCTCAGCTCTGCGCCTTCTCTAATTTTGTGCTCAATGTTGCACAATCTTCTACATCCAATTTGTAGAGATTCTTCACCCAAACCCTCATCTGCTTCACTTTTCCTAAGGCTATGTGACAAAGGAAAGCCTTTCCTTTTCTAAATATCACATCATATCCACATTCCTCCAACATAGCAACTGAAACTAAATTATTCTTCAAACTTGGAACATACATGACATCTTTTAATGTGATAGGATAACTAGACTCCCTCTAAAAAGTAATAGTACTAATGTCGGTCACACTATACCTTCCATCATCTCGCATCTCAATGTGCATCTGGAGGTCCTTCTCCTCCAAGTCACCAAACAATTCTTTGTTTCGAGTCATATGGAATGAGGCTCCACTATATAAATACCACACACTACTCATCACTGATGTCACCATGCAAGAAATGGGGGTGAAATCCAACTCGAATTGTGAAGCAAGTGCTTCACCTACCGCTACACTTGAGGGATTCTTGTCAACCTTCTTGTGCAGACACTTCATGTCATAGTGCCCCAGCTCATGGCAGTGAAAAAAAAAAAATTGACAATTCATTCTTCTTGCCACCCTAACTGGAATCTCCTTTGGATTGGAATTTCTTTTTTTTCCGTTTCTTCACCTTTCCAGCTAATGCATAGTTCTCCTCATCATCATGCTTGGATGAGGTTCCATCTCTGGTGATTTTCCTTATCTCTTCTGGCACCAAGTCAAACCACAAATTCTTCCACTTTGGTAGATTCTCCCTCCCATTTACTAAATCATGGTAGTTGTGCCAACTCTTGGGAAGGCCTAGAAGTGCTAGGCTGACCAGATCATCTTCAGCAATTGTAATACCAACACTCCCAAGCTCATCCTAACATTGGGTGAATTTACTCAAGTATTGTAGTATTGTGTTGCCCTTCTCCATCTTGATCATCCGAAGCTTGTCCTTCAGTGCTAGCTTCTTGTGGTCACTGCTATTCGGAAACAAATCAATCAAGGCTTGCCACATTGCATATGGTGTATCTTTCCCGTGGAGGTTGGAGACAATGTGATATCGAACTCCTTCTAATATGATCCTTCTCGCCTTTGCAACAAATTTCCTTCATTCTAGAAAATCTTGAGCATTTGTGTTGGAGGTTTAGGAATATCTTTGTCTATGAATTCTTTCAGCTCGTTTTCTTCTAACACTTCCTCCATCATGTCCTTCTAGGCAATATAGTTTGAACTACGCTCAAGGGCATATTCAATTCTCGATCCGTAGAACGACATCATGTTGTCTTTAAAGAATGATACTGCAAATTTTATTTCACTTGCAAAAGACAAACTCGTATTCTCCTCTTCTAGAGTTATTTCTGCTCTAATACCATGTAGAAATTCCTTGTAGATTCAAACTTCTTATATAATTTTATAAAACAAAAGACTTGAATCTACTCTACTTATCAACGGAAACAATTAATCTATAGACAAATCACAAAGAATACAAGAGAAATTATTCACTCAACACATTACACAATGATTTCCTAGGGAAAGCCACAACTAAAAACCCTTGTTATCTAACATTTCATTAGTCAAAAAATATGAGAAAATTATAATGCTTTGCTCAAGCATAAACAACCTCTACATTATCTCTATCTTTCTCATAGCTTCCTAGACAAGCCTAGGCCAATACTTAACCAATTTTCTTCTTTCCTAAGTCCCTAGTTCCTTGCGTTGTTTCCTTGGGAATTATACCCCTATTAATTAGGGAAATTCCTTAATATGAATTGCGCAATCGTCATATGACTTCCTCTAACTACATGCACCACCTTTACAATTCAGATGATTATACAACTAATAGTACACTTCCCTTGAAATCTAATATCAACTGGGTAACTCTCATATTTGACATGCATGAGTTATTTATGAGTAAATCATTAGTTAACTAGTTGAGCACATGAAGCAACACCCCATTGTCTGACCTCCTACTAGTTCCTCCATCAGTTGGTTCTAGTTTAACTAATATAAACTCGGTTAAACTGAATTAATTAATTACAACTCAAAATAAAGTCAACCAGGGATCCTATCAAGTAGGAGACACTCTACATGACTCAAGTTAGACCCTCAACTCAATTAACTAAGCCAACTAAGTCAAATTAACTTAGTTAACTTGTACAAGTTGTCTTGTGATGTGGAATTGCAATTTTATTCCTAATTTAATTCAAGGACAAAATTAAATCAGGATTTTCTTGTTGCATTTTCAATAGTTGATGGGTAGGAGTGGCCATTAAATTTATACCCAAATTGGAAGCACTACTATATTTTAGATTCATATATTGGCCTAGTTCCTCAAGTACTACACCACCTACTATGGTAAACCAAACTCCCTTCATAGATTTATTAATTATAAAGGAATATTTATATAAACTCAATCAATTATATGGGGCATATGCGGAATATTAACTTACTCCTCATAAAGGAGGCACATGCCTCCACCTATAGAGGGTATTTTGGCATTACAAGAACTTGCAACACTTGTAATGGTACTTTTTCTAGCCCATCATGAAGAAACAATATGTGTTTCATATGAAAATGTACTCTTTGTAGCATTTCCAAACCTACAAATTGCAAGGTCAACCTCTACCAACCATTCATGTTACTATACCCAACCATGGAAATCCATATCTATGGATTTTATTAGTGGAATCCATATGACATGTTTACAGTAGAATTATGTGTTTGTTGTGGTATCTCATTTTTCTAAATGGTGGTGTTTAGTACATGAAAAAAAAATCATTGCTAAGAAGGTAGCTAATATCTTTTTCTCTCAAGCATGGGTGTATTTTGGGCTATAAATCACTAATTATCTAATATATATTTCCATTTCCTCAATGACTTATAAAAAAAAAAATATTAGTTTTTGTGATATTAGCTGCAACATTCTAATGTACTCCATCCCTAAGCAAATGGGTAAACCAAAATGGTGAACTATAGTTTCCTCATTCAAACACTTTTCATGTTTTACCATAAGCATAAATAGTGGTATATTTTTTTAAATATTCCATAACACTATTATAATCATGGTATCCATAGTTGCATGAGGCGTTCCCATTTTGAAGTCTCGCTCCTACACATTTCATCCATCAATGGAAGGAATAACAATGTTCATCTTCTTTTCTACACAGATTATCCAAGATTATTTGATAAATTTCCAATCACCATCCAATAGATTTAGAAAAAATACAAAACACATTAGGATCGGCATCATTTATTGACATATT
Source organism: Pinus tabuliformis (assembly GCA_031772625.1). Lineage (NCBI taxonomy): Eukaryota > Viridiplantae > Streptophyta > Pinopsida > Pinales > Pinaceae > Pinus > Pinus tabuliformis. The sequence goes on along the minus strand of CM062804.1, from coordinate 1,341,345,449 downwards.
TCTATATTAGATACAAAGCACAACAATACATCACTATGGATCAACATATGATGATAATGGAGATAAAGGATGGATTATTTGTACAAGGAGTGCTTGAAGGGATAATAAGTTCATAATCTCCCTCCAACCTATTAGGATATACACAATTTTATAGAAAAATGGACATAATTCCTTCAAGCTAGACCTACCAACACAATTAAACATCTGCCTTAAGATGGGCCACTTGAAGCTTTAAGCACTCCCTTACTAAGAATATGTCGAAGTTTGTTTATATCATAAAGTTATAGTGGATATAATAATGTGAAAAACTAACATACTCAAAATAAATTTTCCATAATATTATGTTCAAAGCCTAAATGTAATTAAACTAAATAATAAAACTTACAAGTTATAAAATTAAATTGGTGTCATGAAATTTAATTGCTTAAATTGTGGACATTAAAGTAGCAATTTAATAGTTGGTAAACTTATGAGATGTAGGCACCATATGTGCATGATCAAGGTATCTAACATGTACCTATCTAGAAACTTAATAGAACACTTCAAAGAGTCTAGATTGAGCACTGAGGCCAAAGTCACTTAGTACACCTAATGGTTCAAGAAAGCCCCATAACTCTATTAAGCACTAAAGAGACTTTAAATCATAAATTAACTTCAAAAGACCTATATGGTCATAGAGTTGGGTCTAACTGACAGATTTCTTGGAATTGTCTAGGTTTATGCTATGTAGACTTTTAATATCACATCACACTCACCATGGTAAATAATTAAACATAAACTTTAAAAAGGTATTGACAAATTTATCATTAACAAGCTAAATCAATTAAGACTAAATATGAAATGCAAGAGTAGACTAACTAAGTAATGTTGCAGTGAATTCTCAAGCCTTGCGGGGATCCCAATTGAAAATGCACTATAGGAAAGTTATCAATGGTTGATATATCTTTGACTATGTCCTTGTGATCTTGCTAGGAGGTTTTAAAACTGGTTAGACAAAAATGAATTATCTTGACATTATCCTTGACAAAACTTAGGCGTTGAATTCCATCCTAGAGTGCAGCATGTACGTCAACCATTAAGGCACTACCAAAATTCAAACCACTAAAGGATTTCTAGCAACACCTATATTTCCAGTAATAAGTTGTCTTCTATCTATCACACACATTTGTATCAGATAAATTTCATTCTACACTAAATATCCATCATAAGGGTAGGGAAAGTAAATCAAAGTGACCAATGGATTATCTGATATGATTTTCAAAGATATTCCTCACAAAGGGATAACTATCATGTTAAAAAGATTGACAATAATGTAGTTTATAGGATAAATGGAAAAACCTAGTGATCAAAATTGTGAAAAAACTTGAGCTCGCCATTCCGCCCCATCCCTAAGTATTTGTATGTCCTCATGCAACAAGCCATTGCAACACAAAAACTTATGTTTAGAAGATTTTGATATAATTGTGTGTCACCCCCTTCATAACAAATATTCCGTTGTCTAAATTAAGATGTCAATATTAGAGGTGGAGGTTGTGAGATCCTTCTGACTATGTTTATGTTGTAGAAAATCACTATGTAGCCTCATGTTCTATTTCCCAAGCTTCTCTCATTGTTGATAATATTTATTTTCCTTTTAAAAAAAAACTTGTACTTGGAAGCTAAATATTTTTTTTTCTCAATCAACTAAATCTTATTTCTTTTAGGATCTCATTTTCTCTCTTGATATTCTTATCCAATATTTCATATTGCTAGGTTCCTTCAAGCTCTTCATCTTCTTGTTTGTTTTCTTTAATTTATATGAAATGGTAAAAAATGCAAGATCTGGATGAATTGCTTCTCTATCAACATAATTCTTTGCTTCAAAACATGGATTAGGGACAACATCCTCTTGTACTTGATAGAAAATTGTTACAATAGGTTCTTGATCTTGTACCTCTTGGTTTTTCTTAAGGACTTCCATATCATGTATATTTTCCTGTGATATTAGGCCCCTATCCTCTATTTTCCCTTGTGATAAAAGAATTTCTTGAAGGAGGAGTCGGTTTGAGGCATTCTTGGTACACTCTTAATGATTATGACTTCTTCCTTATCTTCATATCATTCTTGTTCAGCCTATTGAGCCATTCTTCTAGCCCAACCCTTGGTAATTATAGGTTCTTCTAGCTAGTTTCTAGGGGAACCCTTCCTCTTCTTACCATGTTTTCTAGCTTTGGTGTTTCTTGTTTGTTTCCTCTTTTCACTACCTTTGGAACTAGTGACTTCAATTTCCACACAGGGTTCCTCTTCAACTTCTACAACTTCCTTTTTTTAATTTGTGGTGGTCTAAGATTAGATATTTTATGGATCTTTTTTTGTATTCTGTATTTTATTTCGAAACATGAAATGATCCCATGTATGGTTCATTTTCTTTCATTCTTCTAAAATAATAAATTTGATCATCTCGTGGTGAAAAAAACCTCGTTCCTTGTTGGTGGATTGGTTTTTAACATGAATCTCCATTTTACCCAAACTTCTCAATAAGAAAAAGGAGAGAATGATCCTCTCTCCTTGAAAGTGGTGTAAGAAATTCATGTGGTACAAAAAGGGGACACCATACCTACCTTCACATGTAATAAAATTATGTACAGTAACTAATACATCTCTCCATTCCTCCAACCATGCTCACAAAATGTCTTTACTCCAATTGGGGTTCTTCTTGTTTGGAAACAAATAAAGGTTTCAGCCCTATCTTTTGAATCGCATGCTCTTAAACCATATTTATCTTTCTTATGAAAGCCTAGTGGTTTTTTCTATAAATTCTTCATGCATCATGAATACCAAGTTCCCAATTCAACTTGTACTCCCATAAAAATTATCAATGAATATCCTCGTAGCATTATCGTGGTATTCTTGTAATCTATCATAGAATGTGAGCTAGTCAGTCTCTTGAAATAAGTCTCTACTCTTACATTTGTTTTTTAAATGCTCAATTATATTTGGTTCCCTCCTTATAAATACTCCACTTTTCATATTGTCTCATTGTTTGGGGGATTATCTTGCTCGAACCTATTTGTAAATCGTAGCACCAGAGAGGGGATACAAAAAAGGTTGGAAGTGAAAGAAGGGTGAGTAAATTTTACAATGTTAGGCACATTTGAAAATGTGTTTAAACGTGGAATCAGGGTTTACTACTAGAATTTGGTGGTTGATAGAGAGATTGATTTGAATCCTATCATGATTCAAATACTCAATCATGTGCACATTCCATAATTATGCCAATAATTAATTCTATGGGTGGAAGTGTGTCTTATTAGGTGAATATAATAAAATGATGGTTAATGATGGCATCATGACGTGAATTCCTGACCTTTTTAATGAAGGATTTAGTTAGAATCATCGTACCTTCATGTCATCACCATTTTTACTTGATTTTTACATGATGCTTCATTAGACATGAGATGCTCCCAAAAATCATTGGATGATGTGGATGACTCTTTATTAAAGGAGTTGTCAGTTCCCAAAGGACTCCAAATATTGATATAACAATCATCTTCTAGTATTTCAAGAGATGTTGATCACATTAGATATTAGCATTTGGCTTGCTACTACCAAAATTTGAATCTTCTCTCTAGAGCTAACGATTTCTAGCAATGATTCTTACCTCTTAATGAAAAACAAACTATATACTTCCATTATTATATTATTTTTTGCAATATTTCCACTAACAAACCTCAAAGAAATATGTTATGATTATGGCTTGGACTGAAGGCCTATGGTTTGGATAATAAGTTCAATATAAATACCAAGTGACCATAACATTACTTCTAACAAGATCCTCTGGTTTGGTCTGCTAGTGTTTTTTTCTATTACCATATTGTGGTGTACTAACAAATTTTGTTCTGCTATCATATTTTTGAGGGTGGAAATTCATCATCGAAATAGATATCCTCCTTTCTATTGTTGAATATGGCTAGTTTAGTGACTTTCTATTGTTTATTACATGATTAGAAATCAAATTTTCTCAAGATTTGCTAGCAATGACTAGAACACATATTCATCTCAAGGGGAGAAAAATATGATAGCATTTAGAGACAATTATATCTCTAAGGGTAAAAGAAAAGAAAAATACCATGAGCAACATTGAGAATCAGATCTAGAAGTCTTCTCTGAGAATCCTTGCTAATTACACTAATAAATGTAGATAAAATATTATTTCTTCTTGAGATGATTGTCTTTCTATGCTCTAAAAATAAGATGCAGCAACCCTTTGAATAAACTCTCCACAATATAAGTCTTGATTTTATTACATGTTCACTAGAAGGATTCCTTAAAAAGACACTATCACAAGAATTCTTGAAACTTGGTGTAGGAATAGGGGATCCTCATTTATTTTAATGAATTATCCTTTCTTATGAGACCCATTATTTAGAGGTTTATTTTGTCACTAATAAATTAAAACTCGTGTCTAGTTTTTCCAACACTTTATTTTTACAAGTAGGCTTATTCATCTATAAACTACTCTATCCTTCTTGGAGAAAAATAAAATCACTCTTTCAAGTGTAATAATATTTCCAATGCTTCCATTTACGAAACAAGATATCTGTGAAACTCATATTCAAATTTGAAAAATATACCTTGATGATTGTAGATATATGAGAGGTCAATTGTTGATATTGATAAGATATCAAGAATTGTTGAAGAGTGGAGTGGTACTGCATCTCGATAGTTGATTGAAACCATGTCTTAATTAAGTATTTTCCTAATTGTCTTCCTTCACTTGTCAAATCCTAAAATTCTTCCGAAGGATACTCTTCATATTCTTGAATGCTCAGGGAATCTACTGATAGATGTGCAAGAAATTCTCCAATTTATATCTTTAATGTTTCCTCTTCATCTACAGAAATCCATGGCCTCATGATTTATCCAAATGTTGGCTAGAATAATATTATGTTGGCCTTCTTCAAGGGTTATTTTTCCTTCTTAAAAGGTAGTCATATCCTCGATGATAAGTGTGGATTGTAGACAAGGACTTGAGAAGATTCTAATGGAAGTGCATCCTCCTTTAATTAGTATATTCTTAATCATCTTCAGGTTCTCTTTGCTAGTTTAGAGCTCCTTCTCATAAATGGATTATCATCCAAATTCCTTGAAACTTTACTTATGTAAGGAAATGAAAGTGACTAAAGAACAAACTCACACCAATCTTCATGTACTTGGTCCGCTCTCGTTACTAAGACCCTATTGTCACCAAGTTATATATTCTTTAGGGGAGTCTCTTTTCCATGGGATATGCTTGCAAGTAAAAAAAAAACAACAACAATCAAACCTCCAATCCCTTTAGCATCTCCTCGAAAATGATGCCAAAAATGTTGGGAAATTTAATTTTTTCGGTATGGACATTAAATTATCAACTTAGGATTCCATAAACTTATGATACATAGGAACCTTATGTAGTGTTAGGACATCTAAGCTATACCTATATGGAAACATTATAGAACACTTCCAGGAGTCTAGATTGAGCACTACGGCCAAGGTCACTTAGTTCACCCTACGGTTCAAACAATCTCTATAGCTATACTAAGCACTAAAGCAACTGGAAAGTATAAATTAACTTCAAAATATATATATGGTCATAGATTTAGGTCCTAGACCCTTACAGCTTTCTTGAGATTCCATGGATTTATTCCATCTTGCTAAGCTCTATATAAGCTTATATTAACCCTAAAATCCATTATTAAGACCTAGATATTAAGTGATTACATTTATATTGATATATTTTTATGTAGATTAGAACCTCTCATGGTCCCATTTTATTATAATTCTATATATATGAAGGAGACCTAGTCTTAGGACTATCAAATCTTGTTTTGTACATTGTGTCATTGTAAATGAGGTTTCCCCCTTGAAGAGAGATATAATATTGATTTCTTATCACTTTGAAGGTTTAGGTTTCATAACATTTAATATTAGAGCTCACAATCTTAGGGTTTTGCTGCTTCAAACAGACTATCTTGGAATTTTCACTATAATATTTTTTTGGATGATTTTGGAAGGTGAAACTTGGACCATATTGAAGATCGATATTGAGAAACATTTGTTTCAAATTTCAGATCTTAGTTCACTATATTTTCCTAGATGTTCTCTAAGTAAGTTAGGGTTCCTAAATGCTCCTAAAATAAGTTTCAAACTTGCAAGTTTCTCATTTTTTGCTATAACCATTTTCCTTGGAGATTTTAGATGGAGAAACTTGGATCTGTATTGAGGAAAAATATTGAGGAACATCTTATTTCAATTTCAAATCTTGGTTCACTATACTTTTGAGGATATTCTCTAAGGAAGTTAGGCTTCCTGAATGCTCTTGAAAACAGTTTCAAACAAGCCTGTCTGTAATTTTCACTATATCGTTTTTCTAGGAGGTTTAAGATGGTGAAAAGTACACCATATTGAGGAGTCATATTTGGAAAAATCTAATTCAAATTTCAAATTTTGGTTTGCTATAATTTTGGATATATACTCTATGCAATTCATGGTTTGTGAAAGATCCTAAAATCAATTTTAAACAAATCATGAATTTGGTATTTTTGCTATAGCGTTTTTCCCAGGACTTTTTAGACTATGACATTTTTAAGGATCTCAGAAGACATACAGAAGTACCTCAGTTACAAATTTCATAATTGTATTTGAATAATTAGACACGTGGCATGACATAGAAGTTTTCTCGTGGCAAGAAGCCAAAAATAAACAAGTTTTGGGAAGGTTACCATAACTTCCACTTGGAACATCAAATTATGGTCAAACCTATGGAATTGCAGATAACACATATCAAAGTACTAAAGATCAAATTTTCATATTCAAAAGGGCTCAAATATCATAGGTGTATCAAGAAAAAGTCCATCCATTCAGATATTCTCCAAATTAAAGTTTTAAATATATGTAAGTTATAAGTCACCTAACTTTTGATTACAATATCCAATTCTTTTGGTGATTGAAAAGTTGTGATAAAGAGGAGTAATATTATTATTTTTCAACATGCCTCCAAAGAAAACTACTTCACTAACTTAAAATCTTGTAGGTTTATCCTAGACTCGTGAAGAAAGTGAAGAATTAGAATTTAGGTTCTCCCAATTAGAAAATAAAGTTAATGAAATGGATGGTAGTTTGTTGAAATAGTGGATTTACCAAGTTCTCAATAAAAACTTAAATGAGAAACTATGGATGAAATGAAAAATAATATGAATGAAAATAAGGAAGAAATACAAAAATCTATGAATAAGATGGAAAATATAATAAATGAAAATAAAAAAGAAATACAAAAATCCATAATACCATGGAAAATAAGATGAATGAAAATAATGAATAAATACAAAAATATGTGAATACCATGGAAAAATTTATCTTGGAGAGGCTTCTTAAAATGGGTATTGAGATCCAAGGAAGTCATGAAAATAAGGATAATAGTTGTGTTGAAACTCAATCTTCTATGGAAAATATTTTATCACAATTATAGAGTGAAAATATTGAAAAACAAAACCATAGTCATGGATTTTTAATCCAATATTGGCATCATCAAGGCTTCAAGTTGAGAGTGCCATTACATATTGCATTTTTCTCATCCAACTGATTTCTCCTCCAAATAGGTTAAACACATACCCACTTATATACATTTTGTGATCCAAATCTCCAACCCATTCTGCATCAACAAAACCATGTATTCACAATGCTCTATCCAAGTCTAGTAATTCTTGGTATCACAATCTATAGCCAGTAGTGCAACGCAAATACCTAAAATGCATATTTATTATTGTGCAATGATTCTTCCCTAGTTTTGACATATACCTTTTCAATACTCCCACTCCATGTACAATGCTTTTTCTAGTGTAAACCATTATACACATCAAGCTTCCATCTATCCTAGCATATGGAACACAGAACACGTCCTCTTCATCTTCTTGTGTGTTGGGACACTGATCTGTAGACAAATTTATACCTACAAGAATAGGCACCTTTTTTTATTTACATTTCTGCATATTAAATATTTGCAATATTTTATCCACGTACTTCCTCTAACCTAACCAAAGTTCCATGTTCTCCTTATCTCTTTTAATTTCCATGCCCAAGATAAAATTTGCAACACAGAGGTCCTTCATGTTAAATTTAGAAGACAACTAAGTTTTTACTTATTTGATGATTTCCCCATGATTTCAAATAGCAACATATCATCCACATATGATACCAAATAAATAACATGATCACCAACTAATTTGAAATATACTTAGTGATCTTCTTTGCTCCTTTTGAATCCAAGTCCTAGTATATAAGTATAAAACTTTTTATAACACATCCTTTATGATTGATTTAACCCATACAAGGATTTATTTAATCTACATGCTAGCTCTTTATTTAGTTTCACAACAAATCCTTTTTTTTGCTTCATGTATATTTCTTTATCTAGATCCCCATGTAGGAATGTGGTCTTCACATCCATCTATTCTTCTTCAATATTAAAAAAAGTGGCAATAGATAAAAGAAATCCAACATAATTTAACCTACTAGCAGGAGAAAAAAATATCACCAAAGTCAATTCCCTCTACCTACTAAGGAATAACCCTTTGCTACTAACTGAGTTTAATATTTCCCACTCTTCCTTATTCCTTCAACTCTTCTTAAACACCTATTTTTTTGCAATGGGAAACTCCATTAGATTCCAAGTTTCATTCTTTTCCAAGGTTATCATTCTTCAATTATGGCCTTTTTCTATAATTTTCCATCCTCTGGATCCCCTTCCTCATTGATAGTTATAGGATGATCATCAATAATAAGCAAAGAAAAATTTGAATGGAAGGTGGAGTACACCTTTTTGGTTGTACTCTTTCCCAAAATCATCTCCTCAATGTTGGATTTTGTGGTTCTTATTCTTATTATTCATGTTCTTCTATATGTTCTAACTCATCATCCTTCAAATCAAACTCTACATTTTTTTGGTTCTTTCTCCCTTGGTAAGACTCCATGTTTGTCAATATCTTTGACTTCTCTGAATACCACATCTCGAATATACACGACCTTCTTAGTTTCTCGGTTCCAAATTTTATAACCTTCCAGACCATGTTTATATTCAATCAAGATATACTTTTAAGCTTTCTCATCCAATTCACTCTTATTCTCCTTTGGAACATGTACATAAGAATCACAGTCAAATACCCTAAGATGTATAAGAGAAGGTTTCTTACCAGTCCATATCTCATGTGGAATCTTGTCCTAACTTGGCACCATTCAACATGCTCCTTTCTTTCTTCATTGGCATCCTATTCATACTTTCTACAAATCTATTCCGTTGATTTTTGTGTGTATTAGTCTTTTGCCTTGCTTTGCCGCACTTCTTATAAAATTATTTGTATTCATTCCCACAACATTCTCCACCATTACCTATCCTCAACACTGTAATTTTCTTCTCTATTTGATTTTCCACAAGAGCTTTAAATTCTTTGAACTAGTCGAATAATTCATATTTCTTTATGAGAAAATAAATACATGTATTCCTCCATAAGTCATTTATAAATTAGACATAGTACACAGATTTACCCAGTGATGGAACAAACATAGGCCCAAACCACAGGGGCTTCATTTAATGAACCTCTAACATAGCATGTGCATTCATGGCATACTAAACAACACCCTTAATTTGACTACATATAGGAAAATATCTCTAAAAATCACATTATTTAAACCCCTACCAATATGAACCCAATCCACCTTTCCAATTTAAAAACCCCTACTTTCACTAGATACTATAGGTATCCATTTTTTCATTAACATTTTTAATACACCTTTATATTTTTCATTAACTTTGAGCTCCATTTTTTCATTAACATTTTTAATACACCTTTATATTCTTTCATTAACTTTGAGCTCCATTTTTTATACCTGCCAATATAAAGACCCTTTACCCCCTATTATATGCCCAATAAATTATGTCATTTTTTCCTCAATTTATAATCTCCAATATGAATGCATGTGGTATGGTATTGGTCACCCAGTGAGGCCTCCGTGGCCTAAACACATCATTGTGCACCAATTGTAATATTTCCTTTGACCTTGTAGAATGAGAGGAGAATCTTCCCCTATTATACTTCCTATATAAACAATGTTCATAGAAATAAAAATCCATAGTAATTATACATATATTATGTCATACCATTACCTTGGAGTACTCGAAGGCTCTTCTCTCTTATATGTCCTAGTCTTCCATACCATAGCATAGTTTTTTCTCTAGGAATTGTAGCAGTTTTTCCTTCTTTGGCTCCACTCTCATGAACAACAGAATTGGAGCACCCATCACCAACAATAATTCCTCATAGCTTATACATAGTTCCAATCCAAACTCCCCTCAACAATACCATTTATCCTCAAACCATGTTGTAAGTTTCCTTTCCACACATTATTTTTACACCCATGTCACTCATATTGTTTATAAATCAAATTTCTAGTTCATCCTAGGAAGTGCAGAACACCAGGGAGTGTTCTAATCATTTTACCCATGAGCTTCAACTTGACTTTTCCTTGTCCTATGATTCTATCTATCAAGTCATCTCCTAAGAAAACATAGTCACCATTAAATATTTCATACTCATAAAACCACTCCTTATGAGGAGCCTCATGATCTATATGTACTTGAAGAAGCTAAAAGCATATCCCCTCCTTCATCTAAGGATGTTTTTGCTTCTGCAGAAGGAGCATCTTAAGATCCCTTCCCTTTCTCAGGAATTTTGGATCTATACTCTTTCTTATAATGCCTTTCTTTTCCACATCTCCAATATACATTTACGAACTTTCCTAGAGATTTAGATCTTCCTATAGATTTAGATCTCCCACTCAAGGACTTGTTTTTATTTCTATTCTAGGAGCATCCTCTTACAAACAAGGTATCTTCATTCTAACTTTCCATTTTTTGATGTCCCGTTTCCTCCAATAAAAATGATGAGACTATTCCATCAAACCTTGAAGGAGTTGCATTATATCCCATGTGTTTGGTAGAGAAAATAACAAACTAATTCAGTTATCTTCATTTGAAATCTTAATATCAATAAAAAAAGAACTAACTTATCACAGTATTGAAGGTGTTCAAATGCTTTTTCACTAAATTTCTATCCTTCATCTTCATGTAATACAACTTCTTCCACAGGAATAATTTGTTCACCAAGGATTTATACTAACACAAATCCCCTAACTTTTCCCACAAATCCTTTGTTGTAACTTCTCCTAAAAAGTTTAGTAATACTGAATTTGAGAGGCACAATCATATTGTGTTATTTTCCTTTTCATCAAACTTAGGATTCTTCCGTTAACATCCTTGTTAGTGAAGTTCTAGGATGAAAAATGATCCATTGATCTATGTCCACTAACAAATCTTCCATTTTGAGCTTCCATGGATCAAAACTCTTCCCATTGAATTTCTTGATCTCTATCTTTGAATTTCTCACAATTTCTTTTTCACCACAAGAATCATTTCTATAAATATCCCATTGTAACAAGGTCTACCATAGGCTTAAGCTAAACCCCTTAGCCACAAAGGCATCCACTTGAAGAAAAAATATTTTGATAATAGTTTTAGGTTTAACCCTATACAATTAATTGTTCCAAACATAATCTTAATAAAATAGAAAATATGTAATGGAAACACACACACAAAAACATAGCTATTTTATCCTGAAAACCCAAAAATTGGGAAAACCAACAATATTTTTCAATATATATTCATATGCATAGTGTTACAATATAACATGTATATTTGTGACATCCATGAACCACCAATACATTTACTCTAGACTATAATTCAACCAGAGTTCCTTAATTGAAACTACAAAACCATGGGAAAAACCACCATGTGCCACAAAACTATTTTTATCAAAACCGTGTTGAAAACAACCAAAAGCATATACAGAAAACCTCCCAAAAGAATCAAGGGCACTGCAAACCCCTTCCCCCAACCCCCACCCCTCCCCATGCACTATGAATTACACATTATACAATGCATGGGGATAGTCATGCAAATAATATAACAAAAAACCAACAATTATAACCAAGCCACTAGGAGGAAAAGAGGATTCTGCTCATTTTTTATTGTATCTAGTTCCACAATAGAGAAAAAAAAAAACTAAGCGTGGGAGTGAGAGAGCATAACATAGGGGGTTTGTGTTTTGTAGTAGCTCATAGGCCATAGGTCTTAGGTAACTCCATATAGATTGACTTGTCCTATGTACTTGTTCTTTGCATTCCAGATGAAAGAGAGTATAGTAGCCTCAACTTCTAGTTGGGTTTTGTCCTAAAAGGGTTTCCCAATGCATAATGTGGTGTTCATTGTGATTGGTGTGTGTTTTTATTTTAGTGATTTTATCTATTGTATGCATAAATAACAAAATTAGTATTAAAAAAATATGGAATATAAAGGAATTAATCATTCATAGTATATATTTTAGTTTTATTTTAATAGATTTATTGTTATCCATTGGAATATCCACAGAAGTTTAGAGATCATATTGGTATCAGAGTAGGTTTGTTTGGGAATTTGTGGGAAGTTGTAGGGGATCCAAAAAAAAAAATTGAGTAGGAAGCCTTAAAACCCCAACCATAGCTGACAAATATGTTTATAATGGCCCTTAATATACAATAGAGGAGAGACTTTCAAGGCTAGAAGCATAAGCCATGGACATCATCTACAATGTGAACCTCCTTATGGTAGCTCTAACAAACATGTTTGGAATCAAAGAAGATTGAGGTTATGGCTTAGATATCAAATCATAGGAAAAATTTGGGGATCAAGAACCAAAGGAGTTAAATAGAGAACATGAAAAAAAGAAACCAAGTTTGGGTGCCATGAACCACTCACAAACCATCTTCAAGATGGAAGCAAAGGTGGACATCAAGTCATATCAAGGTGAGATTTAAGCTTTGAAATTAAATCACTAGTTTCAGATTAGAAGTTTACTTTAGTGATCACCACATATATGAGAAACAAAAAATTTCATTTACTCATTTGAAATTAGAGGATCATGCCTTAACCTGGTGGGAAAGCAACAAGGAAACCCTTAGGCTGGTGGGATATCCTATAGTTTCTAGGTGGGAGGATTTGAAAACTCTCATATCTCAATTTTACCCTGTCGGGTATGTAGAGGACCAACGGATCTGGTGGCATTACTTCAAGCATAAATATGGAAAGAGTGTATAGGAGTACACTGTAGAATTAAAAAGGATGGAAATAATGTTGGGTATTCCCAATAACTCAAATGTACTTCTGAAGTATTTAGGGGATTTAAATAACCATATATGAAAGCAAGTGATGATGTTTAAACCCACAATGGTAGATGAAGCTTGTTATAGGAAAAACACCTGGCAAACATAGGTCAAAACAAAGGAGGGTCTAGTTCAAAGCAGAAAGAACATCAAGAAGTTTCCAAGGAGGGAAGAAGTGGAAAGGAGGAAAGAACAAGAAAATAATGGCTACAACACATAAATGAAAATATTATAGCAACCATTGCAACATTGATTTCCACACATAGGAGAAGTGTTGGAAATTGCATCTATAATTCAACCCAAAAAGTTAAAAGAAGGATGACAAGAAAAAGAATCTCATAACCACATATTTGAGCAATGAGGTGGAAAGTGGCTATGAAGTGAATGAGAAGATTGTCTACACCTTGGTGCAGAAGGAAGGAAATCTAAGTATCCTTCATCGTCAAGAAGGGAAGGAGATTACCATACTCTTCCACATAAAAATACAAGTCAAGAAAACAATCGGATTGGTGCTTTGTTCAACTCAGGTTGGATATCCATAATCATTCTAGACCATATCCATTGGGACAACTCAGGAAGGAGGTAGATATAAATCCATCCAAACAATGTAAAATTAAATTTACTATAAGTGGTGATTGCATTGATGAAGTAGAATTGGATATAGTGTCACTTGATGTATGTGCACTTGTGTTTAGGAGTTCTTGCATATATATGAGGGATGAAATCTTCACGCAGAAATCCAACAAGTACCACCTTATTAAGGACAAAAAATACTTCATTATCAACGTGCATAAGGGTAAGTCCAATATTTCACTAGTAAGTGTCAATCAAGCCTTGATCGATTCCAGTAAAAAGTATGTTTTATTATTCTTAAGAGAAAATTAATCTATAGAAGAGTCAATGAGAACAAAGGCATCCCTAGAGGGGTGCACTAAGGAACAAATACAATAACTGAGAGAGTTTCTACATGCATATAGGGTAGTATTCCAAGAGCCTAAAGGGATACCACCTAAGAGGGACATGGATCATGAGATCCAAATATTTTTTAACTCTCCATTTCCAAATAGTGGGTTGTACATACAATATATTCTTGAAGCAAATGAACTGAAGAAAAAAATATAACAAATAATGGAGCAGGGTGTGATTCAACCAAATACGTCACCTTGTGGGTTACTCGTCATAATTGTGCCAAAGAAGGCCATGGGACTTGGGGAATGTGCATTTATTATAGGCCCTCACAAGATATTGAAAAAGGGGCAAGATAATGCCTATAAACTCAATCTACCCCCATATATTGTGCATTTACCCAATGGTGAATGTGTAAAATATCAAACTCTATGATCTTCCCATGATAGATTAAATAAGAGGATCAAAGCCCACCTTCCATAAAGGATTTAACTCCAAATTATCAATCAAAGTTTAAAAATGATGTAGTTTTGCAGAAGAGGTTAAGAACTACAAGACAAGGGTAGCATGGCCTTTAGCAAGTTGGGTTCAAAAAATAATTTCTAGGCAAGGTTAAATGGTACTCTAGAGAGAACGAAGAGGAGAAATTTCCTCACCTCATTTATTAATGCTTTTGGGGACCAAATGCATCCCAAAATGGGGACACATGATCTAGATTGTATCATTACATAATTTTTCATCCATATCAATGTTTTCAAAGTGGAAGATTTGAAAGAATCAACCTATAGGAGAATTTTTGTGAGCGGACCCAAATTGGAGAATCTTTATAAATGACAAATTTTGGACCCCGTGATGCTATTCGACACTCATAAACCTTCCCAACAATGCAAGAAAGATGTCAATTGGAGTTCAAATACAAAAATTATGCCTCCTAAAAGTTGACCTATTATGATTGACCACTATAATTCTAGAGGATGCCACAACAACCCCCATTACTCATGGAAAAGGGGCTAGCTACATGAAGACTCTAGAAGGGTCGAATTCATAACTCTAGTTGAGAATTGGAGCCAAACTTAACCCCTACTTAGCTATCGAATTGTGTTATAAGAAAGCCACTCGGAGGAAAAGGGGGATCCATTCATTTTTAATTGTATTTGGTTCCATAGTAGACTCATAAAAAGCTATAGAGTGGGAGTGAGAGAGCATAATGGAGGGGGTTTATGTTCTATAACAACCCATGAGCCATAGGTCTCAAGTAACTTCATAGAGAGTCTTCTCATTTATATGTATATTATTTCCATTCTAGACAAAAGAGAGCAGATCTTCCAGTTGGGTTTTCTACCAAAAGGGTTTGCCAAAGTATATCTTGGTGTTCATTTTGATTGTTGTGTTTGTATTTCATTGTTATCTATTTTATGCATTTGATATATTTCATGCATAAACAACAAAATCAATAATAAATACCTAGAAACTAAAGGAATTAATCCTTCACAGTATATATTTTGGTTTTATTTTAAGAGATTTATTGTGATGAATTGTCCAATAGAATATCCATGGAAATTTGTAAATCAATGTGTATCTAAAATATATCCATGTTGAATTCTTGCTTGGTATGGAGGATAGGGTAATGTTGCATGAATTTTAGGTTTACTACTAGCAACATGTATCATGTTTGGAGGAAGAGATGTGTATATTCCATGGTTAACTTGGTTTATATAGTAGTAGAGAGAAAACTCGATGCCTACTCTATAACACTAGATAGTAATTGTTGTATGAGTGCTTGGATAGCTACCGAGAGGACTATTCATAATTACACAACTAAATAAGATGAGATAAATTGGACATGAATTGAAGATAGAATTCATTAACCCCAAGATGTAATAAGCTAAGGTAAAGAGTGTTGAGAAACTTAGCGCAGAGTAATTGATAGGGATATTTTATTTATTTCTCATTAATCTTGACACTTTATTATGATATTAGATTAGTGCTTCATCATTATTGTATTATTTTTTTATCACCAAGACAAATAATCGATAAGAACATCACAATGCACACAAAAACAACACCAGAGGTAGGCTCCAAGCAAGGGAAAAAACCCACAAGGAGAAAACCCATAAACTCTTCCTTATAGAATCAATTCAATGAAAACTTCCAAGACCTTGACCCAAGACCAACCACCAAAATACAACACATCCAAACCCCAATGAATTTTCTACAATTAGATATCTGAGGAAACCCTAATTTCCTCCAGCAAAATTGCACAGGTGTTCTATAGAGAATGTCAACCACAGAAATTTTGACCCTCCTTTTCTTCATTTCTCTTCCTGCAATTATTCTCCCCTTATCTTTGCTAAGTTCATATCAAAATATGGTGGAATATTGTATCTCCAAATGAGGATGAGCTCCTTTTATAACCATTTTGAGGGTTGGATTAGGCCTCTTCTAGGCCAATTGTCCTTTTGGTGGTTTCTAGACTCAACTTTTAAATAATAATTTTATTTTCTTGATACATGAGCCCTCCAAGAGACTTTACATCATGACCTTGACTCTTTGACTTTTTCTTCATAACCCCTAGAGAACTCAATGGGTGCTTTTACCTAGGGAAAATAACCATGGGCAAGAACCCCATTTTCAAATGAATAAATTTTATTTTACAAAAATATATTTTCATTTTTCTTTCTTTTGACAAGTAAAATGATTACATCAAGTCATGATACAAATACAATTATGAACACCGAGACTAGTTACATCTCGACATTCCCTCTTAACTAGGGAGGTATTCATAATTAACCATAGGTACAAGGACAGTACTTCCATTAAATTATTCTCATAAGAAGAGTCGAATTGGTAATCCAACTTAAGAATTAACATTATGATCAATATACAACCATCAACATAGAAAGGCCTTGACTAACACACTCTATCTCTCAATAGATCAGAGAACAATGCTAGGAGGTTTTTCGTGGGACACCACACTACCTATTGAGGCACATGCCCCATCTAGATGTTCACTATGTATGTCCTTCTAAGGCTATTCTTATCTTGGATTCCCAATCCTCAAATAATATTGATCCTCTTCAACCACTCTTGTCTTGGATACCTTTTCGGATCCTCAAAGAGTGTCGGTCACCATACTACTTCCTATCTTGGATATCAAATCCTCAAGGATTATTTATCTTAGATACTTACCCAATCCTCTGAACACCATTCTCTCCTCATGGCCTTCACTAAGACTTGTGGTTGTTATTCTTGGTCTAGTGCATGACACATGAAGCAGAGAACCATATTTTTCACTCCCTCTCAACCAAGGAGGAGATCCCTCTCAACTAGCAAAAAATGTACATCATCAACTACTAGATCACAAGGCTCTATTATCATAGTCACATGTGCGATCTTTGACCTTTACAGATCCCTCTTCATAAACAACTTTATCATCAAGACAGGGTACACCATCACTTTCTATCACATCAATTTTCTTCAATTGCATCTTCTCGAACTAATCATAGAGCTTGATCATGGCTCCCTCTGAACATCAATCAAGTAAGCAAGTGATCTATTAGGATATGAACATCAATTCATCTATAACTTTCTATCACATCTGTCATTGAGGTGTACATCGGCTCCTTTGGACCAAGTGTCCAAGGAAGCAATCCAATGGAATCACAACATGTTTGTCACACATTCTTCTTGCAATGAATCTTTTTCATATAGTATGATCATAGTATCATGTCGCCTTCAACATCATGGTCTTCCTTTAATTAGAAAAACATCAACTTCAATGAATGTCTCAACTAGTCACCTAGTCCTTCTCCAAACTGTTACTCATTTTCAAGATGAGATCCATCATGCTGCAACTAAACCAACAAGCTCCTAATAAGCCTTCTCCAAAAATAGAGAGAGTAGACAACAACAGTGATACCATCATGATCATTCTTCCCAAGATGAAGAAATCACTCCATGAAATCACTTAGGGGGGTCCTTAAATGATCCTTACATATCATTATTTACCTTGTAACATAATTTTAATACCTTCTAGATGACTGTCAAAGAAACAACAACAGGAATGTGTACAATGAAATCTTAAAATGGGACATGTCATGATGCCATGCATTCTGCCAATGCAACAATATGCCCTACTCTGACTGTACAAATATCATTAAGATGGAATTTCTTCAGAAGAAATTATCCCTAGGATCTTTTTCCCTCTGTTTCTTCTTCTCAGGTTCTTTACATGCTCCAGGTTTCCTTTTTGTACATTTCTACTATTAGATTCCTTTGGGAGTTTCAGAAAATTTCTTTTGAAGTGACCAAGCTCATTGTGTTTGAAGCATCTTATGTTTGACATATTGTGCTTATTCTTAGGATGACGAGACCTTCCAAATCTTCCTTTAATCAATGTCTTCATTCTAGTTGCATGTGTCTAAGATTTACCAAGAGCATCAGTTTCCTCCTTGGTCTTTAATTAAGATTCTTCTATTACACATTGAGACCAAAGTTCACCAAAGTTGGAAGTATACTTTCTTAAATATATGTTGGTCACATATGAATTCCACTCTAGAGGCAGAGCACTGAGGACAACCATTGTCATTTCTACATCAAAAATTGTCTCACCAAGGGCATGCAACTGATCTCTTAATAGAGACATCTTCACAAGATGGGTTGCAATGTCTTCTTCAAATGATATCCTTATTTTGTACAATTTGCTCCTCAAGGAAATTTTCTGACCTGAAGTGCTTACTGAGTACAACTTGATCAATATGCCATAGGTGTCCTTGGCCTTGATCAGCTCTGCCACAAAAGGTATCAAATGATCTTTGATTGAATCAATCAAGATCCTTTGATCTCTTCATGTGCATCCTTCTAATATGGTTCTATAACATTACCCTTTACATAGTCCATCACATCATTCTCAAGGATAATAAGGTCAATCCACTTCCTTGACACTTGATAGATAGAGGTCCCATCAAGCTTGTTTCTCTCCTCGTAGAACAAAGATATAATGGATGCTTGAGACATAAATTGAAGATTAACACTTATTTGAGATAAGACTACCTCTAGACTATTTTCTTTTCAAAATGATTCGGGATTCAATATGTTATTGTTCTTTTACAAATTGTGTGATACATGAGTCCCAAAGAAATTGGTTGTTACATATGCAACAATATCCCTTTTCCAAGATGGAATGGAATTTCATGAAGTTTCCTTTTATCAGAAATGTTGACTTTCAATGATAGGTTATCAAAGCAAACCCTTTCTTGCATTGATTCCAAGAAGATGTCTTTTTTATTGAGGTATTTTTACTTCCTCTAGGGTTCTTCAAAGGAAACCAATGTAAGTGAGCAGACTTCCAATAATTTTATGAGTAGCTCCATTATTGAATATTAGACCCTAGGAGTAGGGCTTACTATTATCCTTCAAGATAGACCCTTGTTCCATTCACAAACTCAAAATGATTCCAAGATTCTTGTCACACAATCATATTACAAAAAATATTCCAAAACTACTGTCATAGACATATCTCTTATTGACAAGAGAGAAGGTTCCTTAATTCGTCTTATTGTTGTTAGGCTTGAATTGTGTGTGTGTGTATGTGTCTGTGTGTGTGTGTGTGTGTGTGTGTGTGTGTGTGTGTGTGTGTGTGTGTGTGTGTTGTGTGTGTGTGTGTGTGTCTGTGTCTGTGTATGTGTGTGTGTGTGTGTGTGTGTGTGTGTGTGTGTGTGTATACACACACACACACACACACACAATTCGAGCCTAACAACAATATACACACACACACACACACACACAATTTGAGTCTAACAACTATATATATATACTCAAAATCTCAACTTCACAGATCCACAAGTTCTTGTCTTCTATGCCACTCCACTAGTCTATGAAACAAGGTGATTGTAGCTTGATGATTACCCTTCCAAGATGGATTTAATGTGCCTCCAATCAATTCAATCTAGGTTTATTTTTCCCAGAATTATAGCAAGAATTCATGGCTTCTTTTCAAAGTGATTGTAACCTATCAGTTAGGCCTACAATTCAGATTTGTTTGGGTCTATGAGGATTGATTCAAACTTGCAATATGACCCTCTAAGAATGGAGTTGATCACCCTAAAATTTGCTCAGAATTTCTTCTTAGATTTCTAACCTGGATATGTTCAAAACTTCAATGAGATTAATGCTCAGAATTGAAGGAGACTTGGCTCATTTTTTCAAGGTAATTGAAGTTACCTTTTCAACTCAGACTTTCTTGTTCTTTTGCTTAAAAAATGGCCATGTATTAACAAGCCTAATATCTATTTATATAATTCAAACTTGGCTTTTTAATATGCACAAGATAACCCTCAACAAAACCTTCAACAAACTAGGTCTTTGATACAAAGATACATACCAAATATTTTGCACAAAATTTTGAACCCCTTTTTAATGAATATATTAGACCTTCTAAGTTCCTCTTTAGACCCTCAGTCTTTCACCTAGATGTGCGGCCCTCCTTGGAATGCTAGATCGGCTTTTTGGTCCTCCAAAAATGATGCTCTCGTGCCTTTGTTCTACCTTATGCAGGTCTGCATTTTTGTCACAGTGATGAGGGATAACAAAGATTCCCATACCTTTGCTTTCTTGCTTGATGGGTTTGATCTAGTGAGAGATGTCCTCCTTACTATTTATCCTTCCAACATAGTGCCTTTATCCATTCAAAAACTCCTCACTTCCCAATCATAAGACTGTGTCCTTATTATAGTGGCTAGGTCTTGAAAAAAGTGCCCATAATTTTGTTCTTCTTCCCCTAGGATCTCGGTCCTAGATATATGCCTTCCTTGAGATGAATTGGAGCCAAGGAGATCTTATTATATTCCCTTTATTTAAATTCCTAGGTGTGAAACCATGTTGACAAATTTAGGGCAGAGTAAGTGATAAGGATATTTTATTTATTTCTCATTAATCTTGACACTTTCTTGTGATATTATATTTTTGCTTCATCATTATTGTATTATTATCTTTATCATCAAGACAAATTCCAATAATAATATCACAGTGCACACAAAAACAACACCAGAGATAAGCTCCAAGCCAGGGAAAAACCCCACAAGGGGAAAAACCAGAAACTCTTCATTATAGAATCAATTCAATGAAAACTTTCAAGACCTTAACCCAAGACCAACCACCAAAAGACAAGTCGACCAAACCCCAACAAATTTTCTGCAATTTCAAATCTGAGGAAACCTTAGTTTCCTCCAAAAAACTCGCACGTGTGTTCTATAGTGAATGTCAACCACAAAAATTTTGACCCTCGTTCTTTTTGTTTTTCTTCCTGCAATGTTTCTCCTCTTAAGTTCACTAAGATCATATCGGAAGATGGTGGAAGATTGTATCTCCAAATGAGGACATGATCCTTTTATAGGTGTTTTGAGGGCTGGATTATGCCAACTTGTAGGCTGGACAACTTGTGATTTTGGTGGTTTCTAGACTCAACTCTTAAACAATAATTTTTTATTTTCTTGATACATGAGCCCTCCAAGGGAATTATTAGTCGAGGGAGATGAAAGAAGCAAAGAAGGACGGGCTCTGATGGCGCGCACACGTGAAGGTCTCGGCTAAAGGGTTTCACCGAGATCGACTGCAGCATCGACGCGGCTAGGGTTTTCACAGCTATCGCTCAGCATCACCGTCGCGGTCACTGCTCAGAGACAATTACGCATCAGCTCCACCTTTGGATTCTCCACCCGTCGCTTTCGGTCGCCGTTCAGGAGACAGTTATGGCAGACATTATGGAGCTAGAGGCGGTGGACTACTTGGAGGAGCCTACACCGGACAAGGTTATATTTGGGAACCCCAGTTTTGCTGCTCGCTCGCAGTTCGCACCTTCCTCATCATCGACCGCACCGGATCTGCCGCAGTATCCGCCCTCCGTCTCGCTGCCTGTTCATTGCACTCCACAGTCCACTACAGGAGTGAACCCTATCGATTCTCCGCAATTTGAGGTGCCCCCGCTCTCGCCGGGCTCTCTTCATTTTCTTGCTACCCACACTCCCCCTTCACCCTCTTTTGATCCGCTCGCCCATCCTCTCCTTTCGGCGCCCTCCCCTCCCCCGCCGGTACCCCCTGCATCCAATCCATCATCTTCGGGAGCCCGTCCTTCCGGCTGCTTCGAAACTCCTGCTGTCAAAATCAAGCCCGCAAAACCCTCATCTCTGGATGGTATAACAAACCCCTTGGTCGACCATCCGTCGGCTCCTCGCACCTGCAAAAAGAAGACCAAGTGCATAAAGGCTACGGCAAAAGACATCACCATCAGGTTCGACGAATCTAAGTCTCTCAGCGATCTCATGGACATGGCCAGCACTGTTCTGGTAGGGCATGTCCGGGGCAGGGCATACTCGGCGAAACGGCTTAAGCAATGGGTGAAGGAAATCTGGGGCGGTGTGCTATTTGACCTTCCTGAGGTCCATGTTCTCCCCAGAGGATGGTTTTCCCTACATTTCTCCAAGGAAAGTCACACTAATCTGGTTTTGGCCAGATTCTGGCATATCGAAATGGCCCCGGTCCTCCTCAAGAGATGGAGCCCCCTCTTTGATCCAGAACGAGAACAGATCGGAGCCGGACCGATTTGGGTGCGCCTGCCTGGCCTCCCACTGCAGTTTTGGGCGGAAGAAGTATTCATCAGGATCGGGAATGCCCTGGGGACATATCTGGATTACGATCGCACATTTGTTGAATCTGGGAACCGAACCCTAGCGCGTATATTGGTCCACTTAGACACCCGTGATGGACTCGAAGAACAGATCACACTTCAGTGGGGAAGGTGTATCAGGGTGCAGATCCTTGACTATGAAGGAGTCCCCTTCCGATGCAGGCATTGTCACAAAGTTGGGCACCTCATAAAGGATTGTCCACTCATCAAGAAAGCTGAAGAATCACCGAGGGTTACTCCGGCTCCAACCAGAGCGGCATCTCCTATTACCTCTCGACCTACCTCTTCGGGACTGCCCCCAGCGACTACTTCACCTGCGGTCGATCCGGGATTACGGCAACCCTCTCCGCCAAGGACCAGGGCTCGCTCGGCAGCAGAAGCTGGTATGGTCTCGGGTACTCTTTCATCCCCCATATTTTCTTCTATTGATGTGATGAATGATTGTGGTTCCACCTTACAGACCTCCATGGTTCACTGTGCATTATCATCCTCCCCCCTCATATGCACCACAGAACCCATTATTACCACTTCCTCCCCTTTGGCTTGCCCCTCCCTTGCTACCTCGGAACCCTCCCCTCCCCATACATATTTCCTCCGATCCAGGTCTCAAGCCAAAGAGCCTCCCATCTGTCTTTCGGGCCTGGGAATCGCGGTACCAGAGGGTGGGACCTTGACCACCAGGGGTAGGAAATCTCATCTTTCAAAGGCTATTAAACAAGCTGGGGCAGAGGTAGTATCAGGTCGGCAATCCACCATTGACGGGGTCCTTAGAGCAGGACACACCCCGAGAGGTGTTCCTCCATGAAGTGCCTATCCTTCAATTGCAGAGGATTGGCTAGTTCCTCCAAGAAACTAGCCATGAAGCGGCTCATAGAATCTGAACCTGTCGATATCATTATGCTTCAAGAAACCCTCTGTTCCGCAGATCAGATTACTCGAGCCATGCAAGCCTTGACTCCTGGCTGGACCTACTCAGCCATTGATGCTGTCGGCCGATCGGGTGGTCTGGCCATTGGTATCAACCCTCGTTCTATTAAGGTGGACTCGACTTGGGGGGGATCGGGATTTCTAGGGCTTGACATTTTCTCAGCTGACCTAGGCATGAACCTTCGCATTGTCAATGTTTATGCCCCCTGTACCCAGAGAGAATCGTTCTGGCAGAATCTTCTACAACTTACCATTATGGGCGAAGACCGGGTTGTTATCGGAGGAGACCTTAATTTCTCTCTGGGGTTCAGGGAGTCATGGGGATCGGCGGCTCAAATTGACTCCATTACAGACTTCATGACCAATCTGCTTGAGCAATCAAATTTTATGGATATTCCCATGCAGAAAATTCTTCCCACATGGAGGAACAGACGGGTGGGGGACGCTGCACTAGCCCGCAGACTTGACAGATTCCTTATGAAGGAGACTCTTCTTCAGAGACTGCAACATTACAAACAATGGGTTGGCTCGGGGGGTTGGTCAGATCACTCTCCAATATACCTGGAGATTCAGGGCCCCTTCAAGAAGCCCAAAGCACCTTTCAAATTTAATCATACCTGGCTGAAGGACCCATCATATGTCAAGATGATATCTGATTACTGGTCCTCTCACCCTATCAATGGATCAGAATCACTTGCTAAAGGATTCTGCAGGAACCTCTCGGAAATTAAACATTTATCTATTGTATGGGCAAAGGAGAAACAGGCTCGAGACATTGCTCAACTTACTCATATTGAAGCTGAATTATGCTCTCTCACCGACGAAAGGGGGTTGGGGTTCATTACAGCAGCTGATAAATGCAGGCTGATTGAATTGGAGAATCAAAAAGCAAAAATCCTCAAAGAAAGAGAGGAATCCATAAGATTGAGGAGTAGGGCATTATGGATTCAAGCTGGGGATGATAACACGAAGTTCTTTCATAGCTTTGCTAAGAGCAGGAAAGTATCTAATACTATCTGGAAGCTCCCCACACCTGATGGCGAAATAGCAGACACTTTTAACAAGCTCGCTCATCTGGGCACCTCTCACTTCAGGGAACTATACAAGTGCCCCCGTGATGTTAATCTACCTGATATCATCAATGTGGCAAATCACTTCCCGAGATTTGTTGAGGAAGAGGATGTGGAGGCTTTAAATGATCCGGTTACGGCAGAGGAGCTGGAAGGAGTACTGAAGTGGTTCAAAAAAGACAAGAGCCCTGGCCCGGATGGATGGACCATTGAATTTTATTTAGCCTTCTATGAGGTCCTGGGGCAGGACCTGCTGGGGGTGGTCGAGGAGAGCAGAGCTACAGGATCCATCTACCATGCCATCAATTCAACCTTCATTGCTCTCATCCCAAAAACTGATACCCCTGAATCCTTTGATGACTACAGGCCTATCTCTTTGTGCAATTGCCTCTACAAAATCATCTCTAAGACTATTGCTAATCGTCTTAGACCAATCCTCTCCAGGTCCATTGCCCCACAACAATTTGCTTTCCTCGAATCTAGACAGATTCATGAGGCCATAGGCCTGGCCCAAGAAGCTATACACTCTATTTGGTCCAAGCACCTTAAAGCCATCCTCCTCAAAATTGACCTCTCAAAAGCATTCGACCGGGTCAGCTGGCTCTATATCAAAATGATCCTAATCCACTTGGGTTTTCCTCACTCCTACATCTCATGGATCATGGCCTGCATATCCTCCCCAACATTCAGCATCCTCATAAATGGTTCGGCCTCTCCCTTTTTTCATTCTGAAAGGGGACTGAGACAGGGCTGCCCCCTCTCTCCCCTGCTCTTCCTTCTGGTCATGGAAGGCCTAAGTCGTCTCATAGACTCTGCTAAGAGAGCTGGTGATATCCGGGGCCTTCGCATATCCGATTTATGCTTTCTCACACATCTGCTCTTCGTGGACGATGTTCTTATCCTTCTTGATGGCAGTGTTCGAGACTCTCGGTCTTTTTCAAAGATCCTTCTTCTTTTTTCTGCTGCTACAGGTATGCTTCCAAACCAGACTAAATCCTCTATCACATGCTCCCGTACTACGGTACAGGAATCCCAGCTAGCCCTTCAGGTTTTTCCATATATTGTTCTCCCTCTGGATAGAGGACTCAAATATTTGGGTTTCAGACTCAAGCCTACTTGTCAAAGAATTGCTGATTGGGTGTGGTTGGTCGCCAAATTGGAAAAAAGACTCTCAGGCTGGAGCTTCAGATTCCTATCCAGGGCTGGCAGATTGGTACTCATTAAGTCTGTCCTAGAGGCCACCCCGGTCTTCTGGATGGCACTTGCGTGGATACCGAGGAACATTCTGGGCCGTTTGAAGCAGCTGTGCAATCGATACCTATGGAATGGGAACCAGGACAAAAGAATATTTGCATGGATTAGCTGGAAGAAAATCACCCTGCCCAAAAAATGGGGTGGCTGGGGTCTCAAAGACCTACCCGATTTCGCATTGGCTCTTGCTGCTAAGATGGGATGGACACTATTAACCAGCCAAAATCTATGGGCACAAGTATCCTATCACAAATACATTTGGCCTCAGAACATTCTGGATTGGGCTAGACTACCATCTTGGACAGCGAAGGGATGCTCATCAATATGGAAGGCCCTGATACACTCCCTTCCCCTCATCTGGGATAATCTAGTATGGAGAATAAACGATGGAACGCTGGGCAGGATTGGCCTAGATCCTTGGATTAATAGTGGGGGCAGACACATCCTCAACCGAGATCTCATTTCATTCCTTCATGATCGAGACATTCGGAATTTTGCTCATATTGCTGATCAGCTGCGCATAGACATTTTCACTCAAGCTTGGAAATCGGCTCAGCAACTTGACCTTCCTCCACAGTGGCATCAGGAATGGAGTGAATATGTTCTTGCATTGACCGAATCCCATATCCGCATCAAACAAGGATCTGACGAACTTATTTGGTGTAAGGCGGACAATGGTATCTATGCGCCTAAGTTTGGGTACAGCGCACTTATTACTCACAAAAAACCGGAGCCATCGCCATCGTGGTGGTGCGACATTTGGAAGCTGAATGCTCCTCCACGCACCAGATTATTTTTCTGGTGTGTCCTCAAAGATACCATTCCCACAGCCGAACACCTTACTCGCAGATCCATCTATGGACCTTCCTGGTGTACATTCTGCAAAGCGGCATCAGAGACTTCGGCCCACATATTCCTCCATTGCCCGGCAGTTCACACTCTATGGAACAACATCTGCACACAACTTGGCATTTCGGGGAACTGGAATGGTGATGACATTTTGGGTGCATGGACTGCCTGGAATCACTGCCACCCGGGTTCCAAGCTCCTAAACCTCCCCCTCGTGGCAACCTGGCACATCTGGTTAGCACGGAACCGAGTTATTTTTGAGGATCAGGTTGTGTGCTGGCCCCGTACAGAAGCAACCATCGTTGCCGTGTACCAAGAATTACCTGACCCTCCCCCCACTCGAACCAGGACGATACAGGCTCAACCCACAATTGATAAATCGACCCCGTGGGCCTTCTTCGATGGGGCTGCGAATCAAACTGGATGTGGAGGTGGATTTGTTCTGCATATCAATGAACACCATAGATACCTTGTAAAAATGGGATTTGGCAGAGGATCAAATAATTTCGCAGAGCTCTTGGCCATTCGAAATCTATTACATTTCTCATTGACACATCAGTGCACCAATATTAATATATTTGGGGACTCAATGACGGTTGTTAATTGGATCAATAATGCCACTATTTGTCATACACACACTCTCAGCAATATATTATATGATGCACATACACTCAAGGCTGCATTTAATCATTTCTCTTGTCTACACATTTACAGAGAACATAACAGCGAGGCTGACAAATTATCCAAAGAGGCCACGATACTTCCCAGAGGCGAATGGCTAATTGTGGAGCAGCAGGGGACGGAAGAGCACAGGTTTTATCATAGGCCATACATAGACCAGAGAGATCAGCGGGACAACAGTCCCGGTAGCCGACAGTAATATTGCAATTTTGTCTTTGATGAAAAACTGTATATAGATATGGATATCATAAATGTATGCAAATAGATCCCACGTGATCTCGAACAGGCTATACAGACAGACTCAGTTTTGTTTCTATTTCATTTTGTAAAAACTCTGATACATCACCCTGCGTGGTGGATTTTGTATGAACACTACAGCATATGCCAATGGCATCTACTATATGTAATTTTCTAAATATAATGAAAATTACTGATTTTTCCAGTGGAAAAAAATGAGCCCTCCAAGGGATTTTACATCATGACCTTGACTCTTTGAATTTTTCTTCATAACCCCTAAAGAACTCAATGGGTGCTTTGACCTAGGGAAAATAACCATGGGCAAGAAACCCATTTTCAAATGAATAAATTTTCTTTTACAAAAATATATATTCATTTTTCTTTCTTTTGAAAAGTATAATGATTACACCAAGTCATGATACAAATATAATTATGAACACCGACACTAGTTACATTTCAGCAAAGAGAAATACAAGGATGGGAATAAGACTCCATAGTCCAAGGAAAAGAGAGGGAGGAAAAAGGAGAGATAATTTACTCAAAAGAGGGAAGGGTTGACAAGAACTAACCAATTGTGTCACCAAAATGAAGCATGACAATTACAATGAGGCACCACTTTACCACAAGATTAAGGTAATTTTATTATGATTCAAACTAAATAAGTGATAACAAACGAAGCAAATCAAGCTAACCCAATGTTAATTTTAAATCTCCTTGGGTAAGTTAATTAACCTAAAGTGTTGGAAATGAAATGGGAGGAATGAAAAACTCACAAGAAAAATAATTTTATAGGTATCAAAGCTACTTGTGTTGAATTTGAGAGTTATGGTAGACTGTTGAGAGAGTATTTCACTTCTCAAATGATTTGTTTTTGTATGTGTTAACACTCAGGTTGTCCCTTTTGACTCCCAAAGGGATACGGCCGAGGTAACCACAAACCAATCTTTGGACTGCAGGCCCTAGCCTACCAGCAGTCAGAGAGGGCTCTCTCTTTAGGATTTAGCTTTGTTTAAGGGATGATTTTAGGCTAGATATGATGCACATGGAAAGCATGCAAAGGATGAGAAGTTCAGACCATTGGGCATGGAGTCAATGAATGTGAACTGAACTGTGTTTTCTTTGGTAGAAAGAGGGGAATACAGAGCAGGATAGCTACACATGGCACAATGTTAAATGCTGGAACCAGGATGAAATGGAGGTTAGGGGTTGAGAGGCAATTAAGGATCTCTCATCCGGCCAAAGAGGGAAAGTGAATGAATACTATGTAGGAGCAATGAAGGATTCCTAAACAGCATTCAGAAATGAGAGAAATAGCTTGAACATGATCAATAAATTATTCATATCCATCACTAATTCAGAGGAAAACATGTAAAAACCACAGAAATTGAGCACAGAGCACATAGAAGGAATTCTGAGCTATTCTTTCTTTCTGTAGCTTAGATTGTGATATATAGATGATATAGACACATATAAACTGAAAAATAGAGGCGAGAAGGACTTATTGAGTCATGTAGAAACACCCGAAATCTGTAGCATACTCTTCAAGCCATCAAATCCACAACCAGTAGTTCAGAAAACAAGCATTCCAGCATCTTTGATTATAGAAACTCTCAGGCTTACAACACAAATCTAGATAATGAAAACAATACAATCAACCAACCCTTTACACTATCCAGAGGGTGGTATAAATAGAGAAAGTATCTACAAAATATCTAACCTAATAGCAGATCTGGAGAAATGAATGCTTCTAACCTAACATTTATTGCAAATAAATGAAAGAATGCATATCTACCAGTTGCGCAGGGACTGCAGCCATAAGAATGAATAAATTATTGATCTTTTGAGCAATGCGCTGGCACTTCTGCAATAATTGTGCCTTGGTACTTGCTGCGCTACTCATATGTGTCTTTGTACTCTGTCTCTGCAAAATCTGGGCTTTAAACACTTGAATTGCCCCTCTAGGCGGTTCTGCTGTTGTAGAGTGGCTTTAATGCTCATAACTGTGATCTGGTGGGCTTTGATGGCTCTGAGCTGCTTTATTGACTTTGATGGGGGCCTCTTTAATGTTCTGCTGCTTCGGGCTGCTGATATTTTGATCTGATACTCTTTGCCGCTTCCTCTGATACACTTTGACACTGAATCAGGCCACTTTCTCTCTCTGATACTCTTTAACTGTCTAATCGCCCCTTTATCTGCCAATTTAATGCAAGCATAACTGCTGCAAATTCTTCCGTGGCCTTTGGGATGCTATCGGCGCTTGGCCGATCAAAAATGATGCTTAAATCTTCAAAAAATGCTGCGAAACGGAGGAGAAATTCATGCTAATAGATTGCTGAGGCAAAACCATGTGTTTGGATGTATTATGGGCATGAAGCGATTTCAAAATAGCCAAGGAAAGCATCGTCCCTTTGCAGTTGTGGCGGGCGGGAGCGCTGCATAAACAAAACTTTAACAAATGCCCCTTTCCTTATAACGCGCGAATGCTTAAAAAACATGAATTTTCATTGAAAATTGGCACTGCCGCAACACTGTGCATTCTATTAAATCATGGCCGTTGGATCGCGAGAAGGTAGATCCAGCGACTGGCGCTAAATCGGCGATCGGCGGGTCCCAAACCATAATGCCTCTGATGAGCGATGAACCCCGCAGACCCGAAATGCATTATAGGCTCCCTTTTGATTTATATCGGGTCCGGCCCATCGGCGAAATCTTATCCGTGGATTTGAATGAAAATGGGTCATCGGACCCGAAATCCCTTTCAACTGCTCTTTATAATTTATTGGATCCAGATATGGGGTGCACAATACCAATCTTTGCGGACCCGAAATTCTTATAGGCTCTTTCTTTATGGAGATCGGGTCTGGCCCATCGGCGAACCCAACTCGGCGGATTTTAATAAAAATGATAAGCGGACCCGAAACCCATTCAAACTGCTCTTTATAACTTTTCGGCTCCAGCCCGTCGGAGCCTTTCCATTTCGCTGTACAAGGGGCCATTTACGGACCCGAAAAATATATATGTCGTGCCTTATTATTATTTCGGCTCCAGCCAGTCGGAGCAATATATGGGGCAATGCGATCAAAAACGGGCCGTTGATCTGAGGGCCCAAATGGACGGCGGAGATTAAGTCGGCATTTCGCTATCGGCGGGGTCATGGGGTTGCCACATAGAAACGCCGAAACCCATCGGACCCGAAATGCCTTTATGTCGCGCTATATTACTTTTCGGCTCCGCTGGTCGAAGCCATAAGGGAGTGATGCGATTAAATATGGGTCGTTGATCTTTGGGCCTGAATGGGCGGCTGAGATTAACTCAGCGTTTTGCGTCGGAGGAGAGCATGGGGCGTGACTTCATTTTTGTTGTGATTGCCGAAATGGGGGTTGCGACTTAATACGGGCCGTCGGATCTGAGGCTTGATCGGACGGTCGCAATATGTATAATGCGATAAAGGGGAGATATGATAAGGGGGGCCTCCGATAGCGATATCACATCGGAGGAGAGGGAAATGGTGTTATATATATGCGGCCAACACTGTTAGCACCTCCGACAGCGATATCGCGTCGGAGGGAGGGGATTCGGATCGGAGGAGGGTTTAGGCCTATAAAAAAGGGGTTCATGCCTTGGGAAAGGTAAAACAAGGCCCAAAGATGGATTTTTATACATATGAAGGGAAACTATGCAAAGGAATGAGTCCTTATGCATTTGGGAGATGGTTAGAGGGGGTATTGAGGGCTCTTGCTAAGTTTCAGATAAACTTAGCAATTCTTGAGGATGTATATGGTTATCTTTCAACCAGGGGGAGGGGATAAGTATATAGGGGAGTAATATACATAGTTTTAGTAAGGGAAGGGGAAATAGATAGGGAGCTACATAGTAAAGTTAGTAGTTAATATGACAAATGATGAGAGAAAACGCTAAGTATGATGTCTTAGGCTATCAAATGGGGGAAAATGATTGATAGAAGAAGTGTGAACATTCCTTGAGTGAAGCAGATCTTCACCAAGGAAAATGATATGGAGAATGATGAAACTAAGAGGTATCAAGCAGATCTTGACCTCTTTAGGGGAAGTTAGTGAGTGACTTGGGGAAAAAGGAAGAAGGGAGGAGTTAGACATGCCTCGCTTGAAATCCTCCAACTGAAAAAACTGCCTCAAACTAAAAATGAATTGCTTACCAAAAATTGGAACACAGCAGTGGCATTTAGACTAGCACGCTTTCATGGACAGTTCTTTGGCCATCTGTAGCAAATATGGAGCATTGCAGCATGCATAGAACGACATATTTGGCATGTAAAAATGTCGATCATGAAAGATGATTAACCTGCTGCAGCAGGAGGCTAACAGTATGATTAGTTTTGTTGTGCTAATAACGATTATAGATTAATAAATATGTGCTTGCTTATTTCTCTGTGTTCTGAGGTTTCATTAGTTGTTTGTGCATACAATCAGGTAAATTTCCTTAAGTTTAAAAAGACATTCATGAGAAAAATAGCTTTCATAAACAATTATTGAACAATAGTAAGGAAATGAACAACAAATTGTCAAGAAAAACACTCAACACAGTGTTTTGATAAAGGAGTTCACCCCTCATAGGCTACATCTCCTTGGTCCAACTTCAATGGCTTGGGCCTCTATATTTGCTCAAAATGGAAAAACGTACAATTTACAAATCTCTACATCTCCTGAAACTTGCTTCAATGGACTTAGAGAATTCCAAAACCCCTAAGTTGACTCTCCAAACTCCTCAAATGGACCACATCTATTTTGGGCATGACCTCCTCCCTAGTGGCCCTCGACTTCATAAAACTTAAATGTGGAAAAATAAATTACAGAAGTGTCTTATTGCTCCTGAAACCTATTCCATCGTGTTCAGAGGACCCAAAAACCCCAACAACGACTATTATATCTCTGAAAATTGGCTCTAATTGATCTGGACATGACCTCCTTCCTTGGTGGCCCTAGGCTTCCCTAAACTTCCCTATGGAAAAATCACTTGTAGAAAACTTCTATTGCCTCTACTACTTGCACCAATGAGTTTAGAATGTCGAAATCATCTGAAAATGACTATTCATTTTTCAAAATTGGTCAAAAATTGAGCAATCTATGGCTTTCTCCAGTTTCGCCTAGAAAACCTTCGCTAAAACTGGAAAGACTCCAGTTAAGTCTGAAAAAGTTGGCAATTCCATCGAAATTGGTGCCCTCCAAAACTGACACCAACATAAAAACGAATTAATTAATTTTAAACCTGATTTAGTGGTGCCTTAAGCGCACTTAACCTTTAGCGCTGGCCCATGGTCAAAGTGGGTGGTCGTATGGTGAGGGAGCTCGCCCGCGTGGTTAGCTCCCGCTGTCGGCATCACTATACGTTTAAATAGAGGATTGGGGCCACCATTTACAAGTCCTGATGTTGGCTCAATGGTTCCTCGATGGAGTTGGGAGGGGGAGGTCACGGGTTCGACCCACCCTCCGCCCATCCCTTAATACATTTTTCCCCTGAATATTTGTGCCATTCCAATAGTTTGATGCCTTTAGATTTATACAATTTGAAATTGACCATATCATAAAACATTTAAAATGCGTCATTCAAATATTTATATGCGGATTTATATAAGGTTTATCTATATATATATATATATATATATATGACATTAAATCATATAAAATAATATTATATATATATATATATGACATTAAATCATATAAAATAATATTATATATATATATATATATATATATATATATATATATATATATATATATATCAATATTTTAAAAAAAAATACAATTTCCACATAATATTCACCATGAACCAATAATTTCACCTTGGAGGACATTGGGAAATTTCACCTTCACACAACCAAACTGGAAAATCTTGAAGTGACACCTGTCACAGCCTAATTGGGAAAAAAACTGAAGAAGATTTCCATTATGATGACTATATAGCCATCTCATCATTCTGTCATGTTCTGCAATTTTTTTATTTTTTTAGGAAAATGAACAGCAGGCCTTTTCTCCCTCATTCAGACTCGGTTTTCAGTGAAATGATTGCGGTGCGATCGTCTTGATGAGACAAACGCAGTCGTTCAGGTTTTGAGCGATTATAGACACTTTCACTTTTGAGCAAATTTTGGCCCCTAATCTAGATTCCAATCACTCCTTCCCATTGACGGGCTTTTGGACCCACAAAAGTTGGTTATCTGATGAGAGCTAAACACTCTTCTCTTTCCCAAGTTCTATCAACTGATTCTACTTGAAGAAATCTCCATGACAACCACTTGGGTACACTGACATGCCTTGCATTGCAAATGGCTATGTCCCTCAACCACTATTCTCCCTTTGCTGCTGACCCAATCCAACACTTGTTGGACATTTGTTGGCTGCAAAATACCTTTGTTGTACCACATCGATCCCTTGGTGCTTGGAAAACTGATACAAACTGATAGCCTTCCCACTGAGAATCTTGGCATCAACACATACAACGATCTACAATGGCTGAAAAGTTTTGGCATTTCGTCCACTTTTTGCTTCTTGCCTCTATCATCCTCCAGTTCAACATGCTTCTCATGTCATGATTTTGAGAATGAAGGCTAAGCATGAGCATCTTTCTCAAGAATGGACCTTCCACCATCCTATAACATCTTGTCACAAGAAACACTCATTAAATGGAAAAACACATTATGCAATAAATTGTAAATCGACGACCTCTTCTTTTGCTCCTTCAAAGCAACAATTGTCACAACATGTAACATCGCCATGTACTCTTGCATCTTGGTGTACAAAATATCGATTAAACACAAATCGACAAAACATCATCGACCAAACATAAGTTGATAAACATCCTCTAACAATTGACTTGACTTAAGAGCCAAACATAAGAATGTACAAAAACTTGATGATTCTTTGCATAAACAACAAGAATTTCACTTCTCATGTAATAACATGTCAACAAAGCCCTTTCATATTCGAAGATAAAATAAACTCTTCCAAGTCAATATGACATACATGCAACAACAATCAACACAAGTCGACACTCATGCATGTATCTAAACACAATGAAAATTCTCAAGTTATCAATCATACATGCTAACAAAGCAATCAACCAATACAAGTCAATCACTCATGCATGTTGCTAGTTTCATTGTTCAAACACACACAAACTCTCATGTATGTGTATAATTCTTCAACTCTCCCTCAAGTAAAAACACAAGTACAATAAGTCCAAAAACATGTATGGGTATATAAGAGTTGAATTGACAAATTTGTTGCAAATGAAGTGACTAACATACACCACTTTCATACACCTTCCTGGAAAAAATATGCAGCATCAAGAATGAAAAATTTGCTACAAATGAAGTGAGTAACATACACCAACTTTCGTACACCTTCTCGGTGAAATTGTGCAACATCAAGAATGCTTTCAAAAGAAATGGATTCACATACAAACTTGTAACAACAAATTGTCTTCTTTGTTGGGTTAAAGTGAGTCAAACAGAACTCCACTTTCAACATCTTGCATCATACAAGTTGCAACATACTTTCAACAAAAAATTAATACATTCATAAGGAAAAGAAATGAATTTTTAAGGCAAAGAATTGCATCTATCAACAAAAGAAATGCAAGCCTTATTTGGATAAGAAATCAATTCACCTTTTACCAAACCATTTCAATGGTGATTCTTGTGGTTGCACGTCATCTTGTGAATCATCTTGACCCACGTCAATTATGGAATCTCCTTTTTCATCCTTTCCAAAGTCTCTCTCCACCTTCTTCACATGTCATGGATGAGTTTTTGGATGCAAAGTCCAACATTTGTCTATGAGATGACCTTGCTTATGGCAATGAGTGCAAAACAAATGCATCTTCTTTGCAACATGGTTTCCATTATCTAATGGACCTCTGGTTTTTTGTCACTTTTGCTTTGTAAGTTTCTTGTATGTGGCCATTTTCTTCCAACATCTTGAAACATTATGGTTATTCAAACCACAAAATGAACATGAACTTTTTCTCCAATTCCTACATGAAGATTTACCATGTTCAACATAATCAAAAGAAACTTGATTAAAGGAAGATTTATACCTTGAACATTCACCTTTGTCACCTTCTTGAGGAGGTGAATTTGAAGAGGTAGTGGCTCTCTTTGGAATACCAACAATGGTGTTAATAACCTTAGAGCTTTCATCATTCTCTTGTTTTCCCTTTTCACTAGTTGCATGCTTATGAGCATCTTGTTGCAAAGTGGGTATGCAACTTTTGCATTCCTCATGAACACAATCTTCACAAGCATGAGGGTATGAACATGTAATGAAATTCCCTCTTGGAACACTTTCATGTGCCTGAATCTTCACAAGCATGAGGGTATGAACATGTAATGAAATTCCCTCTTGGAACACTTTCATGTGCCTCCTTGTATTTGGAGCATTCTCCATCATGTTGTGTTGGAATTTCTAAGTCTAACCCGTTAGAAACCCTTCATGTACTTTTCTAATTTATTTCTGCCTACTTCTTCTAATTAATTAACAAGTTATTTACCATGTAAATACTGAAAATAAATACAAGTACATGCTCAACACATTGCAGATCATCAACTGAAGGAAACAAAAAAAGTACACAAGTGACGCCGTTGTTTTTGGACCAATGCCCTCGGAAAAACCCAATGCGGGAAAATCAGTGCAGCTATCTGAGGGTTTGTATTATTAAGCAGTTTTAGAATACAATCTGGGTACCAAAATTGGCTCACTCAACAAAGAATAATCTCGGCAGTAGTACTTCTCGATTTAAGACATATGTGGTTTATATATTTTGAAATTACCGGAGAATCCACAATAAAAACCATTTTTCTGTCAACGTTTCAAATCCCAACTGGGATCCATCATCAGGACTGCTTGAATGCTTGATAGTAGAAGAGCTTAATTGAGGGATTTAAATAGTAATGAGGAGAGAAGATTAAAAGATGAGATTAATGTCGGCTGTTTTTAATAATATTAATTGTAGAATTTTGAATAATTATTTTTGTTTAATTATTGATGAGTTTATTAATTGATTTAAATTATTATAAATCATTATTATGTTAATCATTATTATAAAAATTAATTAATTAATTTTAATATTATTAATAATTAATTGATTTTAATATAGTAATTATTATTATAAATTTTAATTCATATAAGCATTTAATATTAGTATAGTATTATTAATTATAAAATAATATGTGAAATATTTAATATTGGTATTAAATGAATAGTAATCTTAGTATATTGTATTTAATATTTAATATATATATTATATGTTAGTATAATGTTTATTATAAAATAGTATGTGATATATTTATTATATAGTGGTATTTAATGAATAATAATATTAATATTAGTGTATTGTATTAAAATTAAAATTTTGAGAAGGATTTTCGACAAAAATCACATAGAGATATTTTTGTCGACGTGTTTCGAACCAACCAGTGTGGTTCATCGTCAGGACAAGTTGAATGAGCAGATCTTGCTATGCAATATAAATAGATCAGGCAGAATATCCAATGACCAAATTTCTAAATTAGGTAACAGCGAGAATAACGACAGCTAGATTTGACCGAGAAACGGCTAGTTTGACCATGAAGGGTATAAACAAAATTTATTCAAATCAGTTAATTTGGTTATTAATTTTCTTATTAAAATAAACGTAAATGGACAATTTTATAAATATATATTGAAATAAGTGAGTTAATAAACTATAATCATAAAATAATCGAGTAATTAAAAAAGAGAATAGTTAACTATATTTTAAATAAAATATAAGTTAATTAAATTTTAAATAAAATACCAGTTAAAGAGAGATTTAAATCTTAATCTAAATTAAGTAAATAAATAAATCAATTATTTATTTATCAAAGATGTTATATAAATATTAGTTAGTTGTATAAGTTAAAAATAGAACAATCTATAAATCGTTAATTCTATTTTAAAATATAAGCTAAAAGGACATATAATTATAAATATATATTAAAATAAATAAATTAGATTCATATTCATAGTCAAAGAGTATCCTGATATAAAAATATTAGAGAATTACAATATTAATTCATAATTTATTAAGGGTAAAAATTAGTATATTAGTTTTAAATTAATTATAAACTAAATTAATAAATAAATAAATAATAATAATAAAATAAATAAATAATATAAAATAAATAAATAAATAAAAATAAAATAAAATAAAATTTTAATTTTAATTTAAAAGTCAAAGAACTTGAATATATAAATATTAGAGAATTCAAGTATTAAAAAAATAAACTAAACTAAACTAAAATTAAATTAAATTAAATAAATAAATAAAAATAAAATAAAATAAAATTTTAATTTTAATTTAAAAGTCAAAGGGTTTGAATATATAAATATTAGACAATTCAAGTATTAGAAAATAAATAAATAAATAGAAGAAGAAAAAAAAAACTTAAAAGAGAAAACGACTAGGAGGAGAGGGCTGGGACCCAGCAACTACTGTTCTTCCATTCATCTTCTCTATTGAGATTGTTCGGCCTTTTTTCAATCTCAAGGGCTTCCCTAAATTTCCGGTGACGGAATTGCGACACTCTAGCAATCACACTAGCTTCTTCAATGCAGACATGGTGATTGGTTTTCTCCACATGCTCTGCTAAAGCGGAAGACTTGGTTCTCATATGCTTGAGGTTAGCTCCATGCTCACTAATCCTTTGGTTAATGGAGCGACCAGTCTCACCGATATAGGGGGTCCCACATGAACAAGGAATAATATAAACACCTTTCATGTCCTTGGGGTCAATAGGATCCTTCACAGATCTGAGGGACTTACGAATGGTGTTAAGAGGTATAAAGGTTGCGGGGACATTATGCTTCTTAAGAATCCCTGCAATCCTATCTGTGGTCCCTTGAACATACGAAAGATGGACACCAGGAATCCGTTCCTTAGGTTCTCTTCTGGATAACGAATTCTTAGTTGCTTTGAGGAAAGCCTTTTGTCCCAAATGTCTGCTATAACCGTTTTCAACAAAGACATTAAGGAGATGGGACTTCTCCTCCTTGAAGCTCCTTTCATCAGAGATCCTTAAGGCACGAGTCGCCAGGGTGTTGAGAACCCCCAACTTCTGGGCTGGGAAATGGATCACAGAAGCCTAAATTCAATAATAAAATTAAAATTAATAATACATATATATTAATAATTAATAATTAGTAATTAGTAATTAATAATCAATAATTAATAATTAATAATAAATAATTAATATTAATTATTGATAATTGATATCAAGCCTCCTCTTATACTTTAAGCTTAATCTTAGACCAACGTCACCCTCAAGCCTCCTCTTATATTTTTCTCGTTGACAAATCAATAGCTGAGATTAAGTCTCTAATCAACGGCTAAGATTAACTCTGGCGTGATCCATGACTTTTGGACCCTTTTAACACAGTTTTATATTAATTCACATTAATATTTTATTTTCCCTCAGTTTAGACTTAGGGACTCCATTAAAAATATTAATTATTTTAATATCTCCCAAACTTTTTAGAATTTGCCCAAACCATTTTTGGGTATTGGTAATCTCATGTGCTTTAGCCTTTCCGCCAATTTTCGTGGCTAGAGCACATCCGATGCTACCCCAAATCAACATGTTGTTCATAACCAAGATTGAAATACCTAGGCTTTTCCTCAACAACAATTGGCTCAACTATGCCTTGTGCATGTGTGCCTAACCCTTTATCTTCATAGCCCATCTTCATCAATAATTTGGAACCTATTCCTCTAGTGTGTCTTTCAAAAGCACCAAAACATTCATTTTGAGAGGAAATTGAAGATGAACTTGTATTGCATACCTCATGTTCATGCGCATACTTGACTAGGGTGTCTTTGGCATCATGGAGTAAAATCTCCATCTCATGCATCTTTTCAAGAAGCTCTTTCTTATCCTCCTTCATGGCCATCAATTGCTCTTGAAGTATAGTGTTCTCCTTCCTATCTTCAATCATTTCTTGCACCATATCTTTCATGATGAAAAACTCTTGCAACATCTCTTCATCAAATAATCTTACTAAGGAAGAGATATTAGAGACATCACTTGTTGAAGTTTCCATCACATAAACTTGCACATTGTTAATTCTCCTTGCAAAAATATCAAGCGATCAAGAAAATAAACATTTGTTATGATACAAACTTGATCTGTTTTTGTATGATTAGTTTTGTTTGCTAATAATAATTACAGATTTATAAATATGTGCTTTTCTATTGCTCTTTGTGCTGAGGCTTCATTAGTTGTTTGTGCATACAATTAGGTAAATTTCCTTAAGATTAAAAATACATTCATGAGAAAAATATATTTGAAAAACAAATATCGAATAGGAGTAAGCAAATGAACAGTAAACCATCAAGAAAAACACTTAACATAGTGTTTTGATAAAGGAGTTCACCCATCGTGGGCTATATCTCCTTGGTCCAACTTTCATGGCTTGGGCCTCTATATTTACTCAAAATAGAAAAAAAGTACAGTTTACAATGATCTACAGCTCCTGAAACCTACTTCAATGGACTCAGAGCATTCCAAAACCCCTAAGCTGACTCTCTAAACTCCTCAAATGGACCACAACTGTTTTGGGCATGACCTCCTCCCTGGTGGCCCCTGGCTTCATAAAACTTCAATGTGGAAAAATCACATACAAAATTGTCTTATTGCTCCTGAAACCTATTCTATTGTGTTCATAGGACCCAAAAACCCCAAAAAATACTATTAGATCTCTAAAAATTGACTCTTCCTTATCTGGGCATGACCTCCTTCCCTGGTGGCCCTAGGCTTCCCTAAACTTT
This sequence comes from Pinus tabuliformis, assembly GCA_031772625.1. Classification (NCBI taxonomy): domain Eukaryota; kingdom Viridiplantae; phylum Streptophyta; class Pinopsida; order Pinales; family Pinaceae; genus Pinus; species Pinus tabuliformis. The sequence goes on along the minus strand of CM062804.1, from coordinate 1,341,304,754 downwards.
CCTATGGAAAAATAACCTATAGAAGTCTTCTATTTCCTCTGCAACCTGTACCAATGAGTTCAGAATGTTGAAATCATATGAAAATTACTATTATTTTTTCAAAATTGGTTGAACGTTGAGCAATCTATGGCTTTCTCCAGTTTCGCCTAGAAAACCTCTGCTAAAACTGGAAGGACTCCAGTTAAGTCCGCCAAAGTTGGCAATGCTACCAAAATTGGCGCCCTCCAAAACTAAAACCAACATAAAAACGGATTAATTAATTTTAAACCTGGATTAGTTGCACCTTAATCATGCTTAACCTTTAGCATTGGCCCATGGTCAAAGTGGGTGGTCGTATGGTGAGGGAGTTGGCCCGCGTGGCTGGCTCCCTCCACTCTCACCGTCGGCATCACTGTACGCTTAAATAAAAGATCGGGGCCACCATTTACAAGTCTCATTGTTGGCTCGACGTTTCTACGATGGAGTTGGGAGGGGAGGTCATGGGTTCGACCCATCCTCCGTCCATCCCTTAATACATTTTTCCCATTGAATATTGACGTCATTCCAATAGTTCAATGCCTTTGGATTTATATAGTTCGAAATTGACCATATCATAAAACATTTAAAATGTGTCATTCAAATATTTATATGCGGATTTATATAAGGTTTATATATATATATATATATATATATATATATATATATATATATATATATATATATATATTTTATATGACTTAATGTTACATATATATATATATATAATACAATTTCCACATGATATTCACCATAAACCAATAATTCTACCTTGGACGACATTAGGCAATTTCACCTTCACGTAACTAAACTGGTGAATCCTAAAGTGATACTTGTCATAGCCTCATTGGGAAAAAACTGAAGAAAATTCCCATCATGCTCACTGAACTCCCATGTCATCATTCTATCATGTTTTGCAATTTTTTTGGTTGTTTAGGAAAATGAACAACAAGCCTTTTCTCCTTCATCTGGACTCGATTTTCAGTGAAACGAATTGCGTTGCGATTGTCTTGACGAAACGGACACAGTTGTTCAATTTTCGAGCGATTTCAGACACTCTCATTTTTTAGCAAATTTTGGCCCCTATTCCAGATTTTGATCATCAAATGAACCTACACTCACAACTCAATTCTATTGTAATATTGATTTGTACTTATTCTCCAATACAATGAAATATATAATACTAATATACTATGCAAAATAATGTAGCAATGTACTTAATGGTGAACAAGGTTCCCTCAAAAGTGTCAATACTTTCCTTGCCCTAGTTGGGTTGAAACCTCCCTTAAGGTAGTGTAATTAAATCATCCAAAGTATTGGAGGTAACTAAACCAACAAAGAGACCCTAAGATAAAACAAGCCTTGAAAGTCAAAAACAAACTAACACAAGAGATCATAGCAAAGGTCTTGGAGATAGTGGACAAGTGCACCAAGGGATCTAACAAAGCCAAATTGGGTGCCAAAGGCCAAGAGAGGGAGGAGGAATGTGATAAAGCACCCTACCTAAGCAATAGACATCATAATAGGATGCATATCTACATGAAGGTAAGGGAATCAGGGAAGGTCATCCAACACAAAAGGACAATAGAAAGATATCAATGTCATCATTGGGCAGGTATGGCATGGGTACGACACAAAAATAGGCCAAAACAACACTTCCTAGTGGGTAAGAATATGTGAAAACTAAATTTCAAAATCCATATACTACATCCATCCTAGTAAACATGGTTCTTAACAACTTGAATATCAATCATTATCCTCTATCGCATATTGGTATTCATATACGCATCATATTGATTTTTATGTGAAAAGTTCCTTCTCTCAATTCCATTCAACATTTATTGTGCTTCCTCTAGTAACAATTATACCCATAACTCTCTTTACTAAAATCATTTTCACATACATGCAAATATCAATACTCAGTTTAATACCATAGTTAAACATAAACACAAAATGAGAAAAAACAACCTTAACCAATATATTAATTTAAACTTCAAAACATTACATAGGCTTTAATGAAATTTTTACTACGGTTACAAACACGGGCCAATGCCTTTTGTCAAAATGTTCCTATTAATCTACATTTTAATCCAGTTTAATCCTAGCGAGGATTACAATGGGCTCCTATATCTTGATTGTCCCACTTAATATATATTTCCTCCCTTGTCATTGCAGAAGGGCCTTTTGTCCCTTTCCCATCTCCTCAATTCCAATGAGTGAAGGTGAACAATGTCATAATAGTCGTTCCCCAAGTAATAACAACCTTTATTTATCTAAGTGGCCATGACAAAGAAGCTTTGTTTATTTGAGTGGCCACGACCAACTGTCATGGTGAACAAGTACAACCCCTCTTCCAAAAACTTTGCCCTTTCTTATTACAATCTCAAATTTAACGTTTAATAATTTAATGTTTCATTACAAAAGCTTCCATTTTTGGTTAGGTTACAAACCCTCTGCTCCCAAATCTTGAGTCCCTTCACAAGCATTTATTTGAAAGGGGAATCAACCACTAACAATTCCACAAACCTCCTTCAATGAACCCTATAAACATTTGGGATTAAGATAGGAAAGTGTTAAAAAACATGACAACAAATTAATATAAATATGAATTATCTCGGCATATTTACTTTACCATTCAGTCAATTTTATAATGAAAGGAAGTTATGTAACGAAGTAGCTCATATTAATTGGTGATTGCCCGAGAGTCTATGTAACTTGGAGAAACATTCTTGAGCAATAAGATTTCCAATCCCTTGCCCCATGGAGGTTTCCTTGACACATTGTCAGGGTTTTACCATGTAATTTATTGTGTTAATGTGTGTGGTTTCAGTTTCTCAGTTTTATGCATTTTTTGCTTGTTTGAATGCTTAATGACTCTAATTACCAACAAGTGGTATCAAAACGAAGGTATCAGGGTCGTGAGAGGTTGTAATAAGGTTTTTTCTTGAATCACCAGTGTCACTAAAGCCCTGTCGCCGCAAGTCATGTTTGTAGCCCTGAATGTAGCAAAAAAAGAAGCAGTGGTCGCCTGTCAGTCAAACGAGTTGAAGTCGAAAGTAGTTTTGTTGCCACCGCCGGAGAGAAGCTCTTCTTGTGTGAAGAGGCTGAGAGAAAGAAGCCATGTCACTGTGCATTCAAGCACACTGCTGACTGGAGCTTGCAGACGTGGCAAAAGGAAGGTGTTAGTGGAACTGCCAGCCACTTTTTTTGAGTCGTTCCGGGCGTGGAGAAACACCTCTATATTTATTTTTTTTAAACCAATTTTTGAACCATCATTGAAGCATTCAGGTCGTTGAAGCAACTGCCGCAGGGGGTCGTTAAAGCCGAGACTACCAACGTATAGTGCTCTAAGAGAGTCATGGAGGGATTGTTGAAGAGCCCAGAACCGCCATTAGGAGTTTGTGTGGCAGAGGAAAATAACTGTCGGTTGAAGAGAATCGTCGGCCATCATAAGAAAGAAGCATATTTGTAGGGGCCTCATTGTTGATCCAGAGGCTTATTTATAGAGTGGCTGTTGCGTAATTTTTTATTTTTAACAACATGAAAAATTTCTTTATTGAAAAATTAAAATTCTGGACACTGTCTCGAAAAAATTGTGGAAATTATTGAATGAAAATTGGAGTAGGTTTTGAAGTTTACAATTCTAGAAATTTTGTTGTTGGGTTCTGAAATCTATTCTAAAAAATTGTTGAAATTGTTGAATGAAAATTGGAGTAGGGTTTGAAGTTTTTTTTAAAAAGAAACCCTAGTTAAAGAAACCAGACGAAAGAAAAGGAAAAATAAAAAAAAAAAAACGGAAAACACTTGACTCAACAAAATTTTATCATTAATGAAGTAGGAAGAAATGGCAAAAATGACAAATGCTAAGTTTGAGGTGGAGAAATTAACTGGCAATAATAATTTTGCATTGTGAAAACTAAAAGTAAGGAATTTTTTGGTGCAACAAGGGTTGCACAAAGCTTTAGACAAGGTTAAAAAGAAACATGTTGGCATGACAGATTTGGATTGGGAGGACTTGGATGTCTGAGCTTTCAATACCATCAGATTGTCCCTGGCAAATGAAATTCTCTTCAACATTGTTGAAGAAATGTCAACACCAGGTTTGTGGGTAAAATTGAAAACTTTGTATATGACCAAATATTTAAGCAAATGAATTTATTTGAAGAGGAAATTGTATAGTCTTCAGATGGAGGGTACTAAATTGCAGAACACTTAAATGTTTTTAATACACTTATTTGCCACATGTCAGATATGGAAGCTAAATTTTAGGAAGAGTGAAAAAGCTATTACCTTGTTGTGTTCCTTACTCAACTCTTGGGATCACTTTGTGACTTCTAACAGTTTGAGCATAATCGAATCTTTGAAATCTGATTCAGTTCTGGGAGCTTTGTTATTTGAAGAAGTACGGAGGAAGTCCATCATTGAAACTTTCGCACCATAAGCCATGGTAGCCAGAGGCCGCTCCAAGGAAAAAGGGGAGAAAGCAAGAAGTTCTTCTAGATCAAAATCAAAATTCAAGAAGTGTAAAGCTAAATGTCGGCACTGCAAAAAAATAGGGCATCTCAAGAAAGACTGTTGGAAAAGAAAGGAGTCCGATGAAAACCAAAAAGGAAAACAAATCAAGTTGAGTCAGGTATGGTAGATGAAGCTTTACCTGTTTGCAATGTCTCTCAAAATTATGAAAATTGGTTGTTAGATTCTGGTGCTTCTCATCACATGAGTCCGCACAGAAATTGGTTCACTTCATATGAAGTTGTGAATGGTAGTTCTATGTTTATGGGTAATAATGTATCTTGTCAGACTATTGGGATGAGAAATGTCAAAATTAAAATGTATGATGATACAGTTAGAACATTGACTGATGTTAGACATGTACCTGAGTTGAGAAAGAATTTGATTTCTTTGGGAGTATTGGACTCAGAAGGTTACAAGTTTATAGGTCAAAATGGAGTGCTGAAAGTTTCAAAGGGCACTCTGGTTGTTATGAAGGCAGAGAAGATCATAAATCTTTACAGACTCAAAGGAAGTACTCAGGTCAGTGAGGCAGCAACTATATTTGAGAAGACAGAAGAAGATACTTGCCTATGGCATTTGTAGTTGGGTCACATGAGTAAGAAGAGTCTTCAGGTACTAATGAATCGCAAATTGCTTCCTCATTTGAAATCATTGAGGTTCGATTTTTGTAAACATTGTCTATATGGAAAACAGTTTAAACATAAATTTAAAACTGGAAGTCATAGTAGTAAAGAAATTTTGAACAATATTCATTCTGATCTTTGGGGACCATCTCATATTGTATCTTATGGAGGTGCATTATACTTCGTAACATTTATTGATGATTTCTCCAAGGAAGTTTGGGTCTATATGTTGAAAATAAAAGCCGATGTATTTAATGTTTTTAAACAATTTAAATCTATGGTGGAAAAGAAAACAGGAAAATCAATTAAATGTTTAAGAACTGACAATGGCGGTGAATTTACTTCCTTACAATTTGAACAATATTGTAAGGATGAAGGGATTTTTAGACATAAAACTTATGTCTATACTCAGGAAAATGACATTGTTGAACGTGTGAATCAGACTCTTATGGAAAGAGCCAGAAGCATGATCAGCAATGCTAACTTGTAGGAGTTATGGGCAAAAGCAGTGTCTACTGCTTGTTATTTGGTAAACAGATCACCTTCAGTTGCCATTAATTGTAAAATTCCTGAAGAAGTTTGGTCGGGTCAGTGTTGTGATTATTCACATCTAAGAATTTTTGGTTATGATGCATATGCTCTTATTCCAAAGAATTAGCATTCAAAGTTATACCCAAAAGAAAAATGTTGTCTTTGTTAGATATAACTATGCAATGAAATGATACAGGTTGTGGAATCTTTCACGAAAAAGTGATTAGTAGAGATGTAACATTTGATGAATCCTCTCTTCTAAAATCAGATGTTGAAAAAGTTGAACAAGAACAAGTATCGTTGAATCAGAATATTCAGTTGGAGGCTAAATCTTTTTCGGAAAGTCAAAAGGAATGAGAGAATTCTGAAGAAAAAGGTGAAGAAGATGCAAAGGACACTGTAGAAATTCAGGACCCAGTCTCTCTAAGGAGGTCTACAAGGGAGAGAAGAACATCCAAAAGGTATGAAGATTTTGCTTCATCTATTGCATTGATTACTGAAGATGGGGAACCTTCTTGTTATCCGGAAGCAGTGGATGATACAAATAGTGAAAAGTGGAAAAGGGCTATGGATGAAGAAATGGATTCCTAGGCCAAGAACAAAACCTGGGATCTTGTAGAACTTCTTAAAGGGAGAAGTGTCGTCGGATGCAAATGGATCTTCAAATTGAAGCTAAATGTCGATGGAAGTATTGAAAGGTATAAGGCAAGGCTGGTAGCAAAAGAGTATTCTCAGGTTGAAGGTATTGACTTTCTATTCGAACTGTGTTAGCACTAACTGCATTACTTGATGATAATAATTATCTGGGCAAATTTACTTTACCATTCAATCAGTTTTATAACAAAAAGAAGTTATGTAACGAAGTAGCTCATATTAATTGGCATAGCTCATATTAATTGGCGATTGCCCGAGAGCTTGAGCTTGTGTGTAACTTGGAGAAACATTCTTGAGAAATAAGATTTCCAATCCCTTGGCCCGTGGAAGTTTCCTTGACACTGTCAAGGCTTTACCACATTCTTGAAAAATAAGATTTCCAATCCCTTGGCCCGTGGAAGTTTCCTTGACACTGTCAAGAGTTTACCACATAATTCCTTGTGTAATGTGTGGTTTCAGTTTTTCAGTTTTAAGCAAGAACCATTTCTTGCTTGTTTGAATGATTAATGACTCTAATTACCAACAGAGATTATCAAGACTCGCTGCTTTCTCTTTTGTGCTTTTGTGTCAGCGTTGCAGCAAATGGAACCAGTTGAGAAGGATTCACTGGTTTAGCAGAGGTTAAGAAGAATGCTCATTGATCAAAACCCCAAAGGTTTTTGAATCCATATCTAGTCTCAAGTTCCAAGTTCCTTCTCCAAGTTAACTCTTAGTAAACCGCAAACCCCTTCCTCTCCTTAGACCAAACCCACGACAAATACTAAGCACCCCACGGCAGACTCATAAATCCCACCACAAAATGAATAAAGGCTGTTGGATCTGGACGTATTCCAGATCGGACGACCTCTATGCACTCTGCAAACATTTAATATTCTGCCATGGGATGCTTAGCACTTATGTCCAGATCGAACGACCTCTATGCACTCTGCAAACATTTAATATTCTGCCATGGGATGCTTAGCACTTACTGAAAACCAGACTATATATGGATATCTTGAATTACTTTCCCCATCTAACACCCCAATAAAGCAATATCTAAGACTCTTTCTACTAATTCCCACAATTAACCATATTTATTGAGACTTACAAATTGCAATAAAAATTTAAAATTTAAACTCAGTGTAGCTGTCAAGTCCATGAAAAAAAATTGATGATAGCTTACACTCTTCACTCATGATTTGTGCTATCCCATAGTGGTTTACTTTTCATGATGCCTTCAATTGCCAATCACAATTGAGACCAACACTAAGAATTTTAGATGATGAACGAGGATCGCAAATCAATTCCATTGGTGACAACAGAATTCTTGAAGAAGGGAACCTCCTCTTTAGGAAAGGTATGCTGATTAAAGCAACAAAAACTTGCTGTGAGGTCACAAGGGATTACTTGAAAGCAGCTTTATTCCCTTACGGTCAACAGTCACAATATCACCTGGTTGAAATAACCCAACTTAATTTCTCAATAGATTATAAAGGATCGGAAATTTTCAACAAGGACCAGAAACTGAACCTCCGTATATGCAAAGTCATTTGATTCAAGATAGCCTGCATTTCCTTCCTCCAATGGGAAGGAACATGATTCAAACCTTTTTATCAAAACCTTTTACAATTGGATTAATATTCTATGAACAACAAAAAGATTCTATATTTGCATTTGAGATGGAAGATGAAACACTCTCAAGGACTACTCAAGACATAAATAAACACTACAGATATGACCTCTTGTCATATATATAGTTATATCAATTGTACAAAAGATTCAGACCCACCCAAATCCTCCACCCACTAACTTTGTTGGTAATGACAAACAACTTATATCCATTTGATGATTACCATAAGACAATGTAAATAATGGACACGAAATCCAGTTAAATTACCATTGTTTAGAAATTACAAGAACGTCTTTACATGAGAAAATGTGCATAGAACTTGCACTGTGGTCGACCAATACACTTTCTAGATATCATTTTTCTCTCTTGAATCTCTAACAATGACAGCTTGCTTATTGAAAGGATCAGAACCTTTGTAATGAACTCAACAGCAAGAGACAAACAAATCAAACAGCAGATATAACTTATTTGTCTTAGTCGAGATCTTCGAAAGGTCCATATAATTATTGTTCCTTCCATATGCGCCCTGTCAGTCTAAGCTTCAATTCTTTTCTGTCACTGCCTGAGAAAAATAGTGCCATATTTCTTTGTATGATGAGTCCATCATGACTCTCACGAACTTTCCTGTGACTATCTCTGATACTACGAGGAACCCCCTGCCATGTCAGTTTCCGACCACTGCCTCCGACCTCGAGGCTGTACTTAAAGTTTTTGGCTTCATTATCTTCTCCCATGAAACGCAGAAACGCTATATATACAGGGGCTTTGCCCAATTGAAATGCTTCAAAATGTAGACAAAAGTATTTCCCAAAACAATTGAATACCTGCAAATGGAACAACTGATAAACATCAATGAATATAATTCCCAACATGCGAAGCAAGGAATAAAAAAACAAAAAAAGAGGAGCTTGTACTCAAGCTGTGTGAAAGGACTCACTGTTAGCATCCATGTAGCATTTTCAACCTCAAGTGGATTTGACTTTACATATCGATGGTTGAAGGTGAAACCCTCATGCATATCAACTTTGTGATCATCTCTCAAATGAGCCACCAAAAAGGGAATATCTCCAACTACCTTGCATTCAGAGCCAGCATATGGGCAATTGTATGGCCTAAAAATGCACTGAGATTCATGCTTTAAATTACTGTAGTAAGGAAATATCTCCTGGCAACCATAGCTTTGATACTTGCAAGGAAGCTCTAGAGATGCTGCCACCTTTTCAAGAGCCAAGCACCTAATATTACCAAGTTCGTACCTACAGGTGGGACACCGGTTGTTGACCCTCAATTTGCATTCGGAGCATAGTGTATGACCATTTGAGCACTGCATGGACATTCAGGAGAAGGCCTTTGTCAGACAAACAAATTCTCCAAGAGAAATTACAAAATTAATTAAACCCTTCTGTCACTGATCCACTTTGAATGTCAGACAAGTCTTTGAAGGTTTAAATGAAGAAAATACAAACCAAATCCACAAATTTATAAGATCCAGATTCCAAACAACTGTTCACATGTGTTGGAATAATTACTACCACGTAATTTGGTTTGTATGGTCATGACAGGATCACTGAATAGTCTTCCTACAAACAAAAATGAGTACTTCGAAAGGACTCAATAGAGGAAAACTTCATAGCTGTCATTTTCAAAAAAGGTAGATACAAAAATAGTTCATTTTATAAGCTACAGAATCAGTACTAGTCAAAGTTCACATTTTCAAATAATAAATTTCCTAGAAGGCAGCATTTCCTCTTCATTTCTGAAATGGCCAACTAATGTTCTGACAGATGTATAGATTCAAACATTGTGAATTTTCAATGAGCAGTTCGAAAGGACTCAATAAAGGAAGACTTCATAACTGCCATTTCCAAAAAAAGGAAGATACAAAAATAGTTCATTTCCATGCAACTTATACCCTCATCCATAGACACACCAAACCCATTTTCAGATTTGATACAGCTATCTCATTCATTCTAATTTTAATAGAGTTCATTCCTTATGTAGTTAGGGATGAAACAGTTAAATTATCATCCTTTACTGTTTTAATTCTGAAATGATTTTAACTAATTTTCAAGTGATTCTAGTGCTGGGATCACATTAGGTTGCTTAAAGGGGGGCTAAGCTTTTAAAAGCATACAGTAGCAAGTCATATCTTGTACACAAAATGGGATCTTGTCCAAGAAAATAGGAGCGCAAGATAATTTTGCAACCATAAGTAATTCCCCAAGGGACTCTACGGCTCTGTGCATCAACCATTTACAAACCCTGCTACCAGCTAGTTTGTTTGGAAAATCTACTTCATACAGTTATATTATTTTTTCATTGGTTATTCAGCAATTGAGCAGCTGCATTTTGCCAACTGTAGGACCAAATGTGCTGCTAAACTCCTCAAATTTCCGATAATGTTAACTGAGAGAATTCAGAGCAATCCATCTTAAGCAGACTCAGGTGACCCGAGCACCCACCTAATTTTATTTCAACTCGAGTCTACTCATATTCAGCTTTAATAAAATCTAATTGTATATCTAATTAAGTTACAAAATGTACTTTTACTGTAATCAATATTCTACTTACTGATGTACACTCCTCATTTTCACAGGTTCTCCACATCAAATGTAAATCAGCACAATGTGGATCATCATTGCCAAATGCTCCAAGCATCTAATCAAACAATATGTATTGGATTCAAAGTTCAACATTGCCAACTTGTCTAATTAAAACCTTTGGGTCAAAGTAGCACTCTCTTTTTCAAATAAAACCTTGAGGGGCAACCCAAGGGATGCTTCCCCACATTAATAAATGGTATCCCTGGTGAAGGTGAAAATTTGCTGCCTCTGTCAAGATTTCCTTTATTTGCTTACCATTTCTATATCTGATTGTGATTGAGCAGGTAAGGGATTTCTAGCCTCTGCAGAACATTGTGATTGTTTTCTCTATCACAAACACGGATTTGCTTTTATCAGGGGTCTGCTTTTCTCAATCTAATAAAAGAAAAATTTTATTTATGCTGTCTCTTTATTAGGTAGCTATTTGGGAGTTATAGGAAAAAGCTGGGCAATTTCCCTATTTAAAGGGATTGAAATGTGTTTTTTCGGGAGACAGAATGAATGAATGTAGGGATGAATTGAAAAAGCCTGGATTTTCTGAAGAGGGCTTGTTTTGATTAATTTTGAGCAATGTCTGCAAGAATCTGAGTGTAGTGCTCTTTGTCTGGGTTTTTTGAAGAGGGCCTGTCTTGATTAATTTCGAGAAATATGTCTGCAACAATCTGAGTGTAGTGATCTTTGCCTGGATTTTTTTTAAGAGGACCTGTCTTGATTAATTTTCAGCATATGTCGGCAAGAATCTGAGTGTAGTGCTTTCTTTTTTCCAAAAAGCTTGACGTATATGGTTTCTTTTTTATGTGCTTCCTTTAAACCGCAGGAGGCATTGCAATCGGCTTGAATGCATCAGGAACCACAAGTGGTCCATTTTCATGGATTAAACATGCATTTACCTTCAGTTAAACTGCTGTGACAAAGGGTACTCTTTTGTGAAATCACTCAGGCCACTTGTTTGTACCTGTGGGGAATTGGACCTTCATGGGCGACCTGTCACACCCTACCATCTTCACAGCTGAAACCCAACCACACACACACATATATATATAGATATAACAGATGGTACAATTCATCCCTTCAAAGAGTACAAAGTAAGCCATCATTAGATCAAGCTAGACTTTTCCATTTACAATGTTCTTTGGTTATTTGATGGGCTATTTTCTTTTCATTATAACTGGAATGAGATTGTCTTATCCTAAACCAGATCTTAACAAGCTCTTTCCGTTTTAATTTAAAGAAAACTGTCCAACATTTTTCCTGTAATCCGCGAAAATTTTTATCTTAAACCAGATCTTAACAAGCTCTTTCCATTTTAATTTAAAGAAAGCAGTCCAACATTTTTCCTGTAATTCGCGAAAATAAAAATTCTCCGAAATCTGTAATAATTTCAAAATTTCATCCCTACAACAAAAACATGAATTATAGCACAATGGGTAGTGCAGAGAAGCCATACCTGGTGAATGGGAGGATACATAGAATTGGTGCAGACTGGACATTCGAGCAGCTCATGGACACTGCTGGCGGCAACGACAGAGGGCTTGCCTGTTGATGTAGGGTTATTTTTCAATTCATAAGATTCTGAATCTGCTGGAATCAGTAGTTGGGGTCGATCACTAAACTCCATTAATTCTTTCACGGCTGCACAGACGCCACCGCCCAATGACATAACTCTGTCGCGAGATGTCAAGATACCAACTTTAAACTTCGCTTCCTCCTGTGATGACCAATGCAGAACTTATAACAGAATAAGATGCAGAGACTCTAATGACCCGCGGAACTATTCTAAGTACCCAAAGCATATAAATAAGAAAATCCTGTAACACTCTGTTACAGAGATAAAAACCCCTTCCCAACCCAAATCCCCAAAAGCATTTCGTGGGTCGTTCAAATCCCACTTTGCTTCGACTGTCTGCTGATTAAAAACACAGTATGAATGGGGAAAACGATCTCTTGAGATTTAATTGCGGCCGCTCGAGAATTTATGGGTTACCCTGTGAGCAAGTGCAGTGTTGGGCACATTCCCTCTCCATTCAAAAAAAAAGTGGCTTCGAAGAAAATACGTTCAACGTGTGGATGACGCCTACGCGGACATTTGATAATAACGCGAAGTCTGTATGCAAATTGAATACGCTTGACCGGATCTTACGGATCTGACTGACTGGGATACGATGGATTCTTGGTGCACGGCTCCATCTCAAGTGGCTATATACCTACGCGGACGCGGAAGGGGGAAAATTGATGGTTTTGAATTTCTTGAGAAAGTGGAACCACCCCAAGAGTTTTACATACCGACCTTAATTATAATTTTGTAAGTTAATTTTATAATGAAATGATGTCATTTTTGTGCCATAATTTAACAAGATTCTGGTACAAACAAACTTTATTATGATAAAGAATATTTTATTTGTTTCTTTAAACTTAATGAATTCTTTCATTAGAATTTCATTATGATCTAAGTTTATTTTCATGAGGAATGATGCGGAAGGATTATGTCTAATTTTAAATCAATTTAAATTTTTAAAAAACCAAATTTTGGACTTATTGAAACTATATAGTTTATTTTAAGATCAATGACTTTACTTTTTTATATGTAGTTTATTTTAAGATTAATGACTTTAATCTTTTATTTGTTTTTTAAACCTAATGAAATTCTTTCATTATGATCTAAGTTTATTTTTATGAGGAATGATGTGGATTATGTCTAATTTTAAATCAATTTAAATTTTCAAAAAACCTAATTTTGGACTTAGTGAAACTATGTAGTTTATTTTAAGATCAATGACTTTATTTTTTTATATATAGTTTATTTTAAGATTAATGACTTTACTTTTTATATACTTTTTATATGTGTGAGAGAATGTATTTAACTTTTTTTCATTACTAAAAGGTAGTAAAGAAAAAAAATTTCATTACTAAAAGGTAGTAAAAAAATTTTAAGAAGTTAATATTAGTAAATGGGTTAATTTTCTATACTTTTTCAAAAAAAATAGTATAAAATTATTTTAATTTTAAGACTCTCAAAATTTTATAAAGATTATAAATAAAACCATTAGAAATTTATAAACATATTACTAAATATTTTATAGTTTGTATATTAGAGACTAATAAAATTAGATAATTTTTTTAAAATTTAACATAAATTTCTATTATTTAAAAAAAAACTATAATTCTTATTCTTAGTATTTTTGTTTTAAATTGATAAATCATATTCTAGAATTTTCTTTTAAATAAGGTATTATGATTTTTTTTAATGTAAAAGTAATAATAAATTGAATCTATAAGATATGAGAATATGAACATTGATGTTAACTTTGATTAAACTATTATTTGATTTGCACTTCAATAATGTAAAGTTCAAAAAATCCTCGATGGGCGCTGGTGCCAATATAGTTTCTTTGGCGGCTTTGGAGACGACGTCACATGAACACTTGGTTCATTCTCAAGTGGGCATGGCATGAGGTAGTTAATGTCAGTACATTAGTATGTGTGCAATTGTGGGCATTTAAATGTGGGTGTAAGGTCATGGAAGGACGCGATTTTATGTTTAATGTGTGTGGAAGTGAGGATCATTCCTTGGCCTCCATTAGAGGTTTCTTACTACTCGTAATTGGTGTTGGGTGGCGTTTTCTCTGGTGTGTATTACCTTGGTTAATCTCTATGTGCATTACATGTCTGAGAATCAAGGGTGTAAATTTTGCACTCGATGGTTTCTTTGACTGGTATTCCTTTTGTTTTGGAGTGTGGGCATCCCAGTGTTTGAATATTTCGTGAGGGAATTATGCATTTGGTGGTGTCTCTGGTGGTGGGTACTCAATTGGCGGTCTTTAGTTTTCAACGATAGTTTTGGTTCTAGTGAGTCTTCATTTGTATGGTTCAAGCTCACTCTGGTAGTTGTTGTTCTTATTAGGTATATTTGGTTCATTGGTTTTGTGTTTTAAGTTTGTGTTTGGGCCTTTGAGGATATTATATAAGTTTCCTGGTTTAACGGTGCTTCTAACATTGTATACTCAGTCGTTATGGTCAATTATGATAATTTGGGCATTCTATAATTGGTCTCTGGGTTTGGTATTGTTGGTGTTGATTACCCATAATTGAAATTTTCTAAGTCAATTATATAAGTTTCTTGTGTCAAGGGTGTTTTTGGCATTGTATATTCTATCGTGGTGGCCCATTGTGATAGTCAGCCATTTTGTTATTGTTCTTTGGGTTTGATTCGGTTGGTGTCTGCAACTCATAATTGTAATTTACTGAGTCAATTATCAGTGGTTCTTGATGTGTGTCTCACCCTGGTTAATTGGTTGTTTCAGGGGTTGAAACCTCATTTTAATTCATTTGAGTCTTGTCTAGGTCTTCAAGAGGTTCAAAAGTTTTTATGTTGGGTTATGAGTTTACAGTGTAGTGAGTTAGATAGTCTTCTGGGATTTGGGCCTCTAGAGTGGTCATTTGGTGATGACCCACTTGTTTTTAGGTTTGGCTTTCCAGGTCTCCCTTACCATTCAATGTCTTGCTTTATCAGTAGAGGTTTGTCTAGACATTTCCCTCTATGTTTATTTGCAGCAGTAGGCATGCCTCCAAGACAGAGGATGAGTAGTCGAAGAGGGGGTGTTGGTAACATAGGTCACAAAAAGGGTTAATCACCCTTTTTTATATGATTTTGCCACTAAAACCTTTGATGTCATTCCTCTGGAAGTGAGGACGGAGATATTGATTCTTGAAAATAAGGAGGTAGGGGACCGTCCTTATTATTTTGATTCGAAATTGGTTGGGGATGAGGAAAAATGGTTCCCAGCTCCTGGTAGATATAGAAGAATGAGGTTACATTTCATGAGTTCTTTGGCTTTGAATCAATAGGTGACAACCCTGTTGTATCTCATTTTCAAAGACAAGAAATTAGAAAACTACAATGTGTTTTCTTCGTCAGAAGATATTAAACGGATGCTTCGTAACTTGAGGTTTTGTTTGGATAATTTTGATTCTCGCCTACTGCAGATGGAAAACTTATTTGTTAGTGATTATGCTTTTGGAGATCTTACAAACCCTCTAAAAAATAGTGTCCAAACTCCTACTTTGATTTCGTAAGATAATGACTAGGACATTGGTACTAGGTAATTAGGGAATTAAATCTTGACAATGTTATTGTGGTATGGTTTTATTTGATCGATCTTTTGGGGTGTTTTTTGGTTGCATTATATCTCAGGCATAGTGGATTTTGGAGTTATACCTTGTTTCTTTTGGAAATATTGGTCATTTCCTGTTGGTGATTTTACGTTAGTGGTCCTACAGTGCAAGGGGTTTAAGTCATTTCGTGATATGCAAATGCTTTTGGTGCATATTTAGGTGACAAATTATTACTTTCTCATGCGATTTTTGTATGTTGTATATGTGCTCATGGTCTCATCTCAAAGATTTAGCTTGGTCATTAGAGCAAGGTTTCTTAATGATTATTCCATATAATTGTTTTTTGTTTTGATGGGGGTGGATAACTATATATATTTTATGTTGGATGGTTTTTTGTTTTCCTCTTGTGCGTTGACTGGTGTCAAATATAATTTTGCCTAGAATCATGGTGTTTCAGATCCAAAGCTTGAACTTCATTGTATATGTGGGTGATGTTGTTTGTAATATGTTGGTGTTGTCATTTTGAGTCTGGATGACTATTGGATAAGGGTTCTGTATGGCTATGTCCAAGCCTTTATGTCTCATGTATTACTTAGATTTTTGAAATGAAATGCAAATTATATATTGTTACAAAAAATATATAAAGTTCAAAACATGCTCATACACACATGTAGTCACTTCTTCAATATATTCTTCATTAGTATGGAGGTTATGGTGCACTTATTCCTCTATGACATTTATTAGTTCTCTAGAAGTATATTTAGCTCTCTACATAGTAGTTTTGTTAGTTTCTTAGAGTTTACGCTACCCGAAAAGCATGAGTCCACAGTATACAATTACAATGGGAAGACTAATAAATTTTTGATGTAATGTGTTTGGGTTATCATTTTGTTTGTATTTTCATGGTTATGATAACATTGGCTTGTAGAGGCTTTATAGCTTACACTAGTATAGTAAATATATATATGTTAGGGTTTTGTGAATTGTAAATATTTTTAATATCCCTCTGTGTCTTTGATGATTAATGTTTTTCATCTTTATCCTCATCTTGCAAGTATCTTCCTCTTGGGTACAAATGGTGCTCTCAAAACCTTCTGAGGAGTTTGTTATGATGGTGTTCAGGGCGGGGTTATTCAACGGGCCTTGTTACACTACATATTATATGAGGTTACATCATGTGATTTCATCATATTGATGGAGATTTGCTTATTTTTCATTGAAGTTACTAGACCAACTTGAGAAGATTCATCTTTATGGAGCCTCCTCTCTTCATGGCATCATGCCATTTTATGGAGATCTTTGGTTAGTATATTTTGACTTCTCCTTGACTGAGGTGATTGTGTTTACTATTTGGTTTCCTTTTCATGGCTACATATTTTTAGGTGATGGATCTTTGGAGTTTATGATCTTGATGTTTTCATTAATGGTTATGAGATACTCTTTGGTGCTATGGTATATCCTTGATGGATGATGTTGTTCATGGGTAGCCTAACCTAATACTTATATGTCTCATGGTCTTCCTTTATTGTGACTTTAACTTATGGTGGAGTTTACTAAAAAAATATCATTTATATTTACATGGGACAAAACTTTTATGTGATACAATCCCATTAACAATAAGCATATTATTATTTTAATCGTGCTACCACCTTTTATATCATATCTTCATTATAAAACAAAGATTTTCTAATAACACAAAATGTAAAAATTTGATCATTTCCTTTTATTCATATATTAAGTCTTCATAAAATATTACTTTGTACATGGTTAGCACATATGTGGAGTTGATATATCATATGCAGAGGTGATCTATTGTCAGTTTATGGCTCTATTAGGGACTATAGCAATGGCCTCGCGGTCAAAGTCCCTTGATTGTGTATTAGTTTGCCGATCTTTTGTGACTTTAATCAAAGTTTTTAGAAGATGTTAAATATTTGCATTTTTCTGTAAATTAAAAGTAATTTCCTAATTTTTGAAAATCTTATTTATAATTTTCCATTGGCTAAGTGAGCCTTGATGTGACATAATTCCCCTAGTGGAGGGAAATTTAATTTTAGTATTTGTCACTGCATGAAAAATCATTTTAAAATGAAAAAAATACTAATTTTGTAAATGGTCATTTCATCGATGAGTGCTTTGACATTGACATTGCTATGCCTCACACTGTCAGTGCTCTACCCAAGTCCTTTTTTTTTTGGTTTTGAGGGGGGGGGGGGCATCCATAGTCGTGATCAGTTGTCCCTAGCTTATATTATTTCATTTTAAACTTTTACACATTCAACTGTGTGAGAAAACAGGTGTATGGAGTTGGGGATGTGCGTTGAATAAAGGTTGTATAGGAGAGGGGGTGTGTGGGAGAATGGGTGTGCATAGGGAATTTTCTTCTACACACATGAAATTATTATAACTTTAAGCAGAAACTTCAGATCATGGTTGCTCATGGATGCTCAACAAATTAACCTTCAATCTATGTCTTCCTTATGATATTTTATTCGCCCTTGTGTTATGATATCACTTCCATTGTATAAAAGCAATGCTTATGAAAATAAAAAACCACACAAATAATTGGGAAATCAAAACTTGTTGCAACAGTTAAAATGATAAATAATTCACAAAATGACACTGGGAAATTTGAATGGCTAAAGATTTGACTTGTTAAAAAAAAAAAATTACTAAAAGATACTCCAAAAACATGTTAAAATATCATACACATTATAGTTTTTTTTCTCTATACTAATTTTGGATTCCCAACAAGTGGCATTATAATATAGTTGCAACAAGGTGAATATATTATTGAGAAAAATAGAAAAGAAAATATTGATATGATTGAGTACACAAAATTACAAACTATTATCTCAGGGTTGGAAACTATTATCTTGACTCCTTCACCTGTAAAATCCTAACAGTCGATATTCTTTACACGCGCCTTTATATTCCACTTGCCATTGTCCTCTTATTTTGCAGCGTCTTCCTTCACCATGCCCCATCCACTACACTAGCCTTACATTTTTCTCCTTCCTGTGCCAACCTTCCGTTGCACTCCTTCTTCATGCGGCAGCCCTCCGTTGCGCTCTACCTTATCGTTTCCACGCTCCCTGTTCCTACTACGCAGTCTTTATATGCCAAAAAAAATCAAAAAAATTATGGGTCCCGACATCTTAGTTTGAGCTCGATGTGGATTTGACAAGAAGATTTCAACCAATGTATACCATTGATCTCACCGGGCGCGAGCGACAATGTTAAATTGTGAGCAGGTTGTAGTTCGATGGAAAATTGTAGCAATTGATCATGATTAACCAAGGTCATTGGATTTCATCAAGAATGCATGGTGTGGCCCGATGTAAACAACATCCATTACATCATAATAATATGAACCATCACATGTCATTGCATTGAAGTACAACATAGGTCAGGTGTCTTGGTATAACACTATAACATTAAATCAATTATTATTTTCTTGTCAGTTCATTTTATTATTAATATTTTTTGTTACTTTTTCATTAAATTATTGTAACTAAATGCATTGATAATTTACCATGAAATGAAATGTTGTTTTATCCACACAAAACATTAGGGAAATGCTTATAAGGAAGGTAACATGTGGTCAACACTTTCATTGGAATTAATGAGCGTGACATACTGCAATGAGACCTTTGGAAACCATCCACACAATTGAGTACTTATGTTAGTAGGCTATTAGTTAGTTTCGTTAACTATTTCCTTGCAAAATTTGTATCAATGCAAAATGCTTCAAAAAATATATATTACAAGTCTTCATTTTTGCTAAAAGCTAACTCTTGATTTCAATTTCTTTCTAGTTTTTATACAAAATTACAAAACAATGTTTTGTTACAAAATCAATAAACATAGGATCTAATACATTAAAATAGAAACTTCGTCCGCGACCCAATTTTGAGCTTGCACCTATAGCCTTTCCCTGGATCCACTGAAGTAATTGAGTAATTCATGGTACTATATTAACAATTTTCTCCTTGTTTGACCCAGTTGGATAGCTATACGATATTAGTTTCCTATAAACCGAATCTAGATTAGTATACCTTTGATAAGTTGTCTTAGGAAAAAATGATCTCACCTTGCAATGAATGTAAAAATCATTCGTTAGCTTTTTCACAATTTTCTCACCATTCAAAGCTCTTGACATAACAAAGAATTTATCATCGTTTGTGCCATGCCTATTTAAAATTTACTCGTATGCATCCAAAGCTAGTAGTTTTCCATTTGAGTCCCAACAACAAGGCATACCCATTCATCTTAAAAGATTAAACCTAATATTGAATGAATCAATTTCCTTTTAAACCAACTTGTACTTCTCCTACACTTGCTTGATAAAATTTTGTTTAATGATAACATGATTTATTTCTAATACCTAGTCAGTTTTATCATGAACCCCTAATACTTTGAGTTGCTCATCACCTCCAACATTGAGAAATTTAACCACTATTTTCGATGTTGATGGTTTACTCCCTAATTCTTGCTCCATCTCCTCTAGTGATTTTTCGCAATTTACAATAAATTTGTTTCATGACTAATTACTTCAAATGATTCCCATAAACATGAAATATAATTAAAAATATATGTCCACAGTGTTCTTCTAGTTTCTATTAATGGTTGTTCGCTAATCAATTTTTTATTATACCAGACAATCTGACTTTTCAATGAAGCTTTTTGTTTGAGTTCATTGGTAAGAATATTACATTTATTTTTCAACTCCTCATTGGTTAGTCTCAGTTTCTTCAAATTTTTAATTTCTCGATCCTTTAAAATGAGTGATGACATTGTGTATGCTAATTTTTCTAAAGGATCTCCCTCTGTTTCGGTTGTTTCTAAGCTTGGGACTATACATTTATGTTTTATCTTTTCTTTTAACATGTTAGAAAAATATATACTACAGAGCAATGGAACACAAAATATTATAGAAACGCATAAAACAAGAGAGACACAGATATGTGTGGTTCACCAAATTTGGGTTACATCCATAGAGAAACAACCAGTCCTTCCTTTTATATTATCCAGCAAAATGAAAATATACAGCCTACAACAGATCCATTGTAATTTCCTCTTCGCTCTCACACAACCTCCTCTCTCTCTCAGAATGATCATACACAACTGCAATACAATTCCATTGTATAAACTGAGGGTTGCATTCTATGGCAAAAAAACCCTAAATTAACATAACTTATATCATCAGATCATTCGCCTAATGAATGACCCAGATTAACTACAAAATTACAATATTTTACAAGCCAATTTTCATCTATTTTTAGCTTTGAGGGTGTTGCCCCCGAACCCCCACAAAGGCTCTTTAAAAGTAGTCGTCGCCCCCCATACACCACCTGGAGGCTATCATACGAGCGGAATTGGGGTCCAACGCGTATGAGACCTCTAAATCAAGAAGATAATCAGGTTCCACACCCAACAATCTCCCACTTAGAGAGTAATTGTAGCAACTCCACCATTGCTTCATTTGTTGTACAATGCTTCCACTTTGGACCTGGTTGTTTCCCATCTTCATCATCATACTTGAAGACTAATTGAAACTGATCAGGATCTCATTTTATCCCTGGTTACAACTTTTGTTAACATGTCTGCAGGATTTTGGCTAGTGTGTATCTTTTCCAGCTTCAATTGTTATCACTAAAAAATGATCACCTAATCATTTCTAACTAGGTGGATCGAAATACACCATGTAGATTTAATTTTACCATAGTAAAATCACTTTCATTGTGGAAAATAATTTAGTAACCCACTCTTATTAAATTATTTTCCAATTTAAATAAAAAAACTCATGAGAATAATTAGATAAATCATTATTTATTTGATTTTCTCTAGAAATAATTATTAAATAATTATTTAATAGTTATTCCTTGTCACATTTGACTAAATCCCTTAGGAATATTTAAATAAATCATTATTTATTTGAATTTCCTTATTTATGTTTTTTTTTTTTTTTTTGTGTAAGTCAGGAGATTATATTATATAACAAAATATAGTACAAACATCCGCTATGGCGGATCGAGAGCAGGGAAACATAGTGACCCAAATCTAAACTTCTGCTCAGAGAATTTACCAAAACAAGATTGTGACCCGCACACCTCGCAGGGTGGCTCAAGATGAACTTGTTCCTATCAACCGACACAGTTAAGACAGTACATAACAAGACAATTATATAGACTAAGTGAAACAGAGACATATATAAAGCCGAAGAAGACCACCCCGGGAGCAGCGCTAGATGAATTTTCCCATCTGGCTTACAGTATCCAGCCCCATCTGCCGCATATGATAATCCATCCTGGCTTGCATTGCCTCAATGGATTCATTATCCTGTGCCACTGTTTTGGCAGGTTGCGAGGCACCGGGAGCAGCATTGACCGTGTCTCTCAGAATCTGGATGAGGAGGGTGAGCTTCCTGTTGACAACTTGAACCGCTTCATGAACTGTGTTGATCCGCCCTTCCAGAGAGTTGTTATAGCTGATGATCTTCCCCATCTGCTCCTCCGTGAGGTTCACTTCAGTAGCCATGTTCTGCTTCTCCTTCTCCACAGTTTCCAAGGCTTTGGCTATGAGCATTTTGGTTCGCCAACTTTCGGCCTTCGTCCTAACGAATTGGGTGGCCCTTTTCGAAGGTGTGCCCGGATCCCTTAGCCAATTAACCTCCGCAGCAATCTCCTCCTCCGTGCGCTCAGCCTCCGCTTGCTTGACCTTAGCTTCCAGCTCCGCAACCTTACGCTTGTTCCTGGCGGCAGCCCGAGTTTCATAACCCTGCTTCGCATCAAGCAGGTCCTGATTTGCTGCTTCACAACGGCATCCGCTGGCATCCATCCTGAGACCTCTATACTTCTTCCAACCAAAGTTCCTCTCTCTCACAGAAGCTAAATCTACACTATGAAAAGACACAGTAGTAAAAACAAAGCAATAGCCCGCTGCTTTATAGCTTTTTCGGATGTTGATCCTCCTGAAATCGATCTGAAGTCTGCTGTAGGTGGGAGTACTGTCGCCATCAATTTGGTTGAGGTCCTCACGCGCGAGGCTGATGTCGGTCGTCTTATAATAAGTGTGGTTGCGCTTGAGCCAATTATCATTTTGCCAAGTGTGCTGTCCTTCTGAGCTGCTGTTATGGAAGCAAATTGCGTCGGACAGACCCTGTTTGCCCTTCTTCCAATTCTTCATGCTCTGAGCCATGAGCGTCCCTGACTAATATGCCTCAAACATTAATGTCACTGATGTTTTATGATACGACTTCCTTCCAGGTGTCCTGGTGTTCATCCTCCGGTTGCCTTGAGTTTTGTAGCGTGATCTGTAATGATCGCTTGTTTGGCTGGCCTGCCGCCGCCAATTAAGCCTACTCCCTGTGAGTCCTGTCATGCCGTTAACTCGGTTGCAGGTGTACCCTTCACTGTCAATGTCAATTCTCCGGTGCCGAATGTCTAAGCCATTATCGGCTAGGATTGGTTTGAATCGTTTGCTGCTAGCCGTGCACATGTTACCTTGAGGATTGGGCAGGTAACCTCTGGCCAACAACTGTTTGTGATGGTATTCGAATTGTCAGCCCCATGGTTTGCCAGGAAGTCCGCCAACCCATTAGCCTTTCTTCTCACCGATTGGAAGACTATGCCTCTCAAATCTACTATCATCTCCTCTATGCTTTCAGTTGCCTTAGCTAGCCTCCAATGTTTGGTGGCTTTGTTGGCTTTTGTTCCTGCCTGCAGTCGTTTAGCCGCCGAGATGGCCAAAGCAGAGTCACCCTCCACAATGATATTTCCTCGTCTCATGTTTCGAAGAATCTTTAGTCCTTGCTCGAGCGCTGCGAACTCTGCTTCATTGTTCGTGCAAACACCTAGCGCCCTGCAGTAGATGTGGATGATATTTCCTTCATGGTCCCAAATGGCTCCTCCGATACCAGCAACGCCTGGGTTGCCCTTGGAAGCTCCGTCGAAATTTAGTTTTAGGCTGCCTTCTGGTGGGCGAAGCCAGCGTTGAGTTTGTGTAGAAGATGGAGCTCTGTTTACCCTCAAAGATTGAATGCTGGAAGCTTCTAATTGAAACCTTTTTAAAATGCGCAAGTCCTGAGCAGTAGGTTTTTCATTCGTATCAGCTTTGCCTTTTACCTGTATCAGCTGCTTGATGTTGGTGAAGATGGATTCTTTCGCACATTCAATGCTTCTGACTTCCTCCATGAAGATCCTTCGATTCCTCTCTTTCCAAGTTGTCCAGGTTATAAAGCCCGGGAAACATTTCCATATGCTGTCCACTCTCTGAATTCTAGAGAAATTTCTTCTCCAATTGCTGATGGTGTCCTGAATAGAGTCCCTGTTCTTATCAGACGATTCCAGAATGTCTTCCATCCATTGCCAGAGCTGGGATGCCCATTCACAGGAATTGAAAAGATGATTCATAGTTTCCTCTTCCTTCAGGCACATTGGGCATCTAGAGGGTCCTGTAAATCCTTTTCTCAACAGGTTTTCCCAAGTTAGGGTTTTCCTCTGCATTAGAAGCCAAAGAAAGGTTCTAATTTTCGGCCATAGCAGGTTGTCCCAAACTTTAGCAGTCCAGGGTATAATGTCCGGCTGCTCTTCCCGCTCAATGATGTCTCTGGCTTCTTTTAGGGAAAATTCCCCGTTGCCTTTTGGTCCCCATCTGAGCTTATCATTTTCAGCAGCTATTCTGATCTTCCTTTTGAGGATAGTTAGATTTAATGCTTGATAGGTATCCTGGATGTCTTCGTTGTGGTTCGAGTTGAAGGTGGTCCATTCCCTCCATTCCGGGTCTTCACTGGTAGGGTTCCAATATTGATAAACTCTGAAATTGCCCAGGGCTTGGGAGTGATGTTTCACAGTTTGGAACTGAGGGGTATCCAATTTCGGAGATTGTTGCCAAGCATCCTCCCAGAAAAGCGCCTGGGTTCCGTTCCTTATCTCCCAAAAGCTGTAATCCTGAACAATGTCTCTGTTGGCTTGGGCATGATTCCATATAGGAGAGCCAGTGGGCATGTCCTGCATCCTTATTAAATCTAGATTGGAGCTGTTCGGCCTGTACTTTTCCTTCCACATCGTTGCCCATGGCAGATTAGTTTCTGAAATCCACCTCCACCAGATTTTAGCCCCGCATATCCTGTTGACCACTGAGGGATCAATCAAGTTCAGACCTCCCCTATTCTTAGGCCTGCATAATTTCTATCATGCCACCAGCGACCACATTTTTTTCTCACTATTTCCACTCCATAGGAATGAGCGCTGGATGCTTCTCATGCGATCAAGGATTCCTTTTGGAGCCGGTAAGATTGAGAGCATATACTGAGGAATTGCCTGCAAGACCGATTTGGTAAGAATTAACCTGCCTGCAATTCAGAGCCCTGTTAGTCCAATGTTTGCATTTTCTTTCCATGTTGTCAAGTACTTTCTCCCAATGGTTCTTTCTCCAAGGTTTGAGAGTTAGGGGGGCACCCAAATACCTGGAAGGAAGAGAACCAATTCTAAATCCCAACAGCCTAGAAAGATGAGATTGGATGGCCCGATGCGTGTTGAAGAAGAAAATGGTCGATTTGGAGAAATTTATCTCCATCCCAGAAGCCTTGCTGAAAAGATTAAGAATGTCTCTGAAGACCAACGCTTCTTTAACTGTAGGGGTACCATGTAACATGGTGTCATCTACGAACTGTTGATGCGTAGTGGCACGGCTAGATCAGATGGGTTGCAGTCCTTTTAACAGTCCCTCTTCTTTTTTCTTAGCTATTAATCTGCCTAGGCCCTCCATAAGAATAACAAACAGGAATGGGGATAGCGGGTCCCCCTGTCGGATGCCTCGGGAAGGGCTGAAGGGATCAGAGGGGGCACCATTAACAAGGATGGAGTATCTAGGAGATCTGATAAGGGCAACAACCCATTCGATCCACTGTTGACTAAAACCAAAAGCTTTTAAAACAGCTTCCAGGTAAGACCAACTAACCTTGTCATAAGCTTTGGAAAGATCTAATTGCATGAGCATTCCGGCTGTTTTGTGCGAGTGGAGCGAATGGATCATCTCTTGGGCCAGCATGATGTTGTCTAGAATCTGTCTTCCTTCCACATAGCCAGACTGTTCTTGGGAGATGATGCCGGGGAGGATAGCCTTCAGCCTGTTAGCTATAACTTTTGATATGATCTTATAGATGACATTGCAGAGGGCAATGGGTCTAAACTTGTCTGGAGTATTGGCTTCCTCCACTTTAGGAACCAGAGCGATGAAGGTAGAGTTAAGAGATTTGAGAATCGTTTTGGAGCGTCTTGAGTCTTCCACAATCTCCCATATGTCTTGTTTTACTATGTTCCAGCAGGCTTTATAGAAATTGATGGTGAACCCATCCGGACCGGGGGCTTTGTCATTAGGCATGCTTCTGACTGCTTCCTCGACCTCTTCCATTGTAATCGTTCTTCTTAGGGCCCAGTTTTGTTCATCAGTGATTAACTTGGGTATGACCGTTGTTAATTCTTTGATTGCAGCTTCTCTGTCGATCCTTGGTTCCTGCGCTATGAGGCTGAAATGATCAACCAGGGATGCTGATATCTCGCTGTGATTCTTGAGTATTTCCCCTTCATCGTTTTTCAGTTCAAGGATTTTGTTGGCGCTCCTATAGTCCATGGCTGATCTGTGGAAAAATTTGGTATTTTGCTCCCCTTCCTTCAACCACTGAATTCTTGATTTCTGCTTCCATAGAGATTCTTCTTGCTTACATCTATTGTGCCACTGTTGGGTCAGCTGTTTTTCAATTTCACAGGTTTCCTCAGTTCTAGTGCCTGCAGCCCCATCCTTGTGAATTTGCTCCAGCTTTTGTTCGATGATCGCTTTCTCCTGAAAAATATTACCAAAAACTGTTCTGTTCCATTCTTTTAGTTTCAATTTGATTTGTTTTAATTTCTTTTGCAGGTTGAACATCTTGGAACCTGCTTCCTCTAATGGCTCTGACCACCACTTTTCTACCATGGAGAGGAAGTTAGGGTCCTCAATCCAAAACTTCTCGAACCTAAAGGGTTTATTTCTCGGTGTTCCCTGAAGTTCTACAGCTAAAGAAATCGGCCAGTGGTCCGATCCACCGCTAGGGAGGATGTTCGATTCAACTGTTTTGCCATCTAAAATAAAGCTTTCCGAGATTAGGAAGCGATCCAATCTGGAAGAAATTAGCCTTTCCCCCCCCCTTCGATTGTTCCAGGTGTACTGACCATTCTTGGGGTGAACATCAATCAATCTTGCATTATCAATAAACTCTATGAAAACTTCCCCATCCCTGTTGAGTTTCCTCAGTCCTCCTTTTTTCTCCAGGAGGGAGGTGATCATATTGAAATCTCCCCCCAAAATGAGGTTGGCACCGGTGTTCCTTTCTATAAAATTGTTTAAAGAAGCTAGGAAGTTTATCTTGTCATCTAACCGTTGAGGACTGTAGACATTTATACAGAGGAAAGAAGTGGACATACCTGTGGGTTGCATTTCCACAGCTAGGTAGTTTTTGCTTGCTTCAGCTGTAAGGATTTGATATCTTCTCGTATCCCAGAAGGTTGCTATGCCTCCTTCCCGCCCTTTGCTTTCGATTTCCAGAGCGTCAAAATGTTTCCCTAACTTGACTCGTAGCTTTTCTATGAGGGTTTTGTTGCACTTAGTTTCCTGTAGAAATAACAAATCCGGATGGTTCTTCTCCATTTGCCTTTTCAGCAGCCTCTGTTTGGCTACGCTGTTAATACCTCTTGTGTTCCACGATACTATCTTCATTTTTAACTTATTTAGGGAAGGATGGGTACTCGCTTAGCTGCTTTATCTAACCGGCGTTGATTAATATCTCTCCTAACTCCTGCAAGTGTTCCTGATCAGTTTTGCGTCCTCTGCGGCGTTTGTGCCTAGAACCAGAGGTTCTACCAAGTATTGCCTTGTGATATGGGATGTTTCCTTTGATTATGCCTAACTTGTTCTTCTGTTTATCAAAAACTGCCTTCTGCCGCGCTATGAAGAGGTCCCTGACCTTCCTTATCTCTTCCTTCGGTACTGCTTCAATCCCTTTGGCTCTCCATCTTTCTACGAGCTGCGTGAGGTCCATACCTTCCTTCGCTAAGGTGTCTTCAAGATCCAGGTCCTCACTACCTGCCTCACTAGTGAGCATCTCTGTTTCTTCGTCTGTTTCCGCTGTTCTGTCTTGCATATGGATTTCACTATTATAAGCCTCCTCCTCATTGCCTTCCCCTGTAAATTTTTCCGGTTCCTTTTGCTCTGCCTCCCCGTCGAGAGTGTTCTTTTTCCCCTCCGAGTCGGTATCTAGGTCTAGGATCTCAAAGGGGTTACTGAAGTAGTTTTTGCCTACATTTCCTTTGGTATTCCTTCGTCTGTTGGCTCTCTGTCTGGACTTCGGTTTTGTGAAGTTGTTCCTGTCTTTGTTGCTTTGAGTCTTGTCTTCCTCTGCTTCCTTTCTATTCAAAGGACAATCCCTTACCAGATGACCATGCACATGGCATTTCCTGCATCTAAAAGGTATTTGTTCATAATCTAAAGCTTGGAAATATTCCTCATCTCTGTATTCCAGCCATAGACCTTCATGGAGTGCTCCAGACACATCCATCTCCACACAAATTCTGGCATAGGTAGTGTACCTTTTCTGAATGGTTGCTTCTGAAGCTTTGATAAATGTTCCCAACTTATTCCCTATTTGCTTTAGGGCGGTTAAACCCCAATAATCAATGGGGAGAGAGAAGAGTCTGATCCATACCGGGACTTGAGTGAAGGATTCCCCTTCTGGTACAAAGTTCGGCTTCCATGGTCTCATATATAAGCCAGCTGCGGCTAAGAAATAAGGGCCACCTTCGAACACCCTATCTTTATCTTCTAGGCTGGTGAAGACCACTGTGAAAAACCCTTTGGCTCCTAGATGTAGCTGCACATCTCCTTTTGGCTTCCACTGCTGTCTTATCCATTGACATAGGGTCCTCTCGGAGGGCCATATTCCCATAAATTTGCAGATGATGGCATGTTCAGCCATGTGCTCCCTATAGGCCTGTATTTCGGGGTCCTCGATGGTCACTCGCAGGCTGTCTCTTTTCGTTGGCTTACAAGCACTGCTGTTTACCATATTACTTTTGGGGATCGCACTGGACTCCCCTTCCTTCTCCTGCGGGGTTTTGTGTTTATGTTTGGACTCTTTGTCGTTTCCTCTACCCTCATCCTCATTTTCTAAGGGTTGGGAAATAGCTTTGGTTTTGTCCTGAGTGCCTGCACTATTCTGCCTCTCTGTGTCTCTGTCTCCTGTTGTATTTTCTGTCCTATCGGCCGTCATTGGTTTCTTTTCCTCTCTTTTCCTGCTGTTCTGGATCGAGCTGTTCAACCCCGCTATCCTGACACCTTCTGTCATCTTCTGCTGTTGATTCTGCAGTAGAACTTGTTTGAACGAAGGGGTCCCACTGGACCCCTCTGCCCCCATCCAATCCGACAATCGTTGGCCCTTCCGATACAGAGCCGCAAGTTTAAGTTTGTGGTGCTCCAGAGCTATGACAGCAGTCGTGACGCAGAAACCCTAGCTGCGCCGAAAGCCCGCCATTGTTGTCTCATATGAAGCTATGCATTCAATTCTTATTTATGTTATTAGAATAATTATTAAATCACTATTTAATAATTATTTTGATTTCACACCTTTCTTGTTTCTCACGAAATAATTAATAAATCATTTTATTTGTTAATTATTTCTAAATAAAAGTATTTAACCATTTTAAATATTTTTTTCCTCTCCAATAAATATAATAAAGTATTCCAAGTAGTTAGATCTGAATTTGGTTAATAATATTTTATTATTCTCCATTTTCGAGATTAACTCCATACTTTGCTATATAAAGGAGGGTTTTTCATTCATTCTTCACCATGATCATAATCATCGTCAACATTATCGTCATTTTTCTTGAGCTCCCATTTTGAGTTCTTCACTTTTGTTTGGGATTTTCACATTGAGAGAGAAGATCAATTTTCTAAAGCGTCAAGGATATCAAAGGACCCATCCCACAGAGGGGGACTTACAGACCAATCTATAGATCTCCTTCACCAGGTGTTATCAATAAAAGATTAATTCATTTAAAATTGTCTTTCCAATTGGGTTATTATACTTGATTATTTCTATTTGTGTTTGAGATCTAAGACAACAATAGCCATAAACTTGTTGTTAGGGTCACTTGTCACCTAGTGACTTAAGTGAAGTATTTTTGGTACACCTTCCAGGAATTTCACACTAACAAATGGCATGCTACGTGTTATCGGGAAAACTAGTGTCTATATAGAGCTGCTAGTCCCACTAAGGTTGGTAGCTACCTTAGAAGCAAACACACTAAAAACTACTTTCGTTTTCCTTTATGAGAAATAGATAACAGAAGAATAAGGAGACCAACCTCTGTCTTGCGCTTGGTTCCTTGCTCGATTCTTCTCTCTTCTGGTAGGTCTTTGCCACTCGCTTCCTTGTCTACCCAGCTTCAAAGAGTACCTGTAGAATCAAAGCAGCATAACACTATCCAAGAACATAGATCTATTATCATAAACAATATAGGATCAGATGTACATTGACCACACAAATGCATAAATCATCAATCATACAAGAATGTGGAGGAAAACTTGAATAGCTTTATTGATAATCAAGAAAGAGCAAAGAGGATTACAACCAATTGTTCTAACCCAGCATCATCCTCTCAGCAAGAAAGCCCTTCTTCACCTCATGAAAAGCTTAGATCACCCAACACTATGATATTGCACCAAGAAACCAACAACACTTCCTTACAAGATACAAAATTCCAGCCTCTGGATCTCTGGGATGAGGGATCCATATATAGATGTCTGCAAGGGAGGTGAGTCAGCTTTTGAGATTTGATTAGTGTCTTCTCTCTGATAGTTCTTGATTCCACTTGGAGATTGATGATCTCTTACTCATCCCTGGTCAAATTCAGAGAGGCAAGTGTCACAGGAGAAGTTTTTGGAAGATTCCATGCTCCTCCACCTTGCGGATTGACCCTGCCATTTGTCCCTTCTCGCCCATCGCACCCCATAGAAGGGTTTTTTGACATGCATCGCACCTACTGTGTGTATTCAGGTGGGATGCAACGCACTTTGCCTATGGAGCAGGTGAAATGGTCTAGTTTTGACCAGTTTTGAGTAGTTTTTCACGGAGAACTTCTGGGAGATGTTGTAATCAGTTGACCTTGTTCTTTTAGGGGTTGGAACAACACCTTTAGGGACTTAGGAGCCCTTGGTTTATGGACATTTATGCTTGGGGTTGCAGTGCCCAAAAATTTCTATAACAGTTGCCCCCTAAAGCATGAGGTCGTTAATCTTTTGATGTCAGGTGAAATGCTTTATCATGAGGATCCGAAGTTTTTTCAAGCTGGAAGGTGACCTGTAATAAGATATAATACGATACATTATCTTCATATTATTTTCATGATCTAGTTGAGGTAGGCATTCCCATGCTCAGCTTTATAAATTCATTTTCATGTACATAGGACAGACAATCGTCTGAGTGTAGACTGATGATTCTAGTAGAGCCATCATCCCTTAGATTGGATGATTATCTGTGCAGCAATGATGTACATTTGATGTCTTTATTTTCCTGAATATATATCGTAGCCCGGATGGATGAAACTAGATCCGGGGTCTTCAATCTCATTCGATCTTCACTCAAAGTACAAGTTGATCCATGTGAGAGATGTTTTGGAGTCAAACATGGAAAGACATCTTCTGATTACCAGCCAATGATGTAAGCTGTTAACAGGCGTGAGAGGAATCACCGATAATGATAATGACCCTCAAGGTACTGCAGTAAAATTCACGTGGTGTGAATAAGGGACTTGGCATCGAACACCACGCAAAATCTTTCGGTCGAAGGCCATTGATGTAAACCTGTCGCCGGAAGTGAGAAACTTGCCATTGAGGCATGCAAGCTTCAAAGTACTGAAAGGGTTGTTCCTAGATCGACTTCTTGGATAATGAGCTGATGTCGACAAGAAGTGATCTGTCATAGGAGGGCCTTAGTGAATCCCACATCAATGACATGGAACAGAGCAAATGATTTTAATGGAGGTGAAAACGATCTGGTGATATACGGTTCAGGGTGGCGGTCATGAAAGAATGGAGCGAAAATGTATTATAGTGGGTGAGACACAGGTGAATTCTCTGAGCGACTTCTCTTGAACATATCGACGACACTGACATGATGGATTGGTAGCATTAACCCCAAATGTGGATGGTGTGATGGAACCATGGTGATGTGACCAGTGAATGGAACAACCCAACCCGACTCGGATGCGGAGTGAAAGTGTCATGTTCAAGAGCGACTTGCTACCAACAAAGTTTCTTCAAGTTTTCTTCCCAATTTTTCCCCAGTCATCGCTGACCAGTACCTCTTTATTTTTGTCAAGCTTGAGGAGGATAACATATGCTTGTTCTATAATTTGCCCTTCGGGCAAACCCATCGCTATGTTTTAACGAGCCTAGCGATAGTGAAACTCGTTCTTGTCTGTTATGGACAAGTTTGTCGCTATTAGATTTTAATGAGTTTAATGACAAAGATAACTCGGTCCTTTTCAATTTTAGAGAGTCTGAAAAGGGATGTAAAGGAAACTCCAAAAATCCATTTTCGTCATCTAATCCCTTAAGTCCGAAAAAGTATAAAATAATACAAAAGGGATGAATTTTCGGTAATTTTAACGAGCTGAACAAAGCAAGCGCTCGATATTTTTGTGTAATAATCCCTCAGGTCCAAAAAGATTAAAATCTAAAGGAGGGATAGCACTTCCGGTCACTTTAACGAGCCGGAGAGGCCAATGGCTCGGCAATCTTTTCATATTTTACGAGTCAGTTGAAAAGAGCTTAAAGGAGACTCGTTTTTTGAGGAACGAGTGATAGATTCAGGTAGCAGCTGATTCCAGGTAAGGTTTGAAATTTTCCAATCATGGCAGTGTCACAAGGATGGCTAACAAGATCACTCTTTGCAGCTGTTCCCCAAAAGGGGTAAAAAATCAAGTGGAGGTGAATGATCGACCAATACAGAGTGGAGGTGATGATGAGAACACGACCAAGGCTTCAAAGGCTAAAGTAATACATTCATGATGGTTATTTACCAGAAATTGGTTCATTTTGTAATGAGCTTAAACGATGGGGAAAACACTTGCTCATTGCTTATGTTTATTTTTTAACGAGCTTGAATTCCGCATTAAAACTGCTTGATATAACGGTCATTTCTTGACTTTACCATTAATAACTTTGTTCCTTCAAAGATTGTGTTGCATGCTCAATTGCTTCATCAAACTAGTTAGAAATGAACAATACATGTTTGGAAAATGAGTTAAGACACTAATATTTTACTTGAATTATGTAAAAAGTAATTTAAAAGTGATTTTACCCCTCATTTTACCATTTCATTTGAACTTTGGTCTGTTGGAGCCTTGGAGGTGCTTTCCCCCTTGATTTTCACCAGCTGATTCCAGGAGATTCTGTTTTTGGCGCCGTCTAGACCAGGTAGGAGCTAAACTCGAGCTCTTTCATTTCATCCTTTCCATTTTGCATTCTGAGCCTGATTTCTAGTTTTTCTGAGCCTCTGGGGTTTGAAAAACTCGCTCTGGCTCCATCGCACCCTTTATATATCGAAAGGTGCGTTGCATGTTGGCCTACCTTGGACAGTTGACATGCAACGCACCCAGAACACTGCTGGGGGTGCGATGGGCGCAAGGAGGGAAATTTGTTCACAGTTTTCAATGGAAATTTTTGCCTGTTTCTCACCAAATCAGGATCTAACTCTTCTCTTATTTGTTTTCAGAGATTTATTGGAGCAAAATGCCTATTACATGGCGAGAACGTGAGCATGAAAAAGAGGACATGCTTGCTTTACATGATCCGGTTACGGTAAATGCACTGTGGAACTGTGGCCTGTTCAAGTTTTTCCGCATCTCTAACATGAGGCAACAAATCAACTTGTTGCAGTATTTTCTCGATGCCTTGGACCCTACCAGCTAGGTGTTCCACATTAGGGGCAAATCCATCCCCTTGACTGTCGTGGACATCTATTTTTTTACCGGCTTATCGAGGCGGGGTGTCCCTATCTCCTTATCAGGTTCGCCCTGTGGGGGTGAATCTGTGAGAGATTACATTCGCAGGTATTGCAGAGAGGGATCTCAGCCGAGTAAAGACAGCAAGATCATCATCCGAGATGTCACTGACAGGTGGATGAGGACCATTCTGTTCACCTTTGGTAGGATGGCTGGTAGTGCGGCTCTTTATGTGGCCAACCGGTCTTTTATGCAGTATGCCTTAGAATGCCTCAAAGCAAAGGTGTTCAACTGGTGTGATGCAGTACTCTTTGTGATGAAAGAACAATTGACTAAGGTGAAAAATGGAGGATTGAAGAACTTTGGATATGGTTCTATTTTGACAGCCTTTGCCTTGGAAAAGATCTCGCTGATGCAGCCGCAATATATTTCACTTGGTTTACCTCCACCGACTGAACCACGAATGTAGAGATGGGTCGACCATATGTCCAGACATGCTGGTCAGTCTCAGGTTTCATTTTCTGATACCTTCTTTGGGTGGTTCGATCGTTAGGAGATGGTTTTTTCCAAGTATCCATATGCTGGTATGGACTTCCGGGGTGACCCGGATTTGGTACTGCCGGTTGGCGAGTAGTGGGGTGCCATTGGTAAATTCTTTGACCATATTTTTGTTTATCGTTTCTCTTTATAATTTCCTTGTGCTTTATTCTATCAAGACTAATCAGAACTCATGTGCTCATGCAGATGTTGGTCCCGTTCGGCCAGTAGTACGCCTGAGAGTGCCAGCTGCCGCTCCAGCAGGAGAGGCTGTGGGAAGGGCTATCCTTCGCGACCTTGATGTGGCCAAGACTCTTTCAACATTACAATATCAGGTCGAGGGCCTCACTCTCGGTATTCCAGATGTGAGGACTGACGAGCTGCCTCTGAGGTTACAGCGACATACTACTGGCGTGCCAAGTTGATGGACTAGGCTTTTACGCATGATTGCACAGGCAGTGACTTGTTATCACCAGCATCATTAGACTAGGGTGCCCCCTAGCATTTTGAGTTTTGGGTCATTTGACCAATTTTTTCTTGGTTACAGAACATTATGTGTAAACCATAAACAGTTATATATATATTTTTGATTTTCGGAGTTTTATTTTGGTTAAGTTACATGATCTGAATGCAAATATTGATGAAATGCTTCTTTTTATAAATGTTGCAAATGTCTATCTAACACATAATTTTCCAATGAGTCAGTTAATGTGTTTAAGCTTCTGGAAATATGTTGATATTGAATAAAATCAAATTGCCTTTCCAAAATCTTGACCCTTAGGAACATGCGATAGATAGCTGGATTTCGGATGGAGTAGATACCAGTGAGTTGTAGTATGACGAGCTGTGAGTCTAGCCTGACGACAAGTCGGCGTATGCCATGTGTGATGGCATCAGAGAGAAGTTCTATCAACGCGCTATATTCAACGATGTTATTCATTGATCGACCAATACATACCCCTCTGAAACTTACTAACTCGCCGCTTGGATCAAAAATGGCCCAGGCCGCAGAAGATAGGTTCCGTGAACTACGACTTGCTCCGTCGGCATATCCAACAAAAGATTCCAATAGGTTCGACATCTGCGACAAATGTAAAAAGTGGATTTACTTGACCAAAACAATTACCCTTAGCGAAAACAAAAATGTAACAAAAGCATATGGGTTACCATACTGAATCATGCATAGTAACGCTTAAGGTACAACCCATTACGGGGTTGCGCCAGTGGAATTCCGTCGTAATCCATTAACTCGTAGGCTCCTTTTGCTAATACACATTTAACAATATAGGGGCCCATCCATAAAGACTTGAATTTACCTGCTCCCAATTTATCGGATTCTTGGTCGTAAAGTAAGACCAGGTCACCTTCTGAGAAGACACGGGGTTTGACATTCTTGTCGAACTGCGCCTTGACTCGTTTCTTATGGGCTTCATTAGCGAAAGCAGCATCACGATGGGTTTCATCCAATTGGATTAGTTCCAAGAAATGAGCCTCCTCTTCTAAAGTTCCGGGGAGAAGGTCGATTGCGAGTTTGAGGGACGAGATTTCACACTGAACTAGTAAGATTGCTTCTAGGCCATACACCAGTTGGAAGGGCGTAAACCCGGTTGCATTCCTTACCGATGTTCGGTATGACCACAAGGCCGAGTACAGGATTAGGTGCCAACTCCTTTTGTGGAGTCCAATCATCCTTTGCAGCATGCGCTTCAGGACCTTGTTGATTGCTTCAACTTGTCCGTTGGCCTGCGGGTAATATGGAGTAGAGCTGTCATGAGACAACCCTAATTTGGCAGCTAATTCGGCCATCATGTGATTGCGAAAATGCGATCCATGATCTGTGACTATAGCTTGTGGAACGTCGAATCTGGCGACTACATGATTGAAAAAGAAAAGGGCATCTGTTTCACCAGTGTTATCTAATGTAGGCATCGCCTCGCCCCATTTGGTAAAATAGTCCACTGCGATTATGATATACCCATGCCCCCCGGTCGAGGTGGGGTTACATGTCATGAAATCGATGCCCCATTTGGCGAATGGCCCAACAGCAACTATTGGCTGAAGAGGTGTGGGTGGCCTTCTGGTTTTGCTATCAAAAATTTGACAGGCATGGCAACTTCTGACTGCGGTTATGCAATCTTTGAACATTGTTGGCCAGAAGTATCTTGCTCGTAAAAATTTTTGCGCCATAGCGTAACCAGATTGATGCCCCCCACACGCGCCTAAATGGCAATCATTCAGGACTTTTTCAGCTTCCTCATGGGTGAGGCACCTCCTCAGAACTGTATCGACACCACGACGGTAAAGCGTATCACCAACGATCATGTAGTCTTTTGATTGGTATCGAATACGTTTTTGTTCGGAGCGGGAGGTATTAGGCCTATATTTTTGGGTTTGGAGATAGATGATTATATCTCCATACCACGGATTGCTCGAAGATATCAGAAACAAAGATTCATCCATGATTGTTTCATCTGATGTTTCATCGTTGGACGACGATGGGAGATCGCATAGTAATTCCGCAAAAACCAGGGCTTTCTTTGACTTGGATTTTACAAATTCCAGATCAAACTCTTGTAGAATTGCTATCCATTTTGGATATTTGCCCCCCAACAACTGTCGCGATAATATATAAGTCAGGGGTTGCAATCTGACAGAATGGTAGTTTTTCGAAAGAGGACATAGTGTCGAAATCTCTGTATTGCTTGAACAGCGGCGAGCGCCAGCTTTTCAACATAGGAATATTTTCTTTCTGTATCATTTAAGTTCTTACTTAAATAATATATAGGATGTTCAATTCCGTTGTCTTCTTGAACTAAAACCATTGCGATGGTTGTATCCGCTGCAGCCAGATACATGTTAAAGTCTTTTTGATAATCAGGAGTGTACATTAATGATGCTTTCATTAGGGATTCTTTTAACGCATCAAAGGAGGCTTGCGCGATCTGATCCCAGATGAAGGGAACTTCCTTTTTTAATAGATGTGTATAACCTTTAGCAAGTTTGGTGTAATTCGGAATGAACCTCCTCAAAAAGTTTGCTTTCCCTTGGAGTTTCTGAATCTGAAGCAAATTTGAAGGTGGAGGCAAATTTATGATTGCCTGAACCTTACATGGGTCGAGACGAATCCCGTCCTTTGAGACTACAAAGCCAAGTAAATGACCAGAACTGACACAGAACACACATTTGTGTGGATTGAGTCATATCTTGTAGTGTCGGCAACGTAGAAATATCGCTCTCAAATGCTACGGATGATCGGTCCGCTTTCGCGAATGAGCCGGAAGGTCGTCGAGATATGGTTGAACGATGTTTTTGATGTCATGGAAGGCATAATTCATTGCCCTCTGAAACGTTGCCCCTGTTTTCTTTAAACCAAAGGGTAATTTGCGATATGCGAATGTGCCCCACGGACAAATAAATGCAGTCTTTGACTGGTCCTGTGGGTGGATATTTATTTGATTATACCCGGAGAATCCATCCATGAAAGAAAAGATTTCGCATCTGGCGCATTCATCAATTATCTGGTCAGTAAAGGGTGTAGGGTAGTTGTCTTTTGGACAAGCTTGATTTACATCCCTATAATCGACGCACAATCTAATCGTTCCTTGTTTTTCATAACAGGAACAATGTTCGATACCCAATCGGTTAGAGGAACCAGGTAAATGAAACCAGCATGGAGAAGCTTTTCAACTTCTGCCTTGATGGCAAAGGCTTTCTTGGGGTGCATCTGCCATAGCCGTTGTCGTACTGGTTTGACATCTGGATACATCTTGATTTCGTGTTCAACTATACTCGAGTCAATGCCTGGCATTTCATCATATGACCAAGCAAAGACATCTCTAAATTCGCGAAAAAGAGCATTGTATATTTCTAGTTCTGAAGGAGAACAACATTTTCCAACATAAATATTCTCTACAACATCTGTTTTGGTCAAGATATTTATGGTGATAGTCTCTTCAATGTTGGACAAGTTTCGCTCGGAATCCACCGTGTTTACAGTATTTGATAGGAAATCAAAAACTGAAGGATGATGATGGTCATCAGGAGTATCTTCTTTACAATCCGGAAGATGGGAACGATGGTGGTAATCTTCCCATGGCGCCCCTTCAATTACCATTGATTGAACAATTCCTTCGTCGGTGTAATGCACTTGCGACCAAGGATCTGAAGGGGTGACATATTCCTTAGACCTATCTATCCACACGCTTGATGAGCGTTGATTTGGGTCTGCCTCCCATGCCGAAAACAGTGATTGCTACAATATTTCTATTGGGCTTGGAGGCAATACCTGTGTATGATCCATGTTTATATCATTTTCTGAGATCTTTTGAATCGAAGATATCATGTTGCAGGTTCCTACCGTCGCTACTTCCGCCAGATTGATTGGAGGCAGAAGGGCAAAAGTCCCCATTAATATAGGGTCTTTTAGTAGGCCTACTCCGATATTTTGAAGCGTATGGGGGCTTCCATGGATCATTGGAATGCTTCCCGTAACTTGGGAACTATTCGAGAGAAATGTTTGTTGGTCGACGATTGTAATTCCTCCTTGAAAACGAAATGCAATCTTTCTAAAGTAGGTCGACACAACTGCAGCCATAGCATATATCCATGGTCTTCCCAGTAGGATTTTGTAATCGAGGTTTCCTTCGATTACTTCAACATCTATTTCTACTGTTTTCCCTCCTAGTTCAACTTGCAAGTTACTTAGAATACCATATGGGGTATATGTTTATCTGTCAAATTCTTTTAATGTTGTCGAAGATCGCGACAAGGTTGGAGATCCTAAAGTTTTCCAGCAACTCATCGACATAATACATGTAGATGCCCCTTCATCAATAATTGTTCGATGAACAGTTTTGTTGAGGGCTTTCACTTGAATGAGGAAAGCTAGTTGAGCTGGTAACTGAGGATCGTATCCTTTATGATTAAAGGACACAAGATTAGAATCTTTTGGGTCTATCCCATCGATAGCTGATAATAAACATTGCTTTTGGGATGGGAAATTTTTTAGTACCTCAAGTGTCGACATAGCGGATGGTGATTGGGCCAGATCTTCCACTATATTATAATGCTGTGCTACTCTGGCACGAGGATTAAATGTCGACTTGTGTACTACTCCCTTTGGCGGTTTTATTGTTAGCTCTGGAATGATGGGCGGCGCAACTTCTGTCGAAGTTGTTGTTGAACTACTAGGTTGATCTTTATCCTTGTTGTTTGACAGCTGTGGATTCCCGTAATCTTTGTTCCTTGTCGATATCAAAGCATCATTTTGCTGTTTTGAAACTGACAACATCAGTACTTGGGACGGGGAAGCATTTTCACTAGCAACCAGATTTGTTCCTGGATTTGGAAATGGATCAGTCAATACGGCCGAGGTTTTTGAATTCTTGAAGAATCTTTTAAGCTCAGCCTTATGTGGACAATATCTTGTCCAATGATCCTCATCACATATTATACATGGATTTTTTGGTTTCCTATCTCTAGGAGGGTTTGCAGAAGATTTTTTAGGTGATGATTCCTCCTGTTTCTTCTTCTTCCCTTTGTTTTTCTTCTTGCCTCCCGATTGCTTGGTTTCTTTGCCTTTATCTGTCGAGATGACATTTACTTCCGAGGCGAGAAGTTCTTCTTTTGCATTTTGACAGGAAATCTTACGGGCCTTTTTAGATGTAGCCTTTATCGATTTCGTGTATGTCGTGCCAATCACGCCATCGCCGGCATGAGAGTCATTGTTTGATTTAGGAGGAGGGGGGACAGAAAATTTCGGTCTAGGAGCGTCAGGGATTTTATCGTAGAGTGTGCCAGACTGAGTATAAATCAAGTCTAAATATTGCGCACGAGCAATAAATTGCTCTTCAGTGACGACTCCTCCTTTTGCCAAATCTTCTATAATGGAAGGTAATAAAGACTTAATAAACCATTAAGCTAAAAGCTGATCAGGAACATATGTTTTTACCATTCTACGACGACGTCGCCACTCATGAATATGATCGGATATGTGAGTGGCCGTCATTTGCTTGAAATTGGTAAGAAGCTCTGTTCCTGTTTCGTACCTTATCGGTAACTGAAAATGGGTTAAAAAGGTTGTGGCTAGGGTACTGAAGTTGTCAAATGAAGCTCTGGGTAACTCGATATACCATTTTGCTGCCGGACCAGTTAACATCCTCTGGAAAAGGCGAAGCCTAATCGAATCATCGTTTAGGGTGTTTGATGAACACCACAGATGAAATGTCATCACATGATTCGATGGGTCTTCACCTGGATTTCCATTAAATTTAGGAATATCTGACGGAAGTTTATGTGGAATCGCTGGCCACCAAGGGGCGTAAGCAATTGGATCGTTTGTTAACCTATTTAGATCCGGTAACTCCAAAGTTGCCACGAAGGGTAACTGTTGATTCAGGTTTGGCGAAGCATACCCAGGATAAGATGGGATTGCCTGAGCAATTGGTCTCTGCATACCAGCATAATGCATTTGATGCTGGTAACTTTGGTAAGGTTGATGGGCATAACCATTGTAGAATGGTTGATTTTGACCGTTTTGAATATATGGCTACCCACTATTTGCAAAGATTTGTTGCTCAGATCCTTGGTATACTTGTTGGAATTGCGGTTGTTGGTATTGCACCAGCCATGGTTGCGAAGCCATGTGTTGTTGTCCAATACTAACCGTTTGACCAAGATGAGGGGTAATTGTACCTGTTTGGGCCTGTGTCATTCCACTAGTTGGTGATTGTGGTTGAGTCGAAGGGACAAGAGGTTGTTGCATCACAACCTGAGAAACCTGAGGTTGGCATACAACAGGCAGCGCTTGTACTTGTGACATCGTCACAATAGCTGGTGTAGTTGGTATATTTGACATAGGTAAACATTGTTGCATTGAATACACAACTCTTGGTTGTTGAGGCAGTATCGGCACCCAACCGCTAGATGTAATTCCAGCATAACCTGAATTTTGTTGTGAACTCCTGTATGGTTGTCCTCCTGGAGGAGACAATGAAAGGGTATATTTCCCCCCATACGGCGGTAATCCGGTACTTAAAGGAATTGTTTGCCCTTGAGGACCGGACTGCCCAAATTGACACCCTGAAGGATCAATTTGCTGAGACTCAACATAAGAGTTTCCGGATACTATTCCGAATGAATAAACAGGAACGGACCATACTGTTGAAATGGCCCCTGAATGGGCCCCATCTAGCGATTGAGAGCTAGCTGGGACAGATGGTATGCCGGCGAACATTGTTGGAGTGACAGCAGGAAGTTTTGTCGTCACTGTGTCGGATGACACAGTCCTAGATGTCGACGGTTATTCAGACATTTCTATTCTATCCAAAAGATTGCCTAGCGATTCTACAGTAGCTTCTGATGGCGGTAGACTAATTTCTGACGAAGAAGGATATAGAGTGATCCCAACTCCAAATCGCGATGGAGTACTAAATGGAGGATCCTCCACAATCTCTTCTATAGCAATTAGACCAGGTGGAAGAGGTAGACCGTCAGGTCCGTAAAATATTTCTGGTGCCGAAGAAGGTATAGAATCTGCAGCGACAGATGTTTGGGGAATAACACCTTCCGACTCAGCTGTCGACGAAGCTGGCTCAGTAACACAAGTGTTTACCTTCACACTAGGATTAGTTCTACTGTCCTTTGTGGCTGCTGAACTTCTTCTGTAAAGGCAAGGATACCAGAAATGTTTGGAGTAACCGGAGTCTCCGATGGTGTTGGAACACTTGTTCTAACTTTACCAGGGGATTTGGAACCGGTTAAATGAGTTTTCTTTGTCCGTAACAGTTTCGACTCTGGAGACAAAGACGGTTGACTCGTAAGCCTCCGCGAACGACGGGGTTTCAATTGACTTTCTTCCATGATTGCGGATTACTCGATCAACTAAAAATCAAGGGGAAGTATGTTTCCGAATTAGATGAATTTTAGATGCTTTGACACAACTTGTTTTTTCAATTTTTAAGAGTCGAGAAAAAACAAAAGATGACTCTAGTCGCCTTCGATTTTTAATGAGCCTGAAGTGACAAGTGCTCAAATGGACCTTTTCCGTTAAGGAGTCTGAAAAGGAACGAAAGGGACTGCTCTGGAAATCTAGACAGAGGGATTTCCAAACCAATCGCAAAACTACAGAATACGTTTTACGGTACGACAGTTAATCTTCTCGAATGCTGTGTTCAGTGCATTACGATCGATAGGGTGGCAGACACGGCTTCCTATGGATAAAGGATTAAGCCTATTGTGGTCTCCCAAAATATACTCGACGGTACATGGGAGCACAAGTCTGTACTGGCACTTATCATCTCAAAGTGGAGGAATCACCCAACCAACAGTGAAAACAACAGTTACCAGGCTTTACGACGCTGGAATACGTCTCTAGCCTAGACTTCTAGATGTTGTGCGTTAGGTTCCAAAGCGTTTTTAGATTCATTAAATTTATTTTATGGTTGATCTTTCTTAAGAAATTTTCCTTTCAGGTTCACCGCGTGATGTAGATGTACAATTCCTAAAATGCAATCTAAGATGATAAACAGTCGTTTAATCTTCTTTTTGCAATGAAAATCCTAGCTACTAAGGAAAGAGAGATGGCGTTCTTTCAACAAAGAGCAGAGAGCACACACTATATGCACTGTCCTAAATCAAACCAACAAACAGTCTAAATGCAAATGCACATGCATGTATTTTTTTTCAGCCTTCTTAATGTGTGAATGATAAAAAGAAAGCTAAGCGCAAATCTGAATTATTTTC
Organism: Pinus tabuliformis; assembly: GCA_031772625.1. Classification (NCBI taxonomy): domain Eukaryota; kingdom Viridiplantae; phylum Streptophyta; class Pinopsida; order Pinales; family Pinaceae; genus Pinus; species Pinus tabuliformis. The sequence goes on along the minus strand of CM062804.1, from coordinate 1,341,261,769 downwards.
CAAAGCGACAATTACTAATCAAGTTTCTTTTCAAAAAAAAAATGAGGACAATGACGACACTTTGTTATTTTGAATTGAAAACTTGCTTTCGACACTTGAAAAACTACTAATTCAAATCAAATACAAGAGTAACAGTGTAATCGACTATCAAGAACAATCAGATTCTCTTCTATGACTGAAAACGACACTTGCGACACTTTCAAATCAAGAAACGACAGTATAATTACGCTACTTCTTTGTAAAGGAGAACTGAAAATGACTCAAAAATACATAAAAAAATTTACAGTTCTTTGCACAATGGAGGCGGAATAACAACAATGAAGGGGGTTTCAAACAGAGGTGTACTAACTACAGGCAGCAAAACTCCTGAATAGAGTTGAAAAGAGTGAACAGAGAAACCAAACTTTAGGAACAAGGCCTTGTCTGATCAGTGCACCTGTAACACAGTGAAACTGAAATGCAACGCACCTACTACACTCGGGAAGTGTGATGCATTTGAAGTTCACAGAACAGACAGTGCACTGGACCAGGGATGAGACTTTGATTGGGTTTCGGGTTACAGTTTGCAGTGCAGTTCAGGGATCTAGGCCGAGCAAGTGGTAATCAGTAAATCAATCATAGGGGTAGATCTAAGGAGGTTACTAGAGCCACCACGAGGGCAATTAGAGAGCTTGTAAATCCATCGTTTAATTCATAAACAAAACCCGGAGATGGACTGAAGCAGCATTGATTTACTTTGCACTTGCATAGCAAATGCAGTTCGAAGGCTAGCTGGCTTGACTTCAGGCTCCATCTGTAAGTTTATGAAGTAAAAAAATGTAGATGAACAAACAATCTATTCACTCCCCAGTGGAGTTGCCATTTTGTTATCGGGAAAACTAGTGTCTATACAGAGCTGCTAGTCCCACTAAGGCTGGTAGATACCTTAGAAACAAACACACTAAAAACTACTTTCATTTTCCTTTATGAGAAATAGATAAGAGAAGAATAAGGAGACCAACATCTGTCTTGCGCTTGGTTCCTTGCTCGATTCTTCTCTCTTCTGGTAGGTCTTTGCCACTTGCTTCCTTGTCTACCCAGCTTCAAAGAGTACCTGTAGAATCAAAGCAGCATAACACTATCCAAGAACATAGATCTATTATCATAAACAATATAGGATCAGATGTACATTGACCACACAAATGCATAAATCATCAATCATACAAGAATGTGGAGAATAACTTGCATAGATTTATTGATAATCAAGAAAGAGCAAAGAGGATTACAACCAATTGTTCTGACCCAGCATCATCCTCTCAGCAAGAAAGCCCTTCTTCACCTCATGAAAAATTCAGATCACCCAACACTATGATATTGCACCAAGAAACCAACAACACTTCCTTACAAGATACAAAATTCCAGCCTCTGGATCTCTGGGATGAGGGATCCATATATAGATGTTTGCAAGGGAGGTGAGTCAGCTTTTGAAATTTGATTAGTGTCTTCTCTCTGATATTTCTTGATTCCACTTGGAGATTGATGATCTCTTACTCATCCCTGGTCGAATTCAGAGAGGCAAGTATCACAGGAGAAGTTTCTGGAAGATTCCATGCTCCTCCACCTTGCGGATTGACCTTGCCATTTGTCCCTTCTCACCCATCGCACCCCATAAAGGGGTTTTTTGACATGCATCACACCTACTGTGTGTATTCAGGTGGGATGCAATGCACTTTGCCTATGGAGCAGGTGAAATGGTCCAGTTTTGACCAGTTCTGAGTAGTTTTTCATGGAGAACTTCTGGGAGATGCTGTAATCAGTTGACCTTGTTCTTTTAGGGGTTGGAACAACACCTTTAGGGACTTAGGAGCCCTTAGTTTATGGACATTTATGCTTGGGGTTTCAGTGCCCAAAAAAATGTCTATAACACTACGTGGCAGTCATCCCACAGTCAAAGACAAAGTGCGTCAGAAACTCGATTCAGAGGGGGTTAGGCTAGGTCATCATGTGGCCAGTTCTCCTCGGGGCTACCCAACTCGTGGCAGGGAATTACATACAGTGGATGACTACCAAGAAGCTCAAGACTCGACCACCCCTATGGGACTAAGGTAACATTAATGACCAATCTTAGGAAAACACCTTATAGGAATGGCTATGGGAAGCAGTTGATCCTCTACCCCACCTTTCTCTGGATAACTATGCTTGCAGGGATGAGATTCTGTCAAGTAAGAAGTTCTTTGGAAAGCCATCTAAAACAGTGGATCTAGGATTATTTGAGGATTTAGATCACTATAGGCTAGAGGTATTTTTAATTTACAAGGCGTGTTTGCTTGTATTAGAGTAACATCATTAAAATAGTTAGTTTACACTTGGCACCACTACACTGGGTGTTTGCTTGTTGTTTGTTTCTCTTTTATTCCTATCATTATCTCTTTATTCTAGACACCATTGCACCTCCAAGGAATTTTTCACGTCGAATTTGAGGGCTTCATCCTCAGTTCCCATTAGGCCATATTACTCCTCCCCATCGAGTTCGATTTCATCTTCCCAATCCTCCATTGAGTCATCATTCTGATTTTGATTTTGATTCTACTGATTCATCTCATTCATCCTCTGATTCTGCATCTTCTCAACCCCATATTGCCATCATGTCAGGCACTAATGCGGGTGCAGGAACCCAGGGCGGTAACCCAGGTGCTAACCAGGGTGCCCCCACTAGCGGAACCCTAACTGGTGTGGTCACTCCTACTCCCTTACTTCCTTTTGTCACTGGTTTAAGTCTCCTAGATTTCAACCAACTTATCAATGATCCTCTTCTCCATGATCCTGCATGGCCAGCAATGCCTACTAAACTCCCTTCAGACATTCCAAAGTTTGAAGGTAATCTTGGAGAAGATCCAACTAATCATGTTCACTCCTTCCATATGTGGTGTTCATCCAATTCTATTACTAAAGTATCCATTCGTCTTCGGTTGTTTCAACGCATGCTCACTGGAGCTTCTGCGAAGTGCTATGTATACCAGCCCAGGGAAACCCACTCCATTTTAGCGACTCTTGCCACAACCTTTATTTCATATTTTCAGTTACCTCTCTGTTATGATGTCGGTACCGAACATTTGACTTTATTCTGTCAAACTTCTGCCACTTGCCTTTTCGACCATGTTCAAGAATGGCATAGAAGGAGGAGCATCTGTAGAGCTCCTGACTTTGAAGACTGAGTCTAAATGGATTGGTTTCTTAGATTGTTGTTGGCCGCCATTTCAAAATATGTCACATCACACTATCCTCAACCTGAGGAAGAAGCACTCCAAATAGCTCTCAAATTTGATTTGATTTACACCCAGTCAGGTTATGTCTACACTGTCATTATCGATCTGCCTTGGCCTGGTGCTACTTACGTGGCGATGGAATCTCATGCCATAGATGGAATAGTTGGAACCATATCACACCCTCAACCATATGCTCCACCTCATATGAGTTGTGATCAACCTTTGGGAGGGATCAGTTCCATGTACAATTATCCCTCCCCAAATCCTCCTCAGGGAAATCCTTATCTAGGTATTGGCACACCATATGCATATCCTCCTTCCCATCAATAGATGCCTAGGCCAATTGTTGCTCCTCCCGCTTATACGAATATTTCCCCATCTCCCTATTATCTGTATGCACAGCCTGGCACTCCAACCCCTTCAGCACCAGTGCCTCAGCCTCCCATGCCTACTCTCGCTCCCTCGTAGCAACCACCTCCCCCATAAGGACAAGTGTATTCTCAGAAAAGTGTACCCAATCCCCCTAACCCTAAGAAAAGGAACAAGGGGAAGGGTAATAGGAACCAAAAACGACAAGGTAATCAAGGCAACCAGGGTCTTCCACCCAATGCCCCTCAGGGTAATCAACCTAATCTCGTAACCTAGCAACAAGGCAGTCAACCCAAGAAGAACAAGAATCTTCATATGAACAAACCTTGTGCTTGTTATGGAGTCTATGGTCATTATACCCATGAGTTTCCTCTTTTACCTCAGATGTGACAAGCATGGGAAGCTCAAGCAGCTTCTTGAGGATCGCAGCTCACCACTCCTCCTCCTCCTCATGCTTCATCCTAACCAACCGTGCTTACCAATCCTTTCCCTCAACAAGGATATATAGTTGCTCAAACTACACAAGGTTAAACAACCCAACCAACTCCACCACCTAGTCAACGTGATTATCAGATTCTCATGATGAATTCTGATGAGGTAAATACCTAACAAGTTAACTTCTAGACTTGTTGACGCTAATATGGCAAACTACCTCATAAGTATGCAAGTAAGTCCCAACCCAAAGGGTCTATCGAGCCTTTATCGTCACCCAACGGTACCTTACAGATCCCTCAAACTAAGGTTGAGGTCATACCCAAGATCCCCAAAGGTCTGTTACATCGAAATGTTGCTTCTTCCAAAGCTGCCCATACATATAGCATAGTAGATGACTTGGCACAGTCTCTTGCTACCATGTCAACATTGGAAGTTCTCCAGACGTGCCCATCACAACGAAAATCTCTACTATCTGCTCTAGGCACCGTAGATCCTCAATATGATCAGATGATTGTCTTTCATGTTGAAAAGTTAGATAACCCTCCCTTACCTTCATTTGTTGCTTTCCAAATTCTAGTCTCCATTCGAAACGCCACTGTCCAGAGGTGTATCATTGACAAAGGCACATCCACTTGTGTGATGTCCACCAGTGTTTGGAAACAACTTGGATCTCCTGACCTATCCCAGTCCACCATCACTTTGCATGCATGGGACGGTCATCCTTCACAACCCCTTGGCTTATACGCAACTTCCCAGTCACAGTTGCTGGCAAGACAATCTGTATTAACATCGAAGTCATTGGTGCTCCTCTTGACTGTAACATTCTTTTGGGTCGTAGCTATACTTATGCCATGTCAGTTGTCGCATATGTAGTTCACTGTAAGATGTGCTTTCCCCACAATGGAAAGATTGTCATCGTTAATGAGTTGACGTATTACGATCCAAAATCCCAGACTTCACCTCAGACCAACATTTCTTCTGTGGCTGACAATAAGATTGTCTCATTTATTTCTCTGGGAGTTTATAAAGATTCCTCTTTACTTGGTGCTTAATATGATCGCCGACCTAATCCTTCTAAGCCTAGCTCATCAAGTGTTTACATGCTCCAAGCATCGCGGGCCACCCACAAACGTGTCATTATGCCTTCAAAACAGTCCACACCTTCCCAACTTGTTGTGCCTAACTTAACTCTGCCTATTGGTAAACTCCTCAAGGATCACTTCCTTCTCCTAGTATCTCTCCTAATCCATTTCCACTCGAAATCGTTCCCCTAGGCCTTAACCATTGTGGAGCAGTTCCTCCAGGCCATTATCCTTTTGGTTAGATACCCTTTATATTTCCACCTCCGAAGTCTATTCTACACTTGTCATGGCTATGTTGAGTCTACCCAATATTACCTTAGGGATCCTAGTCTGGTACATCGACCCCCCCACAAACACTCCACCTAATCAATTGAAACCTTACACCACTTTGACCCCGGTCCAACTAGTTGTTCCTACCTGTTCCTTTGCTTCAGTTCCTCAACAACCTCAACAGGAGCCTACTCCCATTGCGAAAGCATCTGGTGAGGGGAGAAAATCCGAAATAAGGGAAACCAAGACAAGTCTCCCCCCCCGCAACTCCAACTTCTCCTAAGCCACCAAAGCCTCTTCCTCCTTGTGCTTTGTGTGATGTTGTCGATCACGCCACCAATAACTGTCCTGAACTCCCTCATGTTAAGGATGTGGTCACTAATACCTTCCTTGATTCCAACATTGCTGAGGTGCGGTTGACCTTACCTGATTCAACTAATAAAATATTATCATTACGCACAAACCACCCTTGCACTTTGTGTGATAAGTATGACCACTATTCCCATCACTTTCCCCGTCTTGAAGATTTTCGCAATACACTTCAAGTACTTCACGAATTAGAGGCCGCTTATAATGAGTTCACCTCTCCTTTACCTATGGATTCTGGTCCCACTTCTACACCAGAACAGGAGGTCTCTACAACACCCATTGTGATCCCTCCCCCTGATGTCGAGATGACGAATAGTTCTACTCCTATTCTCTACTTGTCATCATTCATGAGATTGTTACCTAGAAACTCCTGAGACTTTTCTTTGTGTGCTTCTACTCAACCTCCCTCATCAATCACATCGGTAGATATTCCATCTACTAGTCATATGTCTCACACTTTTGACAATGTGTATGTGAACCTTGTCTCTCATGAAGAGGCTTCAGGTAGCTCTTTGCCATCATGTGGTCTTTCTTCCTCCAGTCTGCCCATATTCCATTATGATGAAGACATTATGGAAGCTATGACCACCCCTGATTATCCTTGGGATGATATGCACCATCATGCGCACTTCCTTCTGCAATAGACCCATGACCAATATGTTGTGGAATCCAAAGACTTCATTCATGGTGAGGTCGATTGGTTTAATCACCCCTTACTTCGAACCCATGAATTCGAACCACATCCACCTTGTGGCCATTACATTGCCACATAATTTTTGGGTAAGGGGGCATCCATTTATGAGAGTCCAGGAGAAGTAATTCTCCCCAACCCTCCTAGTGCATCTGGTAGTGTCGACTCTAGTACCATTATTCTTCCCCACTTAAAAGAACCTCTAGAGTCTCATATCACTCCATATCATGATGGGGATGATCCACTTCATCATTCCTATATATTATATCAACAACCAAATCCCTTAGACATTGTTGTTGTTCAACCACCATGTTTTCTAGGTGAGCATCAATTCATTATCTCTAAAGCCACTCTTTGGTATAGTGACACCATGTATGCGAACCCAAAAATTCAATCCATTTGATTCATATATGCAATACCAAACGAGATTGGTAATCCACCATTTCCTTTCTCTAACTGTATATATCCATTATTCCCATACGAATCCATCCATAAACAAATGGCGAACCACATTATCAAAATGTGTTTGGAGTCCACTACTCTAAATACATTTGGTATGCCCATAACATGACTGGGGGGCACATATGCCCCAATATTTCCTCATCATCCTTTAGAGGATTTCATGCTAGTTGGGCCAATATGATTGAATCCCTTATTCGAGCACTTGACACATAGTGGCGCTCCATAAACTCCTCTTGCTAGGAGGCATCATTCCCACCTTTGCATAACAGATCAGTCCCCTCCATCACATATGCTAGGGGTAAGTATCCCATGCTTGGGGGCATGATGGTTCCCCCCTTAACTACATTCTCACTTGATCAACATAAGTCTCAGTGTAGACCCCACTGATCTAGTTATGGTTGATTATCCTCCCATTCCTTAGATAGTTTTTCCTAGCGGCCTCTCCAGCGAGCCATGTACATGTCACATATTGTAGATGCTTGATACCATATCTTCAAACATTATACTCTATGTGATGCCACACTTACCACCTAGTCCCCATGTTTGACTTAGTGGATGAGGATGATTCTAGACCTCCTCTAGTAATTCACTCCCTCATTTTTCCTTCCTTGATTCTTCATTAGGAACCATTCTTCCCAGAATCCTTAAGGCCATTTTTAGACAAGTAAGGCCATCTACCTGAAAGTCACAGATCTTGATTCCTATGGTTAGTTTGTTTGCTATGATCTCCGCAAGATTTAGGGCCTTATCCTCCTCTCCAAATTCTCCACAGCTCATTATGAAAATGAATTGGATTTGGAGGCAAAGAGTCCTTTTATAGGAAAAACCCTAGTTTTTTTCGTCACCCATTGCGACCAAACCATAGCTTCATTTGATGAAACATCAACACCATTGGAAATATCTCACCAAGTTCTATGATGGGTCTCCCTTTGTTTTTGGTAATTTGAAACTTCACCTAGAAGCCATTTTTTCCTCACTTTGGCACCTCTTAAAACCGAATCTCTTCATATAAGACATCCATACTCTGGCACCACTTTAACTTTGCATTGGTTGACTCATGTGTCAATTTTCGTCATGAGTAACCATCAGTTACTCATGTTTTCATGGTCCCCACTGGGCCTCCTCCATGTGGCAGCATCATTGAGTCACCCTTCTCCAGAGCATCTGAGATGTGTCATCCTTGTACTTATGGACTATGTTTTGAGTCCCCATTGAGTGTTTTTACAGTGTTTCATTCATCCTCATGCCACATTTCTTCCATTTTATTCATATTTGGCCTCCATTCCTTCTGTTTTGTCTTTACCGAATCCCCATTTGAGTCATCGACCATCCACTTCGGAATCGAGTCAGTCGCTACCAGGTCAACCACTTTTTATTATGCTATGACAAGGGAAGTCATCAGTCCACCATCCATTTTGTTTCCTTCCATCATTATCCTTGGTGTCAGTCCATCAGTCACTCTACTATATTCCCTCATGCCTTTGTTAAGGATTCCTCATTGCCTTAACTCTGGTAGGCTCTCTTCTATCAACCTCAACACATTTATTCAAAAAGAGTAGTATAGAGGGCGGTGTACCTTGGTTCCATCTTCCATCTTTGTCTGGTGCCTCAGATCAGGCAAAGGGACTCATTATTTCCCTTTTACTTGGTTGTTTCTCACGTGTTCAACATCAACTCCTTATCACACAATTGAGATTCGTACACTTGACAGTTCGGTGATCCAGATGATTGTCCCAGTGATTCCCAGGTGTGTATGAGATGTTTTCAAACCTCATGATGGGGTGGCCCTTCAAGTAACCCCCCACATTCCTGGATGACCACAGATGTTGATCTAGCCTCCGATGCAGTTCTGCCAATTTGATGGGTTCGGTTTCTGCCGCTTGCAACACCCACAACATGCATGTATCCTCTAGATGATCCATTTAGATATTCAAAGCCCTTTCCTATTCAGCAGAGTTTCCTTGGTTGTGATCCCCCTCCCAACTCCCCATGTCAGTTTGAGGGGCATTATATCTCATTTACTCATATATTATTGTATTAAGTGATGGCCTATGTATTTTTTACAGGCTCATTATGTATATGGGATCTGTTGTATTATTTTCTGGCCCATTGATGCCAGTGTATCATGTATCTTGTATCATGTACTTATAGCTCAGTCCCACATTGTTGGGCTCACCATTATTCTTTGTACTTAGTTATCTCGGCGAGTATGGGTATGCCTCCCCCGCCTCATTTGAGATCATGTACTACCACATAAAAGGAGACTTCTATTAGTATTATAGGTCTCCCCCCTCCATTATTTTTCCATCCTTGACTTGCTTCAGATCTCCCTCTCTCTCTCTCTATGACTCCCCTTTTGGCGTCTCGTTAAAGTGTAATTTACAACATATTTTGGTCGTACGATTTGCTCCTAACACTCTTACGTGGGGGGCAATCTGTTATCACTAAAAAATGATCACCTAGCCATTTCTAACTAGGTGGATCAAAATACACCATGTAGATTTAATTTTACCATAGTAAAATCACTTTCACTATGGAAAATAATTTTGTAAACCACATTTATTAAATTATTTTCAGGTTTAAATAAAAAACCCCATGCAAATAATTAGATAAATCATTATTTATTTAACTTTCTCTAGGAATAATTATTAAATCGTTATTTAATAGTTATTCATTGTCACATTTGACTAAATCCCTTAGGAATATTTAAATAAATCATTATTTATTTGAATTTCCTTATTTATGTTATTAGAATAATTATTAAATCACTATTTAATAATTATTTTGATTTCACACCTTTCTTGTTTCTCGCGAAATAATTAATAAATCAATTTTATTCATTAATTATTTCTAAATAAAGGTATTTAACCATTTTAAATACTTTTTTCCGCTCCAATAAATATAATAAAGTATTCCAAGTAGTTAGATCTGAATTTGGTTAATAATATTTTATTATTCTCTATTTTCGAGAATAACTCCATACTTTGCTATATAAAGGAGGGTTTTTCATTCATTCTTCACCATGATCATAATCATCGTCAACATTATCATCATTTTTCTTGAGCTCCCATTTTGAGTTCTTCACTTTTGTTTTGGTTTTTCACATTGAGAGAGAAGATCAATTTTTGAAGCGTCAAGGATATCAAAGGACCCATCCCACGAAGGGGACTTACAGACCAATCTGTAGATCTCCTTCACTGGGTGTTATCAATAAAAGATTAATTCATTTAAAATTGTCTTTCAAATTGGGTTATTATACTAGATTCTTTATATTACTTCTTTCTATTTTGGGTTATATATTATTTTACTGTGAGTTTTTTATTTGTGTTTTAGATCTAAGATGACAACAACCATCAAATTGTTGTTAGGGTCACTTGTCACCTAGTGACTTAAGTGAAGTATTTTTGGTATACCTTCCAGGAATTTTCAACCCTTTTCTGTGCTTTTCAGTATCTGACTACTCTAGCCTGTGTCACTCTGATCTCTGACTGCATCAATCCCACTGATTCCTACCACTACTATGTATTTTGGGATCCCGTAGCAAGGTACGATCCATGAGATAAAACCTTTAAATGGACCTTGCCCAATTTCAGCCCTCTTGGGACTATCACTTCACATCAACCCACCTCACACCTAGAGGTATGGCAACATGTGATCCTTCTACCCACTTGACTCGAAATATCCCCCTACTGGAGGTCTCTGCATGAGTGGACGCCTCCACTCGGTCTCCTCTCGGCTTCTCTAATTGTGTCTGCTCCACAATTGTTTGAGACTTTTTCTGAGACTACTTCTTCTCTGCTTGAGTGGATCTGTCCACTCAGTCTCCTCTCAACTTCTCTAATTGTGGATGCTCCACAACTTTTTGAAGCTTCTTCTGGGTCCTAATAACTATGGAAACTCTTTGGGAGTCCTAGAAGAGAAAGACTCACCATATCATGCTCAGAAACTGTGATTCCAACACTTCCAAGCTCAACACAACATTGAGTGAACTTGGTCAAGTAATTTGGAATCGAGTCGCCTACCTCCATCTTGATTTTTCGAAGTTTATCTTTCAGTGCCAACTTCCTATGGTCACTTTTATTCTGGAAAAGGTCCTTCAATGCTTTCCACATAGCATACAGATTTTCCTTCCCATGGAGACTCGAGACAATGTGGTCTCGAACTCCCTCAAGGATTATCTGCCTTGCCCTTGCCGCACACTTCTTCCATTCAACTAGATTCTGAGCATCTGATGTTGATGGCTTAGTCTTTATAAATGAATTCCTTCAAGCCATTATCCTCCATGATCCAGGTGGATATTGGTGTCCACCTGCCTATTCCACTTGGACCCCACCATTGTTTCTTTCAGTTTTTCAGTTTCCTTATTTGTAGCACAATTTACTAGTTTTGGAAGTTTTTCGGGTCTGGAACTTCTGGAGCCGTTTTGAGGCTCTAAATGACATATTTTGGGAAAACTGAGATAGATCTTTCTAATGAGGTATTGTGCACGTCAAATGAAGATCATATGCCAAAGTTATGACCCCGCGAAGTTGATGTACAAATTTACCCAAATGGGGCCCATAGTTTGGCACTTCATCTCCTATTGTTAGGTTTTTGGATGTTTAGGGTTTTCCATTGTTTCTCAATAATAAATAGGCCTTTGAGCCTCATTGTAAGATAGATCAAAGCCATGTAGTTGCCACATCTCTTCTTAGAGATAAGCTACCATTGCTCGAGCTAGTCTCATTTCCATTATGTTTGTAAACATATTTCAGTATTTGATATTGATGAAATGAAGTGTTATTTCTGTTGCAGCTCTGTATTTATGGTTATATTTGTAATTTGTTGTGTTCTTTTTTAAATCAGATCACTCCAACACGACCTCCATCATGTCCTTCTAGGCTATATAATTTAAGCTACCATCTAAGGCATACTCGAGCCACAAACCGTAGAACGCCATCTGCCAATCCTGAAGTATGAAATGCAAATTCAAATTTCTCCTGTAACCCTGAACTCAAAACTAAGAAATCTCCTCTAGTATATTTAATTTAGCTCTGATACCATGTAGAATTTCTTGTAGATTCACAAGCTCATGCAATTTACTAAAGCAAAAGACAAGAATCTACTTCTACTTTCAACTAGTGGAAGCCAATAGATCGATGAAAATAATATGAACAAGAAGAAGATAAATCAATGACAAATAACACAATAAGTATTTGGGGAAAGTGACAGCTCAAAACCCAACTATCTGTATTGCATTAAATCAGAAATCTAAGATGATAATACAATGCTTGTTCTCACAAGAACAATCCCAACACTCAGTATAATCAATCTCCCAACTCACAAGCAAGCTCAAGCCAAACCTTAGCCTCTTCTACTGCTCTCTAAGCCCCTATTTCCTTGCACAATTACTATGGCTAATTAGCCCATATTAATGGGAATCCAGTGCATCCAAAACTACACAATCCACACTAGGTTCAGTTCCTGATTTCATGCATGATCTATACAACTCAGTAAATCATACAAATGATAGTACATTGTCCCTACACTCTAGTCTCAATTGGGTCTTTCTTAGAATCGACATGCATGCATTTCTGATGAGGGAATCTTCAGTTAACTGGAGTAGCACTAGTTAATACATTAGTGTACCAACTGACTGTTAACTCACTATTTGTTCCTCAAACAGTTCAGAACTAATTTAACTGAACTTAACTCATTAAACTATGTTATCTAATTACAACTCACAGTTAACTCATCCTGGACCCCTCTGATATAGGGAGAACATATACATGACTTCAGGTAGACTTCCAACTCGAAATTCCTAAGCTAATTAAGTTAATTAAACTTAATTAACTATTTACAAGTTGCTATGAGAATAGAATTACAATTTTGATTCACAATTTAATTCAAGGACAAATTAAATTGGAATTTCTAGATTCTCTTTTTAACATTTTTTGTTGCTATTTTCAACAATATTATTTAAAGAAATAAGCCATAAACAAAGTTAGTGCATGTCCAAAGGCAATTATATGTTGTCAAAATTCTCCAACAATCCATTCTTTCAAAAATGGCAGCACATGATACTCAATATATATATATATATACCTTGGGACCAAAACTAGAAAATAATGGCACCTCATGCCCAAGGTACATTATCGTACCTTATCCAAATTAATACATTCGAGCCAAGATACATAATGGATTAATCATAAAAGCATATGTTGCCTGCATACGAATAAAAAAAAACATTTCAGTTTTAGGTGCAAGAGAGAGTGTTGTTGCATGCATACGAATATAAAAAACCATAAAAGCATATGCTTCATTCATACAAATATAAAAAATAATAATATTAGTATTGGTACAAGCTAGATGGTATAACAATATAAAAAATCATATTAGTATTGGTACAAGATAAATGTTATACAATAGTAAGAAATAAAATAAAATGTAAGGAGTCGGGATGTTGATGTTGTTGGAAACTAGATCACTACTAGGGGGGGTGAATCAATAGTGAAGGTGCTTATAAATTTTTCTTCAATTAATTAAACCTTTAAACCATGCATAAACCAAAGTACATAACCAAATATTAGAGCATCAAACACTAGTAAAACCATGCAAGCATTCAACAAAAGAGACACAAATATTTATGGTGGAAAACCCTCCTCCTCGGTCAAAAACCACCCTTGCTACTCCTGTGCTGCTCAATAAATTTTATTATGTTAAGACAATTCTTTACATAGAGATTCATATTGCTACTATCAAATGGATATATATTTCTTATGTAGATCTACAGACTACCATACACTTTAAGTCACCATGACCAACGATCTTTGCCTAGTTACTTCTGAACTATCAAACAACTCTACAGAATCATATCTACTAGAAGCCACCACAACCAACGAGCCTCACCCAGTTTCTTCCGAACTATCCAACTACCATTGGATTGAGGAAACTGCCTAGTTATATTGATTTCACAGAAGTCCTCCAACTCTAGTAATATATGTGGTTCTTGTTTCATATATTTACAGTCTGGAAATGAAAACTGCTCAACATTAACACCACAACAATATATCTTCAAGGCACACAATCAAAATCCAAAAATACACCAAAAACTACATCACAATCTCACCACACACTTCATTAAATAATCTAATCAACACATAAACTAAAACCCTATTTGAAAGAAATAAAACTGCTCACAATTGAATATTACACTCAAAGAATAAGATGGAGAATATACTAGGAGAAAACAATCTCCAAATACACTTGCAATCACACAACAAAAACACCTTCTACCAATCCACACTTCATCTTCTCACTCACTGTAGAAAATGTTGATTGAAACATATTCCTGCTATCTACTGTTATAGTTGCAAACTGCTTTAGAAAATATACAACGAAAACCTCACACAACTTGAACACTCTTCTCCACTCTCACTCTCACTTAACACATTAAAAGAACCAACCATACTATCATTGAGATTCCTCCAATATATGGATTAAATGAGGTGCTCAAATCAATAATTACCAAGAACTAATGAGCTCCACAAACTCTATTGATACACTTGATTTGATCTGGGTTCAGCTCATTGTTGGCTACATCCTTGAGGAGATAATGGAGGTATTCTGACGTAGCTCATCAATCTGGGTCTGGATGAAATTTCCTTCCTGAAGTCTGGTGAACCTTTTCATAGGTGCTAAGGTCTATGTTGTTTCCCTGATCTCATCAAACTGTAGCTACTTTTAACGATGTTTGCTTTGATCGTCTACAAGTGTGGATCCTCCTGCAGCGAGGTCCACATATCCATTGTCTACTCAAACAATTGGTTGCAGTCCTTGATTACAACAACCAAAGTGGTCATATCTTCTTTAATAGTAGCCTCATGCTACTCTCTAACTTCCAGAGGATTGGTTGGCTGTAGCTTAAGTTGAAGCTTTGAAATCTGCAACTGCAGCTCAAATTGTACCTTTCCAATTTCTTCCTTGGATGCCTTCACTACAGCAACCAACTTGTGAATTTTCTATGTTGAGGCCACCTTTGCTGGAATTTGGAGCTCAAGGAGCTCACTGCACACTTGGGTAAGGGATGTCTCTAGTCACTGATTTCGTTTTATCGCCTCATCACGGGCCTTCAAGGCCTGTACTTTCTCTGCAAAAATATGTTGATTATTAGTTTTTACCTCATCAATAATCAACAACGCCCATTTATCCTGGACACAGAGCTCATCTAAAACTCCTTGGTGTAGCTCATGCAATCTCTGGATCGATAGTGCTGCAAGTTTGATACTTATATTTTTCCAGTACTGCGTGTGCTCCTGGTCTTTGGTTGTCTCAAACTAGAGAGAGCCTCTTGGTAGTGGTACTGCTCAGAGTTCGGATGTGATTTTAGCCGAACTAAATTTCGACATGCTCGCTTGATCTGTGCTCGCTTGGATCACCCCTATTTGGACCTGCAATTCCTTCAAGCCATGTTGTACTTTGTCCAATACCTAGTGGTACTGGTCCTCGATGTGTCCCCATATAGTTTCAGTGGCGGAGTGGACAACATCACCTATCTCATCAAGGTCCCCCTCCATGAGGACCAATGGTGTCGTACTCACAAACTTATCAGACTTCTGCTTCTTGCAAGGTCTCGTGGAACTTCGCTTCTGCCTCTTCCTAACCCTGAAAGGAGACTCTAAGTCCTCCGATCCAAGATAGGGGTTGGTGCCCCCTTCTTATTCATCTACAGTTTCGGCCTCTACATCAGTGTGCTCTGTTTCAAGGTCTTCAAGGTCAATAATGACCTATAATGTTGCTGCTTGTGAAACTTTTTCCTTTGGCGCTTCCTTCTCTTTCATAGAAGCCTTTTCCTTTTGTGCTACCTTTTCTTTGGTAGAAGCCTTCTATGCTTCTTTTTCTTTCGTAGAAGCTTTATGTGCTTCTTTCTCTTTGACTTTCTGGGTCGTTGTTCGAGCTGCTATTTTCCCTGTTTCTCCCTCAGTGACCTTACTTGTTCCTAAAGCTTCGCCAGATGGGGTGAGCCACTCACTCAGCCGTTTGTTGATGACCCCCATAATGTCATCCTCCATGAATAAATATGGAAACTTATGCCATGTTCTCGTAGAATCCTTCTTCACGCCTATGGATAGATTGTGAAAATCGGCCTTGAAATCTACAATATTTGTGTATTGTGCATGTAAACTAGGTGACAACTGCGGCCGTTGGTTGATCACCACCTGCAACTCTAACTCTAAAAATACTGAGAACATATGTGTTTCAATGATGTAGTCAAGATCCTTCATCGCCCACAGCAAGGCTAATTTCGTAGCCTCACACAAGTTTGGATCCTGCGTTGGGAACTGGCTATCCTCAGACATCCTCCATGCTACTGGTGTGATCAACAGAAGTAACCATGCATAGTGGAATGCCTTTACATCCTCTCATGGTTCTTATAAATCCTCTAGGTACTCGTGATAGAGGTACTTTTCCTAATTATATTGGACCCTTTTGCTGCATTGCACGACTAAACATACTATTGGTGCCGACACTTCCTCGACGCGACACTTCTGCATTATTTTTCCAGCCAAAATTTGTGCAGTAAACTGCATAGCTCCATCTGATATGGAGCTAATGGCATATATGCATGACTTCTTCACCAACCCAAAGTCACTCTTCATTTGATTCACGAGCTTCTTCTCCTGCAACTTCCCCATAAAAGTGTCTGTGGGGTTCTCTCCCTGATAAGGCAACAAGGTGATTCTGTGGATCAACATATCGTCAATTGGAATGGGCCCTCCCAGCCAGAGGCACCCATCATGAACCAATGCCAACAATTGATGCACATAGATAGTATTAATTATGTTGTGGCTAAAGTGTGTGACCCACAACATATTGAGCAATCATGTGCGCTCAATTCTGACCGCCCAATTCATTGGCTCAAACCTTGTGACACCTGACTCCTCGTAGTGTTAGGATATTCCGACACATAGGAAATAGTTAAGTACAACTTGTTCTAGTATAGAGTTAGGTTTAGAGTTAGGTAAAGTGTGTTTCTTTACCTTGTACATTTTGTAACTTACAATCTGACGGTCACGATATGTAGTGATCCGACGGTTCATTCTCTCCTCGGTATTACCGACACTTGATCCGTGGCTTGACACCCGATTGGTCCATGATTTCTACTTAAAGCGCATGGAGGGTCATTTGTAGGGTAATCCGTCTATGAGAGAAGCTTATGTAAATTTTCATTCTTTTATTAATAAATTGCCTGAAGTGGCCGCGTTGGCTCAGGCCGTGGACGGTTTCCCTCTTTGAGGGTTTTAACCACGTCAAAAAAACTGGTGTATTGATTTGCGATCTGGTTGTGAGCGGTGTCCTTTGGTGTTCTGTCTGAGGAACTTACCCTGTAAATTCCTACATGGTATCAGAGCCAGGTTGAGGGCCGCGTCCGTTGGTGATCCAAATCTGAAGCCGGTAGAACTGCATCCGACTGCCGTTTCCTAGATCTACTGTTTCTGACTACTTTCAGGCCAAGAGGACCGCTCTGTTGTGTTGGGAGCATCTGTTCCAGTGAGGAACCCCTTTCGTTCACGCGAAAAGGTTTCTGGTAGCCCTAGTTGCGTCATTTTTAAGATCTGGAGGTATACAGTGTTTATTTGTAGTTTACAGTTATTTTCTCTCTGTTTATTTTGGTTTCGGTTTATTTAGATTTTTTTATTACCGAATCTATACCTTTCATTTCTGCTATTTTAAGAGAGTAGAGGTCTTGGGTTCAAACCTCCTTTTTGTGAGGGTGGATTTTTCATTTCCGCACATTCCCGCACTTCGTCGGCATCTTCAACAATTTTTTTTCAAAAAGCCATAACTTCTTCATCCGGAAGCCGTTTTCAGAGCTGTTTTTTTTAAACCAGCCTAATTTTTCGAGATCTATCCATTGGAACACTTAGTTTCAGCGTCTTTAGCTTCAGTTTCCATTGAAATGGAAAGTCAATACCAAGTTACCCTTGACAGCACCAACTACTTCCAATGGTTGTCCTACATTGAGGATTTACTTAGAAGTAAAGGTCTCTACAGAATAGCCTCAGGCCAGGAAAAGAAACCGAAGGATGAAGATAAGGCTACTAAATTGGAAAATAGGCAAGATCAAGCACGTGGATTGATAGGGATGTCTATTTCTCCAGATCTTAGATTCCATATTGCAGAAATTGATACTCCTAATGAAGCAATGAAACAAATCAATAAAGTTTTTGGGATTAAAAATGAACATAGAGCCCATCAATTTGAAAATGAGTTGCTTACATTGGACCCTAATCATTTTTCTTGCATTGAAGATTTCTTGTCCAAGTTCAAGACCCTTAGATATCTCTTGGATGGTGTTAAGGTTAAGAAAGAAGATAGTAACCTTATCTATTCCATTCTTACTAAGTTGGGACCAGCCTACTCTGTGTTTGTTTCCACCTTCCATTCTACAAGAGAAGCCTTCATTTCTCAAGGAACAGACTACAAGTCCCCGTCCTTTGACTCTTTTTGTGATTCTTTAATAAGAGAACAAGAAAAACTCTTACACCTTGGTCTTCTTAATCTTGGAAACTCTTCCAAGAAAGCATTAGCCGCCCAGCAGCAACCAAATTCAAAGAATCCTAAGAAGTCATATCCTAAAAAGAATGTTCCTAAACCAAACAAGTGTCCTAAGCAATTTCAACCTCAAAATGAAAAATCATTTCAACAAAATGATAAGACAAATAAAAACAAAGGGAAGAAGACTGATAGACATTGCAACTTTTGTAATCGAGATGGCCACTTAGAATCCAAATGCTTTAAGAAGATGGAATCCTTGGAAGCAACAATGAAGAAGCATAACATCCATTTGGAGCAATCTTCAACTTCAACTTCATCTTCAGGAATGGCACTTTCTGCATGTGGTTGTCAAGCATCTCGGTCTGGCTATGCACTAAATGTATCTTCTTCTTCTCATTCTCATGAGTGGCTCATTGATTCTGGAGCTTCTTATCACATGGCCAAAAACAAAGCCATGTTTTCTTCTTTAAATGATTGTAACACCAAAAATATATATGTTGGTGATGATAGATCTCTTAGTGTTGTAGGGACTGGAACTGTTCATCTAGACAATAGTCAGTTTAATGATGTATTATGCGTTCCAACCTTATCCTGCAACCTTCTATCTGTATATCAGATAACCCATTCAGGTGAAGGTAAAATCATTGAATTTTCACCTCACGATGTTGTAATTAAGGACCTAAGAGATCCTAGACAAATTTTAGCTACTGGCATTGCTGATGATTCTACAAGGTTGTATAAGTTTCACAACTTTGGGTCATCAAATCTTCCCTCAGTATTTGTTGCTCATAATGATGAAGTGAGCAAACTTTGGCATGAGCGATTTGGTCACTTAAACTATCGCTCCATTCAGCATCTATGTAAAGAAAATATGGTGACAGGTCTTCCTATGGTATCTTGCAGAGATGGTGTTTGTTCTGAATGTGTACTCGGAAAACATCATCAGGATAGTTTTGAAAAACGTGCCTCTTGGCACGCCTCAGCCCCTTTACAGCTTGTGCATAGTGATTTATGTGGTCCACTTCCAATTGTTTCATTCTCTGGCTGCAAGTATTTCTTAACTTTCATTGATGATTTCTCCAGACGCACTTGGGTATACTTCTTAAAACTCAAGAGTGAAGTATTTAGCACATTTTTGGCCTTCAAGGCCTTTGTTGAAAAACAATCTGGACATCAAATTCTTAAGCTAAGATTTGATAATGGTGGAGAATATGTTAAAAACACGTTCATCAACTTTTGCATTGAGAATGGAATTCAAATGCAACATATTGTTCCATATACTCCACAACAAAATGGTATAGCTGAAAGGAAGAATCACACCTTAAAGGAAATGGCTAATTGTATGCTACAATCTAAAGGACTTGGTCTTAGTTTTTGGGCAGAAGTAATTAACTATGCAAATTACATAATAAATCGCACTCCTACTAAGGCTTTAAAGAATATCACTCTAGAAGAAGCATGGAGCTCATTCAAACCAGATGTAAGTCACTTTCATGTTTTTGGAAGTGAAGCGTGGGCCCATATTCTAGATGAAAAGCATAAAGCTTTAGAACCTAAGAGTGAAAAATGTACTTTTGTTGGATATTCTGAAGATGTCAAAGGCTATAGACTTATTCCATTTAAGTCCAAAAATGTTATCATTAGAAGAGATGTAAAATTTGATGAAAATATATCGGCCTGCGAGCCTAGTCCAGTGGATGTGCCACCTCTCCCTATCTCTTCTACTTTTGAAAACATTTCTTTTTCAGATGATGAAAGTGAGGATGAAAATCCTCCCCCACCATCTCAGGATCCTCCTTCATCTCCTCAGCTTCCAAAATGGGTTCGTGCTACTCGAGATGTAGCAGGTGATCTTGCGGTGATCCTACAGATCAACGACGCACACGTTCTCAGTTTGACAAAGCCTCTTCTTTACTGGCTCAAGCTCCAGTAAATTATGATCCTGACACCTTTGCAGAAGCTTCAGGCCATCCAGATTGGGAAGCAGCTATGAATGAAGAATATCATTCATTATTGGCAAATGATACATGGGATCTTGTTCCTCTACCAAAGGGACGAAAACTTGTTAGATGCAAATGGGTTTACAGAACCAAGTATGGACCAGATGGGAAAGTTGATAAACATAAAGCTCGTCTTGTTGCTAAAGGTTTTTCACATGTTGAAGGCATTTAATACACTGAAACCTTCTCCCCTGTTGCCAAAATGAACTCTATCTGCCTTGTTCTTTCCCTTGCTGCCTCGTTCAAATGGGAAGTCCATCAAATGGATGTTAAATCTGCCTTCTTGCATGTTGACTTGCATGAAGAAATCTACATGGAACAACCCATTGGCTTCATAAAAATAGACTCCAGCCTTGTATGTCGGCTTAAGAAATCCCTTTATGGTCTCAAGCAAGCTCCTCGAGCTTGGTATGCCAAAATGGATAGTTTTCTTTTAGAATCTGGCTTTTCTAGGTGTCATTCTGACAATACTGTCTACACCAAGAAAGTGGGCAAGTCTCTTATCATTCTTGTTCTTTATGTTGATGATCTTATCCTTACCATTAGTGATCCCAACCTTATAAACCATGTGAAGTCTAGCCTTAAAAGGAAGTTTGAAATGACAGACTTAGGACACTTACATTATTTTCTCGGTCTTCAAGTCTTGCAATCCAAGGAAGGTATTTCCCTTTCCCAATCCAAGTATGCCTGTGATATTCTACGCCATTTTCACATGGAATACTGTAAGCCAGCCCCTTCTCCCTTCCAGTCTGGAGTCAAACTTTCAGTCACTTGTACTTCTCCTGAAGTTGATGCTACCTTATACCGTCAACTTGTAGGAAAACTTTTGTATCTAACCCATACTCGTCTTGACCTTTCCTTTGTTGTTGGCCTTGTTTCTCGGTTTATGCAAAACCCACGTGAAAGTCATTAGAAAGCAGCTAAAAGAATACTTCATTATGTTCGAGGTACAGTTCAGTTTGGGATTCATTACAGTGCCGAAGCATCTCCTCTTTTGGTTGGTTTCACTGATTCTGATTGGGCTGGTGACCCTGATGATCGAAAGTCTACTGCCGGTTATGTGTTCACTCTTGGTTCAGGACCTATTACATGGGCTTGCAAGAAACAAGGTGCCATTTCGCTTTCTTCAGCAGAAGCAGAATATCGTGGTGCCGTAGAAGCTAGTAAGGAAGCCTTGTGGCTTCGTCAGATCCTGTCAGAGTTTGGCTTTCAGCAGCAGCATCCGACTACACTTTGGTGTGATAATCAAAGTGCCATTCAGCTATGCAAAGATCCATTCCAACATCAGCGCAGCAAACACATTGAACTGCACATGCACTTCATCAGAAAGCTCATTCATGACCATGATCTTGAAGTGCAATATTGTTCAATAGATGATCAAGTTGCAAACATCTTTACAAAGGCTCTCACAGAGGCAAAGTTCACTAAACTTCGATTTATGGTTGGAGTTCAGGAAGTTGTCACTAAGGGGGGATAGGCTCTAGTGCCTCCTTCCTTCTCCTATTGTGTCATATTTATAAATCCTTCAATCCTATCCCAAGTTGTTCTTAAGGGGGGATGTTAGGATATTCCGAAACATAGGAAATAGTTAAGTACAACTTGGTCTAGTATAGAGTTAGGTAAAGTGTGTTTCTTTACCTTGTACATTTTGTAACTTACAATCTGACGGTCACGATATGTAGTGATCTGACGGTTCATTCTCTCCTCGGTATTACTGACACTTGATCCGTGGCTTGGCACCCGATTGGTCCATGATTTCTATTTAAAGCGCATGGAGGGTCATTTGTAGGGTAATCCGTCTATGAGAGAAGCTTATGTAAATTTTCATTCTTTTATTAATAAATTGCCTGAAGTGGCCGCATTGGCTCAGGCCGTGGACTGTTTCCCTCTTTGAGGGTTTTAACCACGTAAAAAATACTGGTGTATTGATTTGCGATCTGGTTGTGAGCGGTGTCCTTTGGTGTTCTGTCTGAGGAACTTACCCTGTAAATTCCTACACGTAGTAGACCGATTTCAAATATTTTTTGGGTTCCAACTGTGGGAACTGTTGGCTTCTAGGGGCCTGACCCAGGTTCAGAGTTAATTAGCCAAATAATCCCTGTACTACTCACCCATTCGGTGATACTCTGGGGAGCACGGACTGAGGTCTCACCTGAAGTAGTATCGGGGGGTGCTGGAACCAAGTTTCTGCACCCTTGAGATGTCTAAGGGGTTGATTCGGTTCGACTGTTAGCTCCTTCACCCAGGTTACCTCGTGCACTTCCTTGGCCTTCGTGCCCTGATATATTCGCCTTTGCGCAGCCCTAACCAGGGGCTGTGGGGCTTCCGCGCTATTGGAGCAGTGTTCTGAACTATTCCCCTAAGTCACACCCGAGATCTTACTTATCTTCTTACACCAGTTAGTTATATTCGCGTAAATGGATGCCTTATGTTATATTTATTTATACAACACATTCATATGAGTTTGTGTAGCAAATAAACAGTAAACTTGCAATTCATACCCAATAATACATAAAATAGGAAAAGATACACATAAATATGATAAAACTTCTCTTTATCGATGCTTCCAATGGTTACAGACTTGAACTGCCCTGTGCACTCAGCTGCAGGGGTCCGCGCACTCAGCTGTAGACTACTAGGCTTCTACGCACTTAGCTGCAGAGCCTTCTCCTACTCTACGACCCAAAGACATGACTTACACTTGACTGAACGCTTCATCAATCTCTTAGAATTATCATGCTTCTCTGTTTTTTTCTACACTTAGAGCCTTGCTCTATTTATACAATCCCATGGTCCGCGGACCATGGGTAGATATTTCAAGCCGACATTACATTACAAAAACAAGGGCGGACAACCCTGTGACTCTATTATGACTTCACGCTCCACGCCCACAAATCGCGGAGTCTTTTCATGGACTTGGTTAAAACTTGGGCTTTAAGCCCCAAAACATGCCTTGGGGGGGATTCCATGCCCAATAGGCCCCCAACACAAACATCATGACTCGCCCTCGAGTCACTCTATTGGTGCAGAGATCTTCGCGCGGAGTCCCTCCAACTCTGCTCAAACTGCTACAAGGTTGGCAGTGCACTGAGCAGCTGCCTGCTGAATCTCATGTACCCGTTGTTCCGAGACGGTGGTGTCAGAACTGATTCCCTGCATCTGTTTCTGCATCCCCTGAATTTGTGCAAGCTTGCCTTCAATTGTTCCTATAATGATGAAGGCCTCGTCGATCTAAGGATGAATGTGAACCTTCAAGACTACTTCTTTGTGCCATGCTGCGTCCACCTACTCTTTCAGCACTGTGACCTGTTGCATTCGCACGAGCCTCTGAGTGAGGGCCACCATCTACGCGGTCCCTTTGATGTTGTCGTACTGCTGTTGGAGCTCACGTGCCTCTGTCTCTAAGCGCTGGATGTTAGGGTCCTCCTGCAGATTAGTGAGGACCTCGAATGACTCCTCCAACATTCTGGTGCAGTCCCTTACTGCACTGCTGATCTCTTCCATCCCCAATGTAATAGCGTTGGTGCATTGTTCTCTTACTTCCGGAGGGGTGGACGGCTGTGCCTTCAACCATAGCTCTGCTATCTAAAGGTTCAGCTCCAGCTAAACCTTGGTCATTTCTTCTTGCGCCTCGCACACCCCTACTGCTAGTCTGTGGATGTGCGCCTTTGCTGGTGCGTCTGCTGGGATGGCCAACTTAGGGACCATCTGATAGGCTTCTTCCAGTACCTGTACCATCTGCCTATTCTGCGACACCACTTTGTCGCGCTGCAAGCTCAACTGCTCCATGTTGATCTTTTGCTCGCTCAACACTTGCAACGCACGGCTCTCCCTAGCCTGTAGTTCTGTAGTAATCCCATCCTGTAGCACATAGAGCGTCTCCTGCAAGAACGCAACCATGTTGATCCCTATCCCTTTTAGTGCAGTAACTATAGGCTTGTTGGCCTCATTTGTTGTAACCAGTGCCCCCTCTGGCAGCACTATGGTGTTGGTCGTCCGAGCGCGTAGCATTTGCTCAGTTGCATCTGTCCCTACTGTAAGGCTGGTCGAAAGGGTACCAGCCTAAGGAGTGCGCACTTGCAACTCCTAAATCTATGCTCTGAGGGCCCCCAACACAATCTGATTCTCCTCCGCGAAATTCTGGAGGGCCTCTATGGTGACGTCGTGCATTGTTTCACCTATGTCGTGCAGATCACCCTCAGTAAAGGTGATTGGGTCGATCGAAAGCTTGGATGCTTTCACCTTTTTACACAGCCCCATCCGCTTGCTCGAGCGTTGGTGCTTCAGTAGTGTTGACGCGGTTTATGGGTTCGTGCTGCCCTCTTCTTCCTCTATCTCCATCTCTTTCTGCTGCCCATGCGAAGGTGACTTCTGGCCCTCGCGCGCCTTCTCGGCTGCCTCCTGTGTTGTTGCTGCTGCAACCCTTTTCTATTCTGCTGCTGTCTACGCAGCATCCCACATCTCCTGCGCTTTTGTTGCCATGACTTCCTACCTTCTCTTCTCTTCCAACTGCGCCATGCTCAGTTTGGCCTCCTTTTTCTTCTTCTACGTAGCAGAATTCTCTATTGTCGCGATATCTGGGGCATGCCACTTCGGCGGCCATGTCTCTAGTACATCGAAAATTACATCATCTGTGGCGATGAAGGGTAGCTCGCTCCATTTCTTGGTTGGGTCTTTGTGCTCTCTGATATATATGTTGTGGAAGTCTGCTTTAAATTTTGCAAAACTTTGCAGGCTGTTGTAGACAGTGGGTGATAATCGTGGCTTGCGGTTAATCCCCATTCTAATGTTCATCTCCATGAACACTGAGAATATCTTGCTATCACAGATGTGGTTTGCGTCTTTTGTGGACCACAATGAAGTGTACTTCACGGCCTCTGGCAGATCCCTATCAATTGTGGGGAACTGGCTGTCCTCTGGCAATTCCCTTGCCACCAGCACTATGGATAGTAGAAGCCATGCATAGTGGAACGTTTTTCCTTTTTCCTAGGCCTCGTGGCAATTTTCCAAGAACTCTTTACATAAGAACTCAGACCAATTAAACTGGACCCCCTCCGCGCACTGCTCAGCAAGTGCCACCACCGGTGCGGGTACCTCATCCGCGCAACACTTGCGCATAACTTTACTCGCCAGTATCTGGGTCACCACTTTAACTGCTTTGTTGTTGATGCTGGATATGGCGTAGCCCCTTTTCTTCTTCTCCAACTTGTATTTCTTCTTCATGGCCTTTGCGATGGCCAAGTCACTACTCTTCCCCTCTGAGATGTCTGCGAGGTCCTCTCCTTTGCATGGGAGCCGGGTAATGCGGTGGATTAAGTGGTCTGTGATGGGGATGGGCTCCTCTAGCCACAAACACCCACCATGCACCAGGCAGAGTAGCTACCTGATGACGAATATTGTTATTAGGGCACGGTGGAAATGCGGCACCCAGAGCAGGTTTAATAACCCTACCTTTTCTACTCCGCATAACCACTTTCATGACTCTAATTCAATAACCCCCGTCGTGGTGTTCTACTTCAGCTTCATGAGCTGCGCAGTCTCTAGAAGAGGGAACTTCTCGTGGTAAAAAAAATCCCAATCTTCAAATTTCAAGCTCGGCACCCGTCCCAAGTGCATGCCCTCAAAGATGATGTCATCTGGGAGGAGCAGAGTCTGGAGAGAGCTCTTACTCTCATCGAGGTCCTTGGGCACCTTCGCCTTCCCCTTCCGCGGAGGGATATACGTGGGAAACTTGGTTGGAGGGTGTGTAGGCTTGATTTCTTCCTCCATGCCCTCGTCCTCATCTTCTTCAATTATGAGGTCCTCCAAGTGTTCCTCCTCCTCATTGGTTTCCAAGTTAACTTCTTTCCCCTTCTCCTCCATCGTTAATCTGGTGCGCAGCGGGTTGCATGGGGACACACGCATCAAAATCATTGGTTGTTTATCCTTCTTTGGCCTCGGCATGCGCGGTGATTTCGAGATTTCTGCCACATTCTCGATGCCTTCAGGGGCATCTTCCATGGTTAAGGCCTGCATGGACCCTTCGGCTGACATCTCTGTAATTTTCCTAGCTTCTTCTAATGCGGCCATTTTGCTAGTTCAGAAATATCTCAATCTCTCAATCAGGGGCTCAATCAACACTCTGCATAGGGAAAATAGGTCTCGACCTAGAATACACGGAGCATATGACAACTCAATTCACAAATGAATAAGTGTTGTTTGCTGGGAAACCCTTTGTAATTTATAGCGTCTTTTGAATTTTAATTCAATTGTTCCCCCCAAATTCGGTTCATTAATGATCCCTTTGGCAGCAGATTTTCCCAAATCTTGCCCATAAAGTGCATCTTAAATGCCTTCCGCCAGCTCCCTTTGGTCTTAAGTCGAGCATCACATCATGAATAGTGACTCCAATGGTCACTTTCCAACCAACCCACGCGGCAGCGTAGCCCCCCTTGCACGGTCCCCTTGTGACACTTAGCTCCCAGGAAGAGTAGTTTATAGTCTCGCACCTCCTTTCAACTGCCTGGAGCACTAAGACTATACTTCCCATGGCTAGTCAGGTGGCTGCACCACCTGTATAGGGTTTCATCCGGTCATCCATCAATTTTCCTGGAAAATACCCACCTTTTATTGTTACTGGCTGCATCGCGCACTTTATCATCTACAGTACGCCACCATGGTTGATCCGTTTAGTAATATGTGGTCCGATCCAAGGCATCAGGCTGATCAACTCTTGGTGGTAGTCCCCAAATTCGTCAAGGTAATCGTGCACACCCTATTTTATCACCCTAGTCTTCTTATCGAGAAAATCTGCCTTTATCTCGTCCTCAAGCTTCTTGACTTCCGCTTCTACCAGAGCACTTTTCTCCCTTAATCGCACCCTTTCTTTCATAAGTTCTTGGAGCCTAAGGTCACCCTATCAGATTTCTTCATCAGGTCCCAAGTGTTCTGCTTCGTTCAACTGCGCTACCCCTTCTTCCAAGGTTTTGTGAACCATCGTATCTACCGGTGTTGCTATGCGCGGACTAGGAATTTTATACTCTATGGGGATTACAATGTTCGCTCCATACTCCAGCCTCGGAGGCACCTGCTTCGTCAGTTTCTTGCACATGGTTCTATAAGCCCATAGAACCATTGGTACGTGCAGGTCCCAATCAGTCCGCTGCGCATTGTGTACCTTGTTCAGCGCTTTGCATACTTCGTTAAAGGCTTCTATGTGGATAACCTTATTCAGACTTGGTCTTTCCATACTTCATGGTTCCAACTGGAGGGGTTGTTCGCACCATTGCCTTGCCTGCACCTGCTTACTGACCGTGTCTCCTAACGTGAAGGTTGTGTGCATCTGCGTAGGTTTCGTACCATATGCTTGTATCCATCTAGACAGGTGGGCGCGTGGACCATTTCGTTTGGAAATATTGTTTGTTAATCACATTTGAGGCTTCCCAAATTGTATGCGCATCATTCTCCTGCATTCGCACCAGTCCCCACCACCTCGCGGGCGTAGCACACAGTACCCATTTCAAAGCCTCGAACCGTTGTTGTTCCGACACCTCCTTTTCGAATTTGTTCCAGAATTCATCTACCTTGGTTAACCCATCATACGTAGGTAGATCTGTTACCTCCATTGATACGCAGTGCAACAATCTTGTCATCATGTTACAGTTCAGTGTGGTTACCTCGTGTAACCGTTCTGCCATCGTTCTATCTCCTCGTTAGAATCTGATGTGCAGGAGCTTTCGCACTCCCATGAGATTCATCCATCCGCAGTTGGATTTACCCAGTCTTGCTCTCGCATGGTTATCTTGTAGATGAAATCCAAGTCATTGTCGCTTTCATAGTCGCCCACTGGCTCTGTGTAGCGTGATTCTTCTACAGGGTCCAAAGGTACAACTATGCGTAGAGACTTTTTCTCAAAAATCATCTTGCACTTCTTCAGATTTATCATCCCATTCATGTGAGTGGCTCAATCTATTCCTAATAGTGCAGGGTATGGATTTTTGTCATCAACAATCTCTATCACTTCGAAATCTGCTAGTGTGCTTGCTCCATCGATATCTATGGTGATTTCCTGCAATATTCCCATCGGTAGGATCTTTTGTTGGTTCGCCATTCGTAGCTAGATAGGAGACCATTGCAGCGTAGGCCTTCCCATGCACTCCCATGTCTGCTTCAGTAGAACGTTTGCATCTAATCCTAGGTCCAGAATCACTTGGTTGATCTCATATTCTCTAATCTACACTGTCAATCGCATCTCCCTTCCCGTCCTTGTCACGTGCTTTCCAATCTTCCGGACTACGCATAGTTCTCCTAGAGCAGTCCCATCACATCTATTTATAAGTTCCTGCAGTCCCTTTATAGCCTTGTTGTCGTGCAACAACTTCATGCATGTTTCCAAGAACGTTTGAGCATCGATGGGTCCATTTCTGGCTCTGGTCTGGCTTTGCTTTCGGAAGTGGAGGCATCAACGAAGCTCTCCCTAACTTCCATGAAGTTTTCCTTAGCATGCTCCAAATCAAACTCTTGTTCTTTTGTCGGAGCCTTGCGAACCCAAGTACTAGCTTCAGGCTGCTTGCCTTTGTCATCCCCTGTCGTAATTCCACTTCAAAGCACAATATTCACATTAGGGTCTTCCTCGCGTGACTCAGACCTCATCATTTGTAGGTTCTGAGTCGGGGGAGGTTGGAGCGCTCTCTTGTCATGCAATCGTGCTATCAGTGTGGGACAATCCTCTGTCTCATGATCAAACAATGTACAATACAAGCATGATGGATGCATCGGATTCGTACAATCCCGAGCATAATGCCCTGGTCCTTCGCAATTGTAACATATTAGTTGTTCGAGACCTCTTCCAGGTCCTCCTCCACCTCGGCCTCGTTGGCGCCCCTAAAGTCCAGTTCAAACCATCCCTACGTTCTGGTCAAGGGGCCGCGTTTTGGCGTGAAATCTGTAGGTAGGAGTCCTATCCATCATCAGATCATAACTTCAACAGGTGCGCTCATCATGTCCCACTGATCTACAGAAATTATAGAACAACTGTTGTGAATTCTGTGTGTACTTTTGCAACAGATGGCAGTTATCCGTAGCATGCTTTCCTCCTATTTGACAAATCGTGCACCACAACGCAGGCACTGCGCTAGGTCCTGCTTTTGCCTCCGGTCTCAATGGCATTGGTCCTCCTCCTGCGAGGTAATTTGTGAACACCGGGCAATGGTCCTTGTCATGTCCCTGACCCTTGCACTTTATGCACCATACCTTGTCGCGCACTTCTGGGCAAGCTGTCTTGTCTTGCTTTAGACTCTGCATCTCAAGGCACAAGTTTTTAACTGCGTGTGAATCTGCTGAACTCTTAGGTTGGGATCTTGTATCGAGGTTTTATGTAGTCTCATCGTGATCTCCAAGGCCTTGGCTTGAGTCATTAGCCTCTGTTGTGACAACGCGTTCCTTAAATGTGGTGTTAGCGATGCTACAAACCATTCGCGGTGTTGTCCATCTGTCAAAGTCATGTTAGCTTCATGAATTGTGCACTTCAGTCTCTGATCCAGCTCCCAAGGAGTCTCGTCTGGTAGCATCATGATTTCCTTGAACCCAATGATCAACTGCGCCTCTGACTTCGGTCTGCTAAATTCATTTTTTAGCATAGTTTGGATATCCGTGATCCCCGCATTCAAATTGTCATTGGAATGCTTAATGTACCAGGTCAGCGCATGATCGTGTAGTGCATTGACCAATGTTTCTTTCTTTATATTGTCATCTGTAACTCCTTGCGCTTCCCATACCGCTTTTATCATGAACCAAAATTGGTCTGGATCTTCATTTTCTACTCCCTTGAACACCAGAAACTTTATTGTGCTTGCCATATTAACTCACAGTGGTGGCAGAGCTGGTATGGGAGAAGATGGTGAAACTGGCAGTGGTGTGGGTGGTGGCCGTATGCGTGGAATCCTCTGCCTTATCAAATTGATTGCACTTCTAGGTGAGACCTTCAGGAGCTCTTCCTCATCCCCTCATGGAGGTGAAATCAAGGGGCTAGTTTCTAGTTTTGCACTACCTTCATTTCTGTAGATTCTTCCACTTCGCGTAGCCCTAAACATCAATTTATTTGCATAACCCATTTTTCACATAGTATCATTTTAATCCAAGTGTTTAAAGATTCAACGTACTTACCTCGTGGTCCTTTGAGGAAGTGTCACTCTACCTCGCTATAGCTGACTGAAGTATCTACTTCGAACTCAATGATGAATCCTCCTATAATTTGATCGAGCCAGTGATCAACAACGTGCGCAATCTTATCCTCCGATGCTTCCAATATGCGCACCAATTGTGGGGTCCACACAATAGGTCTATCAAGATTGCACCTTCCTTGACTATCTACTAGCTTCAAGATCCACTCGTATAGCTCAGTAGGGAAAGATGCGAAAATTTTTTCGTGGATCTCTGTGTATAAGTAGCAATCTAACCACTCTTCTTTTGATAGTCTTAGATTCCTGTTCCCCTGTGACGCGAACTCATGGATCTTCCTATCCAACCAATCCTTAATTCCTTTCTTAGTTGGATTCCAGTGATACGACATCAGACATCTCTATGCAGATCCCAGTCCCAGCAACGAAACCATTTGTTGGCTTGTAGGGGCCTAACCCAGGTTCAGAGTTAATTAGCCAAACAAATCCCTATACTACTGGCCCTTTCGGTAATAGTCCGCAGAGCGCAGACTGAGGTCTCACCCGAAGTAGTATGGGGGGGTGCTGGAACTAGGTTTCTGCACCCTTGAGATGTTTGAGGGGTTGATTTGGTCCAACTGTTAGATCCTTTGCACAGGTTACCTCACGCACTTCCCTGGCCTTCGTGCCCTGATATATTCACCTTCGCGCAGCCCTAACCAGGGGCTATGGGGCTTCCGTGCTACTAGAGCAGCACTCTGCACTATTCCCCTAAGTCACACCCGAGATCTTACTTATATTCTTACACCAATTAGTTATCTTCATGTAAATGGATGCCTTATGTTATATTTATTTATACAACACATTCATATGAGTTCGCACAACAAATAAATAGTAAACTTCCAAATCATACCCAATAATACATAAAACAAGAAAAGATACACAGAAATATGATAAAACTTCTCTTTATTGATGCTTCCAATGGTTACAAACTCGACTTTCCCTGTGCACTCAGCTGCAGGGGTCCGCGCACTCAGCTGCAGATTACTAGGATTCTGCGCACTCATCTGCAAAGCCTTCTCCTACTCTACGACCCAAAGACACGACTTACACTTGACTCAACGCTTCATCAATACCTTAGACTCGGCATGCTTCTCTGTTTTTTCTACACTTAGAGCCTCACTTTATCTATACAATCCCATGGTCCGTGGACCATGGGTTGATCTTTCAAGCCAACATTACATTACAAAAGAAAGGGTAGACAACTCTGTGACTCTATTATGACTTCGCGCTCCACCCCCACAATTCATGGAGTCTTTTCAATAGAATTGGTCAAAACTTGGGCTTTAAGCCCCAAAACATGCCTTGGGGGGGATTCCACACCCAATAGGAACTTTGCATGACTGCCCAGATCCCAATCCTCCATCTTCATAAATGGTAGTTGGGTCAACAAGTGACCCTCAACAGGTATGTCTTCCAGTAGCAATGGTGTGAATACTTTGTACTTTAGTTAATCAGGGTCCTTAGTGACCTTGGCAGCAAATTTCCGAAGGGGTACATAAGATGGTAGCCCAGTAATCAACACTGCTTCCTCTACGTCAATATCTTTACTCCCATAGTCAATTATTCCTTGTCCAAGTCCAGGGGTTCAATCGGTTGCTTGATTTTATCCATCCAACCCTTCTATCTAACCTCAGTTGGGTTTTTGCATGGAGATTGCCAAACTGGCGCTTACTATGGCTTCTTTTACTGCTTCTCTCCTGCTGCAAATGCAATGAGTTTAGGCCTCGACGACCGAGGTGTTATGGTAGGGATTGGTAGTGTTGCAGTCATTTTGTCAATACTCTCCCAGAATATTTTCTTCTTCCACTAAGATAAATCCACCTCAAACCCAAGCCCTTTCTGCAAAAACTCCTTCACTATCTCTTGCCAATATCATCCAGACATGCAACAATCGTCTCGGCTCAAACTTAGGTGCAAAAGCTAAAGGCAAACTCTCTGGAAGTAAAGTGTTCAAATGTGGTGTAGGATGTTGTATTTGCAACCCTTTTTTAATTCAAATCCATCAGTTCCTTCCAGATATCCATTAATGTTCTTTTGGTGGCAGATTTCCAAAGATATGCTCCTTAAATGCTTCCCCCTAGCTCCCTTTAATGGAAAAATATCCATCCCATCATTTATAGTGTTTCCAATAGTTACTTTCTGGCCAAGCTGCGCAGGACCCACCTTGCTAGCATAGCTCCTTTGTCACAGCTCCCATCTGCGCCTTTATCCTAATCATCGTGCATCCCATTCACTTTGCCAAACTGTCCTCCTGGAAGTGTAGTTTATAGTCCCGCACTTCCTTGCAACTGCCTGAAGTACTAAGACTCTCCTACATTCATATATTCATTGCGCGGGGGCAGGATCACCCTTGTACAACTTCAATCGACTCCCATTGATTCTTCTTGGAAATAGCTCCCCATTCAGCTTCGCGAGCTGAACAACCCTCCATCCGTAATCTCGTTGACGATCGCAGTGGCATTATTAAGTCCAAAGGGCATAACTGTATACTGAAAAGAGCCCCATTCTATAGCGAAGGTAGTCTTAGTTTGATCTTCTGACGTGATTTTGATATGGCCATAACCTGAGAATCCATCTCTAAAAGAGTGAACTTCTTGACCACTAACATTTTCCAATACTTCATCGGTGAATGCCATAAGGAATGGATCGTGTACACAAGTATCATTCAACTTCCTTAGATCTACGCAGATCTAGATTTCACCCTTTGTCTTCTTCTCTTGAACTACCATAGTACTAACCCAGTCCAATTCTTCTAAAGGCTCAATAATCCCTACTGCGAGCATCTTATCTAGCTCTTTACGCACCTTTTCTTTGTACTTATGATTTAATCGGTATGGTCATTGTTTTACCGATACACATCCGGCTTCAGGTTTATCTTCATAACACCCATATCACCTACTATCCCTTTTAGATTAGAGAACTTTGTGGAAAACAAACCTTATATTCCCGCAATAACTCCGTGAATTTTTCAACTGTGTCCTCATCCTAGTAATCACCTATATTTTCAAAGTTTGGCTGCGCTTCTAACCAAATGTTCACTTTCTTGGTCTTTAATGGTTTTGAAATGTTAGGAACCTCTACCTTAGGCCCAACAACTTCGTGTTGTCCCTCTAACTCAGGGATACTGATATTCCTAGGGTCTTCCTCACCTTCTTCTGTGGTAACATTGTAGCATTCCAAAGCATGGTGCAACTACGTACTCTAGTCTAGTTGTACCCACGTGATAGGCTCTACAAACGTTCTGAATATCGCAACCTTGATTTCCTGTAATGCTTCATCAATACATTCAAATCCATCCTCAAAACTAAATGTTAACAGAAAGCTTTCCTTCAGAACGTCCCACTCCACAGTTCTATGTCGCAACTATGTTTCTAAATACCAATTCATCAGAATAGTATCCAAAGTGTGGTAGAATATATGTACCCATTCAGGTTGTGGTTCCTCTCCCCATGCTTTCATCCAATGATCTAGATGCTAGCGTAGATCTTCCTTCCCTGTATATCTTAGTAATGCGGGTATTGGCATATCCAAACTGCAACTTCATCATCGTTCGGTAGTAACTCCTTTGAGTCTGCAAAACTGTTCTTATGTGTACTCCACCATCTGGCAGGCGTAGCTCTTAGTGCGATGTCCAATGCCTAGAATCGACACTCCTCTAGTACATCGCTTTCAAATTATCGAGAAACAAATTTACATCTTCTATGCCATCATAATATGGTAAATTTCGTACCTTAGTATATATACACCAAAGTGGTTTAGTAAGTCTATTACATTGCAACATTCACACTTGATGCAATCTATTTTTCCATGCTCGAGCTCCTCATCTGAATCTGAGCTGCAGGAGATGTCCTTTTGCCAAGCAATTCTGCCATCCATCGTATGGTTGATTCAATCTTCATTCCACAAAGTAAGCTTATAGATATGCTCAATATAATCCTCCTCATAGTAATCTCGGACTGGTTTAGTATACTGTGCACCCTTGGCTAGATCCAATGGAACAATGACTCTTAGTTCCTTATTCGCAAATGTCATGTTGTGCTTCTTCAGGTTGATGACCGCATTCATATAAAATTCTCAATCAATTCCAAGTAGCACTAGGTAGGGATTACTATCATCCATGATTTTGATAACCTCAAAATTAGATATAGAGCATGCCCCTTCAATGTCTATAGTTACACCATGTAAGCTCCCCATAGGAATAATCTTTTGTTGGTTCACCATTCGCAACTGAATTGTGGACCACTGTAGTGTCGACTTTCCCATTATTTCCCAAGTCTATTTAAGAAAAACATTCGCATCAAATCCAAAATATAGGATCACCTGGTCCATTTCAAATTCTTCGATTTGTCCAGTCAATATCATCTCCCGACCAATCCTTTTCTTACTTTTGTCTACTTTATGCAGTGCGTGTTGTTCAGGCAACAACTTAGCCTTACCAGCGTAGTTGTCTATTATCTCTTGCAGACCCTCCACTGCTTTCTGGTCCCTTAGGAGCTTCATGCAAATTTGTAAGAAGGATGTCAACATTGAAGGATATGTTTCCTATGTAGCAATGCCTTCTTTAGGCTTCTCCATTAGTGCACTTTGAGTCTTTGATGTGGAAGCTCCTGAATCCGCAAAGCTCTTTTTTGCCTCCATAAAAGTTTCCTTTGCCTTATGAAAATCAAATTTAGTATCCTTGTCAACAACCTTGCACACCCATATATTTCCTTATGGTTGTTTCCCTGCGGCTTTATCTTCCTCGGTGGTTATACCACTTCGCGTAACTATATTAACGATGGTCCCATCCTCGCTTGGTTCTGACCTCATCATCTAGATGTTCTGAGTGGGCTACTGGTTCTTCTTTTCTTGCATCTTTGCGATGAGTATAGGATAATCCTCTATTACGTGGTCAAATTGTTGGCAATATTAACAAGAGGGGTGTGTTGGGTTCTGACAATCTCACACAAAGTGGCCTGGTTCCCCACAATTGTAACAAATAATTTGTCTGTGACCTCTTCCAGCTCCTCCCCCTCGTCCTATTAGTCGTCCTTGGAATCCTCACGCGTTGTAGGTGTGCCTTGATCCTTCTATGTATGAGTCTCATCTTGTACTCTATATGTCAGAGTTTTGTCCATCATTAAATCATAGCTTCAGAAATTGTGCTCATCATGGCCTAGAGACTTACAAAAATTGTAGAATAGTTGTTGGGGAATATGTACAAACTTCTTCAACAAGTGGCAGTTGTTTATCGAGTGATTTCCTATTATTTGGCAGATAGTGCACCACGACACTACACCATTACTTGATCTAATGGAATTTTCTGGCTTCAGGGGGATAAGATGTCCCCTAATTAGATAGTTTTGATATACCAGGCAATGATCCTTGTCATGACCATGCCCTTTGCACTTTAAGCACCATACTTCAGCATGGGTCTCATTTTGGACCTCTTTCCCCTTTTTGAGATCCTGCAAATCCATATGTAGGCTAGCCAACTATGATTGAATCTGCTGCACTCCCAGATTCGTATCCTGAATAGGCGAAGCCTCCAACTTCATAACAATTTCTAGTGCTTCAGCCTATGATCCAACCTTCTGTTGTGACAATGGTAATCTCAAATGAGGTAACAATGAAGAAATATACCAATCCTTATGTTTCTCATCTGAGATCTATATATTAGCTTGTTGTAGCAGACATTTCAACCTTTGATCAAAATCCCATGCAGATTCATTCACCTTCTGCTTAATTTCTTTGACCTCAATCACAGACTAGGCTTGAGACTTAGGCTTTTTGAATTCATTATTCAATGCATCTTTTGTATGTTTCAATGATGTAGTTGGATGAGTTGTACTATACTTAATATACCAACTCAACGCCCTGTCTTGCAATGTTGTGACCAGCTGTGCTTTCTTTAGATCATCATTCATTATCTACTGTGACTTCCACACAACATCTGCTACAAACCAGAATTGATCAGGGTCTTCTATCCCCAGACCCTTGAATATAGGTATATTCATAGTGTTTTCCATACTGAATAGTGAAGGTGGAGGTGGAGGCATAGGTGTGTGAGGTGGAGGTGATGTCGGAGGTGGAGTGGATGGATGTGGTAATCCCACAATACCCTGATCTATCCTCTACGACGCACCTTGAGATGTCTTCAAACTATTACTTTCTTTGTCGTTATCAGATGCTGCCAAAAAAGGATTGTACTTAGCACTTGTATCTAGATCTCTTCTGAATGGTTTCTCACTTCACATAGCTCTTGTCGTAAACATAAATTTAGTGGAATAACCCGTTTCTTGCACAATAGCATTTTAATCCAAGTTTTCAGAGACTTTAGATACTTACCTCTTGGTCCTTTAAAAAATCGGCATACAGCTTCGTTATTACTGGTAGATGTATCAATAGCGAATTCAGTAATAAATCCACCCAAAATACTATCGATCCAATTATCGAAAGCCTTCATGACCTTGTTTTTTGATCCTTCCAGGCGCTTCACTAAATTTGGAGTCCACACAATAGGGTTATCCAACTTCCAAGTAGGTTTACCATCTGCCAATTTAGCCAACCATTTGTATAATTCACACAGAAAAGAGAAAAAGAAAAATTTGTGTTCCTCTATATATAGATATCTTTGCAACCACTCTTCTTTTGACATACGTGGATTTTGTTGAAAAGTGTGCAACAAGAAATGCTTGTTGAGAATGCAACAAGATGATGGAGCTTAATGAAAAGAGTCGCCTTCACTAAGTGGGCCCGCAAGCAAATTATGGTGCAAGTTCTATTTTTGATCATAGTGTGGATGATAACAGTGTGGATGATCACAGTGTGGGTGATCACAGTATGAGTGATCACAGTGTGGGTGACCATAGTGTGAGTGATCACAGTGTGAGTGATCACAGTGTGAGTGATCACAGTGTGAGTGATCACAGTGTGAGTGATCACAGTGTGAGTGATCACAGTGTGAGTGATCAAAGTCTATTTTTAGACTGGCTATCAAAAATAGAAAAGTCAAATATTATTGTCTCATAATAATATTTGGACTATAAACTTGATCTTATTCTCTTGGAGCACTTCAGGATGAGCTACGGATGTGGTACATGCAGATCCCAGAAGGAAATACGTGGTTACCTATGGGATGACTAATATTTGCATGCAGGACTTCAGTTAGAACTCAAGTGAGTTGAGTTTAGTGGACTGGAGGTGCAGTTGATGGAGTTGTGTTCAGTTTAGCTTTCTTAAACTGGTTGTATTTAGTCTAACTGATCAATAGACTAGAGATGAGTTGGGTGAATTAGTTATTAATTAATTCACAAGTTATTAACTCATAATGCAACTATAGAATACATCAGTTAACTCAGTTGCATGTCAGTGCATGTTCAGTTCAGCAGGGACAGGTGTTAGAGGATCAGATTGCTATCAGTTGTGACTATAGTTGTGCATGATGATTTGCACAATCAGAGGGATTGAGTATGCCAATGAATTGGCCAATATCAAGAATTGTAGCCTGTGCTCACGTCCAACAGAGTGTGAGTGATTATTTGCAGGTCAAATACGAGTTTGGTAAGCCATTCTCATCAGTTCTTGAGCAGGTATTGAGCTGGAGAGGCAGGCAAGCAGTGGAATATATTTGGAGATCAAATCTGAGCTGTATTGTGTGTTAGAGGTGGAGCTGGTACTGGATTGCTTGTGATAAGCATTGTACTTTGTAATGTTACATGTTCTCAATCATTAATATACAGATAGTGTGGGGTTTTTAGCGAGATGCTTTCCCCGGGATACATACTGTGTTGATGAGTTTGATTGATGCTTCTATGTGTGCCTGTGAATGTTTCTGCTTCTGTAAATTGATGATCAACGTAGAGGAGATTATGTATTATACATTTTCCGCTTATAATTGTATGATCAGGATAATCTCTGTGAATATGTGTTAAATTATTCAAAATTTCTACATGGTATCAGAGCTAGATGATTTGTAGAAAAAGTTTCTACATGGTATCGGAGTTGCTTGATTTGTAGAAGAGATTTCTATAGGATATCAAAGCGAGGATTGATCATCAGATCTATTATTCAGGAAGTGTTTACATTTTATTTCTTCAGGAAGAGTCTGTAATCAGGCCAGGTAACCTCTGGATTCATCCTTCTTTTGGAAGGTGAGATATCCGGTGAATGCCCATACAGTCGATCTCTGTACAAGAAATACTTTGTTCTCACGAATTCTAGATCGGAAGCGGTTGAGTTTTGAGCTGGTGGAATTCGAATTTAAT
Source organism: Pinus tabuliformis (assembly GCA_031772625.1). Classification (NCBI taxonomy): domain Eukaryota; kingdom Viridiplantae; phylum Streptophyta; class Pinopsida; order Pinales; family Pinaceae; genus Pinus; species Pinus tabuliformis. Next base: position 1,341,222,863 of record CM062804.1, on the reverse strand, counting down.
TCCAAAGCAAGAGATAAAACTCAGAAACATTAAGTGTGAGAATGGAGACAGTATGCCCAGGTATCTCATGAAGTTCACCCAATGCCGGGATGAGCTGGGAAGTGTGGGGGTGACTGTCGGATGAGGATGGTGAGTCTAGCACTCCTTGACCTTCCTAAGAGTTGGCATAGCTACCAGGACTCGGTGAATGGAAGGGAGAAACTGCTAAATTGGGAACGAATATGGTCGGATTTGATGCAGGAGGAGATTAGACGGCGCACCAGAGATATTTCTTCATCTATGCATGATGAGGAGAACCGTGCCTTAGCGAGTAAGGCGAAGAAGAGGAAGGGGAAGGTTTCTCTTTCTGAATCCAGTTCTTCCAATGATGGGAAGAAGGTTGACAAGTCGAAAGTGCGATGCTTTCATTGTCCTGAGATTGGTTCACAGGTCAGGAACCTGTATGCTCTTGAGGTTCAAGATGCATGCAAAGCCTTGAGTAGCGAGGCAACTGATGGAGACTTGGTGGTTGAGAGGGAGCGTATATTACCTCTCAACATGCAGAGCCAGAAGAAGTCTCACACGATTGTGGAGGAGCCACGATTGGTGCAGCAGCTTCAAGAGGTTGTGGAGGAGCCACAACAGGGGAAGCTGAGAGGAGATCGAGTAGAGACATCTACTCATCCAGAGACCTCCAGTAGCAGGAAACTTCGAGCCAGGTGGGCTGAGGGATCGCATGCAGCCATACCTCCAGGTAGGAGGTGGGGTGATGTGGATTGATTGTCCCAAGGAGGAGGGGCAAGATCCTTGAGGTACCCAACCTCTTGGATGAGACCTTGCTATGGGAGCCCCAGAAGTGTAGTAGCAGGAACTGACTGATTGGGTAGAGACAGATGTGGATGGAGTGGCAGAGAGAGCGGCAGTGCAGGGAATCCTAGGACATCGCATAGCTAGCAGGCTGCAGCAATGCGAGAGGCACAAGTGTTTTGCACAGTGCTAGGTGGCACAAAGAGGTGTGCAATGGTGCGAGATGCATGGAGATGTTGCAGTAGCGTAGATGTCAGAGAGGGAGCACTTGTCAGCAGCAGGTAGAGCTTCAGCATTAGAGGATGTTTCTAGCCCAACAGGGAGGTCAGTTGGGAGGTGCAGTGCGGATGCAATGCTGGGAGATAGAACTAGCAGCAGCACAGATGCAGACAGAGATCAAAGTGACAGAGGCTAGAGCAGTCAGATACTGAAGAGCACAAAGATGCATAGTTTTCAGTCGACAGAGGCAATAGCATTCAGAGACTTTGATGACAGAGCTAGTGGACCGGCCAGATGTGTTGCATGGAGAACATTCCAGAGTTACAGGATCGGGTTTGAGGGGAAGCTTTTCTTGTTGAGAGGGAGTGTTGAAAAGTGTGCAACAAGAAATGCTTGTTGAGAATGCAACAAGATGATGGAGCTTAGTGAAAAGAGTCGCCTTCACTACGTGGGCCCGTAGGAAAATTATGGCGCAAGTTCTATTTTTGATCACAGTGTGGATGATAACAGTGTGGATGATCACAGTGTGGGTGATCACAGTATGAGTGATCACAGTGTGGGTGACCACAGTGTGAGTGATCACAGTGTGAGTGATAAAAGTCTATTTTTAGACTGGTTGTCAAAAATAGAAAAGTAAAATATTATTGTCTCATAATAATATTTGGACTATAAACTTGATCTTATTCTCTTGGAGCACTTCAGGATGAGCTACGGATGTGGTACATGCAGATCCCAGAAGGAAATACGTGGTTACCTATGGGATGACTAATATTTGCATGCAGGACTTCAGTTAGAACTCAAGTGAGTTGAGTTTAGTGGACTGGAGGTGCAGTTGATGGAGTTGTGTTCAGTTTCGCTTTGTTAAACTGGTTGTATTTAGTCTAACTGATCAATAGACTAGAGATGAGTTGGGTGAATTAGTTATTAATTAATTCACAAGTTATTAACTCATAATGCAACTATAGGATACATCAGTTAACTCAGTTGCATGTCAGTGCATGTTCAGTTCAGCAGGGACAGGTGTTAGAGGATTAGATTGCTATCAGTTGTGACTATAGCTGTGCATGATGATTTGCACAATCAGAGGGATTGAGTATGCCAATGAATTGGCCAATATCAAGAATTGTAGCATGTGCTCACGTCCAACAGAGTGTGAGTGATTATTTGCAGGTCAAATACGAGTTTGGTAAGCCATTCTCATCAGTTCTTGAGCAGGTATTGAGCTGGAGAGGCAGGCAAGCAGTGGAATAGATTTGGAGATCAAATCTGAGCTATATTGTGTGTAACAGGTGGAGCTAGTACTGGATTGCTTGTGATAAGCATTGTACTTTGTAATGTTACATGTTCTCAATCATTAATATACAGATAGTGTGGGGTTTTTAGTGAGATGCTTTCCCCGGGATACATACTATGTTAATGAGTTTGATTGATCCTTCTATGTGTGCCTGTGAATGTTTATGCTTCTGTAAATTGATGATCAACGTAGAGGAGATTATGTATTATACATGTTCCTCTTATAATTGTATGATCAGGATAATCTCTGTGAATATGTGTTAAATTATTCAAAATTTCTATAGATTCTTGTTTTCTTGTGCTGCAAACTCTTGCAGCTTCTGATCTATTCACTTTTCAATCTCCTTCTTAGTTAGTATCCACTTATGACATATCACACATCCCTTAGATAAATACTGGTCTTGGAAATGGAACCATTTGTTGGCTTGAGGGGGCTTGGACCCAGGTTTAGAGTTAGCTGCACTAACCAAAAAAACCCTACACTACTGACCCTTTCGGCAGCAAATTGCGTAGTGCAAGATGCAGTCTCACCCAAGGCAGTATTGGGGGATGCTAGAACTAATTTTCTGCATTTGGAGGACTATGTGATGTGTTTCTGCCAAACTTAGGGCTTTATCTTGACCTTCGTGAACCCTAACCCTTAAAACCTAGAAATTACAGTAATTAACAGTTAGCAGATTTATGCCCTTCACTGATTGCGCTAAACATGCATAACATCATATAAATAAATAGATCTACGTCTTTGTGAATCTAACAAGTAGTTTTCCTAATTAATTTCATTCAACAGATCATAAATATAGTAAATTTAGAGATAAACAGTAATATTCAGATGCATAAGGAGTTCTTCAAAATAAGTATTTTATTATGCTTCAGATCTTCTATTACAGTTCTTTCCAACCTTGCGCACACACCTACAGGGGCCCGCACACTCAGCTACAGACTTATCAAGGTCTCTATGCACATAGCTATAGGAGCCTTCCCCTTCGCTCATTTACAGAATAAGTAAAATTAGACCCAAATCATGCACTATTCTTACTTCTTTTCTCCTATGACTCCCTTTTATATTCTTCTTCATTACAATACAATGGTCTGCGATCCATGGGCAGGTCTCAAAACAAATCAACTCTTAACAAACTAAAATTTGAGCTTCCTAAAGCCCCTTTGACTCTTATCGACGTGTGCTACTCGCACTCCACTCCTCAAAATGCGGACTTTACTATATTTAACAAAAAAATGACAAAATCTGACCTAGGGGACCCCGTCCAACACTCATTAACTAGATCATACTAGTAATTCCACTTTATGAAGGATATTGTTAATGTTAATAACATTTTAGAAACCCATTAACCTTCTTCTGACCTTTACACGATGAGTCCTGAACAAGCCAAGACAAAAAATAAATAAACACCCAATGTGTGGGAATAATGCTGAGAAAAACATGTTTTAGGCCTCAATCGCACCCAGAGAACTACCAAATTTAGGTTGTAACCGCACTCACAACACTATATGTTAGTAGTTAGAGCCTTTCAACCACATGCATTAGCCTGTCTCCATGTGATTGGGGTAGAGGATGGAGAAAACAAAATCAAATCAGCTCAAAAAATTACTAAACTTCAGGGATACTTTCATTAACTTCAAAACACGCCTCCGAGCCTTTGTGACAAGTCTGCAATTGATGATATAGGCAAAGAACCTCTGCAACAATTTAGTGACATGCATGCCCTAGTCTACCAAACTCCTCATCATGACCAACACCTCCAAATCCTCAAGCAACAATAACAACCTATCCAAACACCTCCAACATGTGTAGAAGCATCTCTAACACCTATATCAACATCTCTAACACCTTCAGTAACAACATCAAGTCATCCAACTACCTCCAACGCCTACAGAGGCACCTCAAATCATCCAACACAAGTATCAACAACTCGAATGCTTCCAACACTTGTAGAAACATCATCAACATATAAAGAGCCATCATAACATACCCTGTAGCCATCTCTACTTAGCCTCCAAACCCTGCACTAAATCTTGCAATAGGTCATGTTATAACCATATTTACATCAATGCCAACTAACGAGACCAACAAGTAAAACACTCATCACACATCAAGAGGAATACTAACATCATTAGGTTGACATATGACATATTATGAATAGTACCAGGACCCTGTTGACATCAATGCTAACACTACAAAGCCAACAAGCTCCTCCTTTGGCATGGACGTCAACCTCACCTTGATCCCCAACATCTGACACTGATCTCCATACACTCTCCAACTTTGACGCTGCAATTATGAAGCTAATATCCATAATCCAAAATCTCTCCCCCTTTGACATCAATGGAAAAGGATCATACCAACACTAAAGAACAATGCCAATAATGTGTTGGATGAGATAAGTACTCCCCCTATCATACTCAACACCATGTCAATGCAAACCAAATAAGTATCTCCTATAAGATAAGCATGTAAAATAAGGAAACCAATTGCCGACAAGTCTCTAGCCAATGCCATGCAATCTCTAAAAACTGAACATGCTCCCCCTAAGAATGTAATGAAGTTGTAATCACACTCTCTTTTCTTCTATAGCAACACATCCACCTGTTGCAATAAACCTCCTTTCCAAGTGCAAGAGACCACTCTTTAAAAACCAGACTCCAACTGACTTTAGACAATGATATACAATGAAGTGCCATACATATACAATGCTTCATGGAGAAAATACATGGTTGTGACAAGTACATAGGACTAACATATGACTCCATTATAACTAACCTATCATCAATAAATGATTTCTAATGCCCTAAGATTAAATCATCCACTCAATAGGGCTACATCAATGACATACAAAATAGGACATAACTTGGACTTCCATTAGCCCATACATGGTTGATTTGACAAAACATACTAGACACCATGGGTCTCTCCATGAGAAATATGTCAACAAGATAGAACAATAAAGGTACATGGATTTTACATCTACACATAAGTGTTCTCTCATCTATGCATTCCCAATACAATAATATGACATAAAATTCATGGTCTCCATGAACAAAAATGTATGCTCCATATAGAAGTAGCAATAAGAATGCAATACATGACATGTGCATCAAAACATAAGGCCTCCATGAGAAATGACATAAGCTCTCAATATGTAGAAGAAACAATAGAAATATTATCCAAACCATATTCTAGTGCATGTCCACTCAACACCTTACCCATCACCATCCCAACAAGGTAGAGCTTGCAACAATATCATGATAATCCACTATCAGTCACCATTCTCCACATAGGCATTAACAACAAAATCAACTGACAACAACTACATAACAATATGTTATAGAGGCAAAAATAAATATGTCATCATCACAAAGCATTTGCGAGGCTCATTAATATAGTAGTATCAACATAATCTCTAAGCAAAAAATGATCAACAACAACAACATCAATAGTAACATATGAACCAATAAATGTAATCTCTCCAACAACATCAAGATATGTCCAATATGCAATGCATCTGAGTAGCAAAATCAAAGAACTAATCTAGGAAACAACAACATTAACTCATCATCTCCTCAACCTCAAGCCATCAAATTACTCTCTCTCCCCATGAGAGTAGAATTCAAGCAACAACATAAAACCATCACATCATTAGAAACAACATGCATACTCCATGTAACACCAACATCATGATTTATCCATATAAATGCATAATATCTCATCAATAACATGCACTAAAACATCATGAGAAACAACATTCTTTCCATATATGAGAAACAATACAAATCATGACTCATCCATATGAGTGTGTTTTGGCTTGATTTGGGCTAACCCAGGTTCGATCTATATTGCGCACCAACAAAGCCCTCAATCACTGACCCTTTCGGCAATGACCTGCAAGTAGATCACAATTGTTATAGGTCTATTTGGGCACATCACTCCCAACATTCATATCAATACTATTAGGGCTCATCAAACCCTAATTCAATTGCTACATGCCCTAGACAAGTCATCACATTGAATGCCATCATTCTTCAGAGTTTCCTGGCCTAAAGACATCCTGAAATGACTCCTTGAGGGACCAACGCAGCATTGGTTAGGGGTAAATGCAATGCAGAGCACTTAGGCCCATTCAAGCCTTCTCTGCAGAGCACCTAGGCCCACTTTGACTTGTGCTGGGCGAGATTGAGCTAAATCTTCATAGGGTTTTGGGAATATTCCTACATTCTAGACCAGTCTAGAAGATTCTCATCTCTTATCCTCTCCTATGAGCTCGAAATTGGATAGGGAATGAATCAAATAACCTCCTATCCTCTCATCCCTTCCTCCATGGAAACTAAATCCCAAATTGGAAATCCATTCAATGCCCAATTTATGACAAAATGACCTCCATTTCCCTATAAATTGAGCACTTATCATAGTGATCAGGGGCTGGACTTTGAAGAATTGTAAGGAGATACTATTGGTTTGATGTTTGAGATCATAAGAAAGTATTGTTATGTTGCCGGAGTGTTGTAATTTTAGTGTGATGAAGGATGGCACTCAAGTTGGATGAGTGACATGGGATCAAACTTCTTTGGTTGTAACTCTTCCTTCTACTTAATAAAGATGTTTACACCTTTTCCCATATTCTTGCCTTTATGTATGATGATTATATGTGTAAATGCTTTCGATTCCATTTGCTTGTAGTAGATAGATCTCTTGCTTTGATTGGTTTTTGTCCTCTGTTTACGATTTCAGGTACTGATCGAGCAGATTCAGTTCGAGAAGGAGTGATGGGAGCTATTCAAAGGAGACAAAGGGAAGCAAAAGATAATAGGTAGGTCCCTTGTCTTATTTATCTTCTACAGGAAAAGGTTAAACTCTTTAATTTTGTTGTTCTAAGCGTAGCTACCCACTTAGGGAAGTTGTGTTTATCCGTAGATGCAAAATTCCACATAAAAAAATGGTGACTCCACTGGGGATCGACCATAATTCTGGGTATTATATCCTCATCATAGTACATCCTAGTAGAATTTACTTGCTTTCATTGATCTTATTTCATTATTTTTGAAGTGTTTTTGGTCAAAAAATTGAGGTTATATGTCTTTTGATTGGCCTCTCTGGCACCAACACAGGCTTGGTTAGGGGCCAGTGCTCTGCAGAGCACCCTTGGCTTAGAGACAGTGCTCTGCAGCATAGTTACTCCCATTCTGACCTATGCTGATCCTCCTTAAGCTTAAAAACCCATCTTTGGCTTGGATTTTTCCAATTTTTCTTCTGAAGTTGTTTATTTAAAGATCAATGTTTCTATGGTTCTGAAATCAAATTGTATCTCTTCTCCTAGCCCTACTTTGACCTTGATTGTTTAGTGTTTCTTAAGTGATTTCTTTATCATTATCAATTCATTGTCAAAGTTGGTTTATATCGATTAGTATTTTCTAAAAAGGAGTGTCTTAAAGTCTTCATTTATTTGCAAAAGAAACTGTCGTAAAGTTTTCGTTTCTTGAAGAAAAGTATTGATTGATTTTTTTGTGCATTTAATTTCCTTTTGTTCATCTAAACATTAAGGGAATTGAAAAGAAAAACATGCATCGTGCATTAAAAATTTTGTGTGTGCTTGTAGGAATAGTTTAGGGAAATTGCATTAGATGTGCTCTGTTATCACTCAAGTTGTTCCCTTTGACTCCTAAGGGAATACGGCCGAGGTAGCCACAGACCAATATTTGGATCACAGGTCCTAGCCTACATGCAATCAGAGAGGGCTCTCTCTTTAGAATTTAGCTTTGTTTAAGTAATGTTTAGGCTAGTTATGATGTATTGAATTTTGTTTAAAGTTTTGGTTGAATGATGTCTTCTAGCACCTAAAATGTAATCTTCAGGAGCTTCAGTCCATTGGGCAATGGAGTCTGTGATTATGTGTTGTTTGAGGTATTGAGTAAGAGTGATGAAACTGCAGGGCCATATGGGTACTCATGAAACAATCTTCAATTTGTGGTATATGAACTATTTCCAGCCACCGAGAGGCAATTAAGAATCTTTCACTAAGCTGGTGATGTGGAGGAATGAAATATTATTCAGGAGCAGATAAGAATTCCTTAACAGTATTTACCATAAAAGATTTAGTATGAAGGTGAGAAATTAAGAATTACACATTCATAACTAATTCTGAAGAAAACATTCATAACAGCATAGATTGAGTTTAGGGTGTTCAATGAACAAATCAAGAACTATTCTTTTTCTCTACTGCTAAACCTATGAAACATACAGCATAAGTGGATTATGAAAGAACGAAATACACAATAAGATGGTTCGGAAAACTTATTGTGACATGAAATAGCGTAGGAATCCTGTAGCAGCAAGCAAGCACACCACAACACTTCAAACAACTCAGAACTTCAGAAATTCCATTAGCTTCTTGTATTAAAAGTTTGAAATTACAGCATAGCTTCTCCAGAAGAAAAATCAACAACCCCAATAAGTTTATGCGTGGGGATATATATACAATCGTTTTACAAAATATCTTAACGATGAGTCATTTGCTCAATAACTGTCTTTACCAACTTTCAAAAATAGCAGATACAATAGTTATTGCTACTTTAAATGGACAATGAATGACTGTTCAGTTCTGTCAGAAATTCTTTGACTTTTGGAGGCAACTGGGTCTGTCGGGTGCTTCGTATTGATTCTGAGTAATACGCCCTTTACTGCTTTGTCGTGGTGCGGCTATCTCAGCCTCGTCATTTGCATCTGTAGGCATCTGCTTTGGTGGTCAAACTTGATTGCTGAGTTGGCCTTTTCCATTGCTTTCCCAGTCAGAGCGAATATATCAATTTTCTGAAAATGTTGACTTGTGACAGAAATACAAAAATATGGTGAGCAACCTGTTTCTTCACAGCAGTGTTTGTATCATGCCCATCCACCATTCCTGTGTAGGCAAGTGGTGTCTTAGGATTATGCCTAAGGTTTCATCTGCCTCAGTATATTTGTAATAGTTTGGAGGCACTTCAAAAAGATGTCTGATCTCATTCACAATAAAAAACAAATTCTCTAGTTTGTCATAGAGATTCTGCCCAGATGGAGGCCCTGTTTCCTCTGGGGCACTTGCTGCTGCAGTGATCTGATTTGTGGCAAATGTATTGACCCTCTTGGCATAGTTTTCATGAGATAGTAACCTTCCTGCACTGGTTACCAAGCTGGAAAGACCTCTATTATGTAATACTGTAATTTTCTCAATGAACTTGTTCACCTCTGTTTGCATTTCTTGACACCTTCTGTCCAATGTTTGTACATGATTTCTCAAAGTGAGCACTCTCTTCACTAGTAAAATGGTATCAGTTCTGTTAGTGATACCCATTGCTACCAGCTGAGGGCCAGTGCGGTTGTTAAGGACATTGATCATCCTATTGGCTATTTCAGGCATATTGCCTAGAGATGCCCTTGCTCTTTGACTTTCTTTTTGGGCCCTGCCTATGAGATCCATATGCTCATGGATAGTTTCAATATATTGCCACTGGTCTGTAATAGATTGACCAATGTTGGCCCACAGGATTTTCTTGATTTCAACTACAACCTTATCAAGAGAGAGCTCTTTCTCCAGTTCCTTTATTCTCTTCTCAAGAGCCCTTACCTCTCTTGTTTTTTCAGCTACACTTTGCTTGGATTTATCATACTTTTCTTCAATGGCAGCCAATTTATCCTTGGTCTCTTGCAGTTCAGCCATCTGTGCTTCTAAAGCTTCCAGCTCCTTCATCATGTTCTGCATGCTTAGGCTGGGTCCCTGATCTGGTGCTGTTGCTGGCGCTGATACTCCTATAGTTGGTGCTGATGTTGAAGGGCCTGCCTCTGATGTTTGTCCTGTGGGAGGACCTGTTGTAGTAGTAGAAAGTGGCACACCTTCAGTGGATGCAGATGTCTGTGCTGGCTGCATTGGTGCCTCACCTTGTCTTGATTTTAGTGCTACCTCTAATGCACTCTCTGTTTCCATCAATCTCTTGTATAAACTCAGGAGTAAAGCAACTACATCCTGATCCTTCTTTTGCTCTGCCACCTCTCCAGTTTGAGGGTGAAGGGTAGCTGACAGCTTGATATGCTTTCTCATAGCTGCTATGCCTTCATCTCTTTTCTTTAACAGTGCCTGCACACCCCTGGGGTCCTTTGGATCATGACCCAATTCTATAATGATCTCTTCCAAGGACTTGATTTTGTTGTCCTTGGCTTGAGATGATGCTTTCTCCAATTCCAGTTGAGCAGCAGTGTTGTGTAAAGAATTTTGTAATTGGTGTGCCAGTAGGGTCTTATCAGATAATGTGGAATATATCATTTCCCCGGTTTGCCTGTGTAGCTCAATCTGATCCAAGGGGTGGATGTATTTGGCAAAAATTTCTAGATTAGTTCTGATATAATCGGCAGCTATTTGAGGTTGCTGCATAGTAGGCCTGAAATGACTAAGAGTCATTTTTTGTTCTTGAATGTCATAAGCAGACATTAATCTCGGCTGATTAGTTGGTGCCATTTTCAAGAGATGGTTGTAGATTTGGTGTTTGAGGGGCTCATTCCTTTTCTTGATATCTATGAATTGCTACTTGATGCTAGAGTCCGCCTTAGATCGCTCGCTTGAAGAGCTCACCTCTACCCCATGTGGCATGTCCTGTCCTTGCTGTAAGGAACTGGTCGATGTTTCAATGCTAGGAGGGGGCATATTATCAATTGGTCTCTCTGGTAATTCCTCCTCTGAAAAGGGGTTTAACCTCTGTCTTTTTTCTCCTTGCTGGTCCGTTGAAGTAGTAAGAGGAGTGTCCTCTTGCCTATCCCTTTTCCTTGTTCTTTCCTCATTAGCAGGTGTTTGTAAAACTGAGGACTCAACTGTTACCTCCTGCCTTGGAGGGATTTGCTCTTGTGTTTGTTGTTCTGTGGAGGCAGGTTCCTTGGCTGTACCTTCCTGCTGATCTACTTGTTGTTCCACATTTGGAGGTGATTCTTCTTGCTGCACTATTTTGCCTTTAGCCATGTCTGCTGCTGGATCAGTTGTTTTGGCAGGCTGCTGGGGAACGGTGGATGAAGAGGCAGCTTCTCCAAGATGCCAAGGGCCTGAAGACCAAACCTGTCCAAAATATTCCAAGTCAACTGCCTTTTCTAAAGTTTTAATGGCTTTCTCTGCTATTTCTTCTTCAGTATAATCTTCCACTAATGTGCCTTCTTTCCACTCTAATTGGTTAGCATATTTTTCAACTTCTGGAATGCTAATGTGGTCATATGTAGCAAGCCTATGCTTGATTCTTCTGAGGCTTATGAAATGGTTAGGGTCATAGGGTGCCTAATAGAAGCTTGTCTTGAGGTGGAGGGCTTTTAGCATTTGGTCTGCCTCATTCCAAGCTTCTTCCCTCTTATTAAAGATGAATGGACCCAATTGATGCTTAATTTTCAGCTGTGCCTTCTTGTTTCTGCTATGGAAGTGAATCATATCTGCATTGCCGAACTGCCTGAAGTATTCTAGTGCAAAGAGTCTCATGGGAACATACTTTGGTAGCCTGTATGGTGCTAACTCACAGCCATATATCCTGATCACTGTATGGTCTTGGTAAAAGTACCAATCCCCAATGCTATAGTTCTTAGAGAGCTGGAGGATTTTCTGCATATCATCAGTGAGTCTAGGAGGAGGGGAACTCTACAGCAGTGACAAGGCTGGATGAATGAATAGGTCAATAAACTCACAGTAGGTGTATGGGGAATAATTAATATGATGACAGACTGATGTCCAAAACATTACAGATCTTCGGTTTCCCTTTGCATCTAACTTCTTGAGGAAGACAGGGAAGCTGTCAGGCTGATTGTACAATAGCAGATGATATATATAGGAGGTGTATTTGAATACTCTCTCTCTCTCCAAGTTCATGAACTGTTCATGAATTTTGTTGGCTATAAATGTAGCATAGTCATACTGGACAGCAGGGGGCTGTCCTGGGGTAAAAATGGATAGCACTACCAGTGTTGTCTCATCCACAAACTCACTAGTCTTGAACCCTAGGATGGAAGATATGATGTCTACCAGCAGTCTCCCTATGTCATTGAACCAGTCATGCAGATAAGGGGGAGGCTGTCGGGGCTGGTACTCTGGACGCATAAATAATTGGCCAATTCTTGTAATTTGTGAGTTGGAGAGCTTGGCACCCTGCTCTAATAAAAGCTACATAGAAAGAGGAACCAGTGGCTTTGTAGGCTTAAATTGTAGCATTTGTTTGATGGCCTCATGAGTAATATGGAATAAGACAGAGCTTGAAGGACTTAGAACAACTCTTTGATTGGGGTCATAGTTTGTGCAACATTGGTGAATCAAGTCAGGGAACTCATTGACCTGAGGGAGATAGTAAATTGGAAAATTAGATTTCCAGATTCCCAGGAGGTCTGTACCATATCTGTGCTTCTTTCTCAACTCACAAACTATTTTTATGTGGTATGTGATGCCCCGCTCTGCAGTTTCTCTCATCTGATAATCTCTGTCAGCAAGGGCTAACCATTCCAGGTTCTTGTGTGGGGCATTTAATGGGGCAATGTTTAATGCCACAGGGGTCTCCATGGTTAACTGATACTTGGAATTATATTTGAACTTGCTTCTTGGGCACAACAATACAGAGCAGTGGATTTCAATGAGCAGGGAAATTATTTGCAGAGAGAACAAGGTAAATTGGGGTGAAACTGAGTTGAAATGCTCCTGGGAGAGGTTCAAGGAGCAAATGCCGGGATTGAGGAATGCTTTTTCGGTGAGTTTGTCTAGCAATGGTTTAGTTTCGCAAATGCACCATAAGCTGTGAATTTGTGGTAATTTGGCACAATGGGGGACCTCTGTGGGTGAACTTGGGATTACAGTGTGGAAAAGAAACACTGGTTACTGAGGATTCCTAGCAATTCCTGTGTTTTCCCTCTTTTCTTGCTTGTTTCAGGGAATTATACAAAAACCAAGGCACGCAGAGGGAAACCGATAAATACCTGGGTACAATATGACAATGGTGTTGATATACAGGTGAATTTACGGCACCAACATCAAGGGAGCAGTCTTCAGAGTTGGCGGACAGGCAACGTAACCGCTCATGCAGGAGTACAGTGAGTATTTTTGCAAATAATGCGAAAAAATGACTTTTTGCGAAAAATAGGGATAATTTGGCCTTTGGCGCCTTTTGTTGGATGACGTCAGCATGATGTCATAGGTGGGGTCGGGTACGGAATGATGACGTGGCGGCCAGTGAGCGGCTCTACATGGACAGGTGACATGGCGGACAGCTCGGAGCAATGGCGGATGGGGCGGTAATGTAATGCTGAAGCGGCAATGACGTGGGGGTGACGTGGGAGTGATGTATGGCGGAAATAAGAGGGCGGTAAGCGGTAATATCGGACCGCTCAAGGTACGGGTGTGGTTTTGGCAGGAGGCCGCCCGACGAAATCTAGAAGCGACATGTGTCCGAGCCCTGACATCACCCTCTGACAAATTTCGGGCGCTAACGTTCAGGCATCGGGGGTGGTCCGATATTGTTGTGGGCCGTCGGATGGGAGGGCCCGGATCCGATGGTCGACGAGCTGTGGAGGTGATGGGTGGATACGGCGGGTCCCGGCAGGGATTTTAATAATATTTTTTGTTTTTTTGTGGTGCGGTGCGCCGAAACACAGACTTTGGAAAAGCGGAAAAAGTGGGTTTTTTAACAAAGTTTTATACAATGGCGTGGATAATGCACTGTGATGGGTTTGTAAAGGGGATAAGGGTAGGAAGAGGTTATTAAATTAACCAAGTGTTAATTCAATCCCTGACTTCAAACGAACCAAATACAACAAAACCTTTGATTCTGTATGATTCTCCAACCTTTGAAAATATGGCTAAAATGCCAAAAAGGGAGGTATTTACATATTTTGTGGGCTTTTTTCACAATAGTGCTATAGTAGTAGGGGAAAGGGGAACATAGGGAGTTAAATAATAAGGTTAGTAGTTAATATGGATGGGAGATATGAGGGATTGGAAGTGAGGAATAGAGAACTAAGTTTAATGATTAAACTTAGATTTTTATAAGTAGATGGGGAATGATTTTACACAAGAAATGTGGCTTCTTTTCGGAGAAGAAAGTGAGAACATGTCATAAAATTTCCAAGAAGAAATACAAGGAGGATTATTTAGGAAAGTCCTGAAGTCCTCCATGGGCTGTTAGAAAGAGAGTCTTTGGGGGAAAACAGGGGAGTTAGACATGCTTCTATATTTTGCCTTCAAAATGCTGCATAGATACCTTTGCAACTGCTAACATATGCCTTCTTGATCAAGGCCAAAACTGAATAGGATCAGGATTCTGCAACTTCTGGCTACCTACCCAACTTAGAACCTAGCATTTTTTGTTACTTCAGGGAGGGTGCACTTAGACTTGCAAACCCTCATATGCTCTTTTCTTTTTGCTGCCCTCCTATCTAAATCTACCCTTATATCTTCCAAGGGCCCAGATTAAGCTAGTGGGCTCCTTTCTTTCTCTATCCAGCTAGTCATCTATCAAGCTTGAACTGTTTGAACAGGTACTCATTACCTACTCTAAAACAAGCAATTTAAAACATGGCATGGCCCAGCTTGAACTATTGAGCCATACATCAAGATAGCAGTGGCATTTTGATTGGCCACTTTCCTGGTCTTTCTTTGGGGTTCATTTCAATTCTTTTTTCTTTTGACCATTTCATTTTCTTGCCTTTTGATTATTCTTTTAAGGCATACCCTCTTTACATTTTTTAACTTTTTTCTTTGTCCACAAAAATGGAACCTTTGTATCACCAAAGATGATCATTTTTAGCACTTCCACTGTCAATCATGAAATATGAAACCCTATTGGTATAGGAGGCTAACAGTGGCTCCACTTGGGGATGACTTTTCCAGATGAAAAGTCAAGATCAGCAGGTCAGATTGCCTTTTTTTTTCACCCTTCTGTAGTTTAACCTTTCCTTTTGTTGAAGACTATACATCTGAATCCATGAAACTTGCATGCAATACTCATTAAGCTGATCTGCTGTGAAATTACAGCCCTGTTTTTGCCTTGCTTCTCTGATTGTTTCTCATCTCCCAGATAGTTCCCAAGTACCTTCTCTTATTTTCCCATGACAAGGTGAATAATATTCATCAAAATAGTGCAGCACCTTAGTTTTTCTCAAAATCTGCTTCATTTGGACCTTTATCTATCCGCTGAAAATAAACATACTGAAAATACAAATTTATGTACAATATACAATTGAGCAGTGCTTGATCAGAGGGGATCAAAGTAATGCTTAAGCATCCTCCCATTGACTGGGCCTTCCTCAGTGTTTGAGCCATCCAAGCTTTTTAGAAAATAAGTGTTATTACCTTGTACAACATAAATTACATAAGGTCCCTTCCATAAGAAGTCAAATTTCCCATGTTTTCCTTTGTCCTCCCTCCTGGAATCCCATCTCAACACTTTGTTTCCTATAGAGAAGTCTTCAGCTTTGGTTCTTTTGTCAAATATTCTTTTGAGATTTTCTTGCAGTACTTGGGTTCTTTCATAAACTTCCTCTCTTGTTTGCTGTAGGTGAATTGTTTGATTGATCCTTCTTTGAATGTCATTTGGCTCAGCTTGTATTTCTTGCAGTAACTTGATTACAGGAACACCTAAAGATGAAGGAAACCTTGCTTCCATTCCATAAACCAGTTCATATGGGCTTGTACCAATGGATCTCTTGGTGGTTAGCCTATCTGCCCATAGAGCATTCACTAACTTCTTATGCCAATTCTTTTTGTTTTCCTCCAAAACTTTTTTGATGATGTTGATTAGGCTTTTATTGGAAGACTCAGCTAGGCCATTGCCTTGAGGATAATAAGCTGTGGAATGACCTAAGGTCATATGATATTTGTGGCAAAAGTTGATCATTTTTTTGGACTTGAAAGCGGCAGCATTGTCTGTGATAATTTTGTCTGGACAGCCAAACCTGGACAAGATGTTGGTCTCTAGAAATTGTATGATAATGGAGTCATTGGCCTGCCTACAGGGGACAACTTCTATCCATTTGGTGAAATAATCTGTAGCAGTCAGAATCCACCTATGCTGGCCAGAGGATGGGGGGTGAATTTCACCAATAAAGTCCAAACCCCATTGCTGGAATGGTCTCTCAGTTGAAACAAGTTTGAGTGGTAAAGGCAACAACTTTCTCTTCCCTTCAAAGATTTGACATTTGTGACAAGACATTACAAATTTTCTTACATCAGTAAACAAGGAGGGCCAATAAAAACCAGCCCTTAGGATTTTATCAGCTGTGGATTTCCAGTATAAGTGTCCTCCACAGTCACCTGCATGAAATTCTTTGAGGACATTGTCAGTTTCATCCAACGTTAAGAAATTAAGTAAGATTCCTTCATGATTTCTCCAACACAAAACACTGTCAATAATACAAAATTTTGATGCTTTCATTTTCAAGAACCTTCTCTTAGTTCTGGACAACCCTGGAGGAGCTTGCAGGTTTAACAATACAAAACATATATCAGTATACCAGGGGGATTGCATAAAGGCTTGGTTGATCTATGGAGTCGCCATCTCCTGTTCATTGTCCAGTTCATTAATATCAAGGGCTTGGAAATTGGTTTCAGCCATCAACTTGGCTAGACCCTGTCCTTTTATTAGTTTGGTAGGCTTGATTTCCATGTCATATTCTAAGATTTTGGCGATCCATTTGCCCCTCCTACCTTCAATTCCTTCTTGGGTTAAAATGTCCTTCACTTCTGCATTTGGGACATAAGAAATGATATGGGAGTACAGGATATAGATTCTAAAGTCTTTGATTGCTTTTACCAGTGCATAGGCTTGTTTTTCCATAATCTGATATTTCAAGGGGGCATCCCTAAGGGCTCTGCTAAAAAATGCAATAGGTTTTTCACAGCCTTGGTCATCTTTTTATAGCAGAACAACAGCAATTGTATGCTTAGAAGCAAAAGAAAAAATGATGAAATCTCTATCAAACCTAGGGCTTGTTAGGACTGGTGTATTTGTCAATGCTCTTTTAATATCCTCAAAGGCTTGTCTAGCTTCCATGGTCCATTTGACCTTGGAGTCCTTTTTCAGCATGTTTTTTAACAGTCTTGTGAGCTCAGCCAAATTAGGAATGAACCTTCTCAAGAAGTTGATTTTTCCTAGAAAGCTTTGTAGTTCTTTGATGTTTCTTGGATGTGGTACTTGTAGGATGGCTTGAATTCTGTCTGGATCGATCCTAATACCATATTTTGAGATTTTATGTCTTAGGAGTTTACCTTCCTCTAGCCCAAACAGTGATTTCTTTGGGTTTAAAGATATGCCATATTTTCTACAAATTGTGAAAACTTGCCTCAAGTGTTCTAAGTGTTCTTGATCTGATTTTGAGAAGGCAGTTAGATCATCCAGGTATACCACCAGGAAATCATGGATTTCTTTGGAAAAGGTAATATCCATTGCTCTTTGGAAGGTGGCTCCTGCATTCTTAAGCCCAAAAGGCATTTTGACATATTTGAAAGTTCCCCACGATGTTGTGAAGGCAGTTTTGTCTTGATCATCCGGGTGTACTAGAATCTGATTGAATCCTGAGAAACCATCTAATAATGAGATCCTAGAGGCTCCCACTACCCTTTGCAGGATATGATCCATTTTTGGTAAGGGGTAATGGTATTTGAGAGAGACTTTGTTTAAATTTCTTAGGTCAACACATAGTCTGATTTCGCTTGTCTTTTTCCTAGTAGGCACTAGGTTTGAAATCCATTCTGAGAATCTGATTGGAGCAATGATTCCTGCTTGATACATACGTTTCACCTCTTTTTCAATGAGGGGAAGGAGCACCGGGTTCACTCTTCTAAGTTTTTGTTTAAAAGGCTTTTGGTTTTCTTTTAAAGGTATAGTGTGCTGGATGACTGAGGTATCATAAGATTTGAGGTCCTCATAGCTCCAGGCAAAGACATCTTGGAACTCTTTAAACAACTCAATGTATTTCAGTTTCTGCTCAGGTGGTAATGCTTTGGATAACTTTATCATTTTGGGATTTTCTGTAGTTCCAATGTTACAATCTTCAATTTCGGCACTCAGTGGTTGCATTTTTGGTTTTCTTGAGATATCATTTGAATCAAACAGATCCTCCAAAGGGGTTAAACCTGTGGGCAGAAAATTATCTTTTAGCTCAATTACCTCTGCTTCTGTTTCAGCCAGTTCATCTTCATCTATTTGCCTCAACTTTTGTATACTTTCGTTGTTAAAGGTGGTAGGGTGCAAAACCAGATTAACTGTTTCAGCTGATATTTTCTGTGTATTTGTGTGTGCTTGTTGTTGATCATCTCCAGTGATTGAGTCAATGTTAATGCCAGAGAATTCCTCTTTTAGAGTGAGGAAATTATTTATCTGAGTGTCACTCTCAAAGACTTGCCAGTTTTTGATGTTGTCTGGAACTGCAGGTCTATGTTTGATTTCAACAGTAAAAGTATGATTGGGTTTGAAAGGCAGCTTACAAGTGCTGGCAAAGGTTGCCAAGCTGTGAGCATGTAGATTGAGTTCTCTGGAAATTTTAGTCAACTGTGATTGTGAGAAGGTATCAAGTACCTGAATAGCTGCTGCCTTATATGCTCTCAACCTTAGATCATTTGTGGTAAAGTTTCCTTTGATTTGTTGTATGATTAGATCTGAATCTCCTAAGATTGAAACTTTGGTTGCACCCAAATTTTTTATGAGCTTCAGACCTAACAAAAGGGCCTCATACTCAGCCATATTGTTTGTACATCAGAAGTTTAACCTGTATGCATGACCCTCAGCCTGGTCATTGTGCACATTATGGATCCAGACTCCTGCCCCAGCTCCTAACTTGTTTACAGAGCCATCAAATTCTAAGTACCATAAGGTTTCATGATCAAGACTTGGATTGAGATTTTTAGTAAGTTGGATCATGGGCTGATTTGTTTCCTGCAAGTTGGTTGATACATTGTGTTCTGTTGTTATCTCAGTTATGCCTACAGTCCTTTGGTCTTGGGGGGCACATTGCTCATTTAATTTCTCTGCCTCTGCTGCTATTAATAGTTCAGAATAAGCCTTGCTGCAGATGTCAGCATTGTAGAGAATAAATGAATCCATGTCAGAGTGTATTGAATAGATTGGGAAGTTTTGGGGCTTCTCTTGACTGCTTACCACATATTTCATCAATGTTTCACGGTATAATCTCTTTGGCTGCCCAAAGACTGAAATGGTCACATAGGACATATCTAATTGCAAAGATCCTTGGAGTTTGGCCCCCCAAGATCTGGACAAGAGCATACCATACTTAGGAGGTATGTCAGCTACCACTACATCCATCAAGATTGTTTTGGTTGGGTATTGGACCAGAGAGACACATAAGTCTTTAATCAATCCTAAGCACCTGACTTGGCTTGAATCAAATGAGAATAGATCTTTATAAGGTCTTGTGATGTCTAAGTCGAGTTTTTCCATTACAGATTTGGGCATTAAGTTGTGTGAGGCCCTGGAATCAAACATTGCATTGTGTAGAACCTTATCATGAATGTTTAAACTGACATAGAAGGGTGGAACCCCTCCATTTTCTGTTTTTTCCATTAACCTCAGGGCCGAACAGCAACTCTGGTTGGTCATCTAGGACATTCACAACATCTTTATTGTCTGATACTTGGAGTGACTTGTTAATCTGCTGTCTGTATACTTCATGTTTGGCCAATTCCGAAAGAGGGACTGATATCTTCAGTTTACTTATTTCTGTTTCTAAGTTAAAGGGCTTTTCTATTTGCATTTTGGCATTAAGTGCAGCAGGTTTTTCTTTTTCAGCTGGGTTATCAATGATCTTTTGTTCATGGTTGGTATGGTTTTGAGTAAAATTGGTACCATGTTTGTTTCCCGGGGTGGTATCTGCCTTTGTTTTTGCGGGATGGAGTGGGGCTGGCTGGTTTTCAGAGGTCTGTTGTTCTGAAATATCCTCCACAGTGACTTCTGAGGTGTGTGGGTTTGAATTGCCAGCTGATTGTGGAAGAGCAGTCTTGTCATTGGTCTTTTTTGGCTGCTTATTGTCCCTTGGTTTAAGAGGTTCAGGTACATCTATCATTCTAGTCCTTAGTTTATACTGTTTGTGTACCTCATAAACAGCTGCATCATAACCTTCTCTGAAATCAAATGATTCTCCTGACTTAGTGTGAAATTGATTGTCATTATAAACCTCTTGATCTTCTTGTGTTAAGAAGACTTGATGTTCACTGTCCAAACCCATTAGATTGATGTGAGGTTCTTCAGTTGGTTCATTAGATGTTGAAGCCTCAGCATAATTTTCTTGGAAAGGAGGTCTGACATGCTGGTCAGGATCAGTCCTTCCAACATTAGGATTTTGATTCTTTCTAAAGTTTGGGTTTCTAATATTGCTTGGTTGACCTTCCCATGATGATTTTCTTTCTATGGTTTCCACCCTGTCCCCAAGTCTATCCATACCTTTGATGATTTCATCTAGCTTTTGCTCAAATGATGAGGGTTCTTCCTTAAAAGTGGTTCTTCTTTCAGTTCTTGC
Organism: Pinus tabuliformis; assembly: GCA_031772625.1. Classification (NCBI taxonomy): domain Eukaryota; kingdom Viridiplantae; phylum Streptophyta; class Pinopsida; order Pinales; family Pinaceae; genus Pinus; species Pinus tabuliformis. The sequence goes on along the minus strand of CM062804.1, from coordinate 1,341,202,051 downwards.
CCGGTTTCTTTTAGCAATCAGATTTGCCTCTACGCTGACAGCTATGTTTTGCATGTCTGCCAAAGTTGCAGGGGCTCTTTCCCTTAGTTGATATGCCATATCAGCATCAAACCCATCAGGGAACTTAATTAATGCTAAATCAGGTGGAGGCCTAAGATTTTGAGGAATGGCATCATAAACCGTGTTGAATTTGGTACAATAATCTAGTACAGTTTCTTGAGGGCCTCTCCTTATGGAGTCATACTCGGATAAAATGTGTAGAGGGTCCTTTTTCTTTTCCCATCTGTTCAGGAAGGATTGATAAAGAGCACTTGAGTTAGGTATAGAATTTGCAGCAAGTGCTCTGAACCAAGTTCTTACTTCACCTGTTAAACTTTGTACAAAAATTTTCATTCTCACATCATCATCATCTATCTCATAATTCTTAAAGTAATCTTGCATTTTCTTGGTATGCTGTAAGGCGGTTTATGTACTGGTTCCATCAAAATAAGTAATCTTACTTTGGTAGTCCTGAGGCATAGCCCCAGGATTACCAGGTAGCTGAAGGGGAGCATAACGATTAGCCATATTCGGAGGGATAAGTGGGACAACAGGTAGAAGGGGAACAACTGGAACAACAGGAACAACAATAGCAGTTTGTGTATTGGGTGGGGGTGTGGACAGTATGTTTTGGGAAGTGGATGAGGAAGAGGGGGAAGAATGGGTTATATGAAGGTGAACTGATGGTTTAGCAGGAGTTGGGATATAACTTTGCTGAACTGCCTCAGGGCTGGACTCAGCAGATTCTTCTGGTTCCTTTTGGTTCCTGAGAGTCCTGGGAATCAAATTAGGGTTATCGAAAACAGGTGGAGGATTTGGGTCAGGATTTGACCTGGTATGCCTGGTTCTCTTTTTAGGAGCCAGCTTCTGAGCTTGTTTTTAGTATTTTTTGAGAATATTTCTAGAATGGGCAAGGGATTTAAAACATTAGTTCTTTCCCCAGTGGAGTCGCCAGTTATGTTATCACTCAGGTTGTTCCCTTTGACTCCTAAGGGAATACGGCCGAGGTAACCACAGACCAATCTTTGGATCACAGGTCCTAGCCTACCTGCAATCAGAGAGGGCTCTCTCTTTAGAATTTAGCTTTGTTTAAGTAATGTTTAGGCTAGTTATGGTGTATTGAATTTTTTTTAAAGTTTTGGTTGAATGATGTCTTCTAGCACCTAAAATGTAATCTTCAGGAGCTTCAGTCCATTGGGCAATGGAGTCTGTGATTATGTGTTGTTTGAGGTATTGAGTAAGAGTGATGAAACTGCAGGGCCATATGGGTACTCATGAAACAATCTTCAATTTGTGGTATATGGACTATTTTCAGCCAGCGAGAGGCAATTAAGAATCTTTCACTAAGCTGGTGATGTGGAGGAATGAAATATTATTCAGGAGCAGATAAGAATTCCTGAACAGTATTTACTATAAAAGATTTAGTATGAAGGTGAGAAATTAAGAATTACACATTCATAACTAATTCTGAAGAAAACATTCATAACAACATAGATTGAGTTTAGGGTGTTCAATGAACAAATCCTGAACTATTCTTTTTCTCTACTGCTAAACCTATGAAACATACAACATAAGTGGATTATGAAAGAACGAAATACATAATAAGATGGTTCAGAAAACTTATTGTGACATGAAATAGCGCAGGAATCCTGTAGCAGCAAGCAAGCACACCACAACACTTCAAACAACTCAGAACTTCAGAAATTCCATTAGCTTCTTGTATTAAAAGTCTGAAATTACAGCATAGCTTCTCCAGAAGAAAAATCAACAACCCCAATAAGTTTATGTGTGGGGATATATATACAATCATTTTACAAAATATCTTAACGATGAGTCATTTTCTCAATAACTGTCTTTACAAACTTTCAAAAATAGCAGATACAATAGTTATTGCTACTTTAAATGGACAATGAATGACTGTTCAGTTCTGTCAGAAATTCTTTGACTTTTGGAGGCAACTGGGTCTGTCGGGTGCTTCGTATTGATTCTGAGTAATACGCCCTTTACTGCTTTGTCGTGGTGCGGCTATCTCAGCCTCGTCATTTGCATCTGTAGGCATCTGCTTTGGTGGTCAAACTTGATTGCTGAGTTGGCCTTTTCCATTGCTTTCCCAGTCAGAGCGAATATATCAATTTTCTGAAAATGCTGACTTGTGATAGAAATACAAAAATATGGTGAGCAACCTGTTTCTTCACAGCAGTGTTTGTATCATGCCCGTCCACCATTCCTGTGTAGGCAATTGGTGTCTTAGGATTATGCCTAAGGTTTCATCTGCCTCAGTATATTTGTAATAGTTTGGAGGCACTTCAAAAAGATGTCTGATCTCATTCACAATAAAAAACAAATTCTCTAGTTTGTCATAGAGACTCTGCCCAGATGGAGGCCCTGTTTCCTCTGGGGCACTTGCTGCTGCAGTGATCTGATTTGTGGCATATGTATTGACCCTCTTGGCATAGTTTTCATGAGATAGTAACCTTCCTGCACTGGTTACCAAGCTGGGAAGACCTCTATTATGTAATGCTGTAATTTTCTCAATGAATTTGTTCACCTCTGTCTGCATTTCTTGACACCTTCTGTCCAATGTTTGTACATGATTTCTCAAAGTGAGCACTCTCTTCACTAGTAAAATGGTATCAGTTCTGTTAGTGATACCCATTGCTGCCAGCTGAGGGCCAGTGCGGTTGTTAAGGACATTGATCATCCTATTGGCTATTTCAGGCATATTGCCTAGAGATGCCCTTGCTCTTTGACTTTATTTTTGGGCCCTGCCTATGAGATCCATATGCTCATGGATAGTTTCAATATATTGCCATTGGTCTGTAATAGATTGACCAATGTTGGCCCACAGGATTTTCTTGATTTCAACTACAACCTTATCAAGAGAGAGCTCTTTCTCCAGTTCCTTTATTCTCTTCTCAAGAGCCCTTACCTCTCTTGTTTTTTTAGCTACACTTTGCTTGGATTTATCATACTTTTCTTCAATGGCAGCCAATTTATCCTTGGTCTCTTGCAGTTAGCCATCTGTGCTTCTAAAGCTTCCAGCTCCTTCATCATGTTCTGCATGCTTAGGCTGGGTCCCTGATCTGGTGCTATTGTTGGCGCTGATACTCCTGTAGTTGGTGCTGATGTTGAAGGGCCTGCCTCTGATGTTTGTCCTGTGGGAGGACCTGCTGTAGTAGTAGAAAGTGGCACACCTTCAGTGGATGCAGATGTCTGTGCTGGTTGCATTGGTGCCTCACCTTGTCTTGATTTTAGTGCTACCTCTAATGCACTCTCTGTTTCCATCAATCTCTTGTATAAACTCAGGAGTAAAGCAACTACATCCTGATCCTTCTTTTGCTCTGCCACCTCTCCAGTTTGAGGGTGAAGGGTAGCTGGCAGCTTGATATGCTTTCTCATAGCTGCTATGTCTTCATCTCTTTTCTTTAACAGTGCCTGCACACCCCTGGGGTCCTTTGGATCATGACCCAATTCTATAATGATCTCTTCCAAGGACTTGATTTTGTTGTCCTTGGCTTGAGATGATGCCTTCTCCAATTCCAGTTGAGCAGCAGTGTTGTGTAAAGAATTTTGTAATTGGTCTGCCAGTAGGGTCTTATAAGCTAATGTGGAATATATCAATTCCCCGGTTTGCCTGTGTAGCTCAATCTGATCCAAGGGGTGGATGTCTTTGGCAAAAATTTCCAGATTAGTTCTGATATAATCGGCAGCTGTTTGAGGTTGCTGCATAGTAGGCCTGAAATGACTAAGAGTCATTTTTTGTTCTTGAATGTCATAAGAAGACATTAATCTCCGCTGATTAGTTGGTGCCATTTTCAAGAGATGGTTGTAGATTTGGTGTTTGAGGGGCTCATTCCTTTTCTTGATATCTATGAACTACTGCTTGATGCTAGAGTCTGCCTTAGATCGCTGCCTTGAAGAGCTCACCTCTGCCCCATGTGGCATGTCCTGTCCTTGCTGTAAGGAACTGGTCAATGTTTCAATGATAGGAGGGGGCATATTATCAATTGGTCTCTCTGGTAATTCCTCCTCTGAAAAGGGGTTTAACCTCTGTCTTTTTTCTCCTTGCTGGTTCGTTGAAGTAGTAAGAGGAGTGTCCTCTTGCCTATCCCTTTTCCTTGTTCTTTCCTCATTAGCAGGTGTTTGTAAAACTGAGGACTCAACTGTTACCTCCTGCCTTGGAGGGATTTGCTCTTGTGTTTGCTGTTCTGTGGAGGCAGGTTCCTTGGCTGTACCTTCCTACTGCTCTACTTGCTGTTCCACATTTGGAGGTGATTCTTCTTGCTGCACTGTTTTGCCTTTAGCCATGTCTGTTGCTGGATCAGTTGTTTTGGCAGGCTGCTGGGGAACGGTGGATGAAGAGGCAGCTTCTCCAAGATGCCGAGGGCCTGAAGACCAAACCTGTCCAAAATATTCCAAGTCAACTACCTTTTCTAAAGTTTTAATGGCTTTCTCTGCTATTTCTTCTTCAGTATAATCTTCCACTAATGTGCCTTCTTTCCACTCTAATTGGTTAGCATATTTTTCAACTTCTGGAATGCTAATGTGGTCATATGTAGCAAGCCTATGCTTGATTCTTCTGAGGCTTATGAAATGGTTAGGGTCATAGGGTGCCCAATAGAAGCTTGTCTTGAGGTGGAGGGCTTTTAGCATTTGGTCTGCCTCATCCCAAGCTTCTTCCCTCTTATTAAAGATGAATGGACCCAATTGATGCTTAATTTTCAGCTGTGCCTTCTTGTTTCTGCTATGGAAGTGAATCATATCTGCATTGCCGAACTGCCTGAAGTATTCTAGTGCAAAGAGTCTCATGGGAACATACTTTGGTAGCCTGTATGGTGCTAACTCACAGCCATATATCATGATCACTGTATGGTCTTGGTAAAAGTACCAATCCCCAATGCTATAGTTCTTAGAGAGCTGGAGGATTTTCTGCATATCATCAGTGAGTCTAGGAGGAGGGGAACTCTGCAGCAGTGACAAGGCTGGATGAATGAATAGGTCAATAAACTCACAGTAGGTGTATGGTGAATAATGAATATGATGACATACTGATGTCCAAAACATTACAGATCTTTGGTTTCCCTTTGCATCTAACTTCTTGAGGAAGACAGGGAAGTTGTCAGGCTGATTGTACAATAGCAGATGATATATATAGGAGGTGTATTTGAATACTCTCTCTCTCTCCAAGTTCATGAACTGTTCATGAATTTTGTTGGCTATAAATGTAGCATAGTCATACTGGACAGCAGGGGGCTGTCCTGGGGTAAAAATGGATAGCACTACCAGTGTTGTCTCATCCACAAACTCACTGGTCTTGAACCCTAGGATGGAAGATATGATGTCTACCAGCAGTCTCCCTATGTCATTGAACCAGTCATGCAGATAAGGGGGAGGCTGTCGGGGCTGGTACTCTGGACGCATAAATAATTGGCCAATTCTTGTAATTTGTGAGTTGGAGAGCTTGGCACCCTGCTCTAATAAAAGCTGCATAGAAAGAGGAACCAGTGGCTTTGTAGGCTTAAATTGTAGCATTTGGTTGATGGCCTCAGGAGTAATATGGAATAAGACAGAGCCTGAAGGACTCAGAACAACTCTTTGATTGGGGTCATAGTTTGTGCAGCATTGGTGAATCAAGTCAGGGAACTCATTGACCTGAGGGCGATAGTAAATTGGCAAATTAGATTTCCAGATTCCCAGGAGGTCTGTACCATCTCTGTGCTTCTTTCTCAACTCACAAACTATTTCTATGTGGTATGTGATGCCCCGCTCTACAGTTTCTCTCATCTGATAATCTCTATCAGCAAGGGCTAACCATTCCAGGTTCTTGTGTGGGGCATTTAATGGGGCAATGTTTAATGCCACAGGGGTCTCCATGGTTAACTGATACTTGGAATTATATTTGAACTTGCCTCTTGGGCATAGCAATACAGAGCAGTGGATTTCAATGAGCAGGGCAATTATTTGCAGAGAGAATAAGGTAAATTGGGGTGAAACTGAGTTGAAATGCTCCTGGGAGAGATTCAACGAGCAAATGCTCGGATTGAGGAATGCTTTTTCGGTGAGTTTGTCTGGCAATGGTTTAGTTTTGAAAATGCGCCATAAGCTGTGGATTTGTGGTAATTTGGCACAACGGGGGACCTCTGTGGGTGAACTTTGGATTACAGCGTGGAAAAGAAACACTGGTTACTAAGGATTCCTAGCAATTCCTGTGTTTTCCCTCTTTTCTTGCTTGTTTCAGGGAATTATACAAAAACCAAGGCACGCAGAGGGAAACCGATAAATACCTGGGTACAATATGACAATGGTGTTGATATACAGGTGAATTCACGGCGCCAGCAGCAAGGGAGCAGTCTTCAGAGTTGGCGAACAGGCAACGTAACCGCTCATGCAAGAGTACAGTGAGTATTTTTGCAAATAACGCGAAAAAATGACTTTTTGGGCAAAATAGGGATAATTTGGCCTTTGGCGCCTTTTGTTGGATGATGTCAGCATGATGTGATAGGTGGGGTCGGTTACGGAATGATGATGTGGCGGCCAGTGAGCGGCTCTACGTGGACAGGTGACATGGCGGACAGCTCGGAGCAGTGGCGGATGGGGCAGTAATGTAATGCTGAAGCGGCAATGACGTGGGGGTGACGTGGGAGTGACGTATGGCGGAAATAGGAGGGCGGTCAGCAGTAATATCGGACCGCTCAAGGTACGGGTGTGGTTTTGGCAGGAGGCCGCCCGACGAAATCTAGAAGCGACACGCGTCCGAGCCCTGACGTCACCCTCTAACAAATTTCGGGCGCTAACGTTCAGGCATCGGGGGTGGTCCGATATTGTTGTGGGCCGTCGGATGGGAGGGCCCGAATCCGACGGTCGACGGGCTGCGGAGGTGATGGGTGGATACGGCGGGTCCTAGCGGGGATTTTAATAATATTTTTTGTTTTTTTGCGGTGCGGCGTGTCGAAACACAGACTTTGGAAAAGCGTAAAAAGTGGGTTTTTTAACAAAGTTTTATACAATGGCGTGGATAGTGCACTGTGATGGGTTTGTAAAGGGGATAAGGGTATGAACAGGTTATTAAATTAACCAAGTGTTAATTCAATCCCTGACTTCAAACGAACCAAATACAACAAAACCATTGATTCTGTATGATTCTCCAACCTTTGAAAATATGGCTAAAATGCCAAAAAGGGAGGTATTTACATATTTTGTGGGATTTTTTCACAATAGTGCTGTAGTAGTAGGGGAAAAGGGGAACATAGGGAGTTAAATAATAAGGTTAGTAGTTAATATGGATGGGAGATATGAGGGATTGGAAGTGAGGAATAGAGAACTAAGTTTAGTGATTAAAATTAGATTTTTAGAAGTAGATGGGGAATGATTTTACACAAGAAATGTGGCTTCTTTTCGGAGAAGAAAGTGAGAACTTGTCATGAAATTTCCAAGAAGAAATACAAGGAGGATTATTTAGGAAAGTCCTGAAGTCCTCCATGGGCTGTTAGAAAGAGAGTCTTTGGGGGAAAACAGGGGAGTTAGACATGCTTCTATATTTTGCCTTCAAAATGCTGCATAGATACCTTTGCAACTGCTAACATATGCCTTCTTGATCAAGGCCAAAACTGAATAGGATAAGGATTCTGCAACTTCTGGCTACCTACCCAACTTAGAACCTAGCATTTTTTGTTACTTCAGGGAGGGTGCACTTAGACTTGCAAACCCTCATATGCTCTTTTCTTTTTGCTGCCCTCCTATCTAAATCTACCCTTATATCTTCCAAGGGCCCAGATTAAGCTAGTGGGCTCCTTTCTTTCTCTATCCAGCTAGTCATCTGTCAAGCTTGAACTGTTTGAACAGGTACTCATTACCTACTCTAAAACAAGCAATTTAAAACATGGCATGGCCCAACTTGAACTGTTGAGCCATACATCAAGATAGCAGTGGCATTTTGATTGGCCACTTTCCTGGTCTTTCTTTGGGGTTCATTTCAATTCTTTTTTCTTTTGACCATTTCATTTTCTTGCCTTTTGATTATTCTTTTAAGGCATACCCTCTTTGCATTTTTTAAATTTTTGCTTTGTCCACAAAAATGGAACCTTTGTATCACCAAAGATGATCATTTTTAGCACTTCCACTGTCAATCATGAAATATGACACCCTATTGGTATAGGAAGCTAACATGCTCTATGCTCTTTGATTAAAAGAATCTGATTGCTCTATCCCTATTAGCTAAGGTTTTCATTGTTCAAATTGAATGAAAAGAATGCTTATCATATTAGTTGCATTATAGGAATTTCAGAAACCATCACGTGGTGAACTTGAAAGGAAAATTCTTAAGCAAGATCAACTTAAAATTAATCTCAGTTAACCTAATGGAACATTGTCACCTAACACAAAACATTAAGAGGTTTTAGGCTAGAGATGTGTTCCGGCATCGTAAAACATAGCAGCTATCGCTAACTTGTCTGTGATATATTCCGAGAGTGATACCTCATTCCATGTACATGAGTATATCATAGCTCATCCATGTACCTTCAGATATATAGGGCGGTGTTACAGTTCATAAAGTATAAAGGAATGCTCTCATTGTGCGGTTTCACATTAGACAACGCTAACACGAATTGGGCCTCCACGTATTTTCAGGTATATATGGGAGGACTACATTAGTTTGCTATCCATCCTTAGGTAACCAGTCGTCCACCTTGTACACTGTGATAAATTGAACACATCATTCGGGGAGATTGCCTACACGTATGTTAAGTCCTCCATTTACTGAGGCAGTATATTGCAGTTCACAGTTGCTTGGTAATCCTTTGCCTAGATTATCCCTATTTTGTTTTGTTATGCTATTTTGATTAAAATAAAATTAATTGACCACACATCCTCCACGCTCACTCCTTAGTTGATCTTAGGTTGAGACATATGGCAACAAATCCGGAGTCCACCGATCAAGGAATTCCTTTTGATGGGAATCCTAGTCCTTTTCCTCCTTTCGGAAATATTGGTGCTCCTTATATGGCTACATTGTCCCTTCTGGGATTTACCATTGGCTTGCCAGTATGGTTTTTTTCAACCTCCTTGGTTCAAAATGTTGTGATTTCTCTGCAATCGAGTACTCCTCCAACTGGACAAAATCAACCTCCAGTTGATCCTAAAGTTGACCCTTTTCCTTCTTCCTTGTTTTTTTCTTCCTCCCCTTCTTCCTCTTCGCCTGGTGAAAGTATTGACACTAGTAACCAGGCAGCTAAGAAGAAGAAGAAGAAGAAGAAGAAGAAGAAGAAGAAGAAGAAGAAAATTCAGCATGGGGACAACCAAGCAACCATTGCTTTGAATGAAACTTCTGATGAGAAATCGTTCGATAAGCCTCACAAAGTTCGATATCCATGCAAACTTTGTATGGGAGACCATATTCTTTGAAATTTTCCTGATATTCCTCAAATCTTAGAAGAATGGTATTCTCGTTCACATCGTCCCGTGTCATCAACTTCTGGAGATCATGCTGGTGACACACCATCAACTAGTGGTACTAAAGTTCATAGAAAGAAGGGTAAAGTTAAGTTTCCTTGTAGGTTATGTGAAGGGAATCACCCCATTAACCTTTGTCCCTATCTAGATGAAGCCAAAAAAATGTTGGATAATTTTCTTGCTTCTTTGCAATGACTTCCATCTGGTTACAAGAGACTCTCTCTTAATTCTTCACTAGTTGATAAAGTGACTGACCCAAATCAACCATCGATAAAACCCACTCTCTCTGAATGTGAATCCCATGATTCTATACCTGACCAATCATAGGTCGAGGGAACAATTGACCCGATTTCACCTTTAGTTAATTGTACCTTTCCCAAAGAGAGTGAATATGATACCACTCAAGTTCTTTTTGTTTCTTCACATTCCAATGAGCTTGGGGGAAATTTTCCTATTCCATCAATACAGGAGGAAAATCCTCCCACTATCGTAACTCAAGGGGTTAATTCTCCCGTTTCTACAGTAACCCCTCTAAGTAGTCTAGTCACTTCCTTTGATTGGAATCGACTGACAGGATGTCATCTTCCTTCTTATGTGCCTTTCCAGATCATAGTACAAGTTTGTAATATGATTGTACCTGGCACTATTATAGATGAAGGTGCATCTATGAGTATCCTTTCCTCCACTGCTTGGCAAGTGCTCGGTTCGCCGCCACTTGTGCCTGTTACCCAGAATTTGTTGGCTTTTAACAGAGGAACCAGTCAACCATTAGGGATCCTTCCTCAGTTGTCTATTACTTTAGGGGGGGGGGGAATTGTTTATCTCAATGTGATGGTAGTCCCAAGCCCTTTAGATTACAATTTACTTCTTAGGCGCGACTATGTTTATGACATGGGAGCTATTGTTTCAACACTCTTTCGAGTGATGTGTTTCCCGCATGAAGGCAGAATTGTCACCATTGACCAACTTTCATTTCCCAGTCCAAATATGGCTTCCAGTCAACCATATTCCCTAAATGGTCCTTTTATCCCAATGGTATCTTCCCCGCCACGGGTCAATTATGTGGCAACCCATTCCATGCCTACATCAACTGATGATCAATTCCGTGATGTTGTACATTATGTACTGGGGGCATTGGAACCAGATCTCGGATTCCTTGTTACAGATCCCTTCTAGAGCATTGTTCTCCCATCTGATGAGAACCTCTTGGAAGTCATGACCTCTTATGGGTTGTGAACAAGGACTATGAGGATAGTTCTTGGTCTTGTGTCAACCTCGTTAAAAAATGAAACAAGGAATATGAGTAGAATTCCTTGTCTTGTGTCAAGCTTGTTAAAAAATGAAACAAGGAATACGAGGACAGTTCCTTGTCTTGTGTCAAACTCATTAAAAGGGGAGACAATGAATATAACGCAGTTGCATTTCTTTTGTCAAGCTCGTTAAAAAATGAAATAAGGAATCATGAGGATAGTTCCTTGTCTTGTGTCAAGCTCATTAAAAAATGAAACAAGGAATAAGAGCATAGTTCCTTGTCTTGTGTCAAGCTCGTTAAGAAATGAAACAAGAAATCTGAGCAGAGTTCCTTGTCTTGTGTCAATCTTGTTAAAAAATGAAACAAGGTCCCCTGGAGCAAAGTTCCAATTCGAGTTTTTGATTAGATCTCGTAAAACCCCAGTCGAGTCTTTCACTTGATCTCGTAAATGAACCTTCATTCCATCCACCTGATAGCCACGAGTATTCTACTTAGGTGAATGCAATGAAACTTGGGGGGCATGCACCTAGAATCGAGTCATCATGCTCGGGGCATGTAAAACAATCTCAAGCATAGTTTTTTCTTGTTTCAAGCTTGTGTAAAAATAAAACCGATTCCAAGCATAGTTTTTCATTTCAAGCTTGTGTAAACATGAAACTGAATCCAAGCATAGTTCCCTATGGTTCAAGCTTGTGTAAAATTGAACCCATCTCCATTTTAACCCTCATGATTTCCATTCTATCAGCCTCTTCCATTAGATGAGCCTTAGTTTTTCTCCTTCCATCGTCACTATCTTCTTGGCCGATCATACGCTTTCACTTGGTTGTTTTACCCTTTTGAGGAATAGTTGCAATGAGTGGTCCTATTAGCCAACCTCTTGACCATTACATGTTTTAAGAAGTTCCAACATCACCGGAATCAGTTGCTATCCTAGACACCACTCATTCCTCTAAGTGGTGTCCTCTTTAAGCTCTTTCCAGACTCAAAATATGAAAAGATTGCTTAGTTATTGTCCTTTTCAGCTTGTTAACGAATTGGAAATGACATCTACTCAGTATAAGTTTAACCCTTTTCCGGACTGATATTATTTATGAAAAAGGAATACTTTGATCGAACATGGTCAAAAGGTTCTCTCTTGTATTATTTTATGCTTTTTTGGACTTGAGAGACAAATTTACGAAAAATAACTTGTGGAGTTTTCTTTTTGTCCCTTTTCAAACTCTATAAACATGAAAAGGATCGAGTTATCATTATCGTTAAACTCGTTAAAACATCAAATAGTGACAAACTTGTCCATCATGACAAGACCGAGTTTCACCTTTGCTAGACTCGTTAAAACATCACATAGTGATGGATTCACCCGAAGGGTGGAATTATACAACAAGCATATGTTATCCTCCTCAAGCTTGATAAAAATAAAGAGGTATTGGTCAGCAATGACTGGGGAAAATGGGAAAAGGGGTAAACCACTTTATGGTAGCAGGTCGCTCTTGAACATGACACTTTCACTTCATCTCTATGACTACTTGGGTTGGGTTATCTGCTTGATGGTTATCATACCTATGGTCTATCATACCATCCATTACTTTGGTTTTGGGTCAATGCTGCCAATTCATTTAGTGTCGCCGACATGTTCAAGAGAAGTCACTTAGTTAAATTCATCCTTTGCAATACTCATAAACCTTTATTTTCATGACTGCCATTCCTAAACCTTGTGTCGTCAGTCACATTCTATCTCCAAAAATCATTACACTCATTTTGTGTCATTGATGTGGTATACATCAAGGCCCTCCTGCGATGGGTCGCTTCTTGTCGACATCATCACATTATCCAAGAAGTTGACTTAGAAACACCCTTCTAGTACCTTTAGGCTTGCATACATCAATGGCAAGTTTCTCGCTTCTGGCGATAGGTTGACATCACTGACCTTCAACCGAAAGGCATTGTATGGTGTTCGAAATCAAAACATCCATTCACACCATGCAGAATGTACTACAGCACCTTGAGGATCATTATCATTATCGGTGATTTATCTCTCATACTCCAGATACATATTCACATGGTTAGATTCATACTCGAGTGAACAATTGAATGAGATATAAGACCCCAGATCTAGTTTCGTCCATCCGGGCTGCGATTGTAGGAGAGTACTAAATCATCTGTACGATGGATTTACACAGATGGTCCTCCTATCATGGGTCTATATCTATAGATGACTATCTGATTTATGTACATGTAACGAAAAGTTTATATGTTGAGCATGGGTATGCCTTCCCTCAGTGATTCATGAAAAATCCAAAATATCATGATATTATGTATTGTAATTGATGCAGGTCACCATCCGCCTCAGAACCTCCTCATCACATCGTAAAGCATATCACTTGACATTATCATTTTCAACTTCATTCTTTAGGGGCAGCGATTACAGGTCTATTTGGGCACATCACTCCCAACATTCAGATCAATACTCTTAGGGCTCATCAAACCCTAATTCAGTTGCTACATGCCCTAGACAAGTCATCACATTGAATGCCATCATTCCTAAGGCCTGAAGACATCCTGAAATGAGTCCTTGAGGGATCAACGCAACCTTGGTCAGGGGAAAATGTGTTGTAGAGCACTTAGGCCCATTCAAGCTTGCTCTGTAGAGCACCTAGGCCCACTTTGACTTGCACTAGGTGAGATTGAGAGAAATATTCATAGGGTTATGGGAATATTCCTACATTCTAGACTAGTCTAGAAGATTCCCACCTCTTATCCTCTCCTATGAGCTCAAAATTGGATAGGGAATGAATAAAATAACCTCCTATCCTCTCATCCCTTCCTCCATGGAAACTAAATCCCAAATTGGAAAGCCATTCAATGCCCAATTTATGACAAAACCACCTCCATTTCCCTATAAATTGATCACTCATCATAGTGTTCAGGGGTTGGACTTTGAAGAATTATAAGGAGATACTATTGGATTGAGGTTTGAGATCATAAGAAAGTATTGTTATGCTGTCAAAGTGTTGTGATTTTGGTGTGATGAAGGATGGAACTCAAGCTAGATGAGTGACATGGGATCAAACTTCTTTATTTGTAACTCTTCCTTCTACTTAATAAAGTTGTTTACACGTTTTCCCATATTCTTGTCTTTATGTATGATGATTATATTTTTAAATGCTTCGATTCCATTTTCGTATAGTAGATAGATCCCTTGTTTTGATTGGTTTTTGTCCTCTGTTTATGATTGCATGTACTAATCGAGCGGATTCAGTTTGAGAAGGAGCGACAAGAGCTATTCAAAGGAGACAAAGGGAAGTGAAAGATAACAAGTAGGTCCCTTGTCTTATTTATCTTCTATAGGAAAAGGTTAAACTCTTTAATTCTGTTATTCTAAGTGTAGCTACCCACTTAGGGAAGTTGTGTTTATCTGTAGATGAAAAATTCCACATAACAACAATCTTACCTGAAGTGACTATAGGAGGATGCACAACCAGGTTTCTATAGCCTTGAAGGATGTGGAGATGTGGTATTATTACGTTCTTTTATTCTTAACATTCACAAATCACTTCGCCACATTACATCAATAACTTATACATATGATATCAAACCATAAAAAATCATTGTACTGAAATCAAATGCAACTGCAATAACTACAACACTAAAACAAATAATAAGAAAATATACACATGAAGACACCAAATTACCGTGTTTCACCCCAATGTGGGGCTATTTCCATAAGAACTATTGCTCAATATAATGAATCTTTGACAACAAATAGTTCTTGGCTTGCACACTAAGATGCAGGTTGTTTGTGCCCTCAGCTGTATACTTAGGCCTTTGCGCACTCAGCTGCAGAGCCTCTCCTTCGCTACAAAACTACATATGATGATAATACAACCATAACATTGATTTGGATCATAAATATGCCTCTCTTATTTATTATTTTACCATATATATACTATTACATCGGAGGGTTACATCATTACAATACCATGGTCAAAATACCATGGAATCCATAAAAAAGCTACTATGGTTTGAAAACCATTGATCTCTTACAAAATTTTGTTATTTTACAAAAAGGAGGGGATTCAACTTGCCCTAAAGCCCCCATACCACACGGCATATTTACTGCATAGTCCACTTTGCGCTCCGCTACATTCTCCACTGCACACTCTGCTCCACCAAATGCAGATTCTTTGCCAAAATCTAGGCCAAGTTGGGTTGTGCCCAACATGCCCCCAACACTCAATTGTGACTCGTCCTAAGTCACTCAACCATTTTTCCTATAATATTTGTTGCGATGTTGTTGTAGGCATTGTTTAACTGTTGTAGAATCTCTATGACTTGCTTCTATTTGCTGCACACTTCCTCCAATAGTGCTTCTGTCACATGTTTCATAGTATTTTTCACCATTGTTGTCTCCCTTTGTCGAAGCTCTTGAAGCTTCTCATCTAATGCTTGGGATATGTGGAGAGCCTCATCCTGCCATGGTTTAGTTCTCTCTATCAAAACCTGCTCTTCCTTCCTTAGCTCCTCAATCTTCTTCTAGAGGGAATTTCCCTCATTAATCTTTGCGAACTTCTACGAGATTGGTAATGTCTTTGCAGTTGCTTGAATATTTTCCAACTGATGCTGCTTTTGTTGAGTTTCTTCATGTAGTCTCTACACATTTGGATTTTCCTACAACAAATTCCAAATATGTAAACTCTCATCCAAAAGTTTCCCACACTCTACCACTGTAGTGGAGATGTTGGCCATTGCAGCCTTCAGGTTAGTCTCCTTCTACTCCCACAATTCTTGTGGTGTGGTTTGTTACATAGTATTTTGTCACACTTCCCATCCCATATAATGAAGCGTCAAAATGATGAAAGTGGTTAGTGTATTCACCATGAAAAACATACAAATGCATCCCTAAAGAAGAGAAGAAAAGTTTCCCTCAGAGAGTTTTGAAGAAGTTTGCCTAAAAACCTAGTTTTCAGGATCAATGCTTTTTGTACCACTACTCGCCCATGCTGATGGCTTGTTGCAGCATACTAAGCTAGCGCTGCTAGTGCGAATTTTCATAGGAAACCCATGTTGAACCTCTACTAAATTTTTTTCCTAAAGTGGAGGAGAAGCTTCCGGTACTAGAAGCCTCGAGAACGACGAATTGGATATTTTTGAATGAGGATATGGTCAAGGTCTCCCATTTTAAGTCCTTGATCCTACCTTTAGGGATAATCCCCTTAAGGTGTGGAACTTCTTCCCCCTTTTTTGGATCCCTAAATCCCTCTCCTTTCCTATAAATGAAATCCCTTCTATCCCCAACTATTTGGTCATTGCTTTTTTGCATTCCTATGCTGAAACTATGCCTAAACGCTGCCCATATTACTAAGGAGAAGGAGTGCTTGAAGGTATTGGATTGGACTTGGAAATACACCACAAAGGAGGCTTCCAACATCAAGGCACATATGGTTTTATGCTTCCCTCATTTCTATTAATAAATACATCAGGTGTTTACTTTCCATAAGTGTATAAAGTGTTATTCATTTAACATGATATTCCTTGATCTTCCATGTAGTTTATGTTAGAATGAATTATGCTATGTATGATCTTGTCTCTTTTGTTTGATCTTCCTTGCAGGTACCCATCCACAAAGGTTTAAAGAGAAATGAACCTAGAAGCGAGAAGGTCGAGGATGACATCAATGAGTGCTTAGCATCAGAGTGAGGTAGGTTATCTATCTTACTTTTCATTTTCCAACATAAAATAGGAAAGCCTGCACTTGTTTGTCTAGTTTGTTGCTAGATCCTCTCATAGGACTAGAGAGATTGCTTCTGTCCACAAAAGGGATTGTCTTCACAACAAAATGGTGACTCCACTAGGGAGCCTATAGCCCTTTCAACCTCTTTCTTGTGTTTGGTCTATTTGATCAGTTTGGCCAACTGTTTAGTCATCAGTCATTTGGATTCTGTATAGGTCTGCACTTTGAGTAATCAGTCCTTTAGAGTGTTAAGTCTAGACTTATTTTTGAAATTATTTTTATTTTTCCAAGTTTTTCTCATCTAGCGCGGTTATTACTGGAATAGTCGCAGTGCTAGCGCGGTTTTTCACTAACAGTAGCACTAAAAACCCTATCTGCATGGGTTTTGACTGTCACAATGGTGTTGATCCCTGAAGCTTGAGAAATTTTAGGGTTTTTGTAGGAGAGTCTATTGTGTCTTGACCTATGAGGTATTTCCCTATTCTTTGTGCTTGGATTTGTGACTGCTTTGGCTAATTATCTTATTAATTTGTGAAACTCATCCCATTTCTTTGAAGTACTAGAAGTGAAGTCTGATTGAGTTCTTAGGGTTTTAGGTCAATTGGATTCATTGCTTGCTTCTTGTTTGTGCCATTGGGATACTGATTTTGCTATTGATTAAACATTGTTAGTTCTTTTGGAAATCATTAAGAAACAACATTTGCATTTGTTTTAGCTTTTACTTCAAAATTTACTTTTCAAATTGCATTAGATTATTTTGCATTGAAATTCATTTTTGGTTTATAATTAAGCATAGATCACATTGTTTGATTCTGAAAGCTGAAAGAAGTGTATTATCATTCATTCAAAAAGAAAAGTGAAAAAATATTTTTATGTAGGTTCATTTGAATCGAATTCCATTTTACTTTGGTGAGTGCATTAAATGGAAAGTGAAATATTATTGTAGCTGTATGTTAACAAATTGAATCTCATTTTGTTTTTGTTGGGTTTGTTGAAATAGTGAAAGTGAAAGTGAAAGATAGGAAGAATTTGTTTGCTGCATACTTGATCATTGCATCAGTGTGTGAACCTCTTCCTTATGTTAGATAACTCTGATTGAATTGAAAAGAATCATTTCTCATGCTAGATTGGATCATAAGGTGTTAAGATGACATTGATCTTTGAGACTTAAAACCAAAACTTAATTGAAGATCAACTTAAAATTTACTTAAATTAACCTAAGGAGCATTTCTCATTAACGAAAAAATTTAGAGGTCTAGGCTAGAGACATTTTCCGGTGTCATTAAACGTAGGAGATGTTGTTACTTTCCAACGTTGTATCCTGAGGGTGAAATCTTGTTCCATGTATGGAAGTGTATAGGGTCATTCTCCAGTACTTTCGGGTATATCAAAGGCACTCCACGCATGATAAGTATAAAGGAATGCTCCCATCGAACGGTTACACATTAGAAAACACTACTACAAACTGCACTCCCATGTACCATCATGTATGTATTGGGAGCCCCATATAGGTTGCTATCTAGCCATAGGTAACTGAGTCTGTTGCCTTGTATACCATGATACACCAAACACAACATTTGGGGAGATTGGCTACCCTACGTTAAGTCCTTGGTTCCACCAAGGTGTATATAGCAGTTCATGGTTTCTTGGTAAACCTTTATAGTAAAATCAGTCGACCACAAAATCACTAATTACCCATGAAACGAAAACCTACTTTTGTCCTTAACATTAATGGTTAATTGTAGAATTGGTTTTAAGCCCAAGACATTCACCAACACACATTTCTGATTCATTTTTTGAAAATACATTGTGGCAGAACCACCAAGAGTCCCAAACAAGACCCCAGATATCTATGGAAATACTAATGCACCTGATTCACCTAGAATTGTAAGTTCCGATAACATTGAGCTTGAATCCCTTGAAAATCAAGGAGTTGAACTTGGTCTTGTCCTAATCATCCAACCCCTTGCTTCCTGACCACCTCCAAAGTCGGTAGGCTCATCCCAGGACTCTCCTCTGGATAGTCCTCAACCTATTTTAGATTTCTTACTTTTTCCTCCTAATCCACTCTTTGAATCAGATTCTTCTATGTATTTATCGCCTCCACATCCATATAGTCCATTTGATACTCCCAACGTACCTATTAGTCCTTCTCCTAGAACGACTTGGGTTCCCAATAGAGAGATGTTTCCAATCGTTGCACCAAAATGTGACAACCCACCTGTAGGGTCAACACCCCAAGGTATTCCAATGGAAACTTTTGGAACTCACATTCCCAGTATAGAGATTGATCCTTTGTCACTTCTTCCTCCTGAAGGCTTTCCTTATGTTTCCACTCCCTACATGAAAACGGGGCCAAGTACACCTCCTCCTTATAGTATGCCCTTGGTTCCGTTGGGTTATAACTCTCTCGGCAATGCTTTTTTAGATAATTCTGGCACCACTTCACTGTTTCATAATCCCATTTGGTCCTCTGGTGTCACGCCTACTACCAGCTCATTTTTCCCAAACATGTTGGTAACTTCCCAGACCCCTACCCAACCTACAATGTTGGTAAGTGAAACACATGTTCCTCTTAATCTTTCTGCTCCTCCTACTATAGCCACAATAACTATAGTTCCCAATGTGAGTGGAAAACATACAAATTCATTTGTTCCAATGTCTGGGGGGCAATATCCTCCACCCTACGTTCCTCCTGCTTCTAGTGGAAGCTATCCACCCCCTTCGGGGGCAAGTCAACCCATTAGCACTATTTCTAACCCAAGTGGAACATAAATTCCATCTGTATCAGGAAACATTATAGGGACCCCTTTACAAGGGAATTAAGTGCCTTTGACTCAACCTTCCTATCAATAGCCCTATACTCCTATAGTCTCTCAACAAATCCAAACTTTGTATCAGTAGGTAGGTCCTCAAATGCAATATGCTTATGGGACTGGTAATCCTCCTCTGTGGCCATAGATTCCTATTCAACTGCAACAGGGACCCTACCCGTAGCCACAGCCGCATGTGTCCTATCCGCAACCACAATTGTAGGTGTCTTACCCACAGCCAAAACAGTAGGTATCTTACCAATCCCAACAGGGACCTTACCAACAACCAAAACAAGAAGTTCCTATTTAACCCCAGTAAGGACCTTACTGACAGCTAACAGATTCCTTACCAATCCTAACAAGGATCTTACCAACAACCATTGCCACAGTCATAACAGATGCAATAAGGACCTTACCAACAACAATATGGTCAATTTTCTTTGCAAACTCCATACATCCAATATGGTCACTAGACTTAGTATGGTCAACCTATTTATGGTCAACCTACTTATGGTCAACCTCCATATAGCCAACCTCCATATGTTCAACCTCCATGTGGTCAAAATCCTTATGGTGAACCACCTTATGGACAAAATCTACCACAATGGGGTTAGACCCAAACTTAGCAAGGTTGGAATACTTAGTTTGGTACATACCGGAGATCCTATACTCCATACAACCCTCAGCTGCCATTTTTGTCCACATTGGAATTGTCAGTTGTGTCAAGGCTTATGAATGACCCATTACTTCACTTGCCATATTGGCCTTTGGTACCAACCAAAATTCCTAATGATTGCCCCAAATTCGAAGGTAAATCTAGAGAAGACCCCCAAGAACACATTATGACTTACCATTTATGGTGTTCCTCTAATTCTTGGGTTGATGATTCTATTCGATTATGTCTTTTCCAGTGCACTTTAATGGGTGCTACTGCCAAATGGTACATTGAGATCCCTCGTGGTGCTTTTCAAGACTTCAATACTTTTGCCATGGATTTCCTCACCCACTTTCAATTTCTTGTCTGGTATGAAACTGGAGCCCATCTCCTAACATCTTTGCAACAAAAGCATTCTACTCACATCTCTGATCATATCCATGAATGGAGGCATATATGTCATCTTATCAAATTCAATATCCTGGATAAGCTTTTGACTGAATGGTTCACTAAATCATTCATCCCTCCTATTGCTAAATACATAGCCATGGGTGGTTGTGTGACTAAGGAACAAGCTATCACCCGTGCATAGTATTTGGATTTGGTTTATTCACAATCTAGCACATTATATGAAATCTTACCTAGTGCCCATCAAACATCGACTAGCCTTGCTTCTTCTAAACCCACAGATTCACCACTTATCAAAGGAATCATTAGATTTGTGGTTCAGTGGTCTATAAGTACTCCAACTACTTCTTCAAAACCTAAATCTACTATGGCCGCTGCAACTTCCAAAACTATTGATACTCCTAAGAATCCTGGTAAATCCTCAGAGGTAAATGTTATCCATTCTACCACAACAGATAAATCCTCGCAATGTAAGAAGAAGGGTAAAGGAAAAACTAAACAAGATACCCCTAAACAGGATTCCCAAAAACCGTTGGCTGATGACATGCCCAAACAAAATCCTAAATATCCTTGCCTTATTTGTGATGAAGATCATTACCCTAAGGATTGCCCTAGATGTGCTGAAGTAAGTTGTCTTCTGAAAGGCAATATATAGATGCCAATGTGCTTAAGGAACCTTTCCCGTCTTAGTAGATGCAACTGGTAGAACAACCTCATTCTCACACCTCTAGAAGCTCTCAAGTGTTTATGAGTGGCTCATAACAGATTTTTGTAGCCCCGAGATTGAAAGATTATCCACCTCCTAATAAATCTATAGTGGAGAAATATATCATTGATGTTCCCTCTTCCTCCACTCCACCCAATTCCGGTCCTCTCTATATTGAGAAACCTAGCACCAACTTCATAATCTGACCACCCCCTAAAGGTGTTCTTCAGAAATCATCCTATAATTTGAATGTGGGAGTTGCCCAACACTACAACGTTGTAGAAGACATGGATCAAGCACCCTTAGCGATGTTGGCTTTGGAAGCACTTCAGATGTGTCCATCACAAAGGAAGGCTTTGCTATATGCTATTGGAGGAATTGATCCCACAGATTCCAGTCTGATTACTTTTGATCTCAAAAACCATGTACCTTTCCTACCACCTCAAATTTCTTTTCTCATTCAAGTTGTTGTTATGGGCAAGACTATCCACCGGACTATTGTTGATGAAGGGGAATCCACATGCATCATGTCCATCTCATGTTGGAGATCTATTGGTTCTCCTCCTCTAAACCAGTCTCTGAAGACTTTAGAATATTTCAACGATCGAGGTTCAACCCATATGGTATTCTCAATTCTTTACCCATTTAGTTGGAGGGAAAGATGGTCAATTTAGAAGTCAAGGTTGTTGACACCAATCTCAATTACAACCTTTTACTTGGTCAGAGTTGGACTCATGCAATTTTTTGTGTGGTCTCGTCTCTTTTCCATGTACTCCATTTTCCCCACCAAGGGAAAATTATCACTATTGATCAGTTAGCTTTCTTTTTCTTTGACTCTGCAATAGGTAATGTGCCTTATGTTGGGAAAACCAACATCCCTTATGAACGTGTTGGAGTAGGCCTTTTCAAGGACCCTGCCTTAATGGGAACTTTTTCCCTTTCTCCTCCCTCCAACATTGCCTCAATTAACATGATCTCTTATAATTATGACCCATGTATTATTCCTTGTCCTGACCAGATCGACAATTTTGGCGATGCCATGTCACTTAGCCCAGTTGAGAAAGCTTATCAAACTATTCTTTTGGCTTTTGTGACTGTATCTACAACTCATGATATATTGATATTTTTCCTAGAATCGTATCTAAAAACCCTTGGCTTGGTTCTTCTAATTATAAAGATCCTTTGAATGAGAAGTTCCTGAATGATGAAATCATTGTTGAAGTCATGTCTCTATAAGAAACCCCCTGGAATGATATTCATCATCGTTCCTCTTTTCTTCGTAGCCCTGGGTCAATTCCTACCTATCTAGGTACTTTACTTTCTCCTAAAACAACTACTCCATTTCAGACACCTATCTTGGTTCATGAATTGTTGTTTGAAGGTAATTTAGGCAAAATTTCGGCAACCATGCCCATCGACATCTCGGTTAAACCCAAGATTGTTGAAAACATTCACATAGGGGCTGCTTATTCTCCTGATGAGATTAAGATTTATACAATCCTGTTCAAATAATTTAGTGATTTCTTCGCATGGTCTTACAAAGAGATTCCTGGCATCGATTCTAGTATTGTGGTACATGAGATTCCCACCTACCTAGACACGAAACCTGTGCGGCAATGTCATTGTCTGGTACACCCAAGGAAGGTAGAAGACATTAAGGGTGAAGTTGAAAAACTTCTAAAAGCTGGCTTTATTTATCCTATCCCACTGACATATTGGGTCTCCAACATCATTTTGGTAACTAAGAAACATGGAATCATACGAGTCTATATTGAATATCAAGATATCAATCGAGCTTGTCTGAAGGAAATTACCCTACTCCTTTCATTGAACATATTATCAATGAATGTGATGGGAGTGAAATTTTCTCCTTCATGGATGGATTCTCTAGATATAATCAGATTAATATCCTTCCTTCCGATCAACACAAGACTGCCTTTATCTATCCTTGGGGGAATTTCTCCTACAAAAAGCTTCCTTTTGGCCTAAAAAATGTTGGTGAAGCCTTCCAATGGGCCATTTCTTATGCCTTCCATGATATTAAAAATATTGTTAAGCCATATCTTGACAATTCACTTGCACACTCGCTTAAATGTCAAGACCATCCATCTCACCTTTGGGTAATTTTTCTTCATTGTCGACATTACAATATTTGATTGAATCCTCATAAGTGTGTCTTTTGTGTCGAATTGGGTCACCTCTCAGGCTCCGTAGTCTCTAAGGAAGGCATTTGCATTGATCCTCTCAAGGTGGAGGACATTGTCAATTTGGCAACTCCATCTTCCTTAAATCAACTCCAAATTTTGCAGGGGAATGAAAACTTTCTTCATCATTTCATCTCTAATTATGTTGAGCTTTCCAATGTTTTTACTTGCCTTTTGAAGAAAGGGGTCCCATTCATTTGGGATGAAATTGCTCAAAAGTCGTTTGGTGCTTTAAAGGCCACATTCATTAGCGCACCTTTGTTGTATCATCTGAATTATCATCATGATTATCTCATGTACTTAGTCGCTCCTGACAATACCATTGGTATGGTGTTGGTTCAGGATGATGACGATGAAAATGAGCATGTTATATACTATTTGAGTCATAACCTTTTTGATGTTGAGACTCGATATGCTCATGTAGAAAAGTTGACATTGACAACAGTTCATGCTCTCCAACATTTTCATCACTATATTCTCTTATGCAAAACTATAGTGATATCCGATTGCAACCCCATGACCTATATTCTATCTCGTCGGTTTCTTGGGGGAAAATAATCCAAATGGATTTTCATCTTACAACAGTTTGACTTAGAATTCACCAAGGCTAAGTTGAAGAAATCACTTGTTTTTATGAATTAATTTGTAACTTTCCCTCTGCAAATACGACTGCTGAATCTGATGAGACAATTCCTAATGAATCTCTCTTCCTTATTAGCACCCATGATCCATGGTATGGAGATATCATCATATATATCCAAACTCAAACCTTTCTATTAGAGTTATCTTGCTCTGAGTGGCACCAAATCCAATACCAGTCCCAACCCTATCGCATTATTGGGGATACCTTATACCGACTTGGTGTAGATTCAATCCTTTGACGGTGTCTGATGCATGAGGAAGTTGAGAAAGCTTTGAATGACTACCACTCTGGAGCCTGTGGTGGTCATATGTCAGGATATGCTACCACTCAAAAGATCCTTTGCGTTGATTATTTTTGGCCCTCTATTTTCAAAGATTGCATTCTTGCAGTCTAAAAATGTCATG
Organism: Pinus tabuliformis; assembly: GCA_031772625.1. NCBI lineage: Eukaryota > Viridiplantae > Streptophyta > Pinopsida > Pinales > Pinaceae > Pinus > Pinus tabuliformis. Next base: position 1,341,177,746 of record CM062804.1, on the reverse strand, counting down.
CTTACCAGATTTACAACCGGAAACAATGATCCCTGCCTACTCCTTTACATCCAGTTATCACCGTTGGTCCATTTTCCAAATGGGGCATTGATTTTATGACTTACAACCCTCACTCGGCCGGGGGGCATGGATACATCATCGTTTCTATTGATTATTTTATAAAATGGGTTGATGGGATGCCTACCTATAATGCTGATGGTGAAACTGTGGCTTTGTTTTTAGTCAACCATGTCATAGCTCGGTTCAGTGTACTGCAAGCCATAGTCACCGAGCATGGATCCCATGTTTGAAATCACATGATGACATAACTAACTGCTAAGTTGGGCGTACGTCACAATAGCTCAACTCCTTACTACCCACATGCCAATGACCAAGTTGACGATGTTAACAAATTTTTGGTCACAATGATTCAGCGAACCATTGGGATGCACAAAAATAAATGACACCTCATTCTTTTTTCGACATTATGGGCATATCAAACCAGTACCAAAACGGTGACTAGATTCACACCTTTTCAATTGTTTTATGGTCCGGAAGCCACCATATTTATTAAATGTGAAATCCCATCTTTAAAACTAGTTGTCGAATTACTCCCTAGTACTTCACCTAAGGAAGAATGATTACTTTATTTAGAATGTCTTGAAGAGACTCGTCGAATTGCCACATTTATAATTGAGTCTCAGAAAAAACAAGTTAAATTTGGTATGACAAACTGTGTCCCCTCATGCATATGGACAAGGTGACTTAGTCCTGTTATATGATCAGGCTAATGACAAATTAGGAGCCGAGAAATTCAAACCTATGTGGCATGGAACCTATATCATTAAACATGTATTATAAAAGGGTTCATATGAGTTAGTTGATTATGGTGGCAATCAGTTGTCTAAGCCCCATAATGAGCTCTACCTAAAAAAATATTATGCCTAGATTTTGCATAGATACCTTGTACATTAGTGTGCGTTTCATTCGTGGTTTCATTAGTGTTTGTTTCATTAGTGTGAATGTTTGCATTTTTGCAAACATGTTTTCCTTGCTTACCGCATGTTCCACTTGGTTTGTAGATGTTGATGAACCTTCTTCCTCATATCAGTTTCACTGATGGCACTTGCCGTAGTACATGAAATATCTCTTCCACTGCATGGGCACTCTATGCTCCCAATGGTGAGTTAGTGAGTTTACAGGGCATATGTCTAGGTCGTACAACTAACAATATTTCCAAATATAGTGCGATTGTCGAACTATTGTCAGAAGTTATTGCTCTTGGTATTAGGGTGTTAGTTGTTAAACTTGACTCACAACTCATTGTATTACAATTAAATGAGAATTATTCCGTCAGAAACCCTAATATTTTAAGGATGTACTTACGTGTTCATCTCTTGGAAAGACATTTTGATTACATTACCTATCAACATATTCTGAGACATCTAAATACATTAATAGACACATTGGAAAATCATGTATTAGATAGACATCTGCGATGCATGTAAAAATAAAACCATCACATAGTAGGAATAATAGATATAACAAGTAAAACATGCATATATATCTATGTATATATATATATATATATATATATATATATATAGATATATATATATATATATATATATATATATAGAGAGAGAGAGAGAGAGAGAGAGAGTTTGCAAAATGTCTATTACATCAAAATATCAAAATTTGTGTTCTGAGACACATAGCTTCTCGAGCCTACATAAGTGCAAAAAATGAAAACTAGAGATACGACTATCCACCGACATGGTGCTCATGGTAGCATGAAATAATTCTGGTAACTCGGTTCAACAATCGATGCAGTCTAGCTAACACTCCTACTGTGTGCCTATGATACCGCAATGACACCTCATCAATAGACGCATACTCTAGAATTCCTCTTGCTAAGGCTTCTAGGTTGTGTTCCACCTCTACTATCGGATCAACCTCCCCCTCGTAGGGTGCCTCCTCGATCTGCTGAGCCAACCTCCTAGCTATCAAAGAAACCCCTGGAGGTCTCTCTGGTCCAACATCTAAAAAAATAATAAGTCACAATTCTCAGTTTTCATAAAACAAAAACATCAAAAAACTTGGAAAAACCTCAAAAATAGTTTTTTACCTGCATCAGTCCACGATGTGCCAGGTGGATGTGGGAGGTCACGATCTCCCCAGAAGTCTGTACTAATGTAAGCCCAATCATCTACCATGATAAGCTATTGTTGCAACCATCCAAAGAATGTTGGGGGAAAAGGTATCTGCTGACCACCTTCATGACGAGGCATCAACGCACCCAACCTCAACAGTCGTGGATCCCTAGGTCATGGAGCCTCCAACTTTATCCATTGACACTTGAAAAATGGTAGAACATCAACAAGATAGATCCATAGCTGCATTGTTTCAATTTTCCGGTCTTGCATTTTGTAAGTTGGTATTTCATGCTGACCAACAAACCTTCACACCATTTAAATACTATGGGACTAAGACAATCTATGGCATACTGGAAGTGAGACTTAGCCACTTCGTGTAGGGTCTGAGCTTCAACTATTCAAGCCATGGTATGAAGAATTTTTCTCAGCGGGAGATTTGTGATAGTTTTTATGTATATTTTCCCACTCTTTGTTTTTTGAGAGCTGGGGAAATGTCTCACTAACAACATATATGTACTCTCTCCCCCAATACGAGAACCAGACAACTGAATTTGTTGTCCCCTTCTGGAAAAAACTGTAATGAAATAGATGTCTACAATATCTATCTTGAATTCTTGGTCTCCGATGATAAACATTTGGTGATCTACATCCCACCATCCAACTAAGTGCTACTGTAATTAAATCTAGGTCCTAATCCCGGGGATACGAAAGAATTTGAGTAGTCCATAATCCTGAAGAGCCCTTATGAAATTTGGATATTGGGCTTCCCAATGATCTTTTGCTTCATGCCCTCTTTCCTTCCATTCAATCACCATTTTTCAGTGAATAACCTGTGGAACATCCATAAACAAATATTTTATTAGCTTCTATGGAAGAAAATTTGAGAAACAATCATTAATATTGGAGGATTTTAAAAATCATTTATGATTCGATGCCAACACGACTGTTTCCCAATTTTTCTAGGCTTCCAGTACGATGGCACAGTTGAGCTCAGGGTGTGAAATGAGGGTCTGATGGGTAAACCCCGCGTTGATCACCCTCGACATAAAAAATTTCCCAACCCTCCTTACCATCTACTCTATGGATGAAAACACTTAAAAACACAACCAAAATGCAGAGGAAGGACAAATCTCTTACCTGTAGCAAACAGATCGTCGAAAGGTGTCCTGGATTGGTCGCACTCCTTGCCTGAAGATCGGGGAAAATTGGGGTAAAAAGTTCTCTCCAAATTACCAAATGTCAAATGGTAAATATGTTTTTACTTTTTGATTTTTTATAAGTTTTTTGAAATATTTTTACCATTTAGGGCACATTTTTTCTTATATTTTAATATTTTTTTCTCGAAATGGATAATGTGCATTCACTTGTGCAGCGATAGGTCATGGATAAATGGTGACAATGATTAATTTTTACTGAACTAACGAGTTTTATTTTATCACTTTTTCAGACTCATAAAAAATAAACGAAAAAGGAACCCCCTGGAGTCATCTTTCAGCTCTTTTCTGACTCTTGAAATATGAAAATATTTTCGAGTACTTGCCATTTCGAACTCGTCAAAGTAAATGAAATGAAGTATACTCATTATAAGTTTAACCTTTTTCCAAACTGAGATAGACTATTGTATGAAAAAGGGATACCTTGGTCGCATGTGGCTAAGCGGTTCTCTTGAATATTGTTTTCTACCTTTTCGGTTTTGAGAGACTGTCTATGAAAAGGGACGATTGGAGTTTCCTTTTTAACTCTTTTTCAAACTCTTTAAACGTGAAACATATGTCAAGTTAACCCTCCGTAGGACTCGTAAAAATTAAATGACATAGGACGTGTCACCATGACGAGACCAAGCTACTCCTTCCTGGAGCTCGTTAAAACTTACTACGATGGATTCATCTGTTGGATGAACTTATATGACAAGCATATGCTATCCTCTTCAAGCTTGCGATAAAAAATAATGAGGTAATCACTAGAAATAGTGGGGAAAATGAAAGTGAACACGTCCTGTATTTTGTATAAATGCAACATGTCTCTCTTGAACATGACACTTATCTGTCGATCGTGTCAGGTTTGGGTTATCCTCACTTCATCACTTGCCTTCCCGGGTTTTGGGAATCCATTTTCCTTTCATCTAATTATACCCTATTATCATCATGACCTCTCATCCTATGTTGAGTCAAATACTACCAAACCTCGGAGTTGTGTCACCGATATGTTCAAAGAGAAGTCCCATTTGCATTTTTACCACTTATACCTTGTCTCACCTCTCTAGAAAAGTTTTGAATCACTCTTACATACTTTGTTCCATATTTTTTTTCGTGTCGATGATGTGGGAAACATTATGGCCCTCCTTCGATGGATCACTTCCTATCGACCTCATCTCATTACCCAGGAAGATGATATAGAAACTACCTTTTAGTACCTTGGAGCTTGCCTCAATGATAATTTCTTCACATTCAATGATAGGTTCACATCATTACCCTTTGATCAGATGATTCAGCAGGTGTTTGACTTTACCTTCCTTATTCAAACTCGTGGATTATGTTGTTGTACCTTGAGAGACATTGTCATTATTGGTGGTTTCTCTCGTGCCTATTAATGGTTCACATCATTTACTGGTAATCAAGTGGTTTTCTATAATTTCGACTTCGACACATCGATTCACATGGTAGGATTCATACTTTGGTTGGATCAAGACAAAGATGAAGACCCTGAGTTTCATCTAATAAATCCAGGTTGTGTGGATTTAATAGCTATTCATGATTGTACACATGATTCCTTATATATGGATGGTTGTGACCATGTTGTGGGTCCATACATATGATCATTTCTATTTGGATGGCTGTGTCCATGCCATGGATCCATACACATGATCCATTCTATTCTAATGGATGTGTCCATGCCATGGATTCATGTATTGTTAGATGCCTATTCAGAGATGTATTATTAGGCCTATTTACATCAAAGATACCAAATATATTATATCATTCTTGATTTGTAGGTCTCCTAATGGTGTTTCTGTGGGTCCTTGCCTTAACTTGTAAAGCATTTGACCCATCACTCCCTATTTTTCCTTAATGATTTAGGAGGAATCTGTTACACAATATTTTTTCACACCTCCCGTCCCATATCCTAAAGAGTCAAAATGACGAAACCTGTCTGTGTATTCACCATGAAACACATACAGAAGCATCCTTGAAGAAGAGAATAAATGTTTCCCTAAGAGAGTTCTAAAGAAGTTTGCCTAAAAACCTAGTTTTCAGGATCAACGCTTTTTGCGCCACTTTTGGCCCGTGATGATGTCTTGTGGCAACATATTGACCTAGCACTGCCAGCATGGCTTTTGATAGGAGAACTCGGACTAAACCTCTTCTGGTAGTTTTTCCTAAAGTTGAGGAGAATCTTCTGCTACTAGAAGCCTCGATAACGATGAGATGGATATTGTTGAATAAGGACATGGTCAAGTTCTCCCATTTCGAGTCCTTGATCCTAGATTTAGGGATCTTCCCCTTAATATGTGGACCTTCTTCCCCCTTTTGTGGATCCCTAAATCCCTCTCCTTTCCTATAAATGAAATCCCTTCTATCCCAACTAGTTGGTCATTGCTTGGTTGCATTCCTATGCTGAAACTATCCCTAAATGCTGCCCATCTTACTAAGGAGAAGGAGTGCTTGAAGGTCTTGGCTTGGACTTGGAAATCCACCACAAAGGAGGCTTCCAACATCAAGGCACATATGGTTGTATGCTTCCATCATTTCTATTAATAAATACATCAAGTGTTTACTTTCCATAAGTGTATAAAGAGTAATTCATTTAGCATGATATTCCTTGATATGTCATGTAGTTTAAGTTAGAATGAATTATGCTATGTATGATCTTGTCTCTTTTATTTGATCTTCCTTGTAGGTACCCATCCAAAATGGCATAAAGAGGATTGAACCTAGAAGCAAGAAGGGCGAGGATGACATCAACGAGTGCTTAGCATCAGAGTGAGGTATGTTATGTATCTTACTTTGCATTTTCCAACATAAACTAGGAAAGCCTGCATTTGTTTTTTTAGTTTATTGCTAGATCCTCTCATAGGACTGGAGAGAAGCTTCTGCTACTAGAAGCCTTGAGAACGATGATCTAGTATTTTTGAATAAGGATATGGTACATTTCTCCCATTTTGAGTCCTTGATCCTACCTTTAGGGATATTTCCCTTAATATGTGGACCTTCTTCCCCCTTTTGTGGATCCCTAACTCCCTCTCCTTTCCTATAAAGAAAATCCCTTCTATCCCCAATTGGTTGGTCATTCTCGGTTGCATTCCTATGCTGAAATTATGCCTAAATATTGCCCATCTTGCTAAGGAGAAGGAGTTCTTGAAGGTCTTGGGTTGGACTTGGAAATCCACCACAAATGAGGCTTCCAACATCAAGGCACATATGGTTGTATTCTTACCTCATTTCTATTAATAAATATGTCAGGTGTTTACTTTCCATAAGTGTATAAAGCATTATTCATTTAGCATGATATTCCTTGATCTATCATGTAGTTTATTTTAGAATGAATTATGCTCTGTATTCTCTTATCTCTTTTGTTTGATCTTCCTTGCAAGTACCCATCCAAAACGGTGTAAAGAGGACTGAACCTAGAAGTGATAAGGTCAAATATAACATCAACAAGTGCTTAACATTAGAGTGAGGTAGTTTATCTATCTTACTTTGCATTTTACAACATAAAATAGGAAAGCCTGCATTTGTTTGTCTAGTTTCTTGCTAGATCCTCTCATAGGACTACAGAGACCACTTCTGTCCACAGAAGGGATTATTTTCATAACATGGTTGGATGCAGCTTCATCTACAGCTCACTGATATTTATCTCATATGAGAATTGCACTTCCACAATTTTCTCCTTATACACTTTTACTGCAATGCTGAGCTTCGGGACCTTGTCCTCTATTGGATCTTCTTCTCGGACATCAAGGTCTAGAATCTCTCGAAATGTTACTTCAATTACTTCCTTAAGCTTCTATTACTTCTAAACTGCTTGATCCCTTTCCTAGATCACCTGGTCAAACTTGTATTGCTGCAAAGGTCACTCTCTTTCTACCTAAATGTTCAACTGCGAGGTGTGTTGTTCGTGCAACTTCTGCTCATCTATGATTTCCAAGTGCAGCTTGTGTAATCTATGCAATGGTACTACTGCGATGTTCATGTTGACATTCCTCCATTCTTTAGCCTATTGTTGAACCTCGATAGAGTCAAACTGCAGGGCTCCGGTAGGTATCGATTCTATCCGCGCTGCAAGTGTAGGCTCTATTTTCCTTTCTTCTCCAATCTTCTCCATGACCTGTGCTGGCTATCTAACTATCTGTGCCAATATTTTGAGTTCTTCAATGTGCTCCTGCACACCTATTAGAAGTGTTCCGTAGTGATCTTACAACTTATTCCATGATTCTGTTGTCACCTCCTGAATCCTATCCCCAATCTGATCCAGGTCCCCATCAGTAAGGACCACTGGCATGATATCCTTTGTCTTATCTACCTTCTACTTCTTCTTGCTCTTCGAGGCAGCTTCACCCTGTGCCTTCCTCTTTTCTGCAAAAACTTGTTTTATTTCTATCTTTTCAGACTCTTTATTTTGTTCATCACATTCAAGAGGATCCTAGTGACCCTCGTCATGTTGCTCCTCTTCTTCTGACTCGTGCTCATCCTTGTCTTTGTCCTTTCCACTTGCTTCCCCATGCTGTGATATGTCCTCCTATGTCGCACTATCTTTTGCCTGTGTCTCTGGCACAGTCATCCATTCTGTTGGCCATTGTTGTACCTATGTTAAGAGGTCATCTTCTGTTACCAAATATGGCAGGGGATGCCACTTCTTCTTTGTGTCCTTGCGAGCCTGTATATACACTTTATGGAAATCAACCTTAAACTTCACAACAGAGCTATACTTCTCGTATAAGCTCGGTGAGAGGCGAGGGTGATGGTTCACCAAAATATGTAAGTCCATATGATATAACAAAAAAAACATCATGTTCTCCTATGCTCGTCACAGTTTAGTGGTATACCATAGCATGGAATACCACACGACTTCACAAACATATGAAGCTACCAGAGGGAACTGTGAATCCTCCAGCTCTCTCCATGCCAACATCACAATTATTAAAATTAACCATGCATAATTAAATGTACTACCTTTCTCCTGGACCTTGCATCAGTCGTCTAGAAACTCCTAGCATAGATATGCAACCCAGCGACTTGATTAGCCCTACAATTTCTCATGATCTTCCTGACCAATATGTGTGATGTGAAGTGAACTCCTTAGTTATTGATTCAGAATATGTCATACCCTTGCTTCCCTTTTGTCACTACAAACTTCTTCTTCATGCTTTTAGCTATGGCATGGTCCTGATTGTTTCCAATAAATTCTTTTGCAGGGTTCAACCCTTGATATAGTAGTCTTATGATTCTCCATATGAGCATTTTGTCTATAGGGATCCTCTTCCCCATCCATAGGGATCCATCTTGCACCAACACAAGCAACTGTATCACACAGGCTGTTTTCCCTAGAATTTTGCTGAAGTGTGACACATTCAACATGTTCAATAACCCTGACTACGCCAACCCAACTACCCACTGCTACGAATCTAACCTCGTCACACTACTTTCAAGGTAGTGCACTTGCTTTAAGTATCTATCTGGTACGAATTGTGGATATTTATTCCTATCATTGAAATCGTAGTCGTAAATTTCAGCTGCAAAATTTTCCCAAGGATTTCTCTAGTAAATGGTATCGACTCTGGAAATAGGGGTGTGAATGTGGCATACTTCACATCCTTCGATTATTTTACTGGTTTTGCATTTGGTTTTCTAAGTGGGATATATGGTGGTAGAGGCGATGGAAATGTTGCACCATCCATTTCTATTTCCACTTGCTCTTCTTCTTCCTCATTGTCTCTAACTTGTTTGCTTTCTTGTTGAGGCTCAACAAATTTCTTATCATGTTTCTTCTTCATTCTCTCCTCTTTAGTCAGTTTCTTTTGTGGAGATCTCGGCTGCATGGGTAATGATGCTACTGTGGTTGATGTTGCTATAGGTGATGATGCTTCCATGATTCCAGGTAATCCCTTCTCATGAAATATACAAAGAATTTCTTCCCAAGAACACTCAGACAACATACGACAGTGAAAATTTATGCAACTTCTTCGCAATAACAACACTCGAATTCTCAATTCTGCAAAGTGCCAAATCTGGACAGGAGGAAATTGTTTATAACAATTCTAAATTTCTAACCCCATCATTAGGTCATATTTTGTTTAGATTGTGCTCATATTTTATTCATTAATTGCATATCTATCTTTAGATCTTGTCAATCTATCCTCATAAATGAAACTTTCCATGTGTTTTAATGTTAACTTTCCCTTTTAACGGTCATACTTTTCCGGCGAACTTCAACGCATCCCATATTATAGCGAACAACCCTTCTTACATCAAGGCTCCTATGAAATTTGACATAATCCATACTGTAGCAAAGTAACTGCCTACATCAAAGCTCTCTGCAACGTAGTTTATAGTCCAGTGCCCACTTTCAACTACAGGTGGCACTAAGACTTTTCTCCTTTCTTCTTTAGAGTGAAGCTATAGGGGAAAGATTGTCCCTATACAAATTCAACCTGCTTCCTTTTTTTTTTTGCTGAAGCAAGCGCCGATCCTTCTATTTCATTAATTTTGGGTGTGGAGCCTAATTATCTTTTGTATTCAAAGGTTTCAGCTGGATGTATACCCCAGGAAGACTATACACCCCTCCACGCGGGTGGGAGCGGGGGGGTCCGGGGGGCCTAATCCACCCCGGCTGGGGGGTCTCAGGGCTAGCGCCCCCGAAGCTAAAAATAGATGTAAAATTTCCTTGTAAAAGTATAGTAATTCTAGTCAATCTGGGTTGTTCATTAGGCGGATGATATAACGGTAGAAGTTATGTTTAATTTAGGGTTTTTTGCCCTAGAAGGAAACCCTTCGTTATATATGAGGGAATTGTATTGCATCTATGTATATCTGTATTCTGAGTGAGGAAGAGAGAGGAGATTGAGAGCAAAGAGGGTGTTACAGCGGATCTGCTGTAGGTTGTATCTCTTTAGTTTGCTAGATAATATAAAAGGAAGGATTGGTTGTTTCTCCGTGGACGTAGCCCAAACTAGGTGAACCACATATATCTGTGTCTCTCTTGTTTTATGCGTTTTCTGTGTTTATATTTCTGTAATATTTTATGTATTCCATTGCTCCGTAATATATAATTTTCTAACAATTAATCCAAAAGTAAAATTACATATTGTACAAAAAAACTCGATCCTTTACAAGAACACGGGAAAAAGGAATCCTTTCCAAGAAAAAGACTCCCCACCCTACTATAGTGATAACCAGACTTATGAGAAACAAGCATCGAACGCCCACCCACTAGGGACGTTCCAGAAAAAACACCCTCCATGGAGCCGACATACGACCACTGACTCCCCAACCGCACAATACCCATACACCACGAAAGAGGGAAAAGACACGCCAAACAGGATGAATGGATAAGGCCCACCTGGCCCCACAAAACTTCACGTTCGATCCCAACCGTTGATCCTGGCTGCTGGATCCAACAGCCTGGAATCATATCGCTCAACCTAACACAACTGAAAGATAGTGTGCGATCGAGGGCGGTTTCAAAGTCAACCACCCTGCCACATGTTGCAATCCCTATGGGATCGCTCCCGAAACTGCAAAACCACAAACCGCTTATGAATTGTGTGATCTCCGGAAAACCGACCAGGTCATGGCTACCAAGCCCGAAAGCTGAAAGGGGGAAACTTCCGGCTGCCGAAAAAACTAACCTCGTGTTCTGCCTATTCCTATTACGGAACTTGAACCTGATACTGTGCTTGTTTGGGAAAAGACCCAGCAAATTGTCATCCGACAAATTGGGGACCCCATTCAATAGACTCCAGGATAAGATGAGACACAACTTAGCTTTCCCTTCTACCAAGTACGCACTGATAGGTTGTGTTTGTTCTTGCCAAAGAAATCAATTCATGCTTGTCATCCTAGCCCGATATCGAAACACTTCTTTGTCTTCTGCAGCTTGTTCATTGCAAGGAGCCTTTAAACAATTTTGAGGTATTTCCTGCCACTTTTTCGCCATCCCGCAATTTGCATTGTTTACCCCTTGGTTGGCCAGAAGGTCCACTAGTTTGTTGGCAGATCATCGAACATGGTTGAAACTTACCATTCAAAGCCCCTGGAGGTGACCATGGATTCTTTGGTAGACCTGGATTAGTTTCCAATGATTAGAGACTTTCTCCGGCCGAGTACCACAGTTGATTCTTTTCACAGAGTTGATGGTAATCTCTGAGTCCACTTCTACAATGACATTTGAGCCATGGTTTTGGATCAGAAACTCTAGACATTGTTCCAGAGCCATTAATTCTGCCATATTGTTTGTGGCTCTTCCTAAATGGCAGTGGAAGATAAAGATAATACTGCCCTCTTCATCTCTTAAAACTCCTCCAAAACCAGTTGTTCCCAGGTTGCCTTTTGAAGCCCCATCAATGTTGTATTTTAGATAGCCTTTCGGTGGAGGTTGCCAGAAATCCTTCTCTGTATCCATAGCTATGACCTTCCTGATAAGTCCTTGGGGAACAATTCCTTTCATTCCCAGTTGCCTGAGAATTCTTAGCTCAGTCTCAGAGGGGGGATTTTTGGGGATATTTCGTACTGTGGTACTTACTGTCTCCCGGAGCTGTTTTAGGATCAGATCAAATAGACGATGAGGTATAGCCTTTTCATTCTTAAAAATTCTTTTATTCCTTTCTTTCCAAACGTTCCAGATAATGAATCTTGGCATGAAGGACCAGGCCAAATTAAGGAACTCATTCTTCGAAAAGTTTCCTCTCCACTTGTTTAGGGTATTTGTGATACTACTACTGTCCCTATCTGTCTATTAGAAAATGGTAGGGAAAGAATCCCACAGCCAGGTGGTGTAAGAATCGCTGCTGAGAATGTGCTCCATAGTCTCCTCCTGCTTTTCACAGAGCTGGCATCTGGAAGGCCCCATAGCACCCCTTTTCCTAATGTTGTCCCAAGTTAAAATTTTCTTATGATGAACCAACCACATGAAAAGCTTGATCTTCATCCAACCCTGATGCTTCTAGAGGTGATGCTAGGTCTTTTCTGGAACACTGGAATCAAGCCCAAGGAGAATACCTTTAGCCTCTTTCAGATTAAAGGTGCCTTTATTATTATTGCCCCATCTCAATTGATCCTGCCCCTCTATTACTAAAATCATCCTTTGTTTAAGAAAGCTCCTAAGAGCCTCTGCTTTAATTTTTATGGGGCTGTCATCTCTGCAGTCAATTTTTCTCCAGCTTCTCCATTTTCGGGAGATCTGAGCAAAGTCGCAGAAATGCTTAACTTTGTTTAACCCTTGTGAATCTGTTTCCTGCTTGAGGCTTAAAAAATCCTCTGTTAACATCATTGGTTCTTGTTTCCATTTGTCCTCCCAAAAGAGTGCAATATCTCTTGCTCTGATTTCTGAGAAACTGTTTTTTTGAACTAGGATCCTGTTTTCCCAGGCTCTATTCCAGATGTGAGAACCTTTTACATTTCTAGACATTCTTATAAGATCCTCAGTGTGCCAAGAGCTGGCATATTTCTCTTTCCAGATCCTTGCCCACTGGGCTTTTGGCTCTTGAACCCATCGCCACCAAAGCTTGGCTCCTAGAACTTTACTAAGAATCTCCTGATCATCCAAGCCTAGGCCCCCGTGGCTCTTGGGTTTACAGATTTTATCCCAAGAGACCAGGGCCCATTTCTTCTTTGTTTCTTCCTTACCCCATAGGAAATCTCTTTGTATATTTCTGAATTGTTCTAAAACCCTTTTGGGGGCTGGGATGGCTAATAAAATGAAAATTGGGACGGATTGCAAAACCGCCTTTGTCAGAACCAACCTGCCTACCAGGTTCAAGACTCTAAAGGTCCAATTTTTGACTCTGTCCTACAATTTATTAAGCACCGGTTCCCAGATACTTTTGTGCATTGGTCTAGCTATGAGAGGAATTCCCAAATACTTTATGGGGAGGGAATCCCTTTGGAAGCCGAGAATTCTTGAAATATTTCTCTGAATAGCAATGTTAGTGTTTAAGAAGAATATTTTTGACTTAGAGAGATTGACTTCCATACCTGTAGCCATGGAAAATTACTTCAAGATTTGATTGTAGGCTAAAGCTTCTTTGACTGTGGGGATTCCTTGCAGCATGGTGTCATCTACAAATTGTTGGTGAGTCAGAGCTTGACCATTCTCAGATAAATGAAGACCTTTGATTTTGCCCATTGCCTTGGCATGCTTAATGGACCTTCCAAGTCCCTCCATCATGAGAATGAAAAGAAAGGGAGAGAGAGGGTCTCCCTACCTAAGGCCTCTAGAAGGAAGGAAGATCTCTGAGGGAGAGCCATTCACCAAAATTGAAAAGCTGGAAGAAGTCACCAGAGCCATGACCCATCTGACCTAGTTGTGGTCGAACCCAAAAGCAATGAGAACCTTCTTAATGTAAATCCAATTCACCTTGTCATATGCTTTGGCGATATCCAATTACATGATCATCCCCGCCTGCCTTTTCCTGTTAAGCGCGTGAACAACCTCATGGGCTTGAATAATGTTATTTAAGATTTGTCTGCCCTCCACATAACCTGCCTATTCCTCTGACACTAAATAAGGAAGGAGAGGTTTTAGTCTATTAGCCACAACCTTGGATATTATCTTGTATACCACATTACATAAAGCTATGGGTCTATACTTATCTGAAGTTTGAGCTGACTCCTGTTTTGGGATCAGGGAGATAAAGGAGGTGTTGAGGGCTTTCATGATAGTTTTGCTACCCCTGGAATCCTCCACCACATTCAGAATATCCTGTTTGACAATATGCTAAAAAGCTTAAAAAAAATCCACGTTGAAACCATCTGGGCCTGGTGCATTGCAATTCTGCATGTCTTTGAGAACCTTGCTGACCTCCTCTTCAGTAACAGGTTTATTGAGATTAAAATTATCCTCTCTAGACACCAGCTTAGGGATATGCCTTATAATTTGCCTGATGGATTGTTCCCTGTTTGAATTGTTTTGCCGTGTGATGTTTCTGAAATGATGAACAAGCACTGCTTCAATATTCTTATGAGTGTTCTGAAGCTCCCCATTCTCATCCTTTATCATAGAGATTCTGTTGTAAGCTCTATTAGCCATAGTGGATCTGTGGAAAAATCTTGTATTCCTCTCTCCTTCCTTGAGCCATTGAACTCTAGACTTTTGCCTCCAAAATATTTCCTCTTGTTTGCATAAATTTTCCCATTCTTGATGATGTTTGTCAGCCTGATCACTTTTGATTTTGTCAAAGCCATCTTTGATCAGTGCCTGGTTGAGTTCCTGAATTTTGATCTCCAATGATTTTTTGTTCACAAAAATGTTACCAAAATCCTTCTTGTTCCATTCTTTGAGCCTGAGCTTAACATGCTTTAGTCTTTTATGAAGGAGGTACATTTTCGATCCCTGGATTTGCAAGTCTTCAGACCACCATTTTTCAATGTTACTGATGAAATCTGGGTGGGAGAGCCAGATATTCTCGAATCTGAAGGGCCTATTCCTGGGAGAAACCATACCCTTGATTTCCAATTGAATCGGCCAGTGATCTGAACCTCCAAAGGGAAGGAATCTTGCTGTTATTTCTTTATCTATAAGCATAAGCTCCTCTGATATCATGAACCTGTCTAATTTAGAGGCTACCTGTGCCTCACCTCCTCTTTTGTTGTTCCAGGTAAAAAGGCCATTGCTCAATTCTGAATCAACCAATTTCATATCATCTGTGAATGATTGGAACACTAAGGAGTCTTTGTTTAGCGCTTTGGTGCCTCCTATTTTTTCTGAAAGAGATTTGATCATATTAAAATCACCTCCCATGATCCAAGGAATCCCAGCCTGTCTATTCCTGAGGTCTATTAGGGATTCTAGCAATTTGAGTTTGTCATCTATTCTTTGAGGGCCATAAACATTGGTGACCAAGAAGGTTTCCGAAACCCCCACTGGTTGAATGACCACTGATAAGTAATTTCTGGATGCTTCTGCATCTATTATGTTGATTTGATGGGGATTCCAAAGAGTTAGAATGCCCCCCGCCGTGTTTTCAGCTTTAACCTCTAGAAACTCAAATCTATTGAGCCATTTACTATGAATTAGTTTTATTTTCTGAATGGAACATTTCGTTTCGTAGATGAAGATCATATCTAGCATTTCTTGTTTCATTCTATAACTAAGTATTATTTGTTTTCTTTTACTACCTAGACCTCTGATATTCCAAGATGTGAACTTCATAATTAAAGATTTGTAAAGGAGTAATTGGTTAGATCTTTCATCTTACTCGAGTCTATCATTAACTTTCCACACTCCATCAAGAGGTCCTTCTGCTTTTTCTACCCCTCTTCTTTCCTGCATTTCTAGTTGCTAATCCTGGAGTTGATTTCATTGTTTTTACACCTCTGTACTCCTACTTGTCAATGGTTTTTCCTTTATTTAACCCCATTTCCTGATTTTTCCATAGAAACAACTGTTGAATTCTATTACAGTCCTCTTGGGGTAGTGAATCTATCCCTTTCGTGGTTCCCTGCATCAAGTACCCTTCTAGATCTAGGTGTTCCTTATCTAGAATCTCCTGAAGTTCATGATCCTCCAGATCTGTTTCACTCTGGGTCATTTCCTGATCCATCTCTAGTTCTGTTTCACTCATCATAGTTTCTTTCTTATTACCAATCTCTTGTGTTGGGTTGCAGTTTTCATCCTTTTCCTTTTCATTAGGGCTGTCCTCCATAGGTTGGTCTTCATTAGCCATTTCTTCATTCTCTTCCAGTGCTTGATACCTATTTTGACTGGCCTTTTGACCTTCATTATGGTGTTGCTTTGGTCCTTTTTTGCCTCCTTTTCCTCTACTGGCCACTTTCTGAAAGCTTTCTGTGTCCTTCATTACATTAGGTTTGCTCTTGTTGTCTGTTCTACTAATAGGGAAATCTCTGAACAAGTGTCCATGTTCATGGCATTTACGACATCTGAACGGGATATGCTCATAGTCCACCGTTTGCACCCATTCCTCATAAAAAACTTCCAGGATGACTTCATCCGGAAGGGCTCCTGATAGATCCATTTCTACACATATCCTTGCATAGGAAGTGTATTTGCCCCTTCTTGTGGCTTCCGAAGCTTTAACAAAACGACCTAGTTTATTGCCAATGGCAGCAAGCGATTCAGTTTGCCAGTAATCAAGAGGAAGAGAATAGAGCCTTACCCAAACAGGCACCGAAGTGAAAGTCTCCCGCTCTGGAACAAAGTTCATCATCCAAGGCCACATATAGAGGCCAGCTGCTGCATAAAAGTAGGGTCCTCCTTCGAATATTTTGTCTTTGTCTTCAATGTTTGTGAACACCACGGTGAAAAATCCCTTTGACCCAAGATGAAGATCGATGCTTCCTCTGGGTTTCCAGTGGTACTTGATCCATATCTGTAAAGCCTTTTCCGTGGGCCATAATCCCATGAATTTTCAGATAATAGCGTAAGTCCCCATATGTTCCCTGTGCGCCTACAGTGCAGGATCGTTTAACACTACTCTAGGAGTGATCTCCATTTTGGGTCTGCACGGTCCCTTTTGTTTATTGTCCCTTGTTCCCTGGCTTTTGTCTTCTTCCTCCTTATCTTTAGTGCTGACATTTTCCTTGGGCCTAACCCCATCTATCTCTTTTTCATTATTACTTTTTTCCTCTTCCACAGAACCTCTGACCTTACCCTGTGGGGACTTGCCTCTGCGGGCAACGACATCCTTGTAGGAGGGAGTGGAGCTCCCTCCTCTGCGACCCTCCATTAGGAGCAAGCACTGAAACTCTCAGAAACCCTGGCAGCGTGTCTTCTCCTGCTTCGTGTTTTTCTCCACAAATTCAACCTACTTCCATAGACTCTTCTCTAAATCAATTCTCCATTTAAATTTGCTAATTGAACTGCACCTCCATCAATAATATGCTTGATAATATATAGACGCAACCAATGCATCTTGAATTTTACTAGAAATTTCATGAACTTACTGTCATAGAGGAGAACAAGGTCTCCTACCTGGAACTTCTTCTACTTAATATGTTTGTCATGTCAGGCTTTTTCTCTTGCTTTCTATACCTGCTGATGGAATCCTACTATAAATCTGTCTTCCTCTAGAGAAAGCAACTGCGACATTCTTTCCTCCATCATATCAGGGTCTTCCATATCTCTAAAAACTACAATCCTCAAACTAGGCACGATGTACTCCATGGGAATCACAACTTCTTTCCCATAAACTAACCTGAAGGGTGTCTGACCTATCAACTTTTTACATGTGGTCCTATAAGCCCATAAAACTGCTGGAATTCTAAGGTCCTAGTCATCTCTATTCACATTGCATATCTTAGTAAGTGCATTCTCCAAAATCTTATTAAATGCTTCTACTGTTCCATTAGCCTAAGGGTGATAAGGGGTACTCTTCTGATGATAAACTTGGAACTCCTTAGTCAATGCTTCAATAGTCTTATTTAGGAAATGTGAACCTTGGTCACTCATAAAAATCTTCGGACATCCAAATCTAAACAATATGTATTCAAAAATAAACTTCGCAGCAATCTCTGCACTGCAGTCTGTTACTGGTTGTGCTTCAGCCCATCTTCTTAGATAATTACTCACTGTAATTATGTACCTCACACCAGTCCTCCTTCTAGGTGGGCTGATGGATCCAACAAAATCAATAGCCCATTTGTCAAAGGCCTGCAAAGTAACTTGTGGTAGCAATGGCATTCAATCTCTTCTTGAATGATTTCCTGTTCTTTGACACTCATCACATGCTCGGAAGTATTCCTTTACATCTTTGTGTAGTGTAGTCCACCACAATCCTGCTCTCAAAATATTTTGCGCAGTAGCTTTTCCTGCATAGTGTCCACCAGCTACGCCTGCATGAGCCTCTGCTAGAATAATTGGTCTTTCATGTTTAGGGACATATCTTCATAGTATCTCATCTGGTCCCATCTTATATAATTGTCCTACTATTAATGAAAAATCAGCTGTGAAATGGTCATACAATATAATTTTCTTCTATTGTCTCACCTAGACCTGAAGACAAACCCCATAAAAACAAAGTATCCTCACTTGTGTTTTTTTGCAAAAAATGAGTGCTCTTATCAACTTCCTATGTGATTGGAAAAATAAATCCCCAGGAGATATAAAACTAGAAATTACTTTTAAGACCATTGCATCTACTACTTTGTATCATTTGCTAGAAATTATGGCTAAATGGAAATGAATCAATATTCCAAGAGAAGGCTAGTGATGTCATGGATTAGTCTCCAGATATTTGTCCTCTATCCATGAAGTCATTAAGTCTAAAATTCTTACATCTAAGGAGGTAGGGTGATACTCCAATCAAGAGATACTACTAAGTTTGGACTTCAATGACTTGTTAAGAAATCTCTCTCTCTCTTTATATATATATATACTTTCTTGCTAACCAGGCTATTAAAGTAGACAAGAAGACCCCTCTTCTCTTTCTTGATGGGACATCTAGAAGCAACATGGATCCATCAAGGATATAGAGGGTGTTGATTATATGGTCAAATCATAAGATTTTTACCAAGTATTAACACCAGAGGCCATAAGTATTAGTCAACCTACTGACTAGATATGGAATTAAAAACATGAATCTTTTTACTTATGCTTCAAACTCCTTTCTAAATAATATAATGTAACAAATTAATTTCAAATTGAACATGATTGTTGCTAACTTATTACAATATCATGCACAAACTAGTGTAGAATAGGGAGGTTGACTCACTTGCCAAGGAAGTGACATATTTATTAGGAGGGGAATTCAAATTAGAGACTTCATATTGGTCTGGGTATTTTATTTCCACTCTTATTTTCAACTGATAGGAGCTCACTGTATATATTCATATTTTAGTGTCATTCTATTTCCTTTGGTCTTCTCTCAAATAGTTTTGTTTGCAACTGGCACATTATGGAGTGGTAAAAAATTGATAGTGGCAGCTAGGGTGAAGAATATTAAAGATTTTTGTGATTCACTACAAGGGTTCCTTTTACTTTTTCATGGGAGTATTATAGGTACAAGACCTACTCTTCTTAATGCTATACTTTTCTCATAAAAACTCGTAGATTCAAGTCTCCAACTGCTAAGAAAGGCCATCTCTTTGTGTGGTGAGTTCACACTCTTTATTCCACTCTGTCTATAAAAGAAAATAAAGAAAATGATTGAAAAAAAATACATCTGACTCACATGCTGAGATGTGTGCGCATGCATTTTGATATAGGTGTTTTGGTTTTCCTGGTTAATTGGCATACATAGTTTGTAATGAAATTCGCACCAGCTGCATATATTGTTTGTTATTTTTTTGTTTTATTTATTTTTATATTGTATTAGCTACGACATCAAATTTACAAGATTTTAGTACTAGGGTTTCTTATGATGTTAACAAAATTTCTTTTTTTCCAACACACAATTAATTCAATACCAATTGAAAACCTCTTTAATGCACAAATGCAATAAATTGAACAAAGAAAAGTTCAATGGAATACCTGAGTTTGCCTCAGGTTCAATGGATGTGATTTCGTATCTGCTTCAATGTAATACCTAAGTTTGCCTCAGGTTCACACTAATCTCTAGCCTCATGTTTACTCCAACCACCACGCACTTGCCCCCTTTAGGATTTCTTCTAGTGTGGAATTAGTGACCTACTCGTATTGTTTAACGATATTCCCTGATTCTAAAGCAAAGAAGAGTTCAACATGTTCCTTGCTTAGTTTCTCTCTTGGCTCGTAGTTGGAGAAGTGCTCGTGAATAAACTAAAATATAGGTGAAAAATCTCCCATTTTACACACATATTGTTGTCTTTGATCTTCTCTCAAATAGTGTTGTTTGCAGCCGACACATTATGGAGTGGGAAAACATTGAAAGTGGCAGATGGGATGAAGAATATTAAAGCTTCTTTTGATGTCTGCTTCCTCTTGTAAGGTTTTGCGAGAAAGGGGAGAAATAGATGCCAATGCGACACATTTTCCTATTTATACCTTGATCCAGGTGGATATTGGTGGCCACCTGCCTATTCCACTTGGACCTCCACCATTGTTTCTTTTAGTTTTTCAGTTTCCTTATTTGTAGCACAATTTACTATTTTTGGCAGTTTTTCGGGTCCTGAATTTTGGAGCTATTTTGAGGCCCTAAACGATGTTTTTTTGGAAAAAACGAGAGTAACATGCTTTTACTTTATTGTTTCTCACTCAAAAGTTGTATTCCTTAGATAGATCTTTCTAACGAGGTATTGTGCACGTCAAATGGAGATCGTATGCCAAAGTTACGACCTCGAGAACTTTATGTACCAATTTAACCAAACGAGGCCCATAGTTTGGCGCTTCATCTCCCGGGGTTAGTTTTTTGGATGTTTACGGTTTTCCATTGTTTCTTAATAATAAATAGGCATTGGAGGCTCATTGTAACAGAGTTCAGAGACATGTAGCCGCCACATCTCTTCCTAGAGATAAGCTACCATCGCCCAAGCTAGTCTTATTTCCATTCTATTTGTAAGCATATTTCAGCATTTGATATTAATGAAATGAAGTGTTATTTCTACTGTATCTTGGTATTTATGGTTATATCTGTAATTTTTTCCGTTCTTGTTTAAATCCGGATCAGTGGTATCAGAGCGATCTGCTCTTTCTCTGTTTTTCTTTGCATGTCCCCATCGAGGTTGGGATATAAGGAGTTAGGTCTTGAACTGGTCGGTAAGACTAGCCTCGCAAATCTTGAAGGCCTCCAATGGTGGATGAAAAGAAATATGAGGGGGCAGGAGATCCTATCAAAATCTTGCTTGAAGAAGCCCTCGAGCGACAAAGGAATGCAATGATGGACAACTTTACCGAGATCCTTCAGAGGCTACCCAAGGGTGATGCATCTACTTCTGGCAGCTACTCTGGAAGTGTCACACCCTTTAAGGTTCAAGTTAACTTTTAAATTCCCATATTTGAGGGTCAGATAGATGCAGATGCTGTAGATAAATGGTTAAATATACTAGAAGGATATTTTTCCATTCATGATTTTTCTAGCTGGGAAAAGATCACTTTTGCACTTCTCAAAGCAGTCCCCCACATCAAGGATTGGTGGGAAACCTACTGTGAGTAGAAGGATGAAAGTACAAAATCACTGTTTTCAGCCGCACCAACTTGGAAATCGTTTCGGGATGCCATCAAGGAGTAGTACTACCTTGTTAGGAGCTATGAGGCTAAATACATAAAGTGGACAATACTGCAACAGGGAAGGTACCAAGATGTGTCAGAGTTTACCATTTTTTTTCATACCCTTCGCACAAAGTTGGGTATCAAGGATTTTGATAAGAATTTAGTTCTCAAGTACTGTGACTTTCTACACAGGTACATCCAGGATGAGATGGATTTCTTGGACATCTCCTCGCTCGGTATGACATACCGATGTGCCATTAAGATCGAGCAAAAGTTTAAATAGAAGAAGCGAGCCTTTGGATCTGCGAATCTGAAGCAAGGGAAAGGAGCCCCCAAATTGCAAAACAAAGGAGAAAGCCAAGTCATGGCGGCCCAAGACAACCCGTCAAATCCACAATCATAGAACAACACCACGAAGCCGAAGAAGGACATGGGAAAGTGGTGTGAGTTCCATAAGAGCTCCACTCAAAACATAAGTAAGTGTCAGTCCAAGAAGTCACTAGTGGCCGAGCTAAAGGCTTCAGAATCAGATGCATGTTCCGACTCTGAGTCAGAACCCAACAAGGGGAATGACAAAGGGAAGAATATTATCGATGCAGAGCCCAACGCCACCATTGCCACCACAAAGATTTAGAAGGAGGAACCCGAAGATCTAGAGGAGGAGGAGCGCCTCTTCCACTCCCAGATGTGGGTAAAGAGTTCCCAACTATAGTTCATCGTCAAAAGCGGAAGCCAAAAGAACCTCATTTCGATAGAGGTCATGAAGCAGCTGGGCTTATTGGCCACAACACAGCCACAAATGTACATCATCGGGTGGCTTCACTAAGGACGAGATCTTAGCGTGAGCCAGCAGTGTCGCCTTCCATGCAGCATCAAGCCCTTCACAGATGTGACGTTTCTCGCCTTGATGTTTGTGATGTATTATTAAGCCAACCATACTTAAGGAAGTGACATGCTATGTATGATTCAAGGCCTCGTGCTATTACTGTTACTTTGGGAAATAAGTTGTATAGGATATCAGAGGTAGCACCACCTACAACCATCTCTTTGGTTACTGCCAAACAATGCAGTAAGCTCATTTCCAAAACCAGGAAATTCGTTTTCCTAATGATACGCCCTTAGGGAAAGAAGGAGACAGTGGCCATGACCTCAAGGCAAGGCCCCTCCACACAACAACAACA
The DNA here is from genome assembly GCA_031772625.1 of Pinus tabuliformis. Taxonomy (NCBI): domain Eukaryota; kingdom Viridiplantae; phylum Streptophyta; class Pinopsida; order Pinales; family Pinaceae; genus Pinus; species Pinus tabuliformis. The sequence goes on along the minus strand of CM062804.1, from coordinate 1,341,155,134 downwards.
AATGGACAAGGTCGTGGAGGAGTACAAGGACATCTTCACCTCCCTTGCAGGGGTGCCTCTACACTGTTAGGTCAAGCACTCCATCGATCTGACCCCAGGTGCACCATGCCCAATGGACCAATCTATCGGGGCTCCGTTCTAGAGAACAACGAAATCAAGAGGTAGATTCAGGAGCTATTTCTGAAATGTCACATCCAGTTGCGTTCATTGCCCTGTGGGAGCCCAATCATGTTGGTACAGAAGAAGGATGGGAATTGGAGACTCTGTATTGACTATCAGGCGCTAAACAAGATCACTGTCCGGAATAGGTACCTGATCCCACAGATTGATGACCTTTTGGAACAATTGAAGGGGGCAAAATATTTCAGCAAGATCGACTTGAAATCAAGATATCACCAGGTACCAATCGAACCCTCCAATGTGTGGAAGACTGCCTTCAAAGCCAAGGAGGGCCTTTTCGAATGGTTGGTTATGCCTTTTGGGTTGATGAATGCTTCTGCAACCTTCATGAGGCTAATGGATGACATCTTGCGGCCATTCACCAACTAATTTATAGTGGTATACTTGGATGACATCCGAATATTCAGCCAGAGTTGGGAAGAGCACCTCCACCACATCCGACAGGTTCTCCAAACACTGTGGCAACACAAGCTATGTGCCAATTTGGAGAAATGAACTTTTGGCATGACCCAGGTTCAGTATCTGGGATACATTATTGATGAACAGGGGGTGCATGTGGATCCAGCCAAGATCTAAGTCATTCAGGATTGGCCAGCTCCAACTACTCTGACAGAGCTCCGCAACTTTCTGGGTCTTACCAATTTCTACCGCAGGTTCGTGTTGGGATTCTCTCATATCACTTGGCCCTTGAGTCAAGTCACCAAGGGAGGAGTGAAAGAAAAATTATTTTTGTCTGAATCTCAACAGAAGGCATTCACAGAGTTGAAACATCACCTCTGCTCTGCACCAGTGCTCACATTACCAGACTTGCAACAACCATTTGAGATCGAGATAGATGCCTCTGACTATGCTATTGGGGCAGTCCTTACTCAACAGGGGCATCCAATGGCATATCACAGTGAGACACTTTCAGACACAGTCTAGAAGTATCCACTTATGACAAAGAGATGTATTCCATTGTGCATGCTTGCCGACAATGGAAGCATTACATTTTGGGGAAGGAAAACAATCATCTAGACATATCACTGGCCCCTGCAGTTCATACAGATGCAAGGGAGGTTGCAGAATGATCTCCATCAAAGTGATCCACATACCTGCAACAGTTCCATTTGAATATCAAGTATAAGAAGGGCAACACCAATAATGTTGCAGATTGCCTTAGCCGACCACCGATCATGGCGTTAACCACCGTGCTCAACTCTCGTGGGCACGAGACTTCTAAATGGCCACTTCTCTACAAAAGCGACCTAGAATTCAGCCACACATACCAAACGCTCTTGGAGGGTCAGCAAGTTATAGATTTTCACCTCTAGGATGCCCTATTATGGCACTTGGGACACCTTTGTGTTCCTTCAAGCGAGCGTGCCAAGATGATTTGGGAAGCACACTACAGTTGGGTCGCTAGGCATTTCGGGGTCAAGAGAATGGTGGCAGTACTGCAAAAGTATTTCTATTGGCCGAATCTTCGACAGGATATCAGGAAGTACATTAGATCCTGCACTACCTGTGCCATTTACGAAAATACCACCAAGAAGCAAGGCCTATATACTCCACTGCCTACCCCTAGTTGACCTTGGGAATCCATCTCCATGGATTACATGTCAGGCCTTCCTTCTACTAAGCATGGAAATGACTGTGTTTTTGTGGTCGTCGATAGATTCTCGAAGATGGCCATTACGGCGGTCTATAAGAAGAATATCACAGCGAAAGCCACTACTAAACTCTTTTTTGAAAGAGTGTGGGTACACTTTGGGATCCCAAAATCTATCATCTAAGATAGGGACAACAGGTTCCTCAGTACATTTTGGTCTAGTCTCTGGTTGATGCTGGACACCAATCTCACTAAGTCCACGACTTTCCATCCCCAAACTGATGGCCAGACAAAGGTCATCAACATGATGATTGTACACATTCCACGCATGTACAACTCAAAACATCCACACACATGGGATGAGAGCCTCCCCTTTGTCCAACACGTCTATAACTAGGCTCTCCATAGCTCGACTGGCCACAACCCTTTTCAGGTGGGCTTGGGATTCTAGCCACTATGTCCCATTGATGTGGCCATGCCATTTGCAGCTACTCCAGCAGATTTGGCTCATGTCTAGTCTGGAACCGATAATGAAAACAACTTCATTGAGCACATCCAACATATCCGCTAGTAGGTCCATGACATTATGGAGAAATCAAATGCCAAGTACAAGCAACGACATGCTCAACATTGGGTGCCACACAAGTTTTAGGTGGGCGACAAAGTCTAGTTGCATTTGCAAAAGGAATGCCTTATAGGAGCCTATCGGAAACTCAGACCACTCCAATATGGTCCTTACACTATTACCAAGGCTTTGGGAGACAATGCATTTGAGTTTAGCATTCCCCCATTCCTTGGCCTGCACCCAGTGTTCAATGTGGACCACCTTCGACCATACTTCCCACCATTGCTAGACACATCAGACATTGCAGAACAACTCACACCTACAGAGTTAAATCCAGATTGCATGGAACAAGCCACAACTGATCGAATCATGGACACACAGACCAAGAACACCCAACAACAAAGGATCAAACTATATCGAGTTGTCAAAGCAGGTCGTCTCCTCCACCAGGTCAAGTGGATCACCAAGGACCAAGTTCAGTGGAAGTTTCCTCATCTCATCGAGGAACTCAATGCAATGGGACCATTGCTTCCTAAGGGGGGAGGAATGATCCAGGTGGATATTGGTGGCCATTGTCTATTCCACTTGGACCCCTACCATTGTTTCTTTCAGTTTTTTACTTTCCTTATTTGTAGTACAATTGAATATTTTTGGCAGTTTTTTGGGTCCTGAACTTCGGGAGCCATTTTGGGGCCTTAAACGACATTTTTTGGGAAAACTAGGAGCATCATGGGCCACACATTGATGCTTTTCACCCAAAGGTTGTCATCCTCGGATAGATCTTTCTAACGAGGTATTTTGTGCGTCAAACGGAGATCGTATGCAAAAGTTACGACCTCGAGAAGTTGATGTACCAATTTACCCAAACGGGGCCCATAGTTTGGTGCTTCATCTCCTAGGGTTAGATTTTTGGATGTTTAGGGTTTTCCATTGTTTTTCAATAATAAATAGGACTTGGAGCCTCATTGTAACACAATTCAGAGGCATGTAGTATCCACATCTCTTCTCAGAGATAAGCCACCATCGCCCGAGCTAGTCTTATTTCCATTATGTTTGTAAGCATATTTCAGTATTTGATATTAATGAAATGAAGTGTTATTTCTACGACATCTTTGTATTTATGGTCATATTTGTAATTTGTTGCATTCCTGTTTAAATCCGGATCATACCTTCCAACCTTTCATCTGAAAATTTTAAATAGAATCTAAACTCTCGGCTAAGAGTTTAAATGGAATCTTAACTTTTGTCTGAGAGTTTTATAACATAATCTAAAATCTTGGCTAAGAGTTTGTTCCCGAGAATTTTTATTCAACCAAACTTTCATCTTAGAGAATAAATTAGAATCTATGGCTCTTGACTTAGAGATTTAGTTAGAATCTAAACTTTCCACTGAGAGTTTGTGTCTACGAATTTTTTTCTCAAAAATCTTGGCCAATTTTTTTTTAACTCTTTGACAATTATTTTAAAATCAAGGATTAATTCCACTGAAATATCAACTAAAAGAGTTTCAAACACTGTTGACACCTAATCTTCATGATTGGGGAATTTGTAAAATAGATAAATCAGGAATGTGAACAGTCATCGGAAGATGAACTGAACAATCACTCCTAATGTATAAAACAATAACATACCTATGGAATAAACACATGAAACAGTTTTTCTGAGTTTTCTGCCAAACTGGAGTTACTGCCTGGTCTGACATGGTATCAGAGCCAGCTCCTTTCTTTAGCTCTTGTGCCTTGTAACTCCCTTGTCTGACTGAATACCTGCGCTCTGCTCCATATTCCATTACCTGCGCCCTGCTCCATACAGTACGCTGCCCATATATTCGTTGGTGTCAGTTGCCTGACATTTTCTCTCAATAAACCGCCCTCCAACCGTTATGCTTGGTAAATATCGCTAGCTGGCCTCCCTTCATACACTGCTGCTCTTTCCACGCTGATCACCAAACCAAAAAAAAAAAAAACCTATGCTGCTGCTCTTCCCATAACTGTCACCACACTGTTGTATCAGCGCTCCATTGCCAGACCTGTTGCACGCCAGCCGGCCTCCCTTTCGGATGTTGTCGGCTTTAGCTAGCATGCCCACAGAGATTTGCACCCATTCAGACACATTATGATGAGAAGACACAGGGAAACCTGCTACGAGCCTAAGCAGCATTGAAAATGCCAATTCCGAATTTATGATGGTGGTTTTGCCTTCAATGGCTGAACTGAATTGACAGAGATTACTTTGGCGTGGACTGGACTGCATGGAGGCATGGCCCAGATTGATGGCATTCCTGTGGATATTATCCACTCTAGATTCCTAACCCTAACAACGCTGTTCACATTTTTTTGGGCCATAAAGTGAATTTTTATACAGTAGGGAGTCCAAGTTATAATTAATTGCAGAGATGACTGCAAATCTCTGCAAAGAAAGCTGGTCTGGCAAGAGCAAACAATACAATGAATTTTATGAATAGAATGGTCGAGTCCACAGATTTGTGACCTTTCATCTACTATTTTAATCAGCCCCGTGCTTCTTTCGCTATCTTCTCACTGAAGAAATTCGATTTGTTTCTTTATTTTATTTCAATAGGTTTGATTCATCCAAATCAGTGAGTATTGAGATATAGGCGAAGGGAAGGTTGTCGCTGTTGGTGTCCACGCTCAATCTTTGTATGAAATCCTTGAAGACTCGTGCTTTTCACAGAGCAGGTTCATGGAACCAGTGCGTATCATGATCGCATCAATATAAAGGCCGAGACTGATTTGTACCTCCGCATATTGTGGGAACGCCATTGTTGTGTGGCTAAACGAGATAAGGCGCATCCAAAGAGGCCGAGCTCCCGAAGGAAGAAGCACTGCCACTGCACAATATTAAGAGATCACGCACCGCTGCTCCTCAGAGAAATCATCACGCCTGCGTGCTTCATTGTTTGGTAATGTAATATGTAATATTTTGTAATGGGCGTATATTACATGTGAAATGTAATGGGCATATATTACATTTAAAGGGTTGAAGTAATATGTAAAGCGTTGAAGTAATATGTAATATTTTGTAATGGACATATATTACATTTAAAAGGTTGAAGTGATATGTAATACGTAATATTTGAAATGCTGGATGCTTTTTATATCAAACATTGGAGGGATTTGAAGAAAATAAATTTGGAGAAAATATGTTGCATAAAGTTGTAGCTTGAAGTATTGACGTACATATTGGTATATGAGGAAGAGATTTGAAATCTTTTGAGAATGCCCTTTTGAGTACAATTTCACTGTATATCAGCAGAAGTATTTTTTCTATCAGCAGAAGTATTTTTTTTTTACAGAATGCATTCAATCATCTCTATGGTAGGAATAGTTCTCACTGGCAAGGAGAACTATCCTGAATGGTCCCGGATGATAAAACACACCCTCATCTTCAATGAGTTGTGGAAGGGAGTGTGTGTCGGAGAAGGAGACAAGGACCCAGTACAACCTACATCAGACAAAGAGCTCGTCATTTTGGACAACAAGAACAGAAAATCATATGCATTAATCGCAACATCTGTAAATGAAGAAGTAAGTCGCCATATTTCATCATATTCAACTGCCTTTGAAGCTTTACAAAAGCTCAAAGAACTCTATGACTCACATTCTGCACTTGAAGTTGTTCAGCTCATGATTAAACTCTTCACTCTTGAACTGAAAAATAATGATCCTCTTGCTCTTGTATCTAAAGTAAAATCCATAATGCATGATATCAAATCCACTAAGGTTGAGCTGGATATCCCTCTTATTGCTTTTCTCAAGGCACTCTATCCTACCTACTCCAATTATCTTGAGTCTTTACAAGCAAATGGAAATCTTAAAGATATAACCTTTGACTCTCTTGTGAAAAAGTTTGCTGAAAGAGAGAAAGCCTTTGGAAAGAAGACAGTCCCTGAATGTTCTGAAGAGACTGTGTGTCTTGCTCATAAAGAAAAGCATCCTGCTGAAGATTCTACAAGAGGAAGAGGTGGTCGAAGAGGAAGAGGAAGATACTTCAGAGGCAAGGGGGGTAGACATTCTCAAGGTGAAAAGGCAGATCTGCATTGCATTCGCTGCAAATGAAATGGATCACATGATGCTTCTACATGCAAGCTACCATGGGACAAAATTGAGCAGAAAAGAAACCAGCAGAAAGGTAAAACTGATGATACAGACAAAGGTAAAGCACCTGAATCCACTCACTATATTGAGGCACAATGTAACATTGGAGTAAATGAAGATTTGTTTAATGCTTCACTTGCTTCTTCGAAAAATGATTGGTTGCTTGATTCAGGAGCAACCTGTCATATGACTCATAGAAAAGATTTTTTTGAAGATTTCACTGACAATGTTGATGGAGCAGTATACTTTGCAGATCAGTCAAAAATCAAGCCATCAGGGCTTGGCACAACCAGGCTTAAACTGCCTGGTCTTCCAGACTTTCTTCTGGATCATGTTCTATATCTCCCACAGCTCAAGAGAAACTTGCTGTCCTTGGTCCACATCCGCCAGCAAGGTCACTCCATTCATATGTTTGATGGCAAGCTTGAGGTAAGAAAAGCATCTGAGCACTCACTTGTCATGAGGGGAATAGAAGAAGAAAGACTTCTCAAACTGCAAGGAACCTCTACTCATGCACAACATTTCTCATATATTTCTCATCATGAAGAAGGTACACTTCCATCAAGTTTATTATGGCATGCTAGATTTGGACATTTAAACTATGACAGTCTCTGCTTATTGAAGAAAAATGGTGTTGCTGGTTTGCCTACAATTCCTAGGAAACATAAGCAATGTGATGCTTGCATTCTATGAAAGCATAGCAAACAGTCTTTTCATGATTCACATTCAAGAGCACATAGGAAGATTGAACTCATTCATTCAGATTTATGTGGTCCAATGCCTGTTCCTTCTGCAAATGGAAATAAATATATCATGACATTTATTGATGATTACACCAGAATGTGTTGGGTTTATTTATTGAAGAACAAATCTAATGCTTTTCAAACATTCAAGAATTTTCATAAATGGATTGAAAATGATGCACAATCTCATATTGGGTCTATTCGCATTGATAATGGAAAAGAATATACATCAAATGAATTTGAAAACTATCTTCGCCAACATGGGATCAAACATCAAACAACTGTACCTTATAATCCCCAACAGAATGGTGTAGCAGAAAGAATGAATAGAACAATTTTGAATATGGTACGATCCATGCTTTTCTTCAAAAATGTAAAGATAATGTTTTGGGCTGATGCTGTTCTATGTGTTGCATATATAAAGAATAGATGTCCATCTAATGCTATAAGAAACAAGACTCCTTATGAATTGTGGTATGGACATGTTCCTTCGGTAAAACATCTCAGGATCTTTGGTTCCACCTGTTATGCTTTGATACCAAAGGTACATAGAAATAAACTTGGTGCTAGAAGTCGTAAGTGTATCTTCTTGGGGTATTCAAACACCTCTAAAGCATACCGCCTCTATGATGAAGTAAATAAAAAGTTTGTTGTATCTAGAGATGTCATTTTTCTTGAATCATCCAAATCTGACAATGTTGTTGAGCGGCAACTTGATCACTTGGATAGATTCGCAAAAACGAAATCATTTCAAGAATTTGATAATCGGGTTCCACATCTTGAAGGGGGGATTCCTATACTAGATCAACATGTGGAATCTTCTTCTGAAGAACAATCTCCCCTGCACGAAACTCCAACGACGGATGATGCTTTAAGTGATGTAATTGATAGAGTTGGGAGACTCAATCTTGATTCAGTCCCAACTCAATCAACAGAGCAGCCTAGACCATCTCAGAAAGGTCCCCCAAAGTGGCTGACAAAGACGCTTGAAAGTGTTCATGCTGATGAAATTGGAAAAACAGGAACCAGAAATTCAAACCGACAAAATGGAGGTGATGTAGATGACTCTAATTCACTTGTTGATATGGATGTTACTTATGATTGTGAATTGAACTTTTCTATAGATTTTGAACCAACTTCCTTCAAAGAAGCTGCTTCTCATGATGAATGGAAAGAAGCGATGAAAAAGGAGTATGATGCCCTCATAAAGAATGGCACTTGGAAGCTAGTTGATCCTCCCTTTGGAACCAAACCAATTGGCTGCAAGTGGGTCTACAAGAACAAATACAAAGCTGATGGCTCACTTGACAAGCACAAAGCTAGGCTTGTGGCAAAAGGCTTTGCACAGAAGGAAGGGGTCGATTATGAGGAAAATTTTGCCCCCACAGCAAAATGGGCCACCATCCGGACACTCTTTGCACTAGCTGCTCAGAACGGTTGGAAAGTCCATCAAATGGATGTAAAAACTGCATTCTTGAATGGAGATCTAAAATAGAATGTTTTTATGTCCCAGCCTGAAGGATTTGCTGTGAAAGGACATGAACATAAAGTATGCAAACTTGTGAAGTCCTTGTATGGCCTCAAACAAGCACCGCGAGCCTGGTATGAAAAACTAACTGAGCATCTTCTGAAACTCAACTTCAATCATTTTGATCTTGATGATGCAACTTTTTTTGTCAAGAAAGTTGGCAAAACAGTTGTGTATCTTGTGGTATATGTAGATGATCTTATAATGACAGTGAACAATGAAAGCTACATTGCATCCATAAAGAAGGAATTAGGGACAAGTTTTGAAATGACTGATTTGGGCTATGTTCATTACTATCTTGGCATTGAAGTAACCCAACATCCAAAATCCATATTTCTTTCTCAAAAGAAATACATTGGAGATTTGTTAAACAGATTTGGCATGACAGAGTGCAATCCTCTTTCTACGCCAATGGAACAAAACTTAAAGCTCACATCTATTGAAGGAAAGGAATTTGAGGATGCAACAAAGTATAGACAACTTGCAGGAAGTCTCATCTACCTCACTACTACCAGACCAGACATTTCATTTACTGTTGGAATCCTCTCCAGGTTCATGCAAAAGCCTTGTGAGGGACATTGGTCTGCTGCAAAAAGAGTTCTAAGGTACTTGAAGGGAACTCAAGACCTTGGAATCAAGTATACACAGGTGGACGACTTCAGCTTGATTGGATACTCTGATTCAGACTTCGATGGAGACAAAGAAACTGGGGTATCTACTTCAGGATATGCTATGAGTCTTGGATCAGGAGCTGTCTCCTGGAGATCACGCAAACAATCAGTTCCAGCAGATTCCACAACTGAAGCAGAATACGTGGCAGCAGCTGAAGCAACGAAAGAAATTGTGTGGCTCAGGAAAATTCTTGAAGATTTGTAGGTAAAACAAGTACAATCAACTCCACTCATGATTGATAACACCTCTGCAATAAAGTTGGCCAAGAATCCAAAGTTCCATGATCGAACAAAGCATATCAATACTAAATATCATCTGATTCGACATCATGTTGAGGCCAAAACAATCCATCTCCGTCATTGTTCCACAAATGAGAAAATTGCAGACATCTTCACCAAAGCACTTGGAAAGGAAAAGCTTGAACGATTCAGAATGATGCTTGGACTCACCAACATCCCTTCAGATTAAGGGGGGGAATGTTGACACCTAATCTTCATGATTGGGGAATTTGTAAAATAGATAAATCAGGAATGTGAACAGTCATCGGAAGATGAACTGAACAATCACTCCTAATGTATAAAACAATAACATACCTATGGAATAAACACACGAATCAGTTTTTCTGAGTTTTCTGCCAAACTGGAGTTACTGCCTGGCCTGACAAACTCTCAACAAAGAAAATATTTTGACATTTTTTTCGACCAACAATTTTCCAACTTTTTGATGGTGCTGGAAATCTGTCAACCAAGGGGGTCTCCCCAGTGTGAAGTCCCAATTATAGCTCACACCCTTTGGAGTAGGAGCCCCATTTGGAGTATTGGCCCAACTACTATAAATATAAGGTTTACCTTAGATGCAATAAATAACATAGGAGATTACACACATATCCTTTGAAATTAGCAAGTAATTAGCAAGTAGGTTGACACTGTGAAACACCAATTACAATGCATAAAACAATACTTTCATAAGAGGGAAGTAAGAGTGAGTATCTAGAAGGAAAGTAATAGTAGTATCATAACAGAGGCACACAAGAGACTGAAAATGTTCGTTAGTTATCTAGTTAAATAGTTCACATAGACACAACAAACATTAAAGTAAATACGACACACATTCAACAAGATAAGTACCAAATCCAATGAAGTAGTTTAATTTCCTTAGTACATATGAACAAAACATATACCGAAAACATCTAAAGAATAGTATTACAATATTAATCATACATGCATGAAAATGTGTTCACTCAATGAGCTTTTGATTATTAGGTGAAAGATCCAAGTACATAGTTACAATGGTGAGACACTAGCTCTAATAGTGGAACATTAAGTCACTCCTTGCTTCTACAAAGGATGATGTTCTCTCCTATGTCAAGCTAGAGAAGCCAAGGATAGATCTCCAAAGTTTATGACTCCAAAAGCCATTTTCTTGAGATATGAGGGTGTATTTATAACTAATGAGGTGACTCTCCACCTCCCATGTGACTCTTGACCCCCTTCACGACTCTTGTGCTTCTGCTATGACTTTTCAAATTCTTACATGACCTTTGAGCTTCTATATGACTCATTTGTCCACATGTGACTTTATGTATTCCACATATGACTCTTAGAATTCCACACATTACATTTGTCCTTTTCGTTTTGATAATTACATCATTACATCCACAAATGATGTGGCAAGACACATTGACACATATGACATTGTGATGACACTTGAACAAAACATGACTTGGCAATGATGACATGAGACTTCATGGTGATGGGGAATTTCTAAGCTGCTCTTATTGCTGATTTATTTGTATCTTCATGATATATGCTACATGTTCTTCTTCTTTCTCCTCCAAAAATTTTGAAGATTTGGAGCCTTTTATGTGATCTGGTTCTTATAACTTCTGTCGTGATCTAGTGTCCCTTCATTTTTATATTTAATGATCATCTTGTCTTCACAGATTCCCAAGTGTCTTCTAGCATAATCTCCTTCTCCTTCTCTCTGAGCAGTCATCTTGTCATGTCAAGATATACTACTTGCAAGTGAAATCAACTCATGATAAGACAACATCAATCCAAAAATATCGTAGTCTAACTTTCTTCATGAAAATCACTGATTAACCCAGAACTGAGTACTGGACTAGGAGGAAGGCTCAAAGATTGTGCAATGCATAGTTCCAAAGGCTAGGAGTGAGGGATTGAGGCTTGCAATTTCACAATGCATAGTTATGGAGGCTTGCGAATAGAGACTACATAGTTTAGTGTCACTGTGAGGTAGGCTTGCCCACTGTAACTACACAATGTGTAGTTCTAGAAGGAGATTGGACAGTTGGATTGCATAATTGTGTAGTTCAAGGAGCTAGGATGGTAGACTACATACTAAAACTATGTAATACATAGAAAGAGACTGGCTTGGAGAAAAAAATGTGCATTTATGAGGGGTAGAAGGCAACAATTGAGAACTGTGACTGGACAATGCACAATACTTCGAGGCAGTGACTATGTATTGTGTATTTCCAATAGGTAAGATAGACTGAATGAGTCTTGAGACTACACAATGCGCAGTTCAAGGAGAAATTTTGGGAGGAGCTTGACCAAAGAAAGATAATTTGTAGAAAGTGACTAAGTGTGGGATCAAAGAGGCGAGATATGGAACCAAAATATGACTTGAACATGATCACAGACTTATAGATGATCAACCACTCAATAAGGAAGCATTTACTACACACAATCAGGATGTTCCTATTGAAACAACAATAGTACAATACTTCTCCAAGTGCAACACTTAAGATACACTTTGCGACAAAAGTTACGACACTAGTGTAATAGAACACAATAGTGTCTAAATCATGTATTTATGATAGATAGAACACAATAGTGTAGGAGAATTCATCATAACTTCCCTTTAAGAATGTACACATAACTCTCTTTGACTAGATGCAACACTTTCTTAACCATAAGACGACACTTGTGAAAGCAAGAGAAAAGTGCAAACAACTCTTTCAAAGGCTTCAAGAAAGTGAAAGTGACACATCCCATAGTGAAGGTGACATGAAAATGACACTTATTAAAGTGAATGCAAACAAAAATGATAGTTTCAAACGTGAAAGAGACACTTGCCAAAACAAACGTGCCCCAGAGCGACAATTGAGAAAACTCACAGAAATAGAAGTATAATTACAATCAAAGTGAGAAAGACTATCAATGGAGGGTATGCACTAACTTTTGACATGTGTGCATAGTAATCTGTGCTTATCGATTGTACAGCCACTGTCACTAGTGATTGTGCAAGCCTTACCTTCAAGAGTTCTGCAATGCATATCTAAGATTACATAGAAAGATGTGTGTTTATGGATTCATCGAAGACAGAGCATGTGTGAGAAAGTGAATTTGACACTTAGAAGAAGACAGAACACTTTGCAAAAAATTGTATGACCATGAAGTGGCCATGGAACGACAGATCACAATATCCTCAATAGGCTCCAAAATTCAAGTGTAAGAAATTTTTTGGAGGATGTTTGTCGCAACAACAATGCTTGGAAACACATTTTTAGAACTCCATCTTCTCTGTTCAGGTTTCACCCTTAAGTGAAAGGTATCAATATTTTAAAAAGTATTAATTCACCATATGGATTAATTTGGCTTCCCCATTTGGCCTAGTTATGGATATATTCTCCTCTATTCCTTTTCTCAGCTAAAAACATTTACAATCTCTGATGTTGCTCTGCTGCCATCAGGCCTGGATAGTACCCCAACAAAGTGACTACAAGAACATAAGAATTTCTTCGCTTCCAGCAAGCCTAAACAATACCTCAGCGAAGTTACTTTCTTCACCTCTCTACACATGAAGCCTTTCTCTTCTTTCACCCTTTATTTTATTTTATTTATAGAAATGTACTTAGGAACATATTTATTTTATTGGGGTGGAAGAGGGATCCCAACTTATTGAGAGATGGATAGGTTACTCCTTAAGATACATGTATATAAACATATGATAATGGTTTACTTGCTATAGATTTTCCCCTTTCCCTTCTCTACTCGATTGGATCAGCATGCAAAATACCATTTGATTACAATATTGAGTTAGGGGACATAGATCTTATAATAGATATAGGTGTGATGGTTTCCAGTCTAGGAGGGTAACTTTAGAAACCAATTATGTTTTTCTTTAAGAGAGATCATGAAAATATACAATATTGGAATTCAGCTCTCAATGTCTCTTTGTCTTCGAATTTTCTTTATTTTACTATTTACAATATTTACATATATTTTCCTAATCCCAAATATTAGGTGTGATCAACATTCCCCCCCTTAATATGAAGGGATGTTGGTGAGTCCAAGCATCATTCTAAATATTTAAAAAATTTCTTTTCTAAGCACTTTGGTGTAGATGTATACATTCCGCTCATTTGGAGAATAATGTTTTAGGTGGATTGTATTTGCCTCAACATGATGTCAAATCATATGATACTTTATATTGATGTGCTTGGTTCAACCATGGAACTTTGGGTTCTTGGCCAACTTTATTGAAGAAGTGTTATAAATCAAAAGAGGAGTTGAATGAACTTGTTTCTCCTACAAATCTTCCAGAATTTTCATGATCCACACAATTTCCTTTGTTGCTTCAGCTGCTACCACATATTCTGCCTCAGTTGTGGAATCTGTTGGAATTGATTATCTGTGGGACCTCTAGGAGACAACTCCCAATCCAAGAGTCATAACATATCCTAAAGTAGATACTCTAGTTTCTTTATCTCCATCGAAATATGTTGGGATAGGGTCCCTTGCGTTAATTTTGGGGCAAAAGCCCAAGTCTTGGGGCAGAAAGCCCAAGTTTTTGTTATGTAAAGTGTAAAGTCTTCGCAAGTTATGGTCACGGAGTGCATATATAGTAAGTGTCATAAAGGTTTTTTCCCTTCTTTTATGTAAGTTGTGACGACTTTAGTAGATCTACCCATGGTCCTCGAACCATGGGATTATATAAAAAGGAGAGTCTTAGAGAGTCTAAGGCAGTTCATAATAGATGATAGCAAAGCATGAATGTAATGGGTCATTAGAAGTGAAGAGCGAATAATATTAGAGTAGGAGAGGGGCTCTGCAGCTGTGTTCACAGAGGCCTAGAGTGGATTCTGCAACTAAGTGTGTGTAAGAAGAACTAAAGTATCAATAAAGAGATTATTCTGGAAATATATGTGTTTTGTCCATTTACTTCTGTTATGAATGAATGCGTTTATGTTATTATGAATAATGAAGTTATGATTCAATAATATATTGATGCGCGATTCTGCATGGCTTACATTGTTATATGAACGCAAATACTAATATTTGTTTATGCGAATAATATCTTAATGCATGTTAAAGATATCAGATAATTAGGTCGATCTAGGTAAATACAAAACTAAGGGTAATTACAGAGGTCCGTAAGTAGTTGATTCACCTGTTTAGTGACTGTAAAAGAAAGTCGTAGAGCTTCGTGAAGGTTTGGAAGTTGATCAAAGGAAGTTATATCGATAAGCTTGAAGGGCTTATCGAACTACACGAAAGTAGGTTTAGGGCATAAAACGACATCATGCTCATCTCTGGGTGTGGAAACTTGGTTCCAGCATCCCCCCATACTGCTTCGGGTGAGTCCGCGCTCCGTAGATTGATACTAAAAGGGCCAGTAGTGTAGGGATTTGTTTAGAAAACTTAACTCTGAACTTGTGTTAGGACCTACTAAGCCAACAAAATACGAATTACAACATCCAATCAAGCTGAAGGAGCCCACTTGTGTATACTTGAGTCCAAAGTCTTGCGTTCCCTTAAAGTACTTTATAACTCTTTTTACAACAGACCAATGACCCTCACAAGGCTTTTGCATAAATCTCGAGAGGGTTCCAAAAAAAAACTAATGTCTAGTTTGGTAGTAGTCAATTAGTTGAGACTTCCTATGAGCAGTATATACTTTGTTGCATCCTCAAATTTTTTTCCTTTAGTGGATGTGAGCTTTAAATTCTGTTTCATTGGAGTAGTCAAAGGATTGCACTCAACCATGCCAAACATGTTCAACAAATCTCCAATGTACTTCTTCTGAGAGAGGAATATAAACTTAATATGTTGGGTTACTTCAATACCAAGATAGTAGTGAACATAGACCAAATCTGTCATTTCAAAACCTTTTCTCAGTTCTTTATTTATGGATGCAATGTAATTCTCATTAATCCCTATCATCAGAAGATAATCTACATACACCACAAGATATACAACTTTTTTCAAACTTTCTTGACAAACAAAGTTTTATCATCAAGATCATAGTGTTTGAAATTGAGTTGTAGAAGTTGTTCAGCAATTTTTTCATACCAGGCTCGCAGTGCTTTCTTGAGGCCATAGAAGGATTTCACAAGCTTGCATAATTTGTGTTCCTAACCCTTCACAACAAATCCTTCTGGTTGGGACATAAAAACATCCTCTCTCAAATATCCATTCAAGAAAGTAGTTTTTACATCCATTTGAAGGAATTTCCAACTGTTATGAGTTTCCAAGGTGTTGAAAAATGCAACAAGAATTCTTAATTTTATTTTGCCTTGATTGAATTGAGAAAATTCGAATTTCCACATCAACAGAAAACTTGGATGCAATTAACTTGTGTGACATGGCTTGTGTCACCCAGCTAACTCAGTAAATCTGAGTTGGAGGAGTTAGAGTTTAGTTAAGCATGTGTGATGGCTAATTTGTAGCAATCAAAGTCAATTATCTCGAGTTGTTTTCAATTAAACTAGTTCCAATTGTTGGAGGAACACGTGAAAGGTGAGTTGTGTAGTGGGACTTCAGTCAAACTTCGTGATCATCCAATTAACTGATCAATCAACCCAAAACAACTAGTGCATGCAGATAATTCGAATTCCCTAGTTGTAGTGGAGATTCCAAGGCAGTAACACTAGTTGTAAACTAGTATTGAGTGTATAGGTGTTGCATGTAGTCAGATGATCAACCTTGGAAATTTCACAATCCATTTTGGAAAAATTCCTAAATAATAGGGGCCTAATTTATCAAGGAATTACACAAGGAAATAGGGGCTCAAGAAGAGGCAGAAATGACTAAGTTTGGGTCATAGCTTCTCAGTGAGCAAAGAGATAGGTTATTCACTTACAAGTTGTGCTCATTTGAGCAAAGCAATTGTAATACATCTCTATTCATCAAATTAATGTAACATGCTTTGGGTTTTTTACAAGATGTCTTTCCCGAGTAAAAATACTGTGTATGTGTGTTATTTCTTATTGCATTTCTGAAATTTTTGTTTTAAATTGTCAATTAACTTTCGAAGACCAGTAGAGTAGGTTTTATGTTTTGTTATTTTCATTAAAAATTCATGATAAATTTCAAATCTACACCATAATTTCCACATAAGGCATAAAGTGTCTAAATGGTAGCCCATTTTTCTATGGGGGCAAAGGTCTCCCCATACTCAACCCCTTCTGCGTAAAAACTTTTTCCAAAAGCCTAGCTTTATGCTTGTCAAGTGAGCCATCTTCTTTATACTTGTTCTTGAAGACCCACTTATAGCCTATTGGTTTGAACAATGTAAAATATCAAATGGGAACTGTACCGAGTCCCCATTTTTTTGAGGTAGAAAAAAATCATCTGATTTTGAAAAGAATTGATTCAAAATACACATTTCTTAGGAGCATATTTTTGACACCTTAACTTTTATTATGTATGAAGTATGAACATTTTTTTAAAATGTTAATGATTTCCAAGCTGATTCTAAAAAGTGTTGATGCAACATCAACCTCTTTTTTTATAGGGCATATTTTTGACACTTTAAATTTTCTATTGTATTACATGTAGATAATTTTTTTTAAATGTTGGTGATTTTCATGTAGATTTTGAATAGTATCACTTTTTTTTTCGGGCATATTTTTTACACTTTACATTTTCTTATTTCTTAAGTTTGCACATTTTTTTAAAATGTTGATTGTTTAACCAATTTTCAAGTTGTCTTATTCCTCGTCTTGTTTCCTGTCCTAAAATGTTTGTTTTTTAAGGGTTTTCCAAACATGACTTTTTGTTTTTCTTTCCAATGCTTTTTTGTAATGAAATTTTTAATTTTTTTTGCAAAATTTTAAAAAATTAAGAACATTAAGATTTTGAGGTTAGGATTTTTATATATTTATATATCATTAATTAATACTTCAATACACACAAAATAATTGTCACTAAAAAATAATAATTTTAAATGCTGGACAAAAAATATACTTTTTGCATATAGATATGATTAAGAAAACATAGGACCGTCTTGCTTAAATGGCATGTTAAAAATCTCTCTCTCTCTCTCTCTCTCTCTCTCTCTCTCTCTATATATATATATATATATATATATTGAAAAATTGAATAAAAAAAGTTAGAAAAATAACAAATTTAATGAATTTTATATCGAAATACTATGAAATTCAAAGTTCAAAAAAAATGATTCAAAATTTTTTAAGTAAAAATAACCAAAAAAAAATGTTTAAAAAAATTTAAAAAAATACAATTAAATTAAAAAAAATAATTAAGTTGAAAAAAAACATTAAAATAAAAATAAAAATAAAATAAAAAACATTAAAAACACACACTAAAAAAGAAATAATTAAATAAAATTAAAAAATACATTAAAAAAAAAAATCATGGGGCAAGGCCGATTCGCCCCATTCTAGGGATTGGCCTTTCCCTGGGTAGGGGGAGTTTGATGTAGCTTGGCCCACCTAGGGTTCATGGGGCCACACGCTTAAGTAGGGGGAGCTGGGTGCAACTCGCCCAACCCAAGCTCGTGACCCCATGGGCCATGGGCGGTGCTTAGTCGATGGCGTTGCATCGTCTAGGCCCATGGGGCCATGACTTGGGTGGGGCAAGGCCGATGGCCAAGCCTTGCCAAGAGCTTATGGGGTCGTGGCTTTGGCAGGGGGTTGGGTGCAACTCCCCTCGACCAAGCTATGGCTCCACATGCCTTAGGCATGGAAGTTTGATTCGCGTAGCTCCCCACCCGGCCTAGCCCCGTGGACCTATGGGCCCTCGACAGGGAAATATGATTCCCATAATTAAATTTCCTCGCCTAAGGCTATGGGGCCACAATTTTTTTTTAAATTTTAAATATATTTTATTTTTATTTTTTAAATGTTTTTGATTCTTTGTTTTTTATTTTAATGTTAGACCTTAGACTTTTGTGATCCATAATGTAGTAAGCATGTCTTTTGGATTAATCACATCAATATTATTTGGTCAACAGTTCGAACTAGCTAATGTGGTTCATCCTCAGGACTAAGGTGAAAAAAACTAAAGATCCTAATGAATAAATAGCAAGGATGCATCAAAGTCCAGAAATTAGCCGTTAGAAACTAGCTGTTAAGAAATTAGATTTTTTATTTTTTTTAATAATGTATTTTTTATTTTAATTTCAATTAAAAAAATTAAAAAAATATAGCTGTTACAAAGTAGCCGTTAATATTTATTTATTATTATTTTTTTAATATTAAAGTTATTATATATAGACTAATAATAATAAAAAAATTACTTATTAATACTACTAAATTATTATATATAACATTTTTTTTACAAAAAAAAATTCAAAATCATAAAACTAATGCTATTTATATTTCATAAATAGATAAATAATATCGAATTAATAGAAATATAATTCTTTATCAATATTATTACTATTTATTATAATAACCATATAAGAAATTATTTATTAATAATTTTATATGAGATAATGTTTTTTATAACCATTTTTGTTTATAAAATGATCAGATTCAATTAAAAACAAGTTTATACTATCAACTAACCTTATTTCTATTCCAACAGTAATTAGAAAATAAAAATATAATATAATATTAACATTTATGAAATTATGCATTAAAAAAGAAGAAGGGGTAAATTAAGATAAAAGAGATGGAATCGAACTCTTACTCAATTTCCATCAATAATTTCTTATATGGTTATTATAATAAACAGTAATAATATTAATAAAGAATTATATTTTTGTATTCAAGCTTCTGTGATCCATAATGAATTAAACAAAGTCTTTCAGTAGAAATCACAAGAGAGAATTTTTCGCCAATGCGTTTCGAACCAACAATTGCGGTTCAAAACGCGTTGGCCAAAAACTTCTCTCATGTGATTTCTATTTCTACTGAAAGACTTTGTTTAATTATATTTCCATTAGTTCTATTTTATTTATCTATTTATGAAATATAAATAGTATTAGTTTTATGATTTTAATTTTTTTTTGTTTTTTTAGTAAAAAAGAAAATTGTTATATATAATAATTTAGTAGTATTAATAAATAATTTGTTATTTTTTTATTGTTAGTGTACATATAATAATTTTAATATTAAAAAATAAAAATAAAAATAAATAAATAAATAAATATTAGCGACTACTTTATAACAACTATAAATATATTTTAATTGAAATTAAAATAAATAATACATTATAAAAAAAGAACTATTTTTTTAACAGCTAATTTCTAACGACTAATTTCTGGAATTTGATGCATCCTTGTTATTTATTCATTAGGATCTTTAGATTTTTTCACCTTAGTCCCGAGGATGAACCACATTAGCTCGTTCGAAATAATACTCATGTGATTAATCTGAAAGACATGCTTACTTTTATTTTAATGTTTTGTATTTTATTTTCAAATTCCTTTTTAATGTTCTTATTAGCTTTTATGTTTTTTTATTCTTTTTAAATTATCTAATATTGTTTTCTTTATTTTTTATTCTTTTTATTTTTGTTAATTTTTATTTTTATTTTCTTAAATTATGTTTTTTAATATTTTCTTGTATTTTATTTATTTATTTTTTTGTTTAATTTTTTTATCTTTTATAAGTTAATTTTGTTTTTTTATAAATATTTTAAGTTCCTTGTTTTTTATTTAATGTTTAGTATATATTTTTATTTACTTCTCATTATTATTTTTTAACTTTTTATGTTTTTTGTTTTTTTAGTTTTTATATTTCTCAATGTGTACATTTTTGTTTTATTTTTTGAGGTCATGTTTTTTAATTTTTTATGTTTTAATATATATTTTTATTTATTTGTTATTATTTTTTAAACTTTTTGTGTTTTTTTTGTTTTTAGTTTTTTCAATGTTTTAATTTTTGTTTTTTTTGTATTTTCATTTTTATTTATTTATATGTTTATTTATTATTTAGTTTTAATTTATCTTTTCCTTCCAATGTCAATCCTCGACTAGCAACTTGATCCCATTACGTGTCAATTTGATAGTTTATTTTAAAGTTTTCGTTATAATGGATCGAGTCTGCTCCCACAATGTGTCAGTGTCATGGTTGGTCTTTAAGTTTTCATTACAATGTGTCGACTTCATATACACTACATGTCAATTTGATGGTTGACTTTTAATTTTTTGTTGCAATTTGTCAAGTTGTCTTAGGCTAACATTTTGAGGTCATTATACTTGAAAAATAAATTACTCTTGGTATAATGACTATTTCATTCAGGTGTTCATTTTTTAAGGTTTTTTAGTCAATTTTTTTTTCCATAATGCCATGGTTGAAATATGTTGAAAACTTAAGGTTTTTTGTAGTCATGATCTTTGGTTTTAATTCCATGGTTGAAAAATTGTCAAAATTTTATGTTTTTTCTGACTCATGATATTCTATCTTTAATGCTATGGTTGAAAGCAGTTATAAGAATTTTATCTTTAACACCATTGCTGAAAACTGTTGGAATTTTAAAGCTTTTCAGGGACGTGATATTTAACCTTTAATATCATGCATGAAAATCATTGGAATTTTAAGGATTTTAGGAGTTAATATTTTATCCTTAATGCCATTGCTAAAAAATGTTGAAAATTTACTTCGAAAAAAAAGACGTTATTCCAACATCAACACTTTTTGTTTTTAGGGTGTTTTTTGCACCAAAAAAATTGGTTTTTATTGGCTTTTACTTCAATTTTTAAAAATGTTGAGAATTTACCCCGAAAAATAAAACATTATTTCAGCATCAACACTTTTCATTTTCAATTTGTTTTTCATGTTTTTTTGGTGTTTTTTGGCTAGATTTCTCATTTTGAGTTTACAGTTCTCATTTGATAGTTTACATTGTTTTTAGTTCCCAATGGAGGATCAACCAGCTTCCAGGTGCCATTCTTTGTCAAAACATCATATTCTTTCTACATTGATTCTTTCCATTCATCATCAGAAGCAACTTCTTTAAAGGTAGTTCACAATCACAAGAAACATCCATATCAACACGTGAATCAGGATTGTATACATTGCCTCCATTATGTCTGGTTGAGCTTCTTGTTTCGATCTTTCCAACCTCATCAATACGAACACTTTCAAGTGTCTTTGTCAACCATTTTGGAGGACCTTTTTGAGATGGCCCAGGCTACTCAGTTGACTAAGATGGGGCTGAATCAATATTTAGCCTCCCAATTCTGTCAATCACATCACTCAAAGTGTCATCTTAATCAATTGTTGGAGCTTCATGTAGGGGAGAGAGTGCTTCAGAAGGTGATTCCACAAATTGATCCAGTATAAGGATTCCCCATTCAAGATGTGGAATTCCATTATCAAACTCTTGAAAATACTTTACCTGTCTGAATCTATCTAATTGATCAAGCTGCCACTCAACAACATTATCAATCTTGGAAGATTAAAGAAAGATCTCTAGATATTATAAACTTCTTATTCACTTCGTCATAGAGATAATATGCTTTGGATGTATTTGAGTACCGCAAGAATATACATCTGCGACTCCTTGCACCAAGTTTGTTTCTATGTTCCTTAGGTATCAAGGCATAACAGGTGGAACCAAAAACCTTGAGATGCCTCACTGAAGGAATGTGGCCATACCACATTTCATAGGGAGTCTTGTTTTTGATAACATGAGATGGACACCTATTATTTATATACACAACACATAGAATTGCATCATCCCAAAACATCAACTTAACATTCTTGAAAAACATCAGTGAATATACCATATTTAAGATTTTCTTGTTCATTCTTTTAATTTCTCCTTTCTGTTGGGGATTATAAGGAATGGTTGTTTGACGTTTTATCCCATACCGACGAAGATAGTTTTCAAATTCATTTGAAGTATATTAGTTTCCATTATCAGTCCGAATAGAGACAATATGAGATTATGCATCATTTTCAATCCATGCATGGAAGTTCTTGAATGTTTCAAAAGCTTCAAATTTGTTCTTAAATATATAAACCCAACACATTCTAGTGTAGTCATCAATAAATGTCATCATATATTTGTTACCATTTGTAGAAGGAATAGAAATTGGGCCACATAAATTAGAATGAATTACTTCAAGCTTTCCATGTGCTATAAAATGAGAATCATGAAAAGACTATTTGTTGTGTTTTCCTAAGATACAAGCATCACATTGCTTAAGCTTCCTAGGAAGTGTAGGAAAACCAATAATACAATTTTTCTTCAACGAATGAAGGTTGTCGTAGTTCAAATGTTCAAATCTAGCATTCCATAAAAGACTTGATGGAAGTGTCTCTTCATCATAGTGAGAACTATATGAAAAGTTCTGTGCACAAGTAGAGGTTCTTTGCAACTTTAGAATTTTTTCTTATTTTATCCCAATCATGACGAGTTATCTGATGCTTTTCTAAACTCAACCTTGACATAAAATATGTGAATAGAGTGTCCTTGCTGGTGGATGTGGACCAAAGACAACAAGTTTCTCCTCAGCTCCGGGAGGTATAGAACATCATGTAGAAGAAAATTTGGAAGACCGGGCAGTTTGAGCTTGATGGTACCAAGCCCTTATGGCTTGAGTTTTGAATTGTCTGCAAAGTAGACTACTCCATCAAAATTTTCAGTGAATTATTCAAAGAAATATCTTCTGAAATTCATGTGGAAAGTTTCTCTTGAATCAAGCAACCAAGAATATTTCCATGAAGCAAGGGAAGCATTGAATAAGTCTTCAATTACTCCAATGTTGCAATGTGCCACAACATAATGAGCAGAATCAAGTGATTTTCCTTTCCCTTTAGGAAGTGTTTTACCTTTTTCTTCATTTATTTCCTGCTCGATTTTGTCCCAAGGTAGATTACATGTGGAAGCATCATGTCTATTTCTGTTACACCATATGCAATGAAGATCATACCTTTATCCTTAGAAATATCTGCTCCCCCTGCCTCTAAAATTCTTCCTTCCTCTTCCTCTACAACCACCTCTTCCTCTAGAAGAATCTTATCCCTGATTATTCTCTTTCTGTGCAAGGCACACAACTTCTTCAAAATACTGAGGAGTTGCCTTCTTCACAAAATCCTTCTCTCTTTCAACAAACTTCATCTTAAGGGAGTCAAAGGAAATCTCCTTAAGTTTTCCACTTGTTTGCAATGACTCAAGATAATGTGAATAAGTGGGATATAGTGCCTTGGCACAGGCAGTGAGATGAGCATCTATTTCAACATCAATGGCTTTTATGTCATGCATAATGGCTCTTATTTCTGATGCTAAGGCAAGAGGATTATCATTGTTCAACTCAAGATTGAAAAACTTGATCATCAATTGAAAAACTTAAAGCTAAGAGTGTGAGTCATATAATTTTTTCAACTTCTTTAAAGCTTCAAATAATTTGAAAATTACTAAATATGATGACTCACCTCTGCCTTTGTTGACACTGCAATCAAGGAATATGCCTTGTTGTTCTTGTTTTCCCAAATGACAAGCTCCTTGTGTGAAGTCGGTTTTTTAGGTGCATTATCTCCTTCTCCTTCACAAACTCCTTTCCACACCTCACTAAAATTAAGGTGTGCTTTATCTTCATGGACCACTCATGGTGGTTCTCTTTGCAAGTGATAACTACTCCCACTATGGAGATGAGTGAATGCATTATAAAAAGCCTATCTGTTTTTAATTTCCAAAATAATAACAACATTAATTTCTTCCTTCTTGATTAGATAAGAAACTTGTTTAATATATAAATATAAAAACTTCACCCTTCATTGTGCATATAAACTGTTAGACCACCATATAATATATCACTACTGACTCATACAATTTATGACATGTGATACATATTACTCCACACATACACTTTATGGTCTTCAGAAAGGACACAAAGCAAATTTTTTTTTGTATTATATAGCTTCATACCATATATACCATGTATATATATTATATACCATATGTTCCATCACACTTTTCAAAAGCATAACATTTCAAAATATCATCCCATTATCACATCCCATAAGCACTTCTCATAATTTAATACCATACATACTCATGCACGCTCTTTTTAAAGCTCAACGCACATGCCTTATGGCCTTTCAAACTTGAGCATATACGACCCTTTAAAAATATTCAACACATAATCATTTCAACTCAGCCAACGAACTATGTAAGAACAATGAAATCAACACACAAGGAGGAGAGAGAAAAACCACACCCTTGCAGAAATTAGACCCACGACCATCAAGACTTTGATTTGTAGGAGTCACGTTCCCAAACCAACCTATGTAGAGACTATATAACTCAACCTAACAAAAAATAGATTTAAGGTTTCAATGCAAAGATGGTCACGGTTTCATTTTTCAACAGTCTTCCACGAGTTTCAATCGTTCAATGTAGAGACAACCCACAATTCAACAATGGTTCAACACATTAAGTTCAATTGTGTATTTAAAACATTCAATTCTATATTTCACCACATGAAAAATTAATTAGGTTTCGACCAACCCCAACACACAATGATGAAGTGAAAAACATTTATAACCAATGCACTAACTGCTTCAACAGTTACCATAGGCTAGATTCAACACAACACATAGAGAATCAACTTCCAAGAGTCAATGCAGAGGGACAATTTAATAACAGGAAATTGACAGGAGTTACAATGCAAAAAACTAATTCTTGGGGTTGGCTCTGATACCATGTTAAGCTAGGAGGGTAACTCCATGAATCAATTGTGTTTTGCATTAAGAGAGAACATGAATATATACAAATAGAGGGATACTGTTGGGATTAATCTCTCAATCTCTCTTCGTCTTCCAATTTCCTTTATTTTTCTATTTACAATATTGACATAGATTTTCCTAAACCCAAAGGTTAGGTGTCAAAAATGGTTCTACTAAAGGATTTTCGTTCAAATGGATCGTATTTTCCATTAAGAAATCATTGACTTTAAATATATATTTAAGCCCAATATAGAGAAGAGGATAATAGATAAGCCAAGAGTTGTTTCTCATAACAATTACCCTTTTCAAACTTTTCCACATTGCCTTTTGAACCAAAGGAATCATGTTTCATGCAAGGTATTATTCAAGAAAACATGAAAAGAAAAGACAAGAGAAAACAAAGAACAAAGAAAATGGATGTTGAATTAAAAACAACATGCACGACAAAAACAAGAAAATAAAACCAATTCGGAGACTAGACAAAGAGCGAGTGCATGATGAGTATGCAATGGAAATTAGAATGCAACTAGAACTACTCCTAATCTAACCAACTAGAAGGCTAGGGCTAAGTGTAATGATATTTCTAGTGTAGCTACCATAGTTCCTAACATGAAAACACAAAGAGATGAACAATTAAAAGAAATATAAAACATTGTGCAAAAAAAAGGATAACAAATTGAAAAGCTTGCACAACGAACTGAAGGTCTTGCTTATTAATAAAATGGTGTGTAATACTGACTGGTTTGAGCTAGCCTTGAACTTTAAATTGTTGATTGAAATGTCAAGCATACAAACCTTGGAGGTTTCTTTTGAATGTACATTTATCTGTGCTTTCAGTTTTTGCAAATATTAAGAAAGATCAAAACTTATTATTTGTAATGGACCTTGCCAGATAAGATTTCTCTAACGATTCAACGATTGGATCTTGATATTAAAAACAACCAATTCTAAAACCATGAGACTCATGAGAACATAAATTTTCAATTAACACATTCAAATCACAAAGAGAATCTCCGATATTATGATCATATTGGTTGAATAACATATAAGGCCCTAGATTCTCTATTGGTTTCCTTCGTGTCCAATCCCATGCAAAACCAACAATATGAAAGCTTAGAGCATTTATAATAATCTTTGACATTGTAAATTCAACAAACTAATTAGGATACCAGGTTGGAAAAATATTGGATGCTGGTGTCAAATCAAATGAAGTATTCATATCAACACAAGGGTTTTGATTCAAAGATAACTGAAGAATTTCCTAGCATTCAAGAGGAGGGATTATTCCAGAAATAAGATTAACTTCATAACATACATAAAGGGAATGAGAAGGTGATCAATCTCAGAATAGTTTGACTTGGAGTAATATTTTAGCTAAACATGGCCTTTGTCTTGATAATCAGAATGAAAAACTTTGAAGTTGTGTACATTGGTGTAATATATGCTCTCCAATATTGAATGTGGTACAAGGGATTCAATTGATGAAGATAGATTAATTAAACACTAATATTTTATTTGATCTAAGGCCCTATCTTGAATATTAAGAGAATTAGTTTGAAAATGCTAAAATTCCTTCAAGAATGAACTCACATCTAGTGGAAATATGTTAAAGAGAGGATTACATGTGAAAATATGGATCCATTCTAGTTCAGAGATCCCTTCAAGATTGTTAAAACCTGACATAACCATCAACAAGGGTTGAAGTTCCTCGAATTCCTCACATGACTTTAAACTCTTTGATGGTGGATCGTCAAATTTAGGTGGCCTAGAAAAATTAATAGGTAGATACACACCACTATTATCAAATGTTTAATGAAGACACAATTAATGCCACTGGTTTGATCAAACTTAAGATTGAAGATATCAAACACTTGATGGATATATAATTCAGATACATTAGTCAAAGGGCTCCCTCAAACACTAAAAGTTGCAATGCCTTCCTCCTGGGTTATGAAATATTTCTAATGAAACAAATCACAATCAATGGATTTAGAATTTTCATCTTTTGATCATGACATCACATCATCTTGTACCTGATTACAATTAATACCAATAGGGAAAGGATCCAAATAATTAAGGGAAACTACTAGTATAACAAACTCGTCAAACATGTTCTGGTACAATAAACAATGTGTTAAAGGTGAGGAAATATGGAAAGAATCGTGAGGAGAGATGTGAGTTGTAACTGAATCAGGATGAAGATTAATTTATTCCTCATAATATTCAACAACATAATGATCAAATAAAGGCATATAACCATGATCTTCAGATTGACCTTGCTTTACTTCAACATGATATAGTGAACATTCACAAGACTGACAACTTATCTCCTCAAATTCGATATTTGAAGATGCATGAATCAAAGAAATTTTAGAATAATTTCGAATTTAAAGAGTATCCCATCTCATAGATGAAGATTGTAAACTATGAAAAGCATATTTTGAATTGATACCTCGTAAATCTAAGCCTTCAAAAGAAGGAAATATATCATTCGGTGTACTTGGATATTCATCACTACACATGTTAATGAAAATAGCGATGTCATGGTGATGGTTGTCCAAAGTATAAACTTGAATGAAGGATTCAAAATCATTTGACAGATTATGAAGATTGCAGGATCGGAGATCAACCAGAAATGCAAGATTGTCATCCTGAAAGAGAGAATAAAGACGGAACATATCTTCACCGCTTTTCTCCTCTACAAGTGAATTTAAACTACCTTGTATATGATCATTTCTTGGTACAACAAGTCGAACATGATTAAGAGTTCAAGTAGGTTGATCAAGCAGATCATGAAACAGGGAATCATGGGACATATATAGTGAAGGTGAAGGGTATCTGTTGAGGAAATCCTTCTTTCAATCAAATCAAATTCAAGACTTGAATTATGTATATTGATATGAATTTGAAAAACTACAAGATCAACCTTAACCTCAGACCTGTTGCAGTTACTGAACCATTCCAAATTCTCCCCAATAGGATCCAAAGCATGAGAAGGGGATGAAGGTGGAAAAGATGAATCAACAATTTATTTTTCAGATTTTCCAATTTCAACATCATCACAAGGAGGGACCCAAATTGGTATTGAGAAAGAAGGAGGACAAGGAAAAAAAGGAATAGTAGGTTCCTCTCAAATTTGGGGTGTCTTATGATCAACATAAGTTGGGAGAGAAGAATCATCCAGGGGTTTAGATTCAAAGGATTTCAAGGTGAATATAATCAAACTTTGAAAATTTTCCATGATCAAATCTGAATCAGTTACTCCCTCGATGAATTTGTAGCATAGATGAATAAATTGATGAACAAATTCCTCCACATATTCCCTAGGTTTCATTATAATAAAATCAATCATTTTACAAATATATTGCTAGTATACCTGTCAAAGGCTTGATGAAGCTCCATAGCGAGTTTCTCAAATGAATGAATGAAAGCAGTTGGTAAAATATAACACCATTTCTTAACTCGACCTTCAAGCGTGAGGGTGAAAATTTTACTAGCAACATATTCACAATTGATTTCTAATATTCACAAAAATTGAGAAATAAAGATATATGTTGAGCTATGAATGTTTAACCCTCACCATCAAACTTCGAATTTGACAAGTCATCAATTAATTCCATGGGGATTGAAAGATTTAATCTATTACAAAAACACTCTAGTATTTTGATTTGGGAAAGAGCCATTTAAGACGAGACATTCAAAATAGACTTAGCGGGCACAACTTGTCATCTCACCTTCCTTCTAGCACCAACTGTTAATGACGCTAGAAATCTGTCAACCAATGGGGTCTCCCCAATGTGAAGTCCCATTTAAACCTCATATCATTCAGAGTAGGAGCCCCATCCAGAGTATCAACCAAACTACCAAAAATCTAAGGTTTTCCTTAGCTGCAATAAATAATATAAGAGATTACGCACATATCCTTTGAAATTAGCAAGTAAGTTGACTCTTTGAAACACTAATTGTAATGTGTAAAAGAATACTTTCACTAGAGGGAAGTAAGAGTGAGTCTCTAGAAGGAAAGTAATAGTACTATCCTAGGAGAAGCACATGAGAGCAAGGAAAGATTCGTTAGCTATCTAGTGAAATAGCTCACATAGACATAATGAACAATAAAGAAAATACAACAAACATTCAACAATATAAGTATTAAAGCCAATGATGTAGTTCAATTTCCTTAGTACAAATGAACAAAACATATACCACAAACATCTAAAGAATAGTCTTAAAATATTCATGATACATGCATGAAAATATGTTGGCTTAGTGAGCTTCTGATTATTAGGTGAAAGATCCAAGTACACAGTTACAATGGTGAGACACTAGCTCCAATAGTGGAAAATTAAGTAACTCCTTTCTTCTCCAAAGGATGATCTTCTCTCCTATGCCAAGCTAGAGAAGCGAAGGCTAGCTCTCTAAAGTCTATCACTCCAAAATCCATTTTCTTGAGTTATGACGATGTATTTATAGCTAATGAGGTGACTCTCCACCTCCCATGTGACTCTTGACCCCCTTCATAACTCTGAGCTTCTACTATGAAATTTCAAATTCTTACATGACCTTTGAGATTCTATATGACTCATTTGTCCACATGTGACTTTACATATTTCACATATGACTCTTTGACTTCCACACATTACATTTTCCCTTTTCCTTTTGATAATTACATCATTACATCCACAATTGATGTGGAAATACACATTGAAACATATGGCATTGTGATCACACTTGAACAAGACTTGACTTGGAAATGATGACATGTGACTTCATGATGATCTGACATTGCTAAGCTTCTCTTCTTGTTGCTTTCTTTGTATCATCTTGTCTTCACAGATTCTGAAGTGTCTTCTAGCACAATCACTTTCTCCTCCTCTCCAAGCAATCATATTGTCATGTCAAGATATGGTACCTGTAAGTGAAATCTAATCATGACAAGATGACGTCAGTCCAGAAATATCCTAGTCTAATTTTCTTCATGAAAAATACTTACTAACTTGGAAATGAGTGCTAGATCGAGAGGAAGGGTCAGGGATTACACGATGTGTAGTTCCAGAGGTCAAGAGTGAGGGGCTGAGGCTTGAAACTATGTAATGAACAGTTCTGGATGCTTGCAAAGTAAGACTTTACAGTTGAGGGTCACAGTGAGGTGAGCTTGCCCATTGTAACTACGCAATGCACAGTTATAGAGGGAGACTAGGAAATTGGATTGCCAACTTGCATAGTTCAAGGAGTCAGGGGCACACTACAAACTGAAATTGCGCAATGCGCAGAAAGAGATTGGTTGGGAGGAGGTTGAACGAAGAAATATCAATTGTAGAAAATGACTGAGTGTGGGATAGAAGAAGCGAGAGATGAAACAAGAACAAGACTTGAACATGATCACACACTTATAGACGACCAATCACTCACAAAGGAAGCATTTACTACACAAAATCAACACGTTCATATTTAAACAACAATAGTACAATACTTACCTCCAAGTGCGAAACTTAAGATACACCTTGTGATACAAGTGGCGACACTAGTGAAACAATCCCCAAGACTTGGGGGATGCATCTAATGCATGTTTATATGATAGATAGAAAATAATAGTGTATGAGAACACATTAGAAATTCCCTTTAAGAATGTACAAATGACTCCCTTTGACTAAATGCGACACTTTCTTAACCACAAGACGACACTTGCAAAAGTAAGAGAAAAGTGCAAACAACACTTGCAAAGGCTTAAATAAAGTGAAAGCGACACATCCTAGAGCGAAGATAACATGAAAATGACACTTATTAAAGTGAATGCAAGTAAAAACAACATTTGTGAATGTGAAAGCGACACTTGCGAAAATAAAGGTACACCAGAGTGACAATTGAGAAAACTCATTGAAATAGAAGTACAATTGCAATCAAAGTGAGAAAGACTGCCAATGGAGGGTGCACAGTAAATGTCAACATGCATTGCGCAGTACATTGTGCTTATGGATTGTGCAATCACTGTTACTAGTGATTGTGCAAGCCTTACCTTCAAGGGTTGTGCAATGCATATCTAAGCTTGCATATAAAAATGTGAGTTTGTGGATTCATCGAAGACAAAGCATGTGTGAGCAAGTGATCTTGACACTTAGAAGAAGACTTTAACACTTTGCAAAACATTAGACGACCAAGAAGTGACCATGGAATGATATATCGTAACATCCTTAGTAGGATCCAAAAGTCAAATGTAAGCAAAATTTTGGAAGGTATTTGTCACATCGACAACAAAGCCATAGCCAAAATTCTCTCCACATACCAAAACGAGTTTCCCAATTTCACATTTCCTCTTTGTAGTGATTTGATTGCTAAAATCTATAGACACCACCCTCGTAAATTTAAGCCTCCAAAATTTTAAGAAACGATACTTATTCTAAACCATTAAAACTACTAAAACTTTACCTATTAAAAATAAGATAAAAATCACAACCATATAGAACAAAGAAATATTTATGAAAGTATAATAGAAATGATAAAGTAGAGAAGGAAAAAAATTATAAGTAAACAAAAGGTTGGGATATTAAAACCAATTTGGCAAATTGAAACAAAATTGCCTACTTGAAATAGTGAAAATTAAAAGTTTATTAAAAAGAATACGATGAACTACATATTTATGATAAATGATTTATTAAGACTCACCTACCAATATATCAACCATAATATTAATAAAAAATAAATAACCGTACTCACTATGGGATGGGATAGGAGGAAAAAGAAAGTTAAACGAACAAACAATCATCACTTAACAACCATTCACTTTACAACAATCTTTGTTAACGAACGGTAAACCTACCATCATAATATAATCAAACTTTACCTTACGATATTTTCATGACATTTCACCATACTTTTACCTCCCCTAGTTCTTCCACCTGTAATTTGACCGTTCAGTTGCGTTTAAAATATACACTTTCAAGCTTTATGCACGATTTTACAAAAATCAAAATTCATGTTTATACGTAACTGTCTATTTTTATTCAAATTATGAAGACATTGACTGTATCTCCCTGCCTCTGAGTCTTCGATTGTGTTCATGTGTCAATATCACGCAACGCTCTTAATTGACCTCCGCTACCAAAACGCCATAATCGGACGGATGAAGATCCCCTTAGTCAAGCTTATGAAAAGCTAAAATTTTGAATTGACCTCTTCTCGAAGAACGCTCCTTCTTCGATTGAACAGGTGAAGATCCCCTTAGTCAAGCTCATGAAAAACTAAATTTTGACCTTGTGATCTCTTGACTGTCAGCCAGCGCCACCCTCGATCGGCTATCTACAAGGCTTCCCTTTGACTGGTATGCGACATATCTCTAACTTGACAGTTATGCGACATATCTCTAACTTGAAGGCTTCCCTTTGACTTGTATGCGACATATCTCTAACTTGACTGGTATGCGACATATCTCTAACTTGAAGGCTTCCCTTTGACTGGTATGCCACATATCCCTAACTAGAAGTTTAATGCATGGGAAGCATTAAGCCCGATAGCAAGTCTTTTATTTGTTTATTAGTGGAATAGGCAATTCTGGTGGTAACATACTCGGTTATACAGGGTCGAGTTTTATCGGCTGACACTATAACCTCGAGGAGGAACAGCCCAGCTCGCAAGAAAGACCATTGGGTAAAATGAGACTTGAGCTCGTGACATACACAACGGCATTGACGACTTAATAGATCGTCAACTGGCCACTAGACCAAACCTGTCCGGGCCAATAGCAAGTCTTTTCATCTAGACAAGATTATCTAACTTTTTAAATAAAAAATTAAAATAGAGAATTGTTTTTTAGAGTGTAATTTTCAATTTTCAATTAAAATAAAATAAAATTAATTGGTTCAAAACATCTAATCAATCAAATCCTAATAGTAAGAAAGACCGATATGAACAATAAAATAAAATAATTTCAATAATAAACTAATTAAAAATAAATAAAAAACCCAACTGATCCACTATCGGAGGATGCTAGTGTGATTTTTAAGATTGGAAGAAAAATAAAATCATTTCAAGAGTAAACCAATTAAAAATTAAAAAAACCCTAACTGATCCACTATGGGACGATGCTAGGGTTTCCATATTGCATGATGGAAAATATTGATTCTGACATTTAAATTTTACTTGTTTGTATTGAAAACTGGTTGCCTCGATCCCATGAATGGACAACAAATCTGGGAATAAATAGTATATGGAAAATGGGATTTGGTGGCAATCTGATGATATTTCGGATTTTGGAATGAGTTTATAGATCTTGTTTGCATTGGGGATTCACACAGAAGAAGCTTGAAGATGAGTACTATTGCACTGGCATTGGATCTCATGCATAATCCTCTGAAGTTTTGACTTTTCCTTCATTTTAGCTACTGTGTTATTCGCCCCAAGAGATCATAAAATTGATTCATTCTCAGACTTAATCGCACATTAATTCATCGGTCAACTCCAGATGTTCTAATTGATTTTGCAGTCTTCTATTTATTATAAGTTTTGGAATTTTTCTCTGACCTAAATTTATTTGTTCAATAAAAATATATTGGAATTACAAATTTGAGTAAACTCTACACAGTTTTCCAATACTCATATTACTACGTCTCATTAATAAAAAATTATAATTTGTCTAGAAAATTTTGTTTCGAATGGTCGTGTCGTAAATCACCAGTATAAGAAAATTCATGTTACAGTTTCAGAGATCCGAGAGTGTAGATTCAAAATTCGTGCAAAAAGGTTTTGCGGAACTGCAAAAAGCACTGGATTATGAAACCTGTTGCCAACATGGTTAGCTTATTTGTAAACTGATCTACCCATTCAGCGGCGACGTGGAACAGTAGTACAGGAAGTGAGGGGATCCGATTGATATAAATACTGGAAAGTGTAAGGAAATTCAATTCTGTTCAGAACAGGGCAAAAGTGTCTTCCACTTCTCATCAATTGACCCAAATGGAATCGAGTACTTCCCAGCTTCATGTGCTAGCCGTGGATGACAGTCGTACGGATCGAAAAATTATCGAAAAGCTGTTGAAGAAATTTTCTTATAAGGGTAATGGAATTGATGGGTATTAGCTGGTTTAGTTTGAGTTGTGTTAAGTAGGGTGGTTCCAAATCAAATTTATACAAACCAACCTAATACATTGATAGGGATTTTCAATACAGTTGCTTGTTTTGAGAATACCCATATCATTGAATCAAGTTTATGCGAACCAACTTAACAAGTTGATCGGGATTTTCAACACAGTTGCTTGTTTCGAAAATATCCATATCATTTCAATGATTTGATTGCTGGTCGTATGCTATAGTTGTTATGTTTTCTTGATTGCAGTAACGGCTGTGGATAGTGGGAGCAGAGCGTTGGAATTTTTGGGATTAGAAGACGATTCCGACTCGGTAAATGTAAGCAGTCAAAAATTATATGTTTCATTTGTTTTGATGATTAGTGGAGTGTATAATGTAATATTATTATAAATCTGTTCTAAATATTAAAACTCTAGAGATCTGAAATTTATTTTCATATTGCTAGAATCTTCTATACTATTGGCCTTTAGGTTAGAATCTTTTATACTATTGGCGTATAGGTTAGAACTCGCTAAAAGAATTAGTAAGTAATTTCATGCCTATCTCAGTATTTTTATGGGGTCCTCTGCTTAAGCTGAGGAATTGATTGGATAGCCAAAAAGTTGGTTAAATCTGGGTTAAAAAATTCAAAAAATTTTGCTAGAGGCAGTGTTTCAATCATATTTTTGATGATGGAAATGGATTTAGCACCATCACAAATTTCTAAATCACCTAAAATTATGAAGTTTGGCCACTTTTAATTGGATTTACAAAATCCCATCAAATTTTTTCAAAAAAAAACCAGAATTTCAGTAACTTTCCGAAAAAAAAAACATAATTGTTAGACTACCACTATCTTTATCGTATGATTCGTTATAATATTAGCCTCTGCATGTGATACAGGAAGATCTTCAGGCCGTGAGTATGATAATCACGGATTACAATATGCCAGGAATCTCTGGCTACGATTTGCTGAAGAGAATAAAGGTACTGTTTGTTCTTTCCAAATGTTTAGAGGATAAACGGTTGAATTCGTTTCATGGAGTGAGTGACATGCACATATTTTGAACTAAAACTTGCAGGAATCCTCAAAGTTCAAGGACATTCCCGTGGTGATCATGTCCTCAGATAACGGGCCATCTCTAATTCGCAGGTAAAATGTCAATGCAGAATTGATGTTCTTCTTTTTGAATATAACGTAAACTATACAGTGGCATAGTTAGTTGCTTGAGTATTCTTACAGAAACCTGTAAGCTGAAATGCAGATGTTTGGAAGAAGGCGCAGAAGAATTCATTGTCAAGCCCGTGCGGTTAGCAGATGTAAGACGACTGAGAAGTTATATCGGCGGTGATCAATAAGAGGGAACTAACTCCCTTCGGCTTAAGGTCAGTATTGAGATCGCTGTCTTGTATATCAGTTAGGTCTAACAGCGAACAATTTTGCTATGGAAGATGAAAGCCAATTTTCTGGAAGAAAATGCAGGTTACGTATTGTTTATTTGTTAATTTGACACCACTTCCAATACTATCCAGTATCTAACACTATTTTTTTTCGAAAGCTCAAGAAACCCATCTAATCATGTTTGCTGTAATATTTAATTAATAGAATCTAATATAAATTCGGCCAAGTCCTTGACCTGGAACTGGTTGTGCAAGAAACCCATCTAATCATGTTTGCTGTAATATTTAATTAATAGAATCTAATATAAATTCGGCCAAGTCCTTGACCTGGAACTGGTTGTGACCAAAAAAGCCGTGAAGCGTATTTGTTTGAAAGTTGCAAATAAGCAAGCCATGAAATTATAATCCTTAATATCATAATGATATTGAACCATCAATAATTATGATATTGAACATTCAATTTATGTGATCATGGATTTGCTTATAAAGATATCATACATTAAAAAAATTCATCAAATTAAAAAAATTGAAAAAATTAAATTATTATTATTATTAAAAATTAATTTATGAATTAAACATACATATATATATATCAAAATATGTAACAAGATTTTTAATCATGAAGATTCACTTTTATTTTATTATAGAAATATTTAAGTGTGGATTGTTACTTTACCTCCAATTTCATAAATTGAAAAGGGAATAACAACTGTTGATACAAATCCCAATGCTTTATCTTAAATAACAAAAAAAATATTCCATACCCTTCTCAAAAAATTAAATCTCTAACATCTATTTATTCATTATAAATAATTAAATTAAATTTATAAAATTTTATTCCAAAATAAAAAACCTAATATTCATTATAAATAATTAAATTAAATTTATAAAAATCTTGTTCCAAACTAAACAACGTAATGAAAATATCATTATTCCTACCCCATAATGAAAATAACATTAAATATCCTTACAATAATATCTTCATACTCCTAGTTTAATTGTTTTCCATGCAAGAGCAGTCATATGTGAACTACTCTTACGTACTCTTATGTACGGTCACTTGCGAATACTTCTTAAGGATTGGAGGAATTTGAAGGAGTATAACTCCACACTTAACTACTAATTTAATTGTTTTCCATGCAAGAGCTGTCATATGTCAACTACTTTATGTACGGTTACGTGTGAATATTTCTTAATCAAGATTGGAGGAATATAACGCCTCAACAAATGGCAAAAACAATACGCAACGTAATCTGCCAGGCATGAGCATAAACAATACGCAGCTTTTATGATTTTAATTGTAACAACAACAAATCTACCAACCATGAGGTATGAAATTGGACATAGAATAGCTTAGGTAGTTATCCGACCAACACTTCAAATCAACCAAGCAAGATTATTCTCTCGCTCCATCAGCGCAAATACTGTTCAATAGAAAGGTAAGTTTTAAAAGGGAAATTAAAAATAGAAGTCCATCGCCATATTTGATGCAATTAGATATTTTAGGAAAAGATGTAAATTAGTCTCTAATTAGTTATGACATAGAACACACCGTCCGTGTATGCCTTTTTTCACAACTTTTCCCATGTCAAAGTTTTGTCTTGCCAAACGAACTAGGTATATACAATAATTTTAATAGGGACTTTTATTTTCCAAATTTTCCGAAACCATCTCTTGTTTTGTAAAGAGAGTTTGGAGCACATAATGTATTGGTAAGTTTCAACAACCGCTAATGTACCTTTGTGGAAAGACCCTGCCCATATTATATGATCACCCCCCTTTGTTCTACCGAGTCATGTCCTTCTGAGTACCATAATGTAATTATCCTAGACTTCAACATAATATGCCGTCATCCCTATGTCATTTTCATCTTCCCGGAAACCTCCCATGCCAGTGTTGTATTACTTGCGCCAAGTAGAAGTATCCCCTAGCATGTAATTTGTTGATGATACCATTTGAGAGGCCATTATCCGAATTGGCACCAAAGATGTGATCTCGACCAATTAAAATGCAACCACTTGAACCAAAAGACTAATAGATTCACTGGAGGAACCAAAATTTAATCTTATTGAGACTCATCCAAATATAAGAGCCAGTTTTTTAACCTATGAGGCCATTTCTGATCCATTCTGAAGCCTCTATGTGATTCAAGTACTTTTCTTGAATGATATCCCTCTAGGAACTCTCACGAAATAATGCACGCCATAAGGATTTGATCAAAAGGGCCCAACTGAAAATTTTCACATCCAATATGCCCCATCCACCAAATTCTTTTGGGATAATGATCTTCTCCCATTTAATGAGATGGAATTTTCTCCCCTCCCCAGTGCTAGCCTAGATGAAGTGTGCCATGATGCTCTAGATTCTAGATATAATGGCAACAAGGAGGAAGAATAAATGTGCCCAGTAAGCCATGTGTTAGACATCTATCTAACTGATCAAATAATTTCTGACGAAATTTATCAATAATCCATAGCCAATTTTCCGTCATATAGTAGTTGGGATTTAACATGTATCCCAAATATGTGAAACCCTCGCACAGGGGCTTAGTAGCCACCCTAAATAAACCAAAAATAAATTCAATTTCCTCTTGGTGTCCATCTGTGTAAAGAAGAAGTGAGTTGTTTCCATTCACCTGCAAACCAGATGCCTTGCCAAATCTCTTAAAGATATGATGTAGAGCCTGCCATTGTGCTTTGGACACCATCTCGAAAGCAAGGATGTAGTCCACAAAGAAGCTGTGGGATATTTCAATGTTCCTTTC
This sequence comes from Pinus tabuliformis, assembly GCA_031772625.1. NCBI lineage: Eukaryota > Viridiplantae > Streptophyta > Pinopsida > Pinales > Pinaceae > Pinus > Pinus tabuliformis. Next base: position 1,341,116,620 of record CM062804.1, on the reverse strand, counting down.
GAGTTTTATGCCACAAAAGATACCAACAGATATTGCATCTCGAAGCTTATGACAAAGTCTATCCATAGCAAGAATAAATAGTAGGGGTGATAGTGAGCATCCCTGTTGTAAAGCCGTACTCGCACATAAAAAATGGGCAGGATATCCATTTATCAATACTACAAATTGTACCGAAGTCACACATGCCATTATCCATTCAATATTGTACATCTCGAGTTCAATCTTTGACAGAACAAGACGCAGAAAAGTCTAATCCACACAATCCTATTCTTCCTGCAAATCCACGTTCATGACAATCGCCTCCATTTTCTTCGTGTGGATGAAATATAGGCATTCTTTGGTTGTGGCCACATCATGTATCAAACAATGTTGGAGAAAACCATATTTTTCTCTGGTGATGAAGGATGAGAGAGTCGACTTCAAGCATTTGATAATGATATTTGTAATAAGTTTGTAAGTAATATTACACAGAGATATAAGTTTGTAATCCATAAAGGTGTCTAGATCTGATGTCTTCAGAATGAGAGTGATAAATTTAGAGTTAATGTCCCTTGTCATATTCCGATTGATCCTTGATTATTCAACCATATGTAGCATTTCCATCCTCATGAGATCGAAGAAGTGAAGAAATAATTCAGTTGTCCAGCCATCTGGGCCAGAACACTTATCTTTGGCTAAATATTTTAGAACCCAATGTATATCATCTAACCCTATAGGTCTGTAAATAACTTGATTTTGTGCCTCATCGAACATGATTGGATAACTCTTTGATCCCCACATATGATCTTCTATATTAACTCCATTACGTTTCCTGTAGAAAGATTCAAAGAATAAAAAAGCTTCCCATTGAATCTTTGTTGTAGTGTTTACCTGTACATCATTGCTCCCCTTTATGTGCCAAATAGTGTTCATATTCCTTCTATGTTTTGCATACCTGTGAAAAATTTAGTGTTCTAATCCCCCTCTCTTACCACAGAGCTCAAATTTTCAATCACTAAGTGACCTATTGTATGTGTAATATCTTCCTTTTACTTTCCTCCAACTCCTTCATCAATTCAATTAGTGATAGAGGAGGGGTCCCTATGTCAAAAATTTTCCTAGTCGTTCAATCTCTATCACAATAAACATCAAATCCCTGTATAGATATTTTTTTATTCCTCTCTTATGTACAAAACCTACTCTTCATGAAGTGGAGCTTATTAGTGATGTTTTGCATAAAATATGTATTGGGTTCTGAAATCACCATATTCCATGATGTTTTGATCAAATCATTGAGTACTTCATCGTAAAACCATATTCTGTTGAATTTGAAAGGGATGCCTGGACGTACCGCTTTAGATTGCCATGTAATATAAATGGGAGATGGTCCCAGATATAAGTCCAAGTTACCCAGGTGCACAAGTTTCACAGGTAATTAAGCAAATTTTTGTGCACCAGAAAATGGTCCAATCTTTTCCCAATGTGGAATTCCCCAGATTTTCCATTATTCGAAGTGAGGGATAGAGGGTTGGGCATGATGTCAATCATATTGTTTAAAATAAATAGGGCTTGTAATCTTTCATCCAAAGGATCCCATCTACAATTTACCTGTAACAACCCTGGTGAAATTCCATGTAAATAAAAGTTAAAAACAATAACCAGGTTGATGGGACACTTATTCCAAGTTAAATATTTGGGAAAAAGATCTTAGGGGGTGTTCATTTGGTTGTTTATGGCTAAGGGAATTGACAAAGAAAATGGCTAATACTTTGGAAAGGAAAAATGGAATTTTTGGCACATTTATTTATGAAATATTTAATGGAAATTAGGACAAAATGGAGGTGAAAGGTCATATGTTGTATGTGAGGAGGAAAATGAAGGAAAATAATGGAAAATGAAGAAAATAAAGGCTGCATTCACAAAAAGGCTTTTGAGGATCAATTGGTAACCTTTTGTACATTTAGCTTTGGAGCTCTCTCACTATTCTCTCTCTCTCTCTCTCTCTTACTCTTGGACACTTAGAGTTTCTTGGAGCATCTTGGAATTAGAGTAAGAAAGGAAAAGAGGGAAAGAGAAAGCAAAGATCAAGAAGGGAGAGGCAAGATCAAGCAAATACAACAAGATTTATTGCAGGTATCGACTTGCATGTGTATTTTCATTGCTAGATTTGTCATGCATGGGTTTACATGTGTTTTTTTCTACCATGGCATGGGTTTTGATAAGTGTGACAATATTTTCAGCCTAGCCTTGCCATTTCTTGATAGTTTTGATGAGATGGGTTCTCTCATATGATTTATGTGTGATGGCTGGATTGGATTTGAAGCTGAGTGGGGTGGATATTCAAATTGACAAACACATGGCCTAGTGTTCCCTGAACTAGACTGAGGATCACAGAGCCACTGGCATAGTAACCCTTGAACTAGACTGTGGGCTGTGGTAAAGCCAGATTGTGTGCTTTGGTGGGCCTATGAATCCTTACCGATAAATGGCAAGATATATGGTAAAGCCAAGAGGTTGATTTTCTCTCTGTTGGGCCTAGTGATCTCGGGATAGGATGCATGGTAAATCCTGGAGAGTATGTCTCGGTGTAGGGCCTAGTGATCCCTAGATCAGACTGTGGATGCGCGGTAAATCCCAAGAGACTAGGAGGCCCTCAAATTCCTCACTATGTAGGCAGAGAACTCCGGTGGCATCCATGTTGATTGATGTTTTTGGTGTGTTCTATGAGTCCCACATTCATGCTTGGAATATGGCATGAGGGTGATTGTGATCCGAATGGAAAATGGCATCAACCCATGGTATTCATCCACCTATGTTATTCATCCACCCATGTAATTTACCCATGGTATTGTAAGTGGCATCCACCCATGGTATTGTAAGTGATATCCACCCATGGTATTCATGCACCCATGGTATTGTGACATCCACCCATGGTATTCATTCACCCATGGAATTGACCTGTTGTATTGTGACATCCACACATGGTATTCATTCACCCATGGAATTGACCCGTGGTATTGTAACTGAAAAATACTATAAGTAACGAGTCGCATTTTATAAAAAGATAGACTGTCCACCACAATGTAGTCCTTACAGTTATTATTTTTTTTAATAAAAAAATTCTTTGTGGTTTTGTTTATTGGGCATTCTACTCTTTTTATTCTGGCAATTTTTCAGATCTTGGGGAACTCCCCCCAAGATCCGAATCAGTGGTATCAGAGCAGGTTATGATTCCATGGGAATGAGCGTTTGATGCATATTTTAGTTTCAAATTTTGCATCAATATTAAACAAACTTCAAGCACACGTTGCGACCTCCACATAGCACTTTTTTGGGCCAAGTAGGAAGGATTTTTCTTTTTTCATTTTTTGCAAGAATTTTTTTTTTGGGCAGCGGGTTTGAAGATCAGATATAAAACATTTGGTATAATATTTACAAAAACAAATAACATATTTGGATTCCTTGCAAAAAATTACCAAAATTCAAAAAAAAAATCGGCTGAATCAGAGTCTCGCTGAGGGAGATATCGTTGATTTAAAATTAGCTATGTTGTAGAATTTTTTTTTGACGACAACTAGTGGATGGCGACTCTCTTATCATTTTTTGAATTTTTGTGCAGAATTTTAGAAAAATGATTGTATATATGAGCTTCTCTCGAAAAATCACCTAATTTAAAAAAAAAATGGGTCAAATCGGACTTCGGATGTGGGAGATATCGCTGATTTAAAATCAACTATGTTTTTAGAACTTTTGTGATGGCAGAAAAACTGCAGCATGAATCCAAGATTCTAAAGTGTCCAAATAAGGTTTCCAACACATGGAAAGATGAAAAATTGTCCTTTTGCTTCCAAAAATAGGTTATAATAAATATTCTAAGTTATATTGACCAAGTTATGTCCATTTTGATTCTGGAGCAGCATTCAGAGCGGGTTCCTGTCGGAAACGTGCCCTCCCACCCCACTTTAGTAAGCACCTGCTTCACATTCATCTGTTTCAGCATAGCAACATTTGGCTTGGGTTATTTGGAGACATGACCTCCCACCCCAAGCTATGTAGGCACCTGCTACTTCATCAACAACCAACATCATGGTTATGGGTCAACTGCACAAATTCCTTGTCATCGAAGTCCATTTGCTAGGCCGCACACTGTTAGAATCACAGTTGGTCACAAGCATTACAGGGTATCTTTATCCTCAGATCTTCGTTTTTCATGGTTATGGGTCATCCACAAACCCACACTTCATTGAAGTCCATTTGCTAGGCCGCACACTGTCAGTATCACAGTTGGTCACAAGCATTACAGAGTATCTCTATCCTCGGATCTTCGTTCATCATGGTTATGGGTCATCCACAAACCCACACTTCATCAAAGTCCATTTGCTAGGCCGCACATTGTTAGTATCACAGTTGGTCACAAGCATTACAGGGTATCTCTATCCTTGGATCTTCGTTCATCATAGTTATGGGTTAACCACATAAAACCCTTCTCTTCAGTGGCTCTTCATATTCAACAAAGGCTTCGTAGGAGGGAAGTTCACGCAATGGGGACCATTTCTTCTTAAGGAGGGAGGAATGATCTGAATGGAAAATGGCATCAACCAATGGTATTCATCCACCTATGTTATTCATCCATCCATATAATTTACCCATGGTATTGTAAGTGGCATCCACCCATGGTAGTGTAAGTGACATCCACCAATGGTATTCATGCACCCATGGTATTATGACATCCACCCATGGTATTCATTCACCCATGGAATTGGCCCGTTGTATTGTGACATCGACACATGTTATTGATTCACCCATGGAATTGAATCGTGGTATTGTAACTGAAAGATACTATAAGTAACAAGTCACATTTTGTATAAGTAACAAGTCGCATTTTGTAACATCCACCCATGGTATTTATTCACCCATGGTATTGTGACATCCACCCATGGTATTTATTCACCCATGGAATTGACCCGTTGTATTGTGACATCCACACATGGTATTCATTCATCCATGGAATTGACCCGTCGTATTGTAACTGAAAAATACTGTAAGTAACAAGTCACATTTTGTAAAAGGATGGATTGTCCACCACAATGTAGTCCTTACATTTATTATATGTTTTAATAAAAAAATTCTTTGTGGTTTTGTTTATTGGCCATTCTACTCTTTTTCTTCTGGAAAATTTTCAGATCATGGGGGACTCCCCCCAAGATCTGGATCAGATTGGGTGAAGAGAGACTTGGTTCAACCAATCTATGGTTGGGTGGAAAGTGCTAGTCCCATCTCCGGTTGGTTCATTGCATTTATTAATGAAAAATTCATTCCCTTGATTTTCATGTGTAAATATATTGATGCATATGTGGATTTTTATGGCTGATGTGTCTATGGTATTTGTGTTCCTATTATGCTGGTTATATGTATATTTTATGACAACAACTATGTATGGCTCTCAACATGTTTTTACTTGCATATGAATGGATAATGTGTCTTTGACCTAATAGAGGATAATGTATCAATTGACATGAGGGAACAATGGTTCATACCGATTCTCCGATAAGTATGAGATCCCTACACGTAACTCTGTTGTTTACACATGTAGGTTATATGTTGATGGTGTGTTTGATGAAATGCTTGTCATGTCTAGTAGGGGTGTGGTTATGCTCTTGTTTAGTTCATTTCCTTCGCATCATTGTTTCCCTGTATTTTTCCTGATTCTAAGCTACCACTCCATTCTAGGCTGTGGGCCTAGAAAAGTGGCTTAAATCCTGGGGTCATTAGCACCAAACTGGCAATTTTTGTCTCTAATCGTTGGCAGGATAGCCTGTGAGAGCGACTGTAGGTTGATGGTCACTCCCTTTCCCATAGCATGAGAGTGACTATGGCATAAGAGTTCTAGAAGAGTAGTGGGACGCAGGGACCAGGTTGTTTGAGTGGCTTTGTCTCCTAAGGGTTTTGTTGACAATGTTGGATGACTGTTTGTGATGTTCCATCGATTCCACTTCCTTAAGGTCAAATAGGAGGTTGAATTTGATCATAGTAACCTCTCATCTCATGTTTACCCTAGTTGGCATGGTTACTTTGGTGGACGTGGGAGGAGGGTGTTACAAAGTAGTATTAGAGCATGGTTCAACTCTCAGACTAGATGGGTGGTGTGTGTTGGTCACGCATGCATGCCATTTTCATGTGCTTGTTGTATTGGCTTGATGATTGATTATGGTTGTAGTATGGTTGCTATGGAGAATTTGATATTGATTTCGTGAAATGTATTTATCATGAGTAGGTGACTGGTTGCATATGGATTATATGTCGTTACATGTTGATTTTATGTCGCCTACTTATATCCTTTTATGTTAGATTACATTCTTGAATACATTGATTACATGTATCAGTCTTGTAGGTTGATTACCAGAATTGATCGCTTATGTTTGACTACATGCATTTATGCGTATGTGTAGTTGATTAGGCATTGCTTATGCATGTCAATGGTTGCATGTGGCAATGCATATAATGGAGTAATGGTTGTTGTCATGCATGAGGTCATAGAATTCATTGTTGATATGGCCTTGCATTGATGACTGGACCCTATCTAGAATGATGTTTATGCGTTGATGAACTTAACTTACTTGTTATATGTATATATGCTATTATGTCTATGTTATACATGTATCATGCTGATTTGGCAATCTTGCAGACAAGGTATCCTCCCCGAGCTATATCGAGGTACATTGATTTATTGTGATTTGGTTTATATGACATATTTTGCATTGTAGGAAAGAGATCAAATGTCTAGCAACATGTTTGACTACAAAGACTCTCCCTATGAATCCGAGGAGCAGTATGGTGTTGGGAATCCTTCTGATTTGGCAGTTAAACTAAGGAGCTTAAAGGAAGAAATAAGGATTGGTAAGAAAAATAATGACTGGATCATACAGGAACAAGAGAAGCAAGTAGATGTTAATGTTATAGTTCTTCAGAGTTTGTCGGAATTGTAGCGACAAGGGTCGCTTTAGATTACCATGGACATGAGGATGGAAATAATAGGGCATATGGTAGTAGGTCTCTTGGTAAATACAAGACGGATAGATCCGACACAGTGAGACATGGCAGGTTGTTGGACACTCTGGATATGAGGGGCGATGAGTATAGGTACTATTCTAGTTCTGGTTCGGATAGACATCATGATCGTCATAGCTATCATCGTTACAGGAGGAATGATAGGGGATACTTGCCGGATGAATTCAAGAAGGAAAAACCACCTACTTTTGATGGAGATGTGAAGAAGCTAGAAGAGGAAGAGGCTTGGATACTACTTGGGATTAACATTACATAAGTACATAGATAACATGAAGGCCATAATATATATCTTCATTTTGAAAGGTAAACCAAACATATGGTGGGAAGATGTTAAGTAGGTCAGATATATCAGGGCGAATGACTTGAGTTGGCAAGAGTTGAAGAGGCTTTTCAGGAAAAAGCACTTGTCATAAAGATACTACGATAGTAAGGCTAAATAATTATATGAGCTAAAGATGGGATCAATGAAAAATTAAGAGTACGCGACCAAGTTTCTAGAGCTATTGATGTATGTACATATATTACTGATGAGAAGCCGAAAGTTCAGAGATTTGTAAGTGGTTTTCCATTAGCATTTAGAGATTAGATTGAGTACGATGAGCCTCAGTCACTTGAGGAAGTCATTGGGAAATTGAAGCATTGTTATGAGCAGTGAAAGCATAAGAATGAATCTCAGCATGGATGGAAGGGAAAAGAAAAAGGTAGAGGTAAATGGTAGCCTAAGAGGACAAGGCCTCAGAATGCATATGGGAAAGAAAATATGGCACCACAAAAGAAGTTTAATGCAGCTAGACAGGGACATGGGTCACAACAAGAGAAACATAGAGGTGAGGGCATTGGTTGGTTGGAGTGTTGGAAATGTGGCGAGGAATACCTTAGGAGATATTGTTTGTGACATTGGGGTGGAAGGCCTAAGATATATAGTGCACAAGAGGTGCAAACTGTTGGGGATGTTGGCTAGAATATTCCATGTATCTATGCAGAAGTGGAAAACAAGCAGGAAGAACACTAGGAATCTATTATTGAGATGGACGGTAAGCTTTGTGATCAAATTATTTCGATTCCAATTGACCTTGGATTGAATTATAGCTATGTTAGTCCTGACTTGGTGGATAAGTGTGGTTTGAATAAGGAATTGCATGCAGAGTCTTGGTTAGTACAATTGGCTATAGGTACAAAGAAGCGAGTTCATCGTTGGGTAAGAGCTTACACATTTGACTTAAATTGTATTCCTATACCAACACATTTGAATGTATTACCGTTGGGATCATACAACATGTTGTTGGACATGGATTGGTTGTATCTCCATAGAAACAAGGTAGACTGTTATGATAAAGCTATTAAGTGTGTTTATGACAATGGGGAACTAAGAGTCTTGCAGGTTAAGAAGAAAGCCACATTAGTTAGGATGGTGACATCTATGCATGCAAAATGTAGCTGCAGGAAAGGGTGTATGTTATTTGCAGTACACATTTCTAGTGATAAGGGTAAGGAGGTTGAAGATGTATATCTATTAAGCAGGTACCCAGTTTTGCAGCAATTTAAGGATGCATTTCCTGAGGCAATTACAGAGTTTCCACCTCACAGGGAGGTAGACGTTTCTATTGAGTTAGTGGCAGGGTTAGCTCCAGCATCAAAAGAACCTGATAGGATGAGCACACCTTAGTTGGTTGAGCTGAAGTTGCAGTTAAAGAAAATGTTGGAGAAGGGATACATTAGGCCAAGTGTATGACCTTCAGGTGCACCGATCTTGTTTTGAAGAATAAATATTGTACCCTCAGATTATGCATTGATTATAGGCAGTTCAACAAAGTGACTATCAAGAATATATATCCTTTTTCGAGGATTGAGGACTTGTTTGATCAACTGAAGGGAGTAGTAGTGTTCTCAAAGATTGATCTGAGATTTGGATACCATTAGGTACACATCAAAGAGGAGGACATTTACAAGATTGCCTTCAGGACCAGGTATGGGAATTATCAGTTTGTTGTTGTTCCATTTGGCTTAATTAATTCTCCAGCTACATTCATGTGTTTGATGAATAGGGTGTTGTGCCCTGTTGGGCATGGAATCCCCCCACAACATCTTTTGGGGCTCAAAGCCAAAGTTTTGGTCAAAGGTTTTGTAAGACAACAAATTACGGGCGCAGAGCGTGAAGTAGAGGTTAAGTCATAGGGATGTCTGCCTTAAAGTAATGTAATGTAATGTAATGTAAAGTCATGTCAGCCTAACCATGGTCTGCGGACCATGGGATTGTATAAATAGAGTGAGGCTCTAAGTTGTAAAAATAGCTAAGGAATAAGAGAGGAGAGCACGAATGGTTCAACCTTAGAGTAGGAGTCTAAGTGTATTAGGTCATAGTAGTAGGAAGAGGCTTTGCAACTGAGTGCGCAGAGGCCTAGTAGAGTCCGCAGCTGAGTGTGCGGACCCATGCAACTGAGTGCGCAGGGCGATGTCGAGTCTATAATTGGGATTGAAGATTAATAAAGAGAAGTTGATTCTTATTTCTGTGTAATTGCTGTACATTGCCTTATTTACGTTTCTATTGGTTTATTTATCGCGCGCACTGATATGATTGCTGAATATGTTGTAATAATAATTAATCTTACACACACAAGTTAAGTAATTGGGTGATAACAAATTAAATAGTTAGGAACATGGGTATTATACGGGTTGCGCCCCGAGTAGGCTTGTGCAGAAACAACATCACAGATTGTGAAGGAATAACAAGTGCGCATAGTGACGTGCACACAGGGTCAAAACGAGGACCTCCAGAAGCCCATCAGACATCCCCAGGGTGTGGAAACCTAGTTCTAGCACCCTCCCATACTACTTTGGGTGAGACCCTAGTCCGCACTCTGTGGATTGTTGCCGAAAGGGCCAGTAGTACCGAGATTTTCTTGGCTAAATCACCTCTGAACCTGAGTCAGGCCCACACAAGCCAACAAATGGTTCTGTTGTCAGGATTAGGATCGGCAATAAGGATGTTTGATGTCGTGCCACTAGAATCTAACAAAGAAAGAAACTGAAGAGTGGTTGGACAAGAAGATTCACAAATTCGTAGTGCAGGAGAACAAAAATCCATGAGTATCTAAGGAACAATGGTTGGAGCTTTACTTGTATACAGAAATCCACGAAATTTTCTTTGAATCCTTTCCTTCTGAGTTGTATGAGTGGATCACAAAGTTAGCAGACAGCTAGGGAAGGTGTAGGATCGACAAACCAATAGTGTGGACTTCAAAATTAGTGCACAGATTAGAAGTGTCAGGAGATAAGATCGCGCGAGCTGTGGACCATTGGCTCGACTGAATAATAAGACGATTTTTCACTGAGTTCGTGGTAGACACGACTGTCAGCTACAGTGAGGCGGAATGATGTTTTCTCAAGGGACCGCAAAGTAAGTATATTAAATCTTTGAACACTTGGATTAAGATGCCATTGTGTGAAAAGCGAGTTATGTGAATAAATTAATGTTTGGAGCTACGCGAAGCGGGAAAATCTACAGAAGTGGAAGTAGTGAAGAGTTGGAAAACAGTCCCTTAATTTCACCCTTGAGGGGAAGCGAGGAAGAGCTCACTAAAGTTTCATCAAGAAGCGTGGTTAGTCTGATAAGGTAGCGCATTCCGCTTTTACCACCTCCACCCACACGATGACCCGTTTCACCCTCCTCACCTCCATCTCCACCCACCTCACCTCCACCACTGCCACAGTTTAGTATGGTGAGTGCGATCAAACTACCGGTGTTTAGAGGAGTAGGAAATGAAGATCCAGACCAATTCTGGTTCGTCGTAAGAGCAGTAAGGGAATCACACGGTGTCGTGGATGACAATATTAAAAAGGCTATGCTTGTGAGTGCGCTGCAGGATCGCACATTAATGTGGTATATAAAGCATTCTAATGACCACCCAAACGTAGGAATTGTAGAGATCCAAGCCACGTTGAACAGGGAATTTAGCAGGCCAAAGTCAGAAACACAACCAATCATCAGTTTCAAAGAGATCGCAATGCTCTCGGGTGAGACCCCCTGGGGTTTATATCAAAGGCTTGAGAGTATGATTTGCTAAGCCAATATGACATTGACAGATGGACAACATCGCGCATGGTTTGTAGCATTTCTGAGATCGCACTTAAGGACGACAGTGTCACAACAAAAAATTTCCACCCAGGCCGAAGCATTGGAGATGGCAATGAGATTGCATGAGACCCCTATACAAGAAATTGGGTTGGGAGTCCAACAAATCCACACGCAACTGTAGAATCTATGTTTAGAAATGCAAAGTTTGAAACATGACAGTACACCTCAGTCGGAGGTGCATGAGGAAGTATGGTGCATAAAATTCAAAGGCTAAGGGCACAATAAGGAGCACTGTCCAGTATTCATGAACTACATGGTAGGAGGGGGGCTAATTCCATTAAGGCCGGAGGCATAGGCAAGGCTGAGCGTGGCGTCTGCATTATGGTGCGCGATCTGCCAGATAGGAGGAAAACACATCACAGATAATTGTCATCTGTTGCAGAAGTATACGCAGACGTCTAAGCAATTGTTTTGTAATTTATACAGGTCAGTAGGCCATGACAAATGTACTTACCGAAGCTATGAACTAATGATGGATCAGACTCCTGCCTATAGGGTGTAGACCGAAACGCGAACCCTCGACCCAAATACAGGGATGGCACGAGCTGGGTTTCAAGGTTGCGGTCTAGATCGAGGCAGAATGAGACCAGGAAGGGGTCGCAGACAACTAATTTGTTACAATTGTGGAGGGCCAGGGCGTTATGCCGGCGATCGTACAAACTCGGCAAGAATATCATGTTGGTACTATACTCAGTTTGATCATGAGGCAGAAGACTGCCCTTCACTGATAACAAGGATGTGCGAAAATGGGGTACTCCAGCCCCCTCTGACCCAGAATATACAAATGATGAGGTCTGAGCCACGCGAAGAAGACCCAAATGTAAACATGATGCTCAGAAGCGGTATGACCATGGGAGATGATAAAGGGAAGCAGCAGAAGAGAGCACGTGGGTTCGCAAGGCTCCTACAAAGGAACCCAAATTTGATTTAGAATACATGAAGGAGACATTCATGGAAGCTAAGAAGAGCTTCACGGGGGTCTCCACTTCAGGTAGTAAGGATCAACTAGAACCAAGGATGGACCTTTCAATGCTCACTACCTTTATGGAGACATGCATGAAATTGCTGCGTGATAGCAAGGCAGTCAAAGGACTACAAGAACTTATCACTAGGTGCACAGGGTCAGGAGAACCCTGCGTGGTCTAGAAACTTGGAAAGCAAGCATTGCGCACAGGAAGGGTAATGAGGTTGACTGCGCAAATAGGTGAGTACAAAATGGATAAGGTAATCCTGGATCTGGGTTTAGACGCGAATGTACTACCAAAGCAAACATGGGAATGCATGGGCAGACCCACGCTACAATGGTCCCCTATTCAGTTATGAATGGCAAACCAACAGAAGATTTTTCCCATGGGAATATTGTAAGGGATAACTGTCAATATTGAAGGTGCGAGCATGCAGGCAGATTTTGAATTGATAGAGATTGTCGATGACAACATTCCATATCCCGTGCTACTAGGAATAGACTGTGCCACCGATATGAACGGAGTCATAAATCTGAAGAAATGCAAAATGGTCTTTGAGAAAAAGTCACTACATGTGGTAGTACCGCTAGATCCAGCCGAAGGAGTGCGATACACTAAATCGGTGCGCGACGATGATAGTGATGATGACCTCGATTATATTTACAAGATAACTGCGTGAGAATAAGATTGGGTGAATTTGACTATAGATGGAAGGATTTTGTGGGAGCGTGAAAGCTCCTGCACTTTGGATTCAAATGAAGAGATAGAGAAATGGCAGAATCGGCTGCACGAAGTAACAACACTGAACTGCAACATGATGATCAGATCATTGCATTGCATGAAAACAGAGGCAAGGGAGCTACCGACGTATGATGGATTAACAACTGTGGATGAATTTCTGAGCAAATTTGAAAGCGCAGTACCAGAAAAATAGTTGTTCGATGCGCTGATGTGGGCCCTCCGCGCAACACCCACACGATGGTGGGTTACGCATCAAGGAAATTTTGAGGATTGGCGTGGATGAAGAAGGATGATGCGCCTATGTTTTGGAAAACCCTAACTCCGAACGAAAGCCAATTAGAAATGGCGGAACAACTTTTGCGCCCACCTTTCTCAATGGGTACAAACATATGCTGTACAGTCTGCACAAGCGCACACCACCCCAAGAATAGAGAATCAAAACAAACCACAATAACAAGAAAGGTGACGCGGGCTACCAATACTCCATGACGAAGCCTTCGATAGGGTGTGTGGAGTACTGAACAAGTTTCACCAGGGGAGACAAAATGATTGGGACCTGTGCATGCCAGCAGTTTGATGGGCCTACTGGACCATGTGAAAAACCCTGAACATGGAGATGATTCCAAAGGTGCAGAACAAAGTCGAGACTGTAATTACTGAAGAAAATAGAAAAAGGAATCGGCATGTACTAGACCCCACAGTGATGATAGTGTGCGATGACCAGGAGGAAGAAATCACACATCTACGCGAGGTCAAACATATAAGGATGCAGGAAGTCATTCGGTGATGATAGTGCGCGATGACCAGGAGGAAGAAATCACACATCTACGCGAGGTCAAACATATAAGGATGCAGGAAGTCATTCGGCGAGAGAAACTTAAACTTGGCAAACTTGAAAAGGACCAGGTACATTTGAGGAAGAAAAGCATTTTGATGGACACTGAGATCAAGAGGCTGGAAAATGAGATCACGCAAGCGTGTCTCGTCGCTAAACCAAGGATGACAAGGCAAGATACGTATGATCATACCACTACGTTAGAAGAGTGTTGCTGAGAATTTATGACTCTGCTACCATGGCTACGACCACACCTCACCAAATGCAGTAACTAGGGGAGTACACTACATACAGTAGAATGCGCAGTGCTGGCGGTCGCACAGGAAATTAAGGAATTTTCATGGGCTATACTGGAAGGCAAGTTGAAGTCTTGCATGGGTGGTGCAACCACCTGACTAGTTGTAGGGAGCACAGTCTCAACACTCCATGGAGTTGAAAGAGAGCGTGGGACTAAAAAAGAGTCTCTTTGGGAGTTGCGCGACGAGGGAGGTGCATGCAGAATCAACATGACACAAGGTTTGCGCCCGCGCACGGGGAGCTGCACTGCCACATGGGTAGGCTGGGAAGTAACTGTTGGTGTCACTATTCATGAATAGATGTTCAATTTAAGGCAAAAGGGAGCGGGTGGTGGGCATTTAAGACACGAATTAAGGGCTAGATTTGGGGCAATCTATTGCCAAGAAAGCATTGATGGCTCAGAATTGGGGGGAACGGTTGAATTTGAATTCAAAAGGTGCCATAAAACTCCAGGGGCTAACCATAAGACAACACTTGTTTATTTGGGATTTGAGCAGTTGATTAGAGCATAGAGTGTTGAGTGCCAAGGAAGATTTGAGCCCTGAAGTTCACAAACGACCACAGATAGCTCAAACAGGATGATGACTACCAGGATAGGTTTGGGCTATGTAGAAGGAACCACCAACGGCGCCACACAAAACCCCACGATGCATGATATTCCTGGAGACACTAAGGTCATGCCAGAAATCCCGAAATCGCCTCAGACACCGAGGCCGAAGAAGGATAAGCAGGCAGTGTGACTAGTTCGCATGTCCCCAAGGAATCCACAGTTCGGTAAACTCTCCATGGAAGAAAAGGGCAAGGCTGTCACCATTGAGGCAGATGATGAGGAGGAGGACCTGCAAACTCTCATCGATGAGATAGAGGCAGCTGAAGACATGGAAGAAGACATCAAGCCAGTGCACATTGCAATGAAATTGCTTGAGTACATCCCTTCGTACAAAGTGAAAGCTAAGATACCCAAGGATTTAGATGCCGCTAAGAGCGCACTCCAAACCCCACTCCTCCCCTATGGAATTGTGTTTGAGGGATCATCCCTGGGTCATGTGCCCACAATGAAGTTTGAATATTGTGACCTCATGGATAGCGAGAAGTTCCCACATTTAGAGACTGAGAACCTCATGAACCAGAGCACAGAGGGGTCAGCTACAACACTAGAGCCACAGAAATGGCTGCGCGGTGTGGAGAAGGCTGGACAACTTTAGCTACTATGGATTCCAAACTTCACTGCGCGCCTATCACAATTTTCATCGTGAGGCAGCTGCTTTGCCTGGTGCACAGTGGGTACATAGAGCTAGAGGAGCCTATTCCCATCACGGTGGATCTTATCCACAAGATTTCCTGGCTCCCCTATAAGGGAAAGGACCTCGCGGAGATAGCCGGAAAAAGTGGAGATTTGGCGCTCGCAAAGGCCATGAAGAAGAAATAGAAACTAGAAAAGAAAAAGAGGGGTTATGCAATTAGCAACATTAAAGATAAAGGGGTGCGCATAGCCACCCAACTCCTGGCCGGGAAGGTAATGAGAAAATTCCGTGGAGATGATGTACCAGTGCTGGTAGTTGTGCTGGTAGAACAATGCGCCGAGGGGGTCCAATTCAACTAGGTCGAGTTGCTATGTGAGGAGTTCCTAACTAACTGCAAGGAAGCCCAGGAGTAGGGCAAGACCTTCCACTACGTGTGGTTGATCTTGTCTATTTTACTGGTAACAGGTGAACTGCCTGAGGACAGTTAGTTCCCTAATATTGAACAGGACTTACCAGAGGCTGCAAAGTACATGTCGCTTTAGGAAACTAAGGACGATACGTGGATCCGCGAAACAAAGATCTTTTGGGTGCTCATGGAGGCAAGTGTCTGGATGTGGATAAACAAGAGGCCGTGCCTATCCCCCACAGTGTATGACAGTTTGCAGAGCTTTGCATATTTCAAGGCAGACATGCATAATGTGTATATTAAGGTGCATAAGGATCCGGTGCAAACATGGACCAAGCTCACCTTCATCGCCATTGATGATGTGATGTTTTAAGTGCTAGAATCATGGCCTCCTGAGTGGCGCACCCAAGATCTAGTGGAGAGGGATAGAACAATAGCACAAAAGCTGAAGGATGCAACCAAGTTACGTATCATCTAGTTGGCCCAGCAAAAGCGCAACGTACAAGTGGTTGTGGAGGTAAGGGCTATCCACGAGGCAACGAAAGTAGCTGCAGGGTAGGCAAAAAATGCTGAAAAAGCAGCAGCAGCGCAGGAAACAGGGGCCACCATGATGTAGGATAAAGGGGGCCAGAACTTGTCTACAGGACTGGGAGCAGAGGACACAGCAGAAGGCACGGATCCAAGCACAACGTCCACCCAGCTGAAACAACCTCGCATCATGGAGAGATTAGGTCCACGAAAAAAGCTCAAAGCATCCAAACTGGACATCAAACCGATTACACTAACGGAAGGTGACCTCTACAACATTGGCGACACAGTTCGTGAGGTCAATAGGGAGGTGCTCCAGGAAGCCATGACAGAGCAACAAATTTTGTTGGGGGCCCTAAGCGTGTGGCTATAGGAATTTCAGATGCGGCCCCCACAGGAAGGAGCAGTAGCTACCTACGGCACCACAGGTACATCAGCAGTGGAGCAGCTACTTCGCGCAAAGATGGCCAACACCATAGTGCTACTGGCAGGAGCACTAACAACTGAGAACAAGGATGATAGAGTCGCGGTAAGCAGGATCAAGGGAATGGGCCTTAATTTTGCTTCCCTTTTGCACGACACATTGTATCACCTACAGGATGGCATCAAAACAGAACTATTTGACAGGGAGGGCCGCGTGATCCAGGTATTGAGTGAGCAGAAGATCAACATCAAACAACTCAACTTGCAGCGTGACGAGCTAGTGTCACAAAATCAGCAAATCATGCAAATAGTTGATGAAGCCTACTGGCACATTCCAGAATTTTCCATCGCCACAAACCTACCCACAAAGATGCAGATCCACTGTCTAGAAAGTGGAGTCCGAAGAGCATGCGAGGAAACAACACGAGTGCAGCTAGAGCTAAACCCCCAGATTACCGAGCTGCGGCTGAAGGCGCAGCCTTCCACTCCTCTAGAAGTTAGAGAGCAGCACGCTAGCACGATTCAAATAGGACTGGAAGAAATTGGACGGTCAGTGTAGGACTGTACTGGTATGTTGGACCAAGGTTTTGATGTCCTCAAATCCTTGCAGGAGGAACCCAACATACAACGCCTGGAAACAAAGGCACACGAACTATAGGAACAGTATGAGAGTGTAAGGGGAATTGCGCAGACAATCGTCCTCACCCAACGACTTTCAAAGATGAAACAAGCAAGGGCATTGAAGCAATAGGTGGATGTTGCAAGACAGAAAGAGGCACTTCTCAAAGCGCGCATCCAGACTTGGATTGATGAGGCCTTCACCATTATGGCTGAGATTGACTGAAAGCTCACGGAGATGCAAGAGATATATGTGCTAAGGCAGGTAGCATATACTCATAAATAAGCATCGAAGGAACACATGCAGTAAGTCCAGCAAACCGCAGAACAGTGTGTCGCAGACCTCTGGGCAGTATGGGACCAGTTAGAGGGGCTCTGTGCCAAGATCTTCGCACTAGTAGAGTGACTTGGGATGAGTCACAATGATTGTGTTGGGGGTCTGTTGGGAATGGAATCCGCCCACAACATGTTTTGGGGCTCAAAGCCCAAGTTTTGGTCAAAGGTTTTGTAAGACTCTACGAATTGCGGGCGGGGAGCGCGAAGTAGAGGTTAAGTCATAGGGCAGTCCGCCCTAAAGTAATGTAATGTAATGTAAACTCATGTCAACCTACCCATGGTCTGCGGACCATGGGATCGTATAAATAGAGTGAGGATCTAAGTTGTAAATCTAGCTAAGGAATAAGAGAGAAGAGCACGAATTCTTCGAGCTTATAGTAGAAGTCTAAGTGTATTGGGTCGTAGTAGTAGGAAGAAGCTCTTTAGCTGAGTGCGTAGAGGCCTAGTAGAGTCCGCAGCTGAGTGCGCAGACCCCTGCAGCTGAGTGTGTAGGGCGATGTCAAGTCTATTATTGGGATTGAAGATTAATAAAGAGAAGTAGATTCTTATTTCTGTGTAATTGCTGTACATTGCCTTCTTTACATTTATATTGGTTTATTTATCGCGCTCACTGATATGATTGTTGAATATGCTGTAATAATCATTAATATTACACACACAAGTTACGTAGTCAGGTGATAACAGATTAAATATCAAGGAACTTGGGTATTATATGGGCCGCGCCCCAAGTAGAGCTACGTGGAAACAACATCACAGGTTGTGAAGGAATAACAAGTGCGCATAGCGACGTGTGCACAGGGTCAAAACACGGACCTCCAGAAGCCCATCAAACATCCCCAGGGTGCAGAAACCTAGTTCTAGCACTCTCCCATACTACTTTGGGTGAGACCTTAGTTTGGACTCTGCAGACTATTGCCGAAAGGGCTAGTAGTGCCAGGATTTTCTTGGCTAAATCAC
Source organism: Pinus tabuliformis (assembly GCA_031772625.1). Lineage (NCBI taxonomy): Eukaryota > Viridiplantae > Streptophyta > Pinopsida > Pinales > Pinaceae > Pinus > Pinus tabuliformis. Next base: position 1,341,098,088 of record CM062804.1, on the reverse strand, counting down.
CTCTAAACTTGGGTCAAGCCCACACAAGCCAACAAATTCCATATTTGGATAAGTTTGTTATTGTGGTCATTGATGATAGACTGGTATATTATAAAAATGAGGAATATCATGCTGAGCATTTATCATTAGTGTTGAGGTTGTTGAGGGAGCATCAATTGTATGCTAAGCTCAGAAAGTGTAGCTTCTTTCAATGTGAAGTACACCACTTGAGGATTGTTGTTTCCAAGGAGGGCATTGCAGTAGATCCACAGAAGATAAAGGCCATCATGGAGTGGGTAGATCTTAACAGTGTGGATGAGGTGAGATCATACATGGGTCTGGCAGGCTATTACAGGAGGTTCATTAGGAACTTATCACAGATTTCTTATCCCATTACATCATTGCAAAGGAAGGGTAAGAAGGTCGATTGGAGAGAGGAGTGTGAGCTAGATTTGAGAAACTTAAGTAGTTGTTGACACATGCACCAATGCTACATATTGCAGATCCGAAAAAATAGTTTGTAGTATGCATGAATGCTTGCAAGAGAGGACTTGGTGGAGTTGTTATGCAGCATGGACAGGTGGTATGCTATGAGTTCCGGAAACTAAACGAGCACTAGTAAAACTACCTGACACACAAGCTTGACCAAGAAGTGATGATACATACATTGAAGATGTGGAGACACTATCTTCTTGGCAAGAGGTTTGTACTAATGAGTGATCATATTGGGTATAGATACTTGTTTAACCAGCATAATCTAAACTTCAGGAAGGGTAGATGGTTGTTCATGATCAACGAGTTTTATTTCAATATAAGATACATCAAAGGTAAAGAGAACAGGGTGGTAGATGCTCTCAATAGATAGGTACAGATACATCACTTGGAAACTATGAGCTCCTATGGGGCGGATTTAAATGATAGCATCTTGCAGGTAGGTCAACAAGATGTCAAGTATATGGAGATTGTGCACATGTTGCAATAGGGTGCTGGTATAGGTATAGGTGATATTACAGGTACAGGTACAGGTACATGTGCATGTACAAGTATAGGTATAGGTGAATGTGCACAAGGTATGAATTATTGTCTTCTAGCGAATGGATTGGTCATATTACGAGAAATGATATATGTACCGATAATAGTGAGCTCAAGAAGGTGATCTTGAGGGCGTTTCATGCGAAACCTTATTCAGGTCACCCAGGTCATTAGAAGACATTGAAAACAGTGAGGAAATTTTATTATTGGCCCAATTTGAAGAGGGATGTAGCATAGTTTGTGGCGAGGTGTTTCGATTGACAATGAGTGAAAGAAGAGTGTAAGCATATGGGTGGACTGCTATAGCTGATTGCAATTCCAAAGTGGAAATGGGAGGTTACTTCCATGGACTTCATCATAGGGTTGTCGAAGACATTGAGACAACATGATTCCATTATGGTCATTGTGGATAGATAACAAAGGTTGAACACTTCATTCCAATGAAGCCTACATTCTCAGCTAGTGATGTGGTATAGGTATTCATCAGAGATGTGGTTAGACTACATGGTGTTCCGAAGAATATTGTGTCAAATAGGGATGCGAAGGTCACTTCCAAGTTTTGGAAGAAGTTATTTGCATGTTTGGGCACAGAGTTGGCCTTCAACACAATTTATCATCCACATACAGATAGACAGAGAGAGAGGGTCAACATGATATTAGAGGACATGTTGAGGATGTATGTGATGCATCAATAGAGGAAGTGGGAAGAGTATCTCCCTTTGGTAGAGTTTTCATACAACAACAATTATCACAAGTTATTGAGGCTAAGTCCTTTTGAGGCATTGTATGGGCAGAGTTGTAAGATTCCCATCGGATGGAGTGATCCAGTTAGAAGGGTATTGATTGGACCAGATATGTTGGCAGAAATGGAGCATAAGATGCAGCTGATTAAGAAGAATCTAAAGGAAGCATATGATAGGTAGAATAGTTATATAGATAGGAACATCTTTTTCAAGGAGTTCGAGGTTGGGGAACATGTGTACTTGCATATTAAACCAAAGAAGAGTTCCTTGCGGATTGAATCTTATGTCAACCTCGCACCACGGTTTTGTGGACCCTTCAGTATCATTGATTGGATTGGGCTAGTAGCCTATCGACTTGCACTGCCTCCGAAAATGAAATTCCATGATGTTTTCCATGTCTCTTTGCTTAAGAAGTGTGTTAAGGATGTTGATCATGTGATTGATAGGTCTATATTGCAGGTGGAACCAGATTAAGAATTCCAGCCAGAGCCTTAGTGTATATTGCAAAAAAAGGTGCTCATGCTCCAAAACTAAGCAATAGAGCAAGTTAAATTGCAATGGAAGCACCTTGGGCCCACTAAAGCTACATGGGAGATGGAGGATCAGATGCAGGTTATGTACCCTTCCTTGTTTTCCGATTGAGGAAAAGAAGCTTCGATATGGTGGTTGGGTGTATGGTTTATGAAGGTTTGGTATATGCTTTATGGTGTTTGATATTTTCTTTATCATGGTTTGGTATATGCTATGTGATGTTTTGATATATTCTTAGATATGGTGTTTAGTATATGTTTTGATATATGCTTTGGTATATGTTTATGGTATATATTTTTGGTAATGTTTCTATATGTACACATCTATATGGATGTAAATACCACCATGAGATATGTTATAAAGCTCCACTATGCGGTATGGGTGTTATGTCATTATGATTATGTTGTCATGTTACTATGATATCATGTGGTTATGTTATCATGATGTTATTATGTCATGTGGATTGGCACTCAGCAGGATGATCATTGTAAATACCGTAATGAGTTGTGTTATAAAGCTCCACTATGTGGTATGTTGTCATGATTTGCTTTGAGCAGATATTTCATTGTAAATACTATATCGAGATGTGTTATAAATCTCCATGGGTAATATGTCTTCTTTCAGTAGGTTACTGAGGTATATGTGTGATTGAGCACTGAGGAAGGTGTCCCCCAAGGGGGAGGGTTATGTAACAGCCCTGGTGAAAATTCCATGTAATAACAGTTAAAAACAATAACCATGGTTGGTGGGACACTTATTCCAAGCTGCATGTTGGGTAAGACATCCTAGGGGGTGTTCATTTGGTTGTTTATGGCTAAGGGAATTGGAAAAGGCAATGGTCAAGGCTTTGAAAAGGAAAAATGGAATTTCTGGAACATTTATTTATGAAAATAATGGAAATTAGGAGAAAAGGGAGTTGAAAGGTCACAGGTTGCATGTGAGGAGGAAAATGAAGGAAAATAATGGAAAATGAAGAAAATAGAGGCCACATTCATAAAAAGGATCTTGAGGATCAGTTGGTAACCTTTTGTTAGTTTAGATTTGGATATATCTCATTATTCTCTCGCTTCCTTTCACTCTTGGACACTTAGAGTTTCCTAGAGCACTTTGGCAGTGGAGTAAGAAAAGAAAAGAAGGCAAGAGAAAGAAAAGATCAAGCAGGGAAAGGCATGATCAAACATCTACACCACGCTTTATTGAAGGTATCAACTTACATGTGTATTTTCATTTCTATATTTGGCATGCATGGGATTGCACGTGTTTTTTTTTCTACCAAGGCATGGGTTTGCCAGGTGTGACAATATTTTTAGCCTAGCCTTGCCATTTCCTGATAGATTTGATGAGATGGTTTCTCTCATACAGTTTATGTGGGATGGTCGGATTGGATTTGAAGCTGAGTGGGGTGTATCTCTGAATTGAAAAAAACATGGTATAATCTTCCTTGAACCAGATTGAGGATCACAAAGCCACTAGCCTAATAACCCTTATTGGGCCTAGGAATCCTTCCCGGTGAATGGTAGGATATACGGTAAGGCCAAGACGTGGATTTAATCTCCATTGGGCCTAGTGATACCAGGATGGGATGCACAGTAAAGCCTGCAGAGTATGTCTTGGTGTAGGGCATAATGATCCCTAGATGGGATTGTGGATGCATAGTAAAGTATGAGAGACTAGGAGACACTCAAATTCCTCATGATGTAGGTGGAGAACTCTGGTGGCATCCATGTTGATTAGTGTTTTTGGTGTGTTCTATAAGTCCCACATTCATGTTTAGAATATGGCACGGGGTGATTGGCTGAAGAGAGACTTGGCTCAACCAATCTATGGTCGGGTGGAATGTGGTAGTCCCATATATGGTTGGTTCATTGCATTTATTAATCATAAATTCATTCCCTTGATTTTCATGTGTAAATGTATTGATGTATACGTGGATTTTGATGGCTAACGTGTCTATGGTATTTATGTTCCTATTATGATGGTAATATGTGTACTTAATGACAACACCTCTATACGACTCTCAACATGTTTTTACTTGTATATGAATGGATAATGTGTCTTTGACCTAATAAAGGATAATTTAGTAATTGACATGAGGGAACAAATGTTTATAACGATTCATAGATAAGTATGAGATCCCTACACTTAACTCTGTTGTTTACACCTCTAGGTTACATGTTGGTGATGTGTTTGAAGAAATGCCATTCATGGCTAGCAGGGGTGTGGTTATGGTCTTGTTCATTTTTTGGCTTTCACATCATTGTTTCCCTATATTTTTTTATTGATTCTAAGCTACTACTCCATTCTAGTCAGTGGATTGGGATCTAGACCTGAAAAAGTGGGTTAAATCCTGGGGTTGTTGGCACAAAACTCAAAATTTTGGTCTCTGGTCGCTGGCAGGAAAGCATGTAGAGTGAATTTAGGTTGTTGGTCACCCCTTTGCCCATAGCATGAGAGCGATTATGGCCTAAGAGATCCATAACAGTAGTGGGACCTAGGGACATGCTATCTGAGTGGCTGACTTGTCTCCTGAGGGTTCTGTTGACGATGTTGGATGACTATGTGTGATGTTCTGTCAATTCCACTTCCTTAAGGTCACATAGGACGTCGAATATGATCATAGTAGCCTATCGTCTCATGTTCACCCCGGTTGGCATGGTTACTTGGGTTGATGTGGGAGGAGGGTGTTACATTACCCGCCAATAACATTGAAATCTCCAACAATAATTAATGAACCAATCTTCACTATATTATTGGCTTCCAAATGATCCCAAATTGCAACTCTATCTTTATATGGCAATTAAATTTTTAGTATATGGAGTTGTTATGCATTTCCACAAAACATAGAGTTAAGTGAATGCCAAAAAAACATTTAAAAGCATACAATGACACCCATCAAGGGTTCCAAAGGGAAACTGAACCACTAGATAGACCATAAGAATCAAACGACTACCATATGCAAATCTGAGAAATTTTTTCTAAAATATTCAATGACCTTAAGAGAAACCGTTATCATTTCTTGCAGTAGAATGATACAAGGATGGACGAAAAAGAAAAGATGTCTATGAGAGAGGATATTTAGCACTAATGGATGAAGGAACAAAGGTCCCGTGCCATGATGAATAGTAAGAGCTGCAAATCTAGTACAAGGTTCAAAAGTAAAAATTAAATGTCACTATCAACTGAGTTCCTAGGTGAGGAAGACCGAGTTGGGTCTTTAGGAGGGGGTGGGGAAGTAGTAGGACAAGGAGTGCAAGGGGAAATATCCGAGGGAGGAATGGGATAGAGGTATTATTGGATGTGTGTGACTGTCCAAAAACTAAGGTGATAAAGAAGAGGGGGGAGAGTCATGGGAATGAAGGATGGAATCAAGGAAAGGTAGCAGAGAGTCCACTGCAGGTGCCACATGAAGATTTTGTCCATCCTAGGGAGATGGGAAATTAGTAGGGGAAGAGTGTGAAGATAGGGATGTGGACAATCTAGGATGATCAAAATTAATAGAAGATAAGGGGTCATAAACATTACCTGCATTTGGTCTAACCAAATCTTTGTTGCGAGTGGTGCCAGAAACCTCTCGTGTGCCCACCTACGCCATCAACATTGTAGAGCCTTCGTGAGAAACAAGCCATGAGATGTGCAGTATGATGGCATAAGAAGCATCATAAGGGGATGCCCCAGTAGTCCAACCTTAGTTAAATGCAGATATTTTCCCATGCTAGATCAATGTGGGCAGGACGACTTTATGAGAATCCAAGTTCAAGGAAAATCTAGGCCACCCTTTTATCCCTTGCACACAAGCATCATAGGTCAACATAAATGAATTGTCCAATGGTGTCTTTGATGTCCTTCATAGCCCATTTGGTCTAAAATTCAATGGGGAGTCCAGGTAGCTTAACCCATATCATATTATTCTTTGGGTCTTCCCTGAGACGGTTGAAACCCACATACCATCTATTAACATGGAGAAAGATATGCCCCAGCACCCAAGGAGTCTTGAGAATCTATTCCAGGTCCTCCTGGTGTAAACAATGGAACCTGTACCAGGAGTTCACCAGTCTTCTAACTGTAGGAGTATATCCTAACAAGGTCTTCCATCGTGATGTAGCCTAGTCAAGCATATCCTGTTCTTGTAATTCAAAAAAAACCCATCAACCCAAAAGTGCTCGTCTTTATAGACTGGTAACACAATCTCGAAGCACATCATATCCAAAGCTCAAGAGTTTCATTGGCGAGGTCTCACTGATGGTTTTTCCCTAATCCTTATTTTTTCGCTTGCAATTGCGTGTTCGAATTCTGTAAAATAGTCTCCTGATATTTTGCATGTCTGACACGGGAAGGAATATGTTCAGATGAAGAAACATGTGTGGAAATAGAAGGATCCATGTGTCCCACCACTCATCAAGATTTTGAATATGCTAGCTCGGAATCCAATGTAGCCCCGATGAATGCTTCTTGTTTGGGGACATCTATTTTAAAAATATCAGAACAATCCATATGCACCTACCGCCATCTAGGATAAATAATATCCAGATCAACGTTGAGATATTTAAAATACACGTACACCGAGTGGGCCAGGAATGAAAGAGGGATAGACTATATATTTTCTAGCAACTGACGTACCAAATATTGAAATAAACAGTTGCAAAGTGAAAATTACAAGAAAAAATTTAAAATATAGAAGTAAAGTGATATTATCTCCAATAGCCTCAGGGAGCGGCCCACCAACCAACTTGGCTAGACACTAGATAACAAAAAATATTCTCAGCCCAATCCTAATATGAAATACATAGTTATAAAACCCTCTGCACTCCATAGACAAGAATTATGTTGACATTTGAAAACATGGACACAACATACATACCAACCTTTGGTTTCCATAACCTCATGCACAGTTAATTTGAATAGTTGTGGACTGTCATTTCAGCCAACTCAGAATCCCAGTCTCGCACTGATAATTTGGACTTGCAGTTTCCAATCCATATTTTTGCATTTTCTCGAGCTTGCTCAAAAGAAATAGGAGTTCATAATCACTTCTCTCTCTAGAGAACTGTGTAGTGTACCATAGAGCATCATTCAAATTGGAAAATGCTCAAATAAACCCAGATGCACTCCCACCCACTCATACAATACTCTCTAGATGACTTGATAGCTACATGGAAAAAACAATTCAACAACCCGCATCTACTTACTTAATAGTTCTTTAGTAAATTGATTCTAAATAAAATTGATAAAAACAATATATGAAGTTTATAAAAGTTAGATATGTAATTTTTTATTCATAACTATAATAATTGTATTCTTTTAAAATCTAGGGCTATATTTTGGAGATTTTATTCATTGTCATCATTTTTAATAGGAATGTGTGTGCTAGAATTTTTAATCTATGTTTAATAACACTTTACTAAAAATGATTATACTTGATTATGGTTTATTATGTGGATCATGATTTAAAATAGTTGACTCTCTTAAATTATGTTCAACAATAGTGTAGCATATTTGACTCATCTCGACAATAATTTATTAAAATACATTATATTTAATTAGAGTTTGATATGGTTGATCAATCATGTTAAACTATGGTCAATCATAATTAACATGATTGGTCAATAATAACAAACTCTAATTAAATATAATGTATTTTAATAAATTTTTGTCAAGATGAGTCAAATATGCTACACTATTGTTGAACATAATTTAATAGAGCCAACTATTTTAAATCATGATCCACATAGTAAACCATACTCAAGTATAATGATTTTTATTAAATTATTATGAATCATATATTAAAAATTCTAGGACAAAAATTCCTATTAAAAATGATGATAGTGAATAAATTCTCTAAAATATAGCCCTAGATTTTAAAAGAATATAATTATTATAGTTATGAATAACAAATTACATATCTAACTTTTATAGACTTCATATATTGTTTTTATCAATTTTATTTAAAATAAATTTACTAAAGAACTATTAAGTAAATAGATGTGAGTTGTTGAATTGGTTTTTCATATAGCTATCAAGTTGGCTAGAGAGTATTGTACGAGGGTGTGGGAGTGCATCTGGGTTTGTTCGGAGCATTTTCCAGTTTTAATAATGCTCTATGGTAGGCTACACAGTTCTATGGAGAGAGAGAAGTGAATATCAATTCCTCTTTCTTTTGAGCAAGTGCGAGAAAATGCAAAAATATGGGTCGAAAACGGCAAGTCGAAATGATCGGTGCGAGGCTGGCATTTTAAGTTAGTTTGAATGACAGTCCGCGACTATTCAGATTAACTATGCATGAGGTGGTGGAAACCAAATTTTGGTATGTATGTTGTGTCCCTATTTTCGGATGTCGACATAATTCTTATTTGTGGAGTGCAGAGGTTTTTATATCTTTGTATTTCATATTAGGTCTGGGTTGAGAATATTTTTTGTTATCTGGTGTCTGCCAAAGTTGGTTGGTTTTATTATCAAAATGGAAAATAATCTTAGAATCCTCTGTGAAAGAATCTCCAAGAACAAACTTTATATTGATAACTATCCCAAATTCAACTCAATTGGTGGTTTTAGGAAATATAATTACATCCATGTTTATTCCAAACTACAATATAACCCTCCTGATTTTGTTTCTACATAGTAAATTTACATATATATAGATTTACATTTGATGTGACCAAATTTACCTATATATAGATTTACATTTGATGTGACCAATTTTCAAATGTAACAATTTAATTAATTTAACATTTTTATTAATTAACTTTCAACATGTTTCTCCTCTTCTATTTTATATAACTGACGTCTTTAATTACATACTCATTATGTAAGTGCTTGTCATTCAACCCACCTAATTTCATTTCCTCTTCCAAGTTAGTGATATTAATATTGACCATTGGTAGAAGGAGAGGTTCCAAGTATGAATGATATCCTTTTGTCTCTAGTATATCATCGTATATTGTCCCTCCTTATTTTGATTAACATTGAGATTTTAGGGATGTTCAGCTACCACCATCACGACACTTAATTTTTCCATGATTTCTAGGGTCATTAACCCCATCACTTATAGCATGATTTTCAATTTCAATGGATGAATTAGTTGTAATATTATACCCATTAACGTTCTTACATATTCTACACTTGAGTTGGCCCTACTTGGTATTCCTATGAAAAATTTGAGAAAGAGTGGATACGTTTTCAAATGCATGAATGGATGAAGAAATACACTGATATGGAGTAGGGATATTATAAATTACAAGTATATTTGAAGATTATCGTTATTCTACTATTAGATTAGGTAAATTGTAAATTAATATCATCCACTTGTCCCTTTGTATAACTAACCTATTAAGGAATGAATTGTATATAATTTGGCTTACATGTTGGCATGGTAAAGCCCTCATAACAAATATGAGATAACATACAAGATAAAAGAGGGGATAATCTTAGTAGATCCCATGGCTCCAATAGATCAATGTATCCAAACTCTCATAGACCCACAGATGACAACACATAAGATAAAAGAGAAGTCTTAGAAAAAAATCCAATATTCCAAAGGGAAATGTATATAAACATTCATAAACCCTCACAAGACATGGCATAAAGGAGGAGGAGAATAATGAGTAAGAAAACATGTTACAAACCATTTCCTTGTGTCTTCTTTCATTAGCATAAAATGATGGTATATTGAAAATTATATGCTACCATAGATAAATACTTTCAACTAATGTTGTGTTGATGGTGTTGGACCCGCCAACATTTAGGGGATATCCTCAATATGAAGTCCCAACTAGACCTCACACCGTTTGGAGTAGGAGTCCCAACAATGGGTGGTGATGTTACGCCTTGAGCGCAGAAACACACAGAGGATAGTATGATAGCTTTGGGTAAGAGAAAGTGTTTGACCCTCCGTAGAGTCAAGTGCTATGTATGAAGGTTACAACATATGAAGGGAAGAGGAAGTGTGCCCCTTGGAAGCCTGTATTAGTATACATATTAAAAGGAACACACAAAGAGAAATGACATCACAAAATAAGATGTAGAATAGTCCACAAGTTTTAAAGTGATGAGTTAATGCATTCAACAGATTCGTAAAAATGCAAACAAAATATTTCATAAGCATATGCATAAGTTAAATAACATACATTCCCAATACAACAAGAATAATCCTAATATATTAACAACAAATGCATGAAAGCATGATGGCTTTGATTTTATTATTGTAAGTGAAAGTTCCATCCATACAAACACCATTGACAACCAATAACCCTAATAGTGAAACATTATAGTCAAAAATACCTGCTCCTCCAAATAAGTATACTCACTCTACACTATGGATAATTCAACGATATTCAAAATACTCCCAAGATCTTTCTAAGCCTAATACTAGCCAAAACCATGGCTCCCAAATGCTTGTTACATGGGTTATGAGGTTATATTTATAACAAAAGGGGGGTGTCTGTTCAACTCCCCCTTTGTGAACTTGGAATACCCTCATGACTCTTCAACTTCTTCACAAAATAACACATTACATTACATGATGACTTTTCATATTCCAACATTGACACTTGGAATTTCACTTACAAAATAACTACAAATAATATTACATTTTCCACTTGTACCCATATAAGACAAAATCAAGTATAGACAGCCTAACAAGACACAACACTATGATGTTGGAGTTTGAGAGAATTCTAGCTCAACAACCTCCACTTGCTTCTTCTCAGTCACATATTGGTGCCAATCTTGGTATTGCGTGATGGTGTCCCCAAACTACTTAAAGGTGTCTTGCTAGAATCGGACTCTAGCGTCCATGGCATATGGGTACACTGTCTTGAAACCTATGTCCAACTTGTTCTGAAGCATGAACAACATTTTTTTGTCTTTGACAAGACCACCGATGAACTTTTCCATGTTTTGTGCCTTCAGTTCTAAGTCTTCTATGGTGGCATCCTCTCTTAGTTTCTCCAAGTACTCTTTGACCTCCTAATAGACTTAGTTCTTGGGTTTAACATTGGTGAGAGAATCGATTTATGGGATATGCTGTGTTCTCACCAAGACATCTAAACTATTGTAAAACCACACATATGATTGTTGTATGATGCCAATGAATGAGGCGATTTTCTTGTTGTTCTGAATCAACATTTGAACCTTTTCCTTCTTTAGCTCTACCCGTGGCTCCATTTTCTTCACTAAGTCAAGTGGGGCCCCTTTGTACCTCATTGTCCACTCTTACACATAGGAAATGGTATCTTGTATGTTTTTGAGAGTTTTAACAAACTCTTTGCTCTGCTTATATAGTCCATGCAAATTGACAACTTCTTTATGTATGGTGACAAACCTATCATAGAGATTCTGAATGGTTTCTCCAAGTGTTGATACTTCAGCAAGTATCACTACTCTCATCTCCTCGAAAGTAGAAACTAAATTCTGTACTGTTGCTCAGAGTTGTTCTACCTCTTACTTGGAAGCCTGCAAGTTTTGTGCCAGTTGCTCATTCTCGACTAACAAATACTGAACATTTGATCTCGTTTCTCCTGCATAGGCCATGCTGGCTTCAACAATGGAATTTGGATGTTTCCTGGTGTCTAACACTATCACCCTTTCCCTTATGAATGCAGGTGATGCATGATCATCCGTAAAGTTCTTCCTTCGTTCTTATATAATCCTCTTTTGGAACTCATTGAATGATAGATTGTACACATCCATGACCAGGTCATCATCAAGGAGAACAACATCTCCTTGCTCGTTTAGGGCTAGCTCTACTTCTGGAGGTGATAGAGACTGAGGGATGACCCATGGTGCTGTCAACATTAGGTCAACATCTTCATGTTGCGGCTCCTGTTCCAACTCCATGTTTGTCATTTCGATTAGTTGCTCAATCTGATGACCAAGATCCTGATACTACATTTGTTCACCTTCCTCCTCAACTATCAGTTGTTCCTATTCCTATTCTTCAACTTGTATCAATGTTGTTTCCTTTATCATCACACCTTTCCTTTGTTCTTCTTTGTGTTTCTACTTCTCTTCTCATTCTCTCCTCCTCAACTCTTGTTCTTCCTTCAACTTATTTTTCGTGTCTTGTATCTTCAATTTTTTTCCCTACAACCTTTGATTCTCTCTCTTTCTCTACTCTTCTCTTTGTATCCTCTGCTTCCCATTTTCTTTTGCTGCCAAAGCTGCTTTCTTGATAAGAATATCTTCTTTCATTTTGCATATTTTCTCTCCCTCTTGACTATCAACAATTTTCCTCTTTCCCTTGTCTTGCGTGGGATTACTGCCCTCTAATGTTGTTTCTTTCGGAGCTACTGCTATCTATGGAGCAACCTATGAAGTCCTTACTAAACTGACTGAATCATTGAGTTCGGAGGCATTTTAGTAGTACCTCCAAGGATCCTCCTCTAGAAAATTAAATGCCTCATAGATACGTAGAAAGTAGACTCTCGTACAGTGGTCCTTGCAAATACCGCAGGTGATCAGATGTTCAAAATTAGGATTTAAAATAAAAGTGTCATAATCTTGATAAAATTAGCTTCATATCGAAGAGCTCATTAGTCTGATTCCAATGGTGTGAATGAAACTCAAATCCGAGCTCATATGAAGAAGTTAGATCAATTCAAAGTTCAGGTTTGACTTGGACAGATGATAGGAAAAGATGATGTGGCAGAGTTCTTCAGCAAATGGGGAAGCACTAAGTGACAGGCTGCCATTTGCCCCTACATTTCACAAATCACATATCACAGGTGGGTCATGTTAAAGAATCAGCCCCAAGCAGGTCATTTTTGTGATGCAATCAATTGCAATCGCACTTTGCAATAGGGAAGGCATTGCAGAAATCAACTCCCAGCGTACTTGAGTTGCGATGCGAAATCACAATCACAGATCGCAATCACACACCACAGAAGGCAATGTCCTGCATATGTTACCTGCCAATTCTTCGTTGATTGCGATTTGCGAAAGGATCCCGGATGCAATGTGTCTAAGGGTTACAGTTAATAGTACCCTCAGGTCTGCCATATTGCAATCGCACATCACCTCGCTACATTCACAGACCATAATACCACTGGTTTTCTATCGATAGTGATTTGTGATGGGACAGTTAGTGCCGATAGATTATGAACCATCGCACGGTAACAATTTCGCTCAATTAGAAATTTTAGGAGCTAATTTGTAGGATCATGCCAGAAATGGGGAAACTTGTGGAGCAAATATTGGGAAAACAAGGCAAATTCTTAACTTCTTTAGTTTTCTACCACATTGGATGCAAAAGGTGGCTAGATATCCATCTTTGGACATTCTGGACTCATTGGAGTAGGTTTCAAAAGTATTTGAGTATTGTAAACACATCGTTTTACATTTTTTAGTATAATAGAGAGGTCCAAGCCATTGGAAGCTGGACCAAGGAGACGTAGCCCAAGAGGGGTGAACTCCTTTATCATGTTCCTGTTGTAATGTGTTTTTGATGATGTTCTGTACATGTTTATAGTGTTGTTCAGTCTCTTATTTATGTTAAATTTCTCATAAAGTTAACATAAAAACTCATCATTTCACTTGCAAAAATTCATGAATCCTTAAGCACATTGAAAGAATTTTGTTTATAATCTGAGGAGGATCTTAGCACAACAATATAATATTCTAAATAAGTCCAATTTGGTATCAGAGCAAGGTTTTCTTTGTGAAAGAAGGATTTAATTTTTTTCAAGTTTATGTCATGCTTACAAGGCTAAAAATAAAAAAGGGTGAAGGAAAGCTGGTTGGAAGCCTTGAAGTTGGGTCAAGGGGAAGGAGAGCAAGGTTTCCACAATATCCAACACCAGTTCAGCCTCAAGTTGCAGTTAAAACTCCAGGGATCATGTCTCATGGAGGAGAACCTACAAACATGATAGAAGATGAGAAGACCTTCCGAAATTCTTTCTTTGATATGACAGAGGTGGTGAAGGTTCTCTATGAAGAGAGGAATACTAGGTTACAAGGGGAAAGTTCCAAACCTCCCAAAGGAGAAGGCTCTTCAGGAGGAGGTAATGGAAATGGAGACAAATCTCCACCTCTCCACCATCTTATTCATCTTCTTCTTCACAAGCATCTTTAGCCTTTTCGACTAACACAACCCTTAGTTATACTCATCATCATACTTCAAAAGGAACTGGTAAATAACCTTTTTTAAAACTTGATGTTAAATTTGAGTTGCCCATGTGTAATGGTGAAGCGAATGCAGAGAAGTTTGATAATTGGATTCGTTAGTTTTAGGTCTATTGTACGATTCAAAACCTTCAAGGGGATGACATAAAGATTTAGTTAGCTTCCTTGAGAATGGAGGGTGCAACAATGGTATGGTGGGAATCGAAGACCTAAGAGGAGATTAAAAAACATAGTAAGACCTCAATTTCTTGGAATGATTTCAATACTGCAATCAAAAGACAATTCTACCCTTGAGCTTGTATGCAGAAAGCCATCATGAATTGGTAGAACTTTAGACAACTAAAGGTTAAAATGTGCAAGATTACACCCAAAAATTTAGAAAAATGTCTTTGTTGTTAGGTGTAGATTTGCAATCACATGACACATTGCTGAAGTACATAGGGGATTTACATAGTTACCTTAGGCATAATCTCTTAATGATTAATCCCAATAATCTAGATGATGTGTGTGTGCAAGCCACTCATCTTGAGGCAAGAGGGAAAAGGCTTTCAAAGGGGAGGCAAAGAAAAATGCGTCTATCAAAAAAGGAGATAAATTTACATGCAAAAATTGTTTTAATGAGGGTCATGATGAAGCTCATTTTTGGAGGCTTCATCCTGAAATGAGACCAAAGAGAAACAAAAACAAGGGAAAACAAAAACAACTGCAACCACTCAACAGGATTTGGGATCCGATTCGGGCGATGAAACTAAAATCACAACCACGGGGTTAAAAGGAAATAATCCATTGTCAACACTAGTTCTTCATACTCGCAAAATGAATTTTAAAATGAAAAGAGGATAATACAACTTTTTCACATAAGGGTGATATCAAACACAACAATATTGATACACTTTTTGATAGTGGCTCTCAAGCCAATCTTATCTCTGTAAACATTGTCAAAAGTTTAAACTTGGAAACCGTTCCACATCATAAACCATATCCACTTGGATGGGTGTGTGACAATGCACAATTGTAGGTTACTAGAAAGTGTAAATTTAAATTCACTATTACTGCAAATTTCATAGATGAAGTGGAGCTTGACGTTGTACCATTATATATTCGTGGCATAGTTTTGGGCAGTCAGTACCGTTATGACATAAAAGATATCTTCCATAGACATGAAAATAAATATCATTCATTCAAAGGTGGAGTAGAATATATTGTGAGAGGTCATAGCAAGAAAATAAATCTTTCACTTGTAAATGCAGGGTAGATGAAAATACTAGTGAATTCGAGCAAGAGTTTTGTTCTTCTTATGATCAAACCCAAGAATGATGTTGATAATGAAGCTTTTAAAGGTTGTGATTCGAATTTGAAATCTAAATTGGTTAACGTAGTTAACCAATATGATGACATGTTTCAGGAACCAAAGGGATTACCTCCCAAAAGAGGAATCCAACATTAGATACAATTGCAGCAAGATTGTCCTCTTCCTAACATTGGCATGTACAAGATGTTAGTGATGGAAAGCACAAAAATTAAGAAACAAATTCAAGAGTTGTTGAATAAAGGGATCATTAGACCATCTTCTTTGCCGTGTGATTCACCTATTGTCTTGGTGTCAAAGAAGGATGGAACATGGCGCATGTGTGTGGACTTTCATGCATTGAACAAAATTATTGTAAATAACCATTATGCACTGGAGGATAGATTATTTACTTGATCAATTGAAATATGCAAATTATTTTACTAAGTTGGAATTAAGAACTAGCTACCATTAAATTAGAATAGCCTAAGGAGACATTTGGAAGACAACATTCAAAACAAAAGAATGATTTTTGAATGGCTAGTTATTCCGTTTGGTTTATGTAATGCTCCCACTACATTCATGCATGTGATGAATGATGTGTTGAGGCTATTTCTTGATGAGTTTGTCATATTCTACTTAGATGACATCTTAATTTTCAGTAAATCTTGTGATGAACATGTCATGCAGGTAAGAAATGTACTTGATGTCTTAAAAAAAGAACAGTTGTATCTTAAGATCTCAAAGCTCAAGTTTGGAAAAACTTTTTTAGTTTACTTGGGTCATATTGTTGGAGGAGTTGAGTTGAAAATAGATCCCTCCAAGGTTTATGTCATTGTGAATTGGCCAAGGACCAAGATCGTTATGGAGGTAAGAATTTTTTTGGGAGCAACCCAATATTGGAGGAAATTCATTACTAATTTTTCTCTTATATCATCTCCTTTGCATGCATTGACAAGTGTGAAAAAGGTTTTTCAGTGGAGAGGCAAACAACAAAAGGAATTTGATGCATTGAAGGAAAAGATTAGTATAACTCCATTACTTGCACTTCCAGACTTGAAACAGTTGTTTCCGATTCAGAAAGATGCTAGTGACTATTCTAATGGAGCAATCCTCATGCAACATGGTAAGCATATCTATTTTCATTCATAAACTTTTAATGGTGTAGTGATTAACTATCCTACATATTACAAGGAATTGTATGCATTGGTGTAAAGTGTGAAAAAATGGAAACACTACTTGATGGGTAAGGAAACAATCATTCACTCTGATCATCAACCATTGCAATACCTGAAATCACAATCAAAGTTGCAACAATCAAGGCACTTTCGATGGATGGGTTTTCTTCACCAATTCCACTTGGTAATTAGGTATAAGAAAGGTATCTACAATAAAGTTTCTAATATGTTTTCTAGACCTATTGTTAGTGAAACTACTTTACTCAAGAATAATTCTATTTTACATGAAAGTTATATTGGCAATACACATCAGATAATGACTTTCAAGATGTTTATGCAAGCTTGACTCAAGGTAACCAAGTAGAGGAATTGGATTATCATTTGCATGATAACTTGTTGTGCCATCTTGGAAAGCTTTTTAATCCACATGGAGAAAGAGTTAACGTCATAAGAGAGGCACATACTTCTCTTATTGTTGATCATTTCAATGTATGTAAGACGGTGGCACACCTACAAAGGTATTGTTATTGGACTCATATGCTTGAAAGTGTGTCTCGTTTTATTAAAGGATGTTTATTATATGCAATCAGTAAGCCTAGCAATAGGAAGTTAGGATTGTACACACCACTTCTGGTTCCTACACAATTGTGGGAGAGTGCTTATATGGATTTTGTAGGAGGTATTCCATTGTCAAAAAAATGTCATGATTATTTTTATGTATTTGTGGATAGGTTCAGCAAAACGTGTATTTTGATGCCATGTAAAAAGCAAGTTACAACTAAAAAAACTGCTCAGTTATTCTTTCGGAATGTTTGGGTGCATTTTGGATTTCCCACATCTACTGTTAGTGATCAAGATTCTCACCTTCTTGGGAATTTTTGGTCAAGCTTGTGGGGATTCATGGACACCAAATTGAAAAAGAGTACAACCTTTCATCCATAAATAGATGGTCAAACAAAAGTGGTGAACAGAACAATGATACATCTTCTTCGTGGGTATTGCAGGAAGAATCCTAAGTTGTGGGATGAACATTTACACTATATTCAACATGCTTACAACCAATCCAAGCACTTTTCCACTCAAACTTTGCCATTTTAGGCATGCATAGGATACTTGCCTAAATATCCTTTGGATTTTATTTTTGGCAAAGATGTTGCTATTGAAGGTCATAACGACATAGACAAAGCAATAAAGCTCATTGAAAAAATCAAATTGGTGCACCGGTTCAAGAACAACTTGAGAAAAGCCAAGGAAAGTATAAAGCAAGGCACGACAAGCATCGTCAAGATCACAAGTTCCAAGTTGGTGATGAAGTTTTGCTTCACATTAATAAAGAGAGGTTCCAAGGGGAAGGTAAAAAGCTTAAACCAATTAGATATGGTCCATTCATCATTTTGGAAAAGTTTGGTAACAATGCCTTCAGGTTGGATTTGCCTTCATATATGCAAATTTATGTTGTTGTTAATGTTAAGAATTTAAGGTTGTATGAGCCTCTAGGAGAGAATATTCAAATTCCATCTATTGAAGACTTTTCTCCAAAATTCCTTAATGAGCTTCAATGAGACACTATACTTGATAGAAGAACAAGGACATCAAAAAGGGGAAGTATCGATTATCTTTGGGTGGGGCTCAAGGGCACAAATCATTTAAAAGACAAATGGATAGAGGTTGGAAAGGTGAGCGAACTATACCCTCACCTGCTGGACAATTGAGAGTGATCCTTTTTGGGTCAAAAAGGCTTCCAATGGGGAGGACTGATTAGGTGCTCAAAATTAGGCTCAAAACTCAAAGTGTCAAAATCTTAATAAACTTAGCTTCAGATCGAAGAGCTCGTCATCTTGATTCCAATAGTGTGAAAAAAACTTGAATTCGAGCTTGTATGAAGAAGTTAGAGCAAGTAAAATTTTAGGTTTGACTTGGACAGATGATAGGAAAAGATGATGTGTCAGGGCTCTTCAGCAAATGGGGAAGCGCCAAGTGGCAGGATGCCATTGACCCCCACATTTCACAAATTGCATATCGTAGGTGGGTCATGTTAAAGAATCGGACCCAAGCAGATCAGGGCTGCGATGTGATCAGTTGCAATCACACTTCACAATAGGGAAGGCATTGTAGAAATCAAACCCCATCGTACTTGGGTTGTGATGCGATAATCACAGTCACACACCACAGAAGGCAGAGTCCCATATTATGTTACCTGTTGGTTCTCCACTGATTATGATCTGCGAAAGGACCCCAGATGCGATGCGTCTAAGGGTTACAGTTAATAGTACTGTTAGGTCTACCATATCGCAATCGCACATTTCCCAACTGCATTCACAGACCATAAAACCATCTGTTTTCCGCTGATCGTAATTTGTAATGGGATAGTCAGTGGCGACAGATTTTGGACTACCATGCAGTGAAATTTTCACTCAGTTAGTGCTTTTGGGAGCTAATTTGTAGGATCATACCGGAAATGAGGCAATTTGTGGAGCGAATATTGGGAAAACAAGGAAAAGTCATAACTTGTTCAGTTTTCCACCAAATTGGATGAAAAAAGAAGCTAGATAGCCATTTTTTGACATTATGGACTCATTGGAGCAGGTTTCAAAAGAATTTGAGTATTGTAAACACATTTTTTTACATTTTTGAGCATAATAGAGAGGCCCAAGCCATTAGAAGCTAGACCAAGGAGACATAGCCCAGGAGGGGTGAACTCCTTTATCATGTTCCTGTTGTAATGTGTTTTTGATGATGTTATGTACATGTTTATGCTATTGTTCAATCTCTTATTTATGTTTAATGTCTCATAAAACTAACATAAAAACTCATTGTTTCACTTAGAAAAATTCATGAATCCTTAAGCACAATGAAAGAATTTTGTTTCTAATCTAAGGAGGATCTTAGCACAACAATATAATATTCTAAATCAGATCAGTGGGGATTGTATGGATTAAAGTAATTAATGCCAAACTCAAATATCACTATCTCCTTAGCCTTGGAATCCACAAATTTCAAGTTATTTATCTCGTATAATCTGATATGAAAAGGAAGAGTGGGCCATGGTGTTTTTTCCTTCTTGTGCAATGCTACTGACAACCCTGTAGCGAGATGGTATGATACTTCTTGCATGATTAATTTGTAAGTGGCATACCTTGGTAAGACATGCAGAGGCTTATCCCCATCAAACATTCTAATGCAAGTGCCACCTGGTGAGGAATACCAATTTTCAATATCTACTATCTCCTCCATGGCTTCTCGTGACATGCAAGGTGGATCTTGTTAAAATATAAGGTTTTACATTGGGATGAAAAAGTGGTTAGTTAGTGCGCCATTACTCCTCGATAACTAAATTCTGAAAGCAGGTTGCAATAGATGTTCACAACAATCTCTTGAGGTGTCCATGTCCAGTTCATGCCAGGGAACTGTTGTTCAGAATAGATTGCATTTAGTAAGTATGAAAACATATAGAATCTTGCTCGCTCACCCTTGGGAAAATTCTGAGCCTGTGCTACATGGACCTTCAATTGTTGAGTCAACATATCTAACCAGTTGAATGGTCTCCCATTGTTCACCAATTGTTCCAATAAGAATTCTGACCCTTCAAGAAAGGTTTCAGTACTATCTTGACCATGGATTCTCCAAGAAAATATAACTAAGAGTTGGTAATATTTCTTGAGGGACTTTGTCTTATACACATGGGTGGGCGTCTATCGAAAATTTGATGGCTCTTTCACCCAACGTTTAATAATGTATCTTATGTTCACATAGCTATGTGTGGCATATAATAATGAGTCCATGCACTTTACTGGCTCGGGAAAGTGATACATATGTTGAAAGTATTTTTCCTTGAAGGTGGAAAGCTTCTAACTGTTGGAATTTCTCAATGTCATGGTCTATTCATTCATATGTGAGACAATCTAGTAAATGATGTATGCACATAGGAAGGTGGGATACCTGCATGCAACCTTGAATAGTCATGATTGCCGTATGCTGAGATAGACCTACCGGTCCTCTAAGTCTGCCTTAAAGTCCTTTACAAAAGTATCTTTAATCTATCTCCATGTCAGTGATGATCCCTTCTCTAGAAACAACAGAGTATCTGCATACACTGGAAAATCAACAACTGTTTTCTCAACTTCTTCCCCAGTACTTCTCTTACTGGTTTCCATTGATGCAACTCTCTTAGATTCCATGGTAACAACAAATGTTGGAGAGATGCTCAACAACTATTGTACATGTGAGACATAATGGACACTCATGGGAAGCAAACACTCTAATGAAGGTGCCACCTAGTGAGGCATACCAATTTTCAATGTCTACTATCTCCTCCATGGATTGTTGTGACATGTAAGGTGGATCTTATTCAAAGATAAGCTTGTATAATGGGATGAAAAAGTGGTTAGGTAGCTATGCCATTACTCCTCAATAATTTCATTCCGGAAGAAGCTTGCAATCAGTGTTCATGAAAATCTCTCATGGTGTCCATGTCCAGTTCATGCTAGCGAACTTCTGCTCGTATAGATTTCATCAAGTAAGTATGCAAACATATAAAATCTCACTTGCTCACCCTTGGGTAGATTCTGAGCCTGTGCTACATGGGCCTTCAATTATTGAGTCAATAGATATGACTAGTTGAATGGCCTCCCATCGTTCACCAACTGATCCAATAAGACTCCCCACCCTTCAAGAAAGGTTTCAGTGTTCTCTTGACCATGATGGATTATGCAAGCAAAGATAACCAAGAGCTAGTAAGATTTCTTGAGGGACTTTGTCTTATACACATGGGTGGACGTTTGTCGATATTTCGAAGAAAATTTCACACAGTGTTTGAAAACATCTCTTGTGTTCACATGTCTATGGGTGGCATAGAAGAGTGAGTCCATGTGATATACTGGCTTGGATAAGTGATACATTTGTTAAAAGTCTTATTCCATGAAAGTGGAAAGCTTCTAATCGATGACACTGCTCAATGTCATGGTATGTTCATCCATATGTGAGACAAGCCAGTTGATGATGTCTGCACATGGGAAGGCAGGATACTTGCATGCAAACATGAATAGCCCTGACTGCTAGATGCTAAGATAGACCTATCGGTCCTGTAAGTTTTCCTCAAAATCATTTGCAAAATGTATCTTTAATCTGATGCCATGTCAGTGATGATCCATTCTCTAGAAACAACTAAGTATGTGGATACAATGGAAAATCAATGTATTTTTTCTCAATGACTTCCCCAATACTGCTCTCAGTGTTTTAGTTTGATGAAAATCTGTTATATTCCATGGTAATAGTGACTGCTTGAGAGATGATCAACAAATTTTGTACCTGTGGGATAGAAAGGACACTCATGGCAAGCAAATGTCAGTTTAAAGCAAAATAACTTATGAGGCAAGTTCAAGCAGCAAACCAGGCACTAGATGGCGAGGATAATGCAATTTATTCTGACAGGGGGGACTGGATGCCTATGGGGTTTGTGCACTTCACAATCCCAATAGCCAAGTTAGAATCCTGATAGGTGAAATCGTGCAATGCGTAGTTTAGCCTGGGCAGAGGCCTAAGAGAGACTGCGCATTGTGAAATATCAGTGGCCAAGATGAGAGGCTAGCTCCTGGAAATACGTAGTGTGTAGTCGGAGCCATCTTGGATTGTGCACTATGCAATTTGAGAGGCTGAGCTTGTTGCTTGAGCCTCTAGATTTTGCAGTGAAAATTGGCCAAGGGAAACCTAGATCTGCTAAAGGGAAGTGTGAAAAACAAGAAGATATGAGAGATAGTTTGAAGATGAATGAGAATCTGACTAAGTGTAGATAAATTCATGTGAATCAAGTGTATCAATTGATCAAATGGAAGGAAAATAAAGTAAGTGAGGGGAGTCGCCGCAACGACGACCATTGGTGCAAAAACAGGAAAACTAATGCAACACTTGGGAAAGGTGATATATAACTTGAAACAAAACTTCTACAAGTTAAATAAAGTTAAAACTCCAACAACCATGAACAAAAACAAGTTAAACAACACTCACACAATCGAAACAACATAAAGTGACAAAAAAAGCAGTAAAAGACGACAAAATCAAAACTCACCCCGAGAAGCGCTAATGAGCACATCGAAGGTTCCTTGATCTCCTTGGGAATTATATAGCTCCAATATCGAGTGTAAAAATGATCTCTATAAGCATAGATTAAACAGATTTGGACAGATTAGGATTTATAACGTGCATGCATAAAATCAAGGAAAAAACGACACTTGGCAGAAGTTTCTAAAAATAGTACAAGTGCCTCCTTCAGGACACAAAATATAGATCCCCATTTTTGAGGGATGGTTTTTTCCTTTTTATTTTTTCTATTTCTATGAAAATTTCCATGCAAATCGCCCAAAAAGACTACGTAGTTATGAGAACTAGGAAACCTCCCGGCTTAGTGGACTGCACAGTTTCTGAGCTTAGTGTGGGTTGCCCAATTTATAAGCTCAGTGTTGGGATGCCTCCCATGACTATGGAGTTTCTGAGCTTTAGGCTCACTGGCGCAAGGCTACTTTCCCTAAAGGATTGTCAAGGCTACTTTCCCTAAAGGATTGTGCAGTTTCCGAAGGCAAGCCCATAATTGTTGTTAGACAAAGTTGGGAGATCACCTTGTGACTTAGAAAAATAAACTAAGTAAGAAAACACAAGAAAAAAAATGAAAATATAAGTCTCAGTCGAAGCATGAATACCTGGGTCACCATGAGATGAGCTGCTGTGGTTAAGAAGGAAGGCTCCAAAATCAAAGCATAGGAAAAATTTTGGAGGGTGGTTGTAGTTGCTACAACATGTTGGAACATGCAAGAGAGGGTTATGATATCATATTCAAGGACTCCACATGCATGATCTTAGATAAACCACCCAAACAAAAATTTATTGCAAAGGTTCACATGACTGAGAATATAATGTTTACATTAAATTTGAAAAGTGTAAATATGAGAAGCATAGATTATAATTGGTGTTATACTGTGATTCCCTAGACAATCACAAAGTCTGAGAATAAAATTGTCATGACTTGTAATTCTTACCTTGATGACGTCTTTTGATGATCCACTAAGGAGTTGGCATGGAACCTAGAATATCTAGAAGGTCAATTGTTGTTTTTTTAAATATTGAGATCAATACAACACAAAACAATGACTTAAGGCCTTTTCCACCAATTTTCTTGTCTTGTCTCACTCATGTTAATTCTTAACATGGTATCAAAGCCATTGTAACATAGTTACCACATTAGCAAAGATATGAGAGATGAAGCCTTAAGTTAAGAAGATCTTATGAAGTTGTTCTATTGTAGTGATCCATGAGAGAAGTCATGTTTTTGACAACAACAAAATGTAGATCTACAACACTTTAGATGAGAAATGGGAAATATAAGATCATCTATCTCTCTTAAATAAAGGTGCATATCTAATTCTTTTTTGTGGTTGGTGAAATATTCATATTCTTGCTTGGCTCCACTATGGGATTTCCAAATATCAAGGTTTCCATTTGCTGTAAGACATGTTCAAAGACCTCTTTTAGCGTTATATTTTCAATCTAAATCACTTACTGGCAACATTAAAAGTCAAAAGGGTATTCCTAAAGTCTAATTCCGTTTGATTTTTCTATCCACCATATTTGACCAACCAATAAGCCACCACCCCACTTCGTGGATTTTGATAAATAATGTTTCCTTTGATAGATCACAATCAATCTTCCTCGCTTCAAGTTACCTCCTAGTGAGAAAAATTAAACCTGCAATGTCCTCAACCCTAGATCAATTCACATAGACCAGGTTTCGTAATTTATTATGTATATGGGTCTATCCAAAAGGTAAAATGGGTGACATAGAAAATTTCACCCATGCCAATAATAAAGCATGTTTGAGATGGTTAGAGGAAAAAAAATCCTTGGGAAAGATCAATATTCACCACTAAAGAATAATATCATTTATGGTGTTTGCGTGTGTGGTATTTTTAATTACATAAATCGTTTGTGGAAGGAAAGATGATTAATGATGCTAGTAGGATGTTTTGCATCTCTTTAAATTTTGGTTTTCAATCTGAGTGAAAGAAAATTCATAGGAAGGAAAATTCACACCAAAAACCTTGATTTACATTCCCATTTCTTGGATCTGTGAGATACAAGTCAACTGCTACGAAATTGAAACCCAAGTTGCAAGTCAGATCGACGATCTCTCCTTGATTCTACCCCTTGTGTTGTGTGGGATTGACTTCAATATAAGAAAATCATATTCAAGCTCTCTAATATATATCTTGAATGATATATGCAACATTGAAATGCACCCCTACCACTGAGCCACGTCTAATTAACTCCATTGGTTTGACAAATATTGAGAGGTAGAAAATAGAGACAATGATAAACTCAAAATAAGAGTGAAATGAGTCTTCACATTAGTTAAATAGATCACTTAGGAAATAATTACTAATAAATTATTGAAGTAAATTGAACTAGAACCCAACTAAATAAAATAAACTAGAACTAACTATGAAAATTAGCTGGTGGTTGGAATTACTTCTTCCAACAACCTCCCCCCCCCGCCCAATTACAACCACTCATTTAAAGGTTTAGAAACATATAGCAAAAAAAAATATTGCTCACAACCTCACAAAAAATGTTAAACTAAGATGTTTGTTGGTTTGAGTCTCAACTAGGCTTACAATGACTAAAAAACTTTGATATCAATGCTTGGGCTAGACTTTTTCTTTTCCTTATCTTCTGAATTTTATATCCTCTGAATTTCTTCATGTTCACCTTAATTTTCAATTTTTCTTTCTTGCTGAAAGCTCCATGTTTGTTTACTTTTTGTTTCTATAGTTTCTTCTTGACTTTGCTTGTTAACATTGTGAAAATTACCTTAGGATTCTTCAACCTATTCTCACCACTTTATTCTCCAATAAAGTGATCACTTCTAGACTACTACACACTATCATCAATTTGTTTAATTGGATTCTTAATCCATTCTTCAATGAGCTTCAAATTGGCATCAAAATTCTCAAACATTTTTTTTTCAATTTCAGCTCTCATGCTAGTTTGAACACCTACATACTCAAAAACATGGTTAAGTTTATATGAGAAATCACAATAAGAACTATAATGGTTCTTTTCATTCTACTTTATTGAGAGAGACTTTTCCTCTTCTTCCTTTGTCTCTACCTTTGGAATTGCATCATAATATTAATTTTCCACTTATTTATCAATCTTTGTTGCTGCAATCAAGTTGTCTTATGTTGGACACCTAATCCTAATGGGTTAGTGTGGAAGTCGAATGGAAAAAAGCAGTCCAAGAGACCTTGGGATCTGAAACCCAAGAGTCAACATTGTATTATAAATGTACATCTCCTGTTAATAAAAAATGTACTCACTGATTTATCTTTCATATTGTCTTTGTTTTCCATGTGTGTTTGACATGGTATCAGAGCAGGCGATCTCCTGCCCTGCTCCATTGTGAGCCACCTGTTTCTGTGAGCCACCTGTGTCAGCGCTGCCATTCCTCTATTGTGAGCAGTCCTGGCCCTCTGCCATATTCTTTTCAAGCGTTGCCTTATAATGCCTCTATCACCACTGCGCTCTGTCCATAAATGCCCCATGTAAAGCGCTGATCCATCTGCGGTTTACTGACTGCCAAGCGTTTCATGATAATTATGCTGCTCCTGTCGCTGCTCCACCTACATTTAATACGCTGCTCTCTGCATACAAAACGCTCCTTGTAACTGCTCATAAACGTTTCATACCTGCCCTCTCTGCACCTGGCACTCTTCTTGGCATCTCTGTCATTTTCTTTCCTGAGCAGAAACGCCTCTGTATCTTTCCAGACTTGGCAATCTTGTGCCTTGTCTGCTACAGTTGTCAACAACTTCTCTGGTCACTCGAATTTGAATACTACGGGTTCGTTCACCTGTTTCGCATTTGGTGAACCCGATGTGAAAGTTGATGAAGAGCATGGTGGCGATATACCTTCTTCACGTTTTTTGAAAACTTGGCGCCGTCCAGAGATCGAAGCTCGGGGCCCAGCCCGCATACAACGAAATACTCGAAAATTCTACTTTGCCGCTCACCCATTTTTCCTGCAAAGCTAAAGCTGAGAATATAAGTTTTGTCTGTCTACTGTCCAGAGCTTCTACTGGAACAGGAACAGCCGCCAGTTTATCCACGATTCTGTCTTTCATTTGGGACAAACTCCTCCATATATCTATTGCAACTCCCTTGGAAACCTCTAACACGCCTTTTCCCTTATTCCAAAGATGTGTGTGCTCTGCTCCATTAACAGTTTGCCTTGTGAGATAGAATTATGCTTCCCATGTGGGCTTCTGTCGGGATAGTGGTTGGTTAGTGGATTGCAAAGCTCGCATGAAATTTTCTCCCTTGGGGGTTTGTGCCCTTGCTGGTACTGGACTTCCAATTGATAGGTTTTGCAACTTTTGTAGCACTGGGATTTACTGCACCCCTAAGAAACAGTGGTGATGCGGTGTCTGATCGGGATTTTCTTTCAGCTAACTCCATTATTGCTATAGCATTGCGGTACTATTTCTCATCTCTATGCTTTGCAGTTTTGTCAGTTTGGTGGAGGGAGTACATAACATTGCAGAGTCTCAGAAGAAATAAGCTCGCAATTGCTCAATTTTTGGTCAAATCAAAGCCATTGTAGAGGAAATCTATGATATTGGAGAGCCTGCGAAAGAGAAAAAAAAAAAAACTTGTAACTGCTCAAGCTCCGACTGATCTAGTGATTCCGGTTCAGATGCAGCAAATTGGCTGGATGTAGAAAGTCTTCTGGGCGTATGTATATCAGATGGTATCGATATGCGTGTGGAGTGGCAATCGCACGGTTTGATGCATATATCTGCGCAAAACCTACATTCTTTAGTGTTTTCCGCGTGAAAACTCGGATTCTAGCTCTCCGAACTGTAGGGGACAGAGTTGAGGCATATTTTTAGAGTGCACTGAGATAGAACAAATCTGCCAGGCGTTTTAGTAGATTATCGTTCTCTTCGAGGCTACGATTGAGCCCCGACAGATCGCTCACATCGTCGTCGCTGCTCTGCTGTTCAATGAAGAATTCCAAGATCCCGATTTAAAGTAGTCAAAGCTTCTTCACACTCAGAGATGATCTTTGTAACAGAAGATGACTCTTTTGGAGAAGTTGAATCATCATCTATTGTTGACTCTGACCCAATCGCAACAACAGCATATGAATCCCTAAAATTGTGAAGGTTCCGCAGAAACTTTAGAAGCACTCTGTAGGTTTCCAATAGATTATTTACTGCTGGACCCAATCCATGTAGTTGTGGAAGCTCCATCATATGAGTCCAGGGTCGAATTTCCTTTGTGTAAATTATGTTGAAGGCTCTTGCAGTTTCAAGGAAGGCTTCTAATTGCAGGCGCAGTTGTCCTTCTGCCTCTGTATGGTCCTCATTAGGGTTGTAGTTTTGCTTTGAAGCCAACTCATTAACAATTTGCTGTAAGCTTGACAACTTCTTTGTCTGTTCAGACAGCTTATCTTCCAGCGCTGAGACATCTGGAACAGGAAAACTGGATTGAATCCACGGTGGTATCATAAAGAGAAATATTCACTGACAGAACCCCAATTCTCTTGATTCTTAAGGTTATGACTTCATCGATGAGGAATCCCTATTGCAAGCTCTCTATTGCTTGACCATATTTTTAGATGTGTCCATTTATCTCTTGCTTGACTGAGGGTTTTGTTACGTGAAGCAACTTCATACCAGCAAGGTTTTGTTATTTGCCAACGGTGCACAGTCTCGTTGGCTTGATTGAATTGTGCAGGAAATTTATCCCATTGATTCGATCTTGTATTATTATAATAAAGGGCGGCTCACTCGTTCTGGACACTAACCAGGTTGATTGTTGTGATTCTAGCATCCAGTGGATGATACCAAGGTCACCGGTATTGTTTGCGTGTTTCCACCTTCTATTATTGATGTAGCTGCATTAAAGGGATTGTATGCTATCTCAAAAGTTGAATGAGTATGGTTTGATGATGATACAAGGACTGTGGTGAAGAGGGAATCTATTCTTCCATTTCCTGGGCAGCGTACATCATAAACAAATGTTGAGGTGCCATTTTGGGGACTGATAATTGCATATCTACTAATTTGTATTCGCTGACATTTAATTGTCGGGTTCTATCTTCCAATCTGTTCTTTGTTTAAGTTAAGTTTTTGAATGAGAACAGTCCATTATGTAGTAGCTATCACTTAATGGTCGTTGCATTTAATCTCCGAATTTGCTACTGGATAATATAAGTTTATTTGGAGACTATTACTACATTTGGAAGTATTAAAAGACAATGGTACAGTTGTGAAATTGCCAGCGATTGAGGTTTTTAATTTGGGTAAAAAGCTGAGATGCATGTTACTAGTCCGTTTTAAAGAACCTGGATTCTGGGAACTTGTTGCTGCTTGTTCAATTTACTTGTTCCTATTGTGCAGTTTGGGCATAAATTTATGTGCAACAAACAAATTTGTTTTTCTCAACAGATTCTAATGAGAAGATTGCTTTAATTGTTGGGGTGATTGTCTGCTATTTGTTGCAAGCATTGTGATTATTTTCACTCCAAAACAAGTTTTTAGTGGTGCATTTCTATTGAGAAAAATGGCTACAATTACTGAAGTATTAGAGTTCATGAAAACTCTTATACAATCCACTGTTGATGACACATTACAAATCAGCATAGGATCTCTCTCTGAAATTCAGACTTGTCTACAAAATGCACAGGAAAATATCGAATTTTTGCAGCTTGAATCTCAGCTACAACAAGAAGAATTAAAACAGAGAAGTCATTCTGAACATGTTTCTGTTCAGAACACTGACACTGCAACCCATTAGAACCAAGTCAATAATGTTACAGTTCATTCAGATAAAGCAGCAAGGTTACATACAGATGCAGAAGTTCAGTCTGCACTTCCCAAGCCCATCATCAGACCTTGGGAACAACTTGTCCACAACAAGCACAAAACTAGTCTTGGATATGACAAGGACTTGTCCTTTCATATTCCAGACTATGCCAAGCCCATTCAGTTTCAGAGTGCTGGATTCATTGATGACAGTTCACCTGCTTCTCATGACAGTTCAGCTTCAGCTGTTCCAGAATCTGCCCCTCTTCCACAGCAACAACAACAACAACAACAACAGATCATAAAATGCCAACACTGTGACCGAGTTGGCCATCTGAAAGATCACTGTTTTGATCTTCATCCATGTAAGCACTGTCATAAAACCAGCCATTCTTCACACAGATGCTTCAAAAACAAACATCCTGCGAGAACAAAGATTCATCTTGGATGGATCGCTTCTTGGCAATGGGCATCAACAACTAAGAAGATATTCCAAACACATGTCAGAACTTGTTCCAGAATATTGAACAGTCTTGCAGTTGAGTTTTCTCCATCATCTCACCTTGTATCTGACAGGGGGGGAAATGATGGTCATCTACAAGCTTCAAAGTCACATCAAGCGAGCCTGAGCCACAACCTGCCACACCAGTTTCAGAGTTGTAGCCAGAGACAAAGATGCCTGAGCATGCCTTCAGTTGGAAATCTGGGACACTTCCTCTAGCAGAAGACTCCAGCTTCTTGCCAGTTTTGGAAGAGTTCCAGGAATCGTAGAGTTGTTGGTCATCCTTAAACCATCACAGATTAAGAACACTTCCTCTAGCAGAAGACTCCAGCTTCTTGCCAGTTTTGGAAGAGTTCCAGGAATTGCATTAAGCATTCCAGAGTTGTTGGTCATCCTTAAACCATCACAGATTAAGAACACTTCCTCTAGCAGAAGACTCCAGCTTCTTGCCAGTTTTGGAAGAGTTTCGGGAACTGCACTAAGCGTTCCAGTGTTGGTGGTCATCCTTAAACCACCGCCCTTTTTTACCAACATTTCATAGAGCACATTCAGCCTAGTGCTGCCATGCATTTTTTGCACATTTTGTATTACAGCTCTCTTCTTGGACTCATACATAACCCTTCGGATTAAGGGGGGGAATGTTGGACACCTAATCCTAATGGGTTAGTGTGGAAGTCGAATGGACAAAAGCAGTCCAAGAGACCTTGGGATCTGAAACCCAAGAGTCACATATTGTACTATAAATGTATATCTGATGTTAATAAAAAATGTACTCACTGATTTATCTTTCCTATTGTCTTTGTTTTCCATGTGTGTTTGACATCTTTCACTTGGTTCCTAGACACAAGCGGGCTCCTCTCACAAAATAACAACATATCAATGAGATTTTTCCATTGCATCATGTGCAACCATTCATCACTAATTAATTTTCCTTCATCAAATTTAACATCAACAATTTGAATTGTTGGATCCACCATATCATTTCTACTTCGATGGAAACTTCACTACCATCAATAATATTTGTTGCTAGGTTCACTAAATCATCATTCACTTGCGGTTGAGCCCAGTGGGAATCATGGGAATCTATGTATTCTTTCTTTCTTTATTTTACATATTCTTGAAATCATCATCTACTTGTGGTTGAACACAGTGAGATTCACCAAAATCTTCATCTTTCTATAGATCTGTTGCTATTGATGAACCTTCCTTTTCATCTTTAACTTGATTACTCCCCCTTACACCGAAAATCCTCTCAAGAATATCCCAAGGCTCCTTTGTTGTCTTTGCATTTGAAATGAGGGGAATAATGTTGTCATCTATGTATTCCTTTATGCATTTTAATGCCAAGGCATTATTTTTCCTTTTTGCTTCCTACTTTTTCAAATATATCTCAAACAACTCTTGTTGTTTCTTTGAATTTTTTAGCCACTTAGCTTTTCCAATTTGTTTAATCAGCCAAAAATTGTTCACATATTTCTACCTAGTCTTTTCTTCACATAGACGTTGAATACTATAGGTCCAACACTCTTTACCATGACATGACTTCCACTAAAAAAAACTTCTGCACCACCTTTAAAAAAAAATCCCCCCACTAAATATGTATGGACTTTTTCTTCTTTAGAAATAAACCTCTTCCTTTTTTTTAAATGGATATTTTAAATTTTGTTTTAAATAACCCCTAAAAAAAAAAGTGTATTATATGTTTTTTTGCAATGTCATTGAGGAAGAAACTTTAAAACAAAACTATTCTTCGTTCTTTTTTGTTAAAAAATAGTTTTGGTCTTTAATATTCTTGAATAAAAAAAACTTTCAAAGCAATGTGCTCGCATTTCTGAAGAATTTGTCAACTTTTGATGTTGCGTTGTATCCAATACAGGTCTCTAAAATCTAGGGCACCTTTTTCACAACGTTCCTTATGAATTTAAATTATCGTGGCATTTTGTTTATGCGGTCATATTGACATAGTTCTCGAAGTAGACAGGCTGTGATGATTTAGAAAATACATGTGTCGATAACTTATGAACTAAATCAACACACCATTCCTAGGTTATGGTGATGATGCATTGTGCCCTGCTTCCAGGGTGCTATGTCAAGTGCACTATTCTTTGCCTTTGGGCTGCTTCCAGGGTGCTATGTCAAGTGCATTATTCTTTGCCTTTGGGCTGTGTCGATTAGCCCTCATGGTTTTTCTTTTAAGAAAAAATGCATGACTTCTTTCCTCG
This sequence comes from Pinus tabuliformis, assembly GCA_031772625.1. NCBI lineage: Eukaryota > Viridiplantae > Streptophyta > Pinopsida > Pinales > Pinaceae > Pinus > Pinus tabuliformis. The sequence goes on along the minus strand of CM062804.1, from coordinate 1,341,065,642 downwards.
GATATCACTTCGTCCTGCTCCTCGAACTGTCATCCTCTCCTTTTCTGTGAACACACATAATTTTCCAATGCTATTCTTATGGAGTCTTATGCAACTTCTCGTTGTCGAATTTCTATTTCTTCTTTCAAAGAGTCTTATGCAATCCCACACTCTAACACTATGAAAATGAATCAGAGACTTTGATACTATGACAATACCATGAAAATGAATTAGAGACTTTGATACCATGACAAGGATTGAGAGACAGAAAATAGAGATGAAAATAAACTCAAAAATATAAGTGGAGCAAACTCAGTCTTCACATTGCTCAGTAATAGTTAAATATATTATGTAGGAGACACACAATAATAAATCACTGAAGTAAACTGAACTAGAAATCAACTAATTGAACTGAGCTAGAGTTAATTATGACAACTATCTAGTGGTTGGAATTACTTTTCTAACAATGTGGAAAGAAGAAGTAATTCCAAGTACCAGCTAGTTGTCATAGTTAGTTGCAGTTCAATTCAGTTAGTTAGTTTCTAGTTCAGTTTACTTAGTGCTACAACATGGAGTTGGGTTACATTTTTTTGCAAGAGACTGAGTCTTGTGGGTGAAAAAAATAGCTAGATTGAGCCTTTTTAAGCACTTGATTGAACAATCTTTGAGCTCTCGATTGAGCTGTTTGAGGGCTTAAAGATTGCTAGTTTAAGCATTAAAATGAACTCTCCATTGAACTCCTATGTAACCCCAAGTTAGGAGCTCGATCCAGCCTTAAAGTTGGATAATATTGTTAATTTTCTCATCATTAACAATTTTAAAATTTATGTAAATATCAATAATGATATGCAGATTTTAAAATTGTAAGCATTTGGTAGTTAAAAAAACAACGACTAAATTTAATTACTAAGTACAATTGAATAAGTAATTAACAATGGTGTGGATTAATTTCTCATTACATTTTTAGCATTTTGGTGTATAGATTTGAAAAAAGATTTTATTCTACTTGCAATTGAAATGGTAATATTCTTATATTTATAATTTGATAACAAAAAATAGTTTTTAATATATTTTAATTTTCAATGTTATAATTTAAATAATAAATTTATTATAAATATAATTTAAAGAATAAATTAATTAACTTTAATTTTTTTTATCAATTTTATTTTAATACATATTATAAATTTTCATATGAATAAATAGAACTCAAAAATTTGAATTTGAAATTACTTTATTGAAGAGTTAATAAATGATGAGGAAAGATTTCAGTCATAATCATATCTATTAAATTAAACACTTCTCTTTATAATCATATCCTTAGTTATTTATTATTGCTTTTCTTATATGTAATCTATTTAACTATTGCTGACTAATATGAAAACTAAATTTGCTCCGCCTTTATTTTTCTAGTTTATTCTCGTCTTTATTTTCCACCTATTAATCCTTATCATGGCATCAGAACAGTAAGTTAATTTATTCTCGTCTTTGTTTTCCACCTCTTAATCCTTATCATGGTATCAGAACAGTAAGTTTCATAAAACTTGTTCAGAGCAACATTTGAAATTCTGTGAGGTTGCATAAAACTCTTTGAGAGCAACATTTGAAATTCGGTGGGCTTTCATAAGACTCCTAGAGAGTGGCATTTGAAATTTGTGTGTGATTAAAAAAAAAACAAAGAGCATGAGAGCAAAGTGGCATCCCAGGAAAAGGATAGGTCACGCGTTTTGTTTTAAAAAAAATCGTGAGGGCTGACTGACAATGGGTCAAAATTGAACCCATGGAGAGGAAGACAATGCATACATATCTCTATTAATCACACTCCAGAACTAAGATAGCGTGTGATGATTAAAAAAAGGAAGACAATGCATACATATCTCTACTAGTCACGAAACATTCTAGTATGAAACTACGTCGGCCATCCATTAAAAAAAGGTTAATGGGAAAATATATTTGTGAAAGCATTTCTTACAGGTATTCATGCATGTTCTTATGAAGCTTTTGGAAAAGGTTATTCAATGCATTCATTTATTCTTTGGGTTTTCTATAAAAGATAGTTGTCTCGATTTAAGCATATGCTAGTCATGGAGGCTCTTAAGGGATTCTATAAAGAATACTCTCAATTTTCACTTCGACATTAACATTCTAATTAATGGTTTTTCACATGGGGATTTATAATATGGAGAATTATTTTTGGAGATAAAAGATGCAAAATTTTCTTGACACAATTTTTTTTACTAAATTGGCTGAGGCATGAGTGGTGGAGTTTATTATCAAATTGAATAAATTCCCATTAAAAATTACATATTTCCCGGGATTAAAAGTTAAGTGTTTTAATCCACCACCAATTTTAATAAACATTTGAATGTGAATTCATTTGGGATTCTTGAGCCCTATTATTGTGTAAAGGGAGATATTCTTAGCTTCTTTTTCTATAGCACAATGTGGTGCCAAAGGTGGAAGCCATAGTAGGGTAAAGAGCATTTAACTTGCAATTTTTAACCCTCATGTGAAGCAACGAACTAGATAGAAATGGAAAAAATCCAAGAGGCTAACAAAGTTAAAGCAACAGGAAGAATTGTTTGAGGTATATTTGAAAAAGTCAATAGATGCTCGTGAATCCTATGTAGTCAACCACAAGTGGATGATGATTTGGTGAATACAACAATAGATATTTTCTATTAAAGTAAAGCTACTATTAAAGCAATAAATGATTTGGTGGATCCATTAATTACAATTAACAATGTTAAATTTGACAAAGAACAATTAACTAATGATGTGTCATTGCATTGTTGCACATGATACAATAAAAACATCTCATTGATATCTTGTTATTTTATGAGAGAAGCCCATGTATTTATGGAAATCAAGTGGCCCAGACAACTTGTTTGTAGTAGTGGATGTTGGTAAAGAAGTGGAAAATAAATCATCTTTCAATAGAGAAAAGTAAAAAGAACCAATATGGTTCTTGTTGTGATTTCTCATGTAAACTTAACCATGTTTTTTTAGTATGCAAGGGTTCAAAATAACATGGGAGATGAAATTGAAAACAAAATTGCTAATAAGTTTAATGCTAATTTGAAGATCATTAAAGAATAAATTAAGAAACCTATGATAGTGTGCAATAATCCAGACGTAAACAAATTATTGAACAAGAAAGTGTTGAAGACAGTGGCGAGATTAGGCTGAAGAAGCCTGAGGTAATTTTCAGAATGCTAACAAACAAAGTCAAGAAAAAACTGCAGAATTATAAAGATGATAACAATGTCCTAGTCCAGTTCTTCTGACTCCGCCAACACACTTAGCAGCCGATACTTGCTAATCCATTGGATCTCATATTTTTTTATCCCACTTGAACAGTTGTAGTCTTTTACCTTTTCGTGACCATTTTCAACACCCGAATTTACTCAAATCAACATGGACGACATGGAAAAAGGTGAAGGAGAAGTCACAAGAAGAAGCAACTGTGATTTTTTTTTTTTAAGTCATAGGGATACGTAGAGTGATATGTGCGATGACTGTAAATTAAAAAAAAAGTGCATGAAGAATATTTTTCAAAGAAAAATATTTCGTTTGAAAGTTTTCTTTTTATTCAAAAAGGACCGACAATTTTTTTTAATAAAAAAAAGGTAAACTTAAAGTTTTTTTTGTGGGCATTGTAATGTTGGGAATTTTATGTAAATAACATTTTTTTATTATTAAAAAGAATGGTTTTATTTAAATAAATGATTTATCTGGGTGTAAAAAAAAAAGGGTGCAACCACATTTTAAACATTGTCTTTTTGAAGTGCTTCACCATAAAAAACTGATTTTGGTTGGAAAAAATTTTGAATTTTGGTCTTTAAGGTTGAAGATTTTTTTGCAAGCCTAAGATTTCTAAGATACATTCAGAAAAAATATGTAGAGATGAACTAAGAAGCATTAACAACCATGAACAATAATTAGAGAAACACAGTTTCCAAACTGATAAAGAAGGAGCACCCAGCCAAGTGTTGGATCTAGAATTCGATTGATGGCTCTATCTTTGACAAAATAATTGGTGCAACAACAACAAAAGAGGATTGAGATATTCTCAAATCTCCATATTAGGGTAATGATATAGTTAATGATTTTAAATTGCAGACATTAAGGACTCAGTTTGAAACCCCGAAGATGCATAACATGAAGAATGTTGATCAATTCATGTCTAGGGTCATGGGCATCATCAATCAAATCACAGTTATTGGTGAAATGACTACAGATCATAAAATTGTCAAAAAATTCCTCCCAAGCCTATCGAAGAAATTTGAAATGGATGTAATAATGATTATGGAGTTGAAAGATCTTACAACATTATCAATAGATCAATTGACTAGACCACTTTTGTCACACTAAACAGGTTAACCTCGGAGAAGTTTCCATAGAACAATCTTTCAAAGCACAAGTCTCTCTCAATAAAGGCACAAATAAATTATATAGAAGAAAAATAAAGTGAAGTAGAGGTATAGGTAGATCTACAAAAAAAAATCATCATGTAGCAAAACAACTAGAATAGTCAAGATGCTAAGAAAACCATATACAAAGAAGAAGAAAATGAAGCAAGAAATTGAATGCCTAGTGCTATTATTGCAAGAAATTTGGACACTATGAACATGCATGCCAAAAGAAATAGTCAAATCAATAAAGAGTCAATACCATATCTTCAATAATGAAGGATAATCCTCTAAATCCATGTTTCTTTCCTACCATGTATCTAAAGAAGATTATAGTGAGCACCTTTGGTTGTTGGACAATGGATGCAACAACCATAAGAAAAGTAACCTAAATATGATTTCTTGCATTGATCCTTCTATCAAATCTGAAATTAGTCTTGGTGACCATTCTCATATAAAAGATGAAGGGAAAGGTATTATGTATATTCTTACTAAACAAAATTAGCAGAAAAATATACATTATGTTTATTATGTTCCACAATTAAAGCACAATCTCATTAGTGTAGGTCAATTGATGGAACATGGCTATGATGTAATATTTCAAGGGACACCTTGTTATATTTATGACAATGATCCCAATGGAAGACTTATTTCCAACTTAGAAAAACCAAGAATAAAATGTTTCCATTAACTCTATGAAGTACAAATCTGTCACAGTAATTTGTTCACAATGTTTCAAATATAGATGAGTCACAGTTATGGCACTTTAGGTATGGTCATATTCCCTTCAAGAGTCTTAGTATTCTTCAAAAACATTCTATGGTCACCAGTCACCTTATTGTAAATGAAAAATATTTCCAATGTGAAATTTATATTCTTGGAAAGCATAAAAGAGACACTTTTCTCACATCTTCTAGTAGAGAAAAAGGACACCTACAACTAGTCCACACAAATATATGTGGCCATTGAAAACACAATTGATTGGTGGCAATATTTATTTTCTAACCTTTATTGATGACTTTAGCAGGAAAATATGCATTTATTTTCTTATAAATAATTTTGATACTTTCTCAAATTTCAAATATTTCAAAGAAAAAGCAGAAAAACAAAGTGGCAAGTCTTTGAAAGTAGTCAGGTCAAACATAGGAGAAGAATATAGTTCCAAATATTTCATAGAATTCTATCATCAACAAGGCATCATTATGTAGAACACAAGGAGATACACTCCACAAAAAAATGGAGTAGCAAAAAGAAAAAACTAATTAATCATGAATGTGGCGAGATGCATGCTTTGCACAAATATGTTGTCAAATGAGTATTCTGCTAAAGTTGTTCCTACTATAGTATATATTCTCAATAGGTCTATGACAACCATAGATATAGATAAATTACCTCAAGAGCTTGGTACGGTAAGAAGGTGAATGTCTCTTACTTTTGAATATTTGGTTGTGTAGCATTTTCACATGTTCGAAATTGCCAAATAAAATTGATGACAAAAGTGAAAAATGCATCTTTGCAAGCTACAATGAACATTAAAAATAATACAGACTATACAAACAACACACCAAGATATTTTTGTTAAATAGAGATGTTAAGTTTCGTGAAAAAAAATCTTGGTGTGAGAAAATTGATGAATCTTTAAATAAACATGTGCATCAACCAAGGATGCCAAAACTGCATGTAAAAGAAGAGCCAAAACACTCTAAAAAATGGTACTTCGTCTAGCAGTGAATCATCATCTTCAGAAGATAATCAAAAAACTCGAAGCATTAGCGATATATATGAGCAAGAACATGACTTTGAGAAAAAAAATCTTTTTTCTTTTCTTTCTTGTAAACCAACCCACTTTGAAGACGAAATACAAGTGAAACATTAGATTGATGCAATGAATCAGGTAATCACAACCATAGAGAAGAAAAAAACTTGGGAATTGGTTGATATCCCAAAAGACAAAATCAACATTGGTGTCAAGTTGGTTTACAATACTAAATTGAATAAAAAAAGAAAAAATCTAGAAACATAAGGCAAGGCTAGTTGCCAAATGATTCTCTCAATATCTTGACATAGACTATGGTGAAACCTTTGCTCATGTTCAATATCTCTCCTTCCAAGTGATAAATTACCATAGTAAATTGTATAATTAACATAGTAATTTCTTTTCCAACACCATACTCACATGTTTTCCTAATACACAATAGTACTTATGTTTTTCATCATTTTTATCTCATCAAATTAATGGAATTTATCTTTATATAGCATGAGAACATCTTTGTGCAATCCCAAGGATAATTATGAATTCACAATATTATGTTAAACTACTAATTAATGCATATGAATTTATATTACTTTTATCTTAATAGATATAATTTTGAAAAATACTTTGATAATCATATTACATGAAAGAATTTTCCCACTTTTATCCTTAGATATTTGAAAACTAGTTAATAACTATATTATTTTTTATACCCTAAGTAAGAAGGGTCTTACCATAGCCCATGGTGCCACGCTTAAATCCAAAGAGTACAATTTGGATGTCATTTCTCTAAGCTATGGTAGCATTGGGCTTTACAACCTTGGTCATCATTGAAGCATATAGGTAGCATATATTAAATACGATGTTTCCCTAAGTTTGTGCCCTCTTGACTTAGGTTTTATAATGGTTTATTTCCATACAATATGTTGTTTGGTTTTAAACTATGTGACTTTTGTTATAGTCGTATTGTATTGTTTGGGCTTTATTTCCTCATCGCAGTCATTATTTTCTCAATTTATTTACATGCATTTTGCAAAGTGGCCTCCAATTGTTCATTCGTGGCATTTTAGGTTAGTTTTAATGGTTAACGATCGATATTTTCTCATACATATGGATAATGGGGATTGAATGGGTAGTGGTTAGGGTAACCACCTTACCGCTGTCCTGTCACCGACTCCCATTCTCACTAAAGCTTCTCAGAGAGAATTTTCTACAAGGGTTTGGTTTGATGCAACTTCATAGGGTTTCCTTTGAGGAAATAGTTGATAGTCCTTCGTTTTCTCCACGACAAGACCCTAACTCCTTACCAGGATTACTTGGTTTAACATGGTTGCTTAGTGCTCCTCCCTCTGGTAAATTTGTTGTAACCCTTCTTTATTACTTCTAATACTTCTTTGGTTAACGCATGAAGGTCTATTTTTTAAGGAATTTACAACCTTTCGGTGCTCTTGTTGTACCAGTTAAATTGATGGCTCCGCTCACTCAAGGGTTGCTGAGTCTAATACTGAGATAAGTCCAGGGTTTTAGGGATTTGCCTCAATTCCTTCCAAGTTCTGTTAGCATGGTAAGCTAATATCCTCTTCGTATTTTTTTTTTTTTTCTCTGAAGAAGTAATATATGTTGACCAGTTAATGCTTCTTTCTAGGGTTTGAGTTGCAATATTGTCTCATTTTGTTCTTGTATGCTAGTAATTGCAGGTACGAAGATGACCACACCTCACCATCTTACAAAGGTATTAACGGGTAACCCCATTCAATAAAATCGTTGTATTATTTATGGATATCTGTGAAGGAGGTAACCTTCATTCCAACTCAATGCTACAAGCAAGAGAAAAAAAAATGTGTGGTCTGATATTGAGTAGAGAGGAGTTTCAGCTCAATATTGGTATTCTTGTTACAAAAGGGGTCTGTGTCAGGTCAAAAGGTTTTTATACATTTTATTTATTTATACCAGGTTGTGGTTTATTCAATCCATGGAATTTATGTTTCCAACTACTTAAATCGTGAAACCCTAACCCTAGTGGGTCTGGGTCCCATCTTGACGACTTCCTAGTATTTGTCTTGGCGTGTTTGAAATATTAATGAGTTATGCTCCAAACTAAATGGCCATAGGCCTCTATTTTTCTTTTTAATGTCAATAAATAAATAAATATCTTTAAGACCCAATTAGACTCTGTATATGGTAAATTTTGTACGGTTTATTTTAAGAAATATTCTATCTTTTTTTTTTTAAGGAAGACCTGCATGCTACATGCCCTGTAATATGATTTCGATTATTCATATACTTCTGCGAGATTTTTCTTCTAGTTCATTTTATTTCCAATGCACAAACATTATATAAGTAATACGAGGTTTTAAATGCTTGCCGTGCAATCTCATATATTCATCGTTACACATGTTTTCTTCCCTTCTACTTCTTTTCGTTTCTTTTAACATGTATATGTACATATGATTCAAATTTTTATTCCAATGTTTTCCTTTTATCTATATATATATTCCATTAAATAACCATTCAAATAACCAATGTCATATATATATATATAAAATTCAAATAACCGATATCTCTTTTCTCTTTCTATACGTAGAGTGTCTGTCAATTTGTTGTTAATTAACTACTCAGTCCTACCAACAATCTTTTCAATGTTTTCCAGCTTATGAACATGTACACTATTAGTACTGCAGGTTTTTCTATCCATTCTACTTACGTATCAGAGCATAATTTCAGTGTGATTTCATTTCAGGTCGTATTTTTTTTCTTTTGTATACAATTATGTTAGACTATAAAATTTTAACAGATATCTATTCTATTCTACTTATGTATCAGAGCATAATTTTTCAGTGTGATTTCATTTAAGGTCTTATCTTTTTCCTTTTGTATACAATTATGTTAGACTGAAAAAACTCAACAGATATCTATAATTGGGAACCCCGCCATTTTCCCCAGATACTAATACTCTCATTCAGGACTAAAAGTTGTGCTCGGGAATTCTTTCCTACAATTTTCTTTCTAATTTGTATGACATTCTCTCTTTTTTTTTTAATATATTATTACTGAACATTATTCAAAACCTTTAATCAACACAAATTATTAGTATAACATTTCTATGCCACAAAGGTATTTTTTTTCTGCCGTTATACTTTCATAATTAGTCCAATAAAATATTTCATATCTATTTTATTTTACACAAAACCTATGCTCTTTCACCAGTGCATACTTTACTTACAGTTTCTCATAAGGAACACACAATCATCTCATATGAAATATTTATTCTCTATAATTGATTCTATTCTTAGATACATCTATACTCATAAAATTTCAACCTATACTTATTTAGATACATCTATACTCATAAAATTTCAACCTATACTTATTTAACCTATACTTATTTAGATACATCTATACTCATAAAATTTCAACCTATACTTATTTATTTAACCTATACTTATTTAGATACATCTATACTCATAAAATTTCAACCTATACTTATTTGAGTCCTTTCTGGAAAAAGGTTAAAGGTCTCCATGTTCCACCCTACCTTGAACCAGTTATTCATTGGTTCCCCAAGCTATCCCCAAATTGTGAGGAAAAATAGTAGTTTATTTCTAGCTTTGCACCTCCCGAACCCTTAGCATTGTCTTGCTAAATTCTTTGGGTTCTACTAGTCTTTCTCTTCCACTAGTATTTCTCTCTAGCCATATAATATATTGTAGTCTTTCAATCTATCTTTCTTCTCTTTTTCTCCCAAAAGAAATGACATAAGTCATATCTCTCTATTTTATTTCTTCCTCACTAGGCACAACTAACACCAATTGTTTCTCTGGACAATAAGGTTAATCTCTCATGATAGCCTTGAATTTTTTTTCCAAAGAAGATTAACAACTTAATATAATTTCATCTTTGCCCAATAATATTTATATTATAATATTCATCACATATCATTTAAACTATTTAATAAAAAGTTAAATTAAATAAGTTATGGAGTATTACATCCAGTAGTAGCAAGGTTAAATAAAGTTGGAACTATTTGGCCACTCCAACTCAAAATAAATGGCAAGTTGATTTCAACTAGATGTCAAATTTGTTTTTTAAATGGCATAGTGGAAAAAGAGGTTTATGTGGATCAACCACATGGTTTGGCATTTCCACCACAAGAAAACAAGAAAATAAAGTGTATAAGTTGAATAAATCCTTATTTGTTTGAAGCAAGCTCCACTAGTAATATAGAATTGACTCTTATCTTATCAAAAGTGGATGATGAATGTGAATATTTTTTAGAAGTAACAGAGAAAAAAAATAGATGCTCATGATTCTTACTGTGATTAGCCACAAGTGGATGATGATTTAGTGAATTCAACAAGTAAATGATTTTATGGATCCAACAATTAAAATTACTGATCTTAACTTTGATGAAGAAAAATTAACTAGTAATGAATGGTTGAACATGCTTTTGATGATGAATGTGAATATTTTTTAGAAGTAACAGAGAAAAAACATAGATGCTCATGATTCTTACTGTGATTAGCCACAAGTGGATGATGATTTAGTGAATTCAACAAGTAAATGATTTTATGGATCCAACAATTAAAATTATTGATCTTAACTTTGATGAAGAAAAATGAACTAGTAATGAATGGTTGAACATGATGCAGCAGAAGTATCTCATTGATATGTTGCTATTTTGTGAGAGAAGACACATTGATATGTTGTTATTTTGTGAGAGAAGCCCAATAAATGATTTTATGGATCCAATAATTAAAATTACTGATCTTAACTTTGATGAAGAAAAATTAACTAGTAATGAATGGTTGAACATGATGCACCAGAAGTATCTCATTGATATATGTTGTTATTTTGTGAGAGAAGACACATTGATATGTTGTTATTTTGTGAGAGAAGCCCACTTGTGTCTGGAAACCAAGTGGAAGACAACTTGTTTGTAGTAGTAGATGTTGGTAAAGAAGTGAAAAATAAAGAGTATGATGCAACACCATAGATAGAGACGAAGGAAGAAGAGAAAAAATATCTCTCATCAGAGCAGAATAAAAGGAACCAATATTGTTCTTGTTGTGATTTCTCATGTAAAATTAACCATGTTTTTGAGTATGTAAGTGTTCAAAGTAGCATGGAAGTTAAAAATGGAAACAAAATTGTTGATAAGTTTGATGTCAATTTTAAGCTCATCAAAGAATGGGTTAAGAAGTCAATTGAACAAAGTGAAGATAGTGTGTAGCAGTCCACAAGTAAGTACATTATTAAAGAAGAAAGTGGTGAGAACATGCTACAAAATCTTCATGTAAAGTCAAGAATAAATTGTAGCAACAAAAAGTGAACAAACATGGGGCTTTCAACAAGAAAGAAAATCTAAAAATGAAGTTGAAGCTAAAGCAATTCAGATGATATAGGATGTGGAAGAAAAGAAAAAGAAAAAATCTAGCCCAAGTGGTGATGTAAAAGTTTTTAAGTCATTGTAAGCACAACAAGCATCTTAGTCTTTTTGTTTGTTAAGTTTTAAGCAACATTGTATTTAGTGTAGGTTTCTAATCTTGTAAATGAATGGTCATAATTAAGGGGGAGGGTTGAAAAAAAGTAATTACAATGATCAATTATCTATCATAATTAGTTTTAATTTAGTTAAGTAAGTTGATTTCTAGTTAAGTTTACCTCATTTATTTATTACTACTTGTATCCTACCTAATATATTTAACTATTATTGAATAATGTGAAGGCTGATTTAACTCTACTTCTATTTTCAATTTATTCTTATTTATGTTTTCTTCCTACCAATCCTTTTCATAATATTAGAACCTCTCATTCCTTGTCATGGTTTTATTCTTCAATTAATCCATTGAATTCCGGGTGACTTACAACAAATGGAACAAGAGAGAAAGGAGTTAAGAAAGTCATAATTCCATTTTTTATATATATTGAATTTTATATAATTTTTTTCTCTTTAATTCTATAAGTGATTTGCACTACACGAAAAAAAATAAACACAAAAGGCATCTAGGATATATAAAATAGATATATTTCTCCTTATATATTTTGTTTCAATGCAACTTTATCTATTATGACTCTATTGAATCTTGTTTACACTTGCCCCTTTCCATAAGAAAAGTTTGCAGTTTGGTATTCAAAAATTTAGTCACGAGAAAACCATGTGGTGTAGCACATGTTGATCGAATTTTCCCATAGTGGATTGAAAACACATTTTTATTTCTGCAGCTTGGAAAGTGTTTGAACAAACCAATAGAAAATTCCAATTGTGAATTTTCTTCATTGTTAGAAAAGGAGAGGACCACGGTCTATAATAAAAGTAAAGGTTGATAACCATGAGAAAATAGGAGGATGTTTACTAATAAAGGAGCGTCCATGAGTAGAGAAATGACTGCGAATCAATACATAAACACCGTGCTTTTTTGTTTTAAGATTCTTAGGCATAACTTGGATGCAATATTTCTGTGAGAAGAATATGTCCACGTTGCTAGCTATAAATCTTTCAAATGGTTTATATATATATATATATATATATATATATATATATATTAATTTCTCTAACATGAAAAAATAAATAAAAGAAGCAATGTTTTACTTAAAAAAAAATAGAAAGAGATGTAGGATGATTTATTCATTCAGTGCTGCACATGCAAATTGTTTTGATGCCATGCCTTGATCACGTAGTTATTGCCTCAAAACTAGTATAAATCTTAATTTAAGTATTGTAGAGGAGAAAATAGCTAGAAGGATTTTATTTGTACGTGGGAAGATTTCATTTCCATCATAGTAATTAAATTATTTTTATCCTCCGGCATTAGACCTATCTTTTAAATTAAATAAGGGGTCAACTAAGTCATATAAATTTAATCATTGTAATCATACTTTAGTGTGTATTAAATTATATCTTTAAATTAAATAACGGGGTCAATTAAGTCATATAAATTTAATCATTGTAATCATACTTTAGGGTGTATGGTTAGAAGTACCTAAAACCCTAAGGAGTCATAAAAAAAAATCTAGTGTGAAGGGAGCAAGTACAAGCTAGTGAGTTCAAGTAAGAAAGTGAGCATGTCAATATAAATGGGTAAAGGAGGAAAGAAACTACTAAATGTGTCTAAAAAAATTAAATATTTCTATGAGTGCAACCATGAATGTGGAAATTATAGCAAAATAAAATCATAATTGATCAATGGTTGACACACTATCATCTACAAAAGATCTTCAAAAACTAATAAATGTGAAGGATCAATTACTTGGTGCTCTTACTAAATTAAATTAAAAGAAAAGTAGGACCAGATTGATGATATGGGAAAAATATTTAGTGAAGGTATATGTGTTTTGTGATATGAAAGATCTAATAAAGTAGGTTAATGCATCTTGTAATAAAAAAAATGCATCCATATAATTGATGCAAGTTGTGGCACAAAAGAGCTAATAAAGCAAAGTGATGGAACATGTGATATAGAGGATCTTAGTCAAAAGTTTGATGCAACAAGTGATGCAACTAAGCTAATAAAAGGCACTAAGGAATACATGTGATTGATGCTCAATGTGATACAAAAAGATTGATGGAATAAATGAATGAAGCACATAATAACAGTAGAAGAAATAACATAAGCAATTATGAGGAAGAAAATAACAAGAAAATAATCTTTCTCGGATGGTTGTTAGACCTTGGGAAGAAATCTTATTAAAAAGAATTGGTCTTGATTCCGTTATACCAAAGATGATAGTTTTTCTATTCCAAGTTACTTAAACAAATTTTGTTTGTGAGTGTAGGATTCCTTGAAGATATTTAGAATTTTGTTAAAAAGTGTCAGCATTGTGAAAGATATGGTCATATGGAGAGTCAATATTTTGATCTCCATTCTTGTCTTCATTGTGAGAAGACAAATAACCTATTAGAAATATCTAGAAAGTAGAATAAGGCTAGAAAGGAAGTTAATTATGAATGTATAAAATATTCAAGATGGAATCAAGAAGTGAAGAAACTACATTAGTCTTATTGCCTAGTCAAAATAGATGTAAAGACACAAAAATCAAAGATCATACTCTCAACACCTAAAAGGGTGGGAGCACAATGATAAAAGAAACTCTCCCACACCTTTAAGGGAGGAGTAAATTGATAAAGTAGATTGTCTAGTGGTTATCCAAAAACCACCACCTTATTCAAAGAGATGGTTAGTGATAAACCATAAAAATCACCACCTAAAGAATCTAAAGCCACCCCTAGGATCCTTTCTAAAAATTGACTATTGAAAAACTTCTCACCTTGCACATGATAGGGGGGAACATGAGAGATCGGGTTTCAAGTTTCAAAGTATTACCAACATTTAGTCAATGATTGGGAATTCCAACATATTAATTGGTATCCTCAACATAAAATCATTTCAATCATTCAACGAGAATGTTCATACATAGTAGTTGTTCACTTCTTGATATTCAAATATTGGTAGTTTTTAAGGAATATCTTCATCAAAACTTATTTTAGTAGTTTCATCTTGAAGATAACAAAGGTTATTGTTCTAATTATTTAGACTTTTCATTTGAGCATGGAATGTTAGACTCTGAGTCACTAGACAATCATGAAGTCTGAGAACACAATTGTCATGAATTGCAATTCTTATCTTTATGAGGTATTATGATGTTCCACTCATGAGTTTTCAATGTGATCTAGATATAGATCTAGAAAACATAGAATGCTAATTGATGTATTATAAATTCATATTTTGATCTCAATAAAACAAAACATAAAGGATTAAGGCATTTTCCTCTAGTTCACTTGTCTTGTCTCACTCATGTTTACCCTTAATGCTTGGTTGTGGAATCTTAGGTATGGTATCCTACCTTTTATCAATAATAGTGTCTTACAAAAATTGTCAATGGTTAAGGGACTACCTATATAGAAAGAAAAAACCGACCCTTGTGACAACTACATCCTTGGAAAAAATCAAAGGGATAACTTTATAATAACATTCTACAAAGCCAAAGAGCATCTAAAACTAGCTCACACATATCTATGTGGACCCATGCAAAATCAATCCATTGTTGGAAGTTTTTACTTTCTAATGTTTATTAATGATTTTACTAGGAAATATTGGGTATATTTCCCAAAAAAAATTTGAAACATTCATAAGTTTAAAGAATTGAAATCTATATAAAAAAGGAAAGTATCGAATATGTTAAAATTCTTAGATAAATTTAGGAGATTAATATGAATCAAAGGTGTCTACAAATTTATGTAGATAATAGGGAATAAATTCACTAGCAAACAAAATCTTTTAGTAGAATCAAGTGGTTAAAAGGAAGAAACAAACCATCATGAACATGATCAGGAGCATGATCAAAGGCAAAAAAATATGGCCATTTATTTTTTAGGTTGACGCTATTATGTAACACCCCTCACTTGACCCCCCTACATTGCAACATAATTGTACTTGTGACATGTTGGTTAGCCTCGTGAGATGGAATTATATTGAGGCCTATGCAACTCTTTATGTGTAGATATGTTACACCAATGGGATAATGTACTAATATGATTAAGGTCGATGTGGCTATGTAATGGGTCAATGAAACCATATTATTAGGATGGTGAGCCAGATTCCATTAAAGCTTGTGTGTCTATCAATGCATGATGTATTAGGCTAGTGGGCCAACATACTTATGAGTTTAAAGTAAAAGCACCTAGGAAAAATAGGCCAATGAGTGTAGCTGACATGGAATTTAGCTGACTTCTCATTTGGCTATATACCGAGGGAGAAAAAGGGTATGGGGGGTTTGAGACTCCACGACTAAAAGGTATCATTATATGAAGGTATATTATATTATAATATAACATTACAATATAAATTAAAGGGGACATCAAGTCTATAAAAACATGTTTCCCTTATTTAGTTAGATAGGTAAGAAAAAGGGACAAATATCCCTAGACAAGAGCATAGAGGGTAACTGGAGACCCGTGAGGGAAATATGACTCCTAGAGCTGCATTGTCATGAGAATCCCTAGCGAACCTAGATAAGGCATGATGGGGGATATGAGTATACTAGTTGGAGATTTTTGGGTTTGGTACCTTGGCTGTGTGAGGGCCCCATGGGTACCTAGAGACTTGTGAGGGTAGCTAGACTCCTAGATTTACAGTTCCAAGAACATCCTTGGCTGCCCAAGACAAACATCCTGGAAGTAGTGGCATAGCTTGAAGGACCAGAGGAGCATAGGAGGTTCACTTGATAGTTGGAGGCTATTGATTTTCGTAACTTGGCCCTATTATGCTAGTATGAGACATGTACCTGGCATGAAAGTTATGGCCCATGGTATTGCAAGAACAATGTTGCAACTCCCAAGGGTCTGAACTTTCATTATCAACTCAAGGTTCATAGAAACTTAAGAGGGGTTAGAACTATATGTATAGTAATAATTATCTCTTTCTCTTGTTGATTTTTTTGCAAATGGGAGCATTACAATGAAGGGTAGATGCATAGATACTGAGCTAACTAATCTATGCTACAAGAAAAATGACAATTCTAGTAAACGACTTGCAAAAAGGGAAATGTCACGAAAGAATTGTAGAATTTTGTACAATTTTTCCTACAAATCAGCTAGCTTTGATACCATGTAGAACTTTTTCTACAAATCAGCTAGCTCTAATACCATGTAGAAATTTCCCACTTGTAGATCAACCTGGTAATGCAATGTACTAAAGCAAAACACTTGATCTACTTCTACAAACAATTTAGCGGAAGCTTCATCAACCATGAGCAACATCAATAAGAACACATATAACTGATAAGAAGGAATCAATGACACATAACACAGAAGAATTTACCTGGGGAAAGCACCTGCCTAAAACCCCATCTCTGTATTATCTTACAAGTGGAAATATAGTCCCGATTACACAAAGCCTTCACTTGGAAGCTATCTAGTTCTCAGTACAATCCCTCTGCTGCTCATAGACAGTCAAAGGCTTCTCACAAACCTTCTCCTTTGCCCTCCAAGCCTCCTATTTCCTTGTGCAGTTTCCTTGAGGTCCAGTGCTGCCACCTGTGTGAATTGGCCTCTTCACACACTCACTAACCTTTGATCTAACTGCATAAACTTGAAGGAGATAAATCCTCATCATGGATGAGCTTCCTTTATAGGAAAAATATTCATCCAAATAATAGTACACTGTCCCACATCTGATCTCAATTGGGTCTATGACAAAACTAACATGCATCCGTTATCCATGAGTGAATACATAGTTATCTGAAAATAACAGTTGTCACATGCATGCAAGCATCAACAAACTGTATCTCATTAATTTAACAACATGTTAAATTAATCTAACTGAACTTGACTAAGTTAAACTAAGTCAACTGATCCTCTCAATATAGAACTCATCCTTAATTCCTCAATCAGTGGAGCAAATCAAGGACACATTCCCCAATTAGTGGAGAAATAATTGCATGTTCTCACAAAGACTTCAAGTTTGCTTTTCCTTAACTAATTAACTCATGGAGAATTAATTAATTAATATTCCAAACTGCTGGTAAGACCAAATTTGAATTTTACTTCGTATTTTAGACTAGGGACTGTCTAAAAATAGGAATCCAACTTGAACTGCTAAAAATATAACTTCTATTTTTAGCACTTCCATTTTTCATTCCCTGTTGCCCAATCTAGCACTGACGCCCAAACTGCTATTTTTAGCACTTCTATTTTTAGCAATTTCTTGTTGCCAATTTTCAACACTTCCTCTCAATAAGAAAGGCTTCCTCTCGAACCCAACTCTGTACCTCTGGAATGTTTGCATGCAACACATCTACCAAGTATGGTTGCTCCAACAACTCTCGGAACAAAAAAAACTCCCAACTGACCACTCTATTGGGCTAGAAACATACTCTGAAGCTAAAGCTATACCTGCTGCTGACAAGTGATCCCTATCTGACCTTTGTGCTACTGCAACATCTCCATGCATCTCGCACCATTTCACGCTTCTCTGTGCTACCTTGCACAGTGCAACACACTTGTACCTCTCGCATTGTTGCAACCTGCATGCTCTGCGCTGTCCTGGGATTCCCTGCACTGTAGCTCTCTTTGCCGCTCCATCCGCATCTGTCTCTACCCAATCAATCAGTTCCTGCTACTCCACATGGGGGCTCCCATAGCAAGGTCTCATCCAAGAGGTTGGGTACCTCAAGGATCCTGCCCCTCCTCCATGGGACGATCACTCCACATCGCCCCACCTCCTACCTCAAGGTATGGCTGCATGTGATCCCTCTGCCCACCTGTATTGAAGTTTCCCCCTACTACAGGTCTCTGCATGAGTAGATGTATCTACTCGATCTCCTCTCAGCTTCCCCTATTGTGGCTGCTCCACAACCTCCTGAAGCTGCTGCACTAATCATGACTCCTCCACAATTGTCTGAGACTTCTTCTGGCACTGCATGTTGAGAGGTAATATACTATCCCTGACAACCACCAAGTCTCTAACCTTTGCCTTGCTCCTCAAGGCTTTGCATGCATCTTGAACCTCAAGTGCATACAGGTTCTTGGCTAGCACACCAATCTATTTCCACTTTCCCGCCGTCATAAATTTTTCTAGAAAAAGAGCTGATTTTAAATCAACGATATCTCCCTCATCCGAACTCTGATTCAGCCGATTTTTTTTTTTTGATTTTGGGTATTTTTCTACAAGGAATCCAAATTTGCTATTTATTTTTGAAAATTTTGTATATAAATTTTCATATTGCTCTGCGAACTCTCGGCCCAAAACTCAAAACTTTTGAAATCTCCTCTCAATATACTATTCTCTCCTTGATCACCTGTGCTCTGATACCATGTAGAATTTTGTAGAATTTTTCCTGCAAATCAGCTAGCTTTGATACCATGTAGAACTTTTTCTACAAATTAGCTAGCTCTGATACCACATAGAAATTTCCCACCTGTAGATCAATCTGGTAATGCAATGTACTAAAGCAAAACACTTGATCTACTTCTACAAACAATTTAGCGAAAGCTTCATCAACCATGAGCAACATCAATAAGAACACATATAACTGATAAGAAGGAATCAATGACACATAACACAGAAGAATTTACCTGGGGAAAGCACCTGCCTAAAACCCCATCTCTGTATTATCATACAAGTGGAAATATAGTCCGAATTACACAAAGCCTTAGCTCGGAAGCTATCCAGCTCTCAGTACAATCCGTCTACTTCACATAGAAAATTAAAGGCTTCTCACAAACTTTCTCGTCTGCCCTCCAAGCCTTCTATTTCATTGTGCAGTTTCCTTGAGGTCTAGTGCTACCACATGTATGAATTGGCCTCTTCACACACTCACTAACCTTTGATCTAACTACACAAACTTGAAGGAGATAAATCCTCATCATGGACGAGCTTCCTTTATAGGAAAAATATTCATCCAACTGATAGTACACTATCCCACATCTAATCTCAACTGGGTCTTTGACAGAACTGACATGCATCAGTTATCCATGAGTGAATACACAGTTATATGAAAATAATAGTTGTCACATGCATGCAAGCATCAACAAACTATATCTTATTAATTTAACAACTTGTTAAATTAATCTAACTGAACTTGACTAAGTTAAGCTAAGTCAACTGATCCTCTCAATATAGAACTGAACCTTATCTCCTTTAATCAAGGGATAAATACCTAAATCAAGAGAGAAAATAATTGCATGATCTCACAAAGACTTCAAGTTTAATTTTCCATAACTAATTAACTCATAGAGATTAATTAATTAATATTTTAAACTGCTGGTATTAAGACCAAATTCATTTTTACTTGTTATAATTAGATCAGGGACTGCTAAAAATATGAAGGGACCCAGAAATTCTATTTTTAACAGTTTCACCTCTCACCCAAGGTGGCCAAAATGCTCATTGGCCAAACTACTACTTTTAGACATGCTATTTTTAGCAGATCTATTTTTAGCACTTTCTAAATTTAGCATTTCTTGTTGCACATTTTTCAACAAGAGTATGGTAATTGTAATCGAAAAAATCACACTTGCACACTTTTATACTATCTAAAATGAATAAAAAAACACACTTTCACACTTCTATGATATCTGCAAGGAATGGAAAAGAACATTGTTGAAATGAAAGACTATGAATCCAAACCCTAATTTGCAAGAAAAAATAGTTTTCTAAAGAAAATTGACAAAAACATTTATAAAGTCTCTATACATCCAAGTTTCATTGTTAATGTTTGAGCAATGTTTTAGTATGATAAAGAAGTCAAATCATGAATTTATTGTGAAGTCGAGTGAGGATGGATGGTTTGTTAAAAGATGCTACATGAGTTTATGTTTTACTAAAGGAGACAATCCAACAAGCATGCAACTTAGGAAGAATGCAGGTTTGAGAGGAAAGGAAGCTATAGAAATTTTAGAAAATGATAACATAAACCTGATCAAAGTTTTAGACAACTTGGTGCAAAATTATCCTAGTCAAACTAAACTCTGTGTGTTTCTTATTTCTACAAAACTAGTTACACCACATTACTATGAACAATAAAGTTTGTAATAGTGAGAGAAATAAAGTGAATGAAGATATAAAATGGTATTAAAAAATGCTACCACTACAATTAAACTCTAAAATAACCTATAAGAAAGATATGTTCATAAATTCTTCTAATAAACCATGCATAATAGTTGTGAAAAGATAACTTTTAGAAATGATGGAAAAATGAATAAAAGCATAACAATAACAAAAGTATAGGAGGGATCTAAAGATCCTAGGGTGGGCCAATCCCAAGGATGGTTAGAGTCCTTATAATAAAACCATATTAAGTCCTAAAATAGAAAACTACTTTCATTAGCTGAGAAATTGTTTTCACATTATAGAATTGAAAAAAATTCCTAGAAATACAATTCTACTCTTTTCTCCTATTCTTTATTGAATTTGTAACTATGGTCGGTCTTCATAAAGTATATTTAGCCACTTTATGCATTTTTATTGATTATTTTAAAGCATATTTTAAATAATAGAGTCAAAATAAAATTTATTTTGAGTCAAAGTCCCTTTGCAACTTTTAAAAGATGAAAATTTGAATTTTAAATTGTAATTATTGGCTCCAAAAGTTGTCAAGTTGGCCTCTTTCCAATTCAAGTCAGCCTAAGGAAAAGGACACATCCATTAAACCTAGTATATAATTATATAAAGGTAGCTCAACCTCATTCCTGCACCACCAATTCAAACTTCCTCAAGAAGATATTTTCTAGGCATCTCAACGTAGATTAAGAAGGAAAAGGAGTATGAAAAAGAAGACAAATTACATCTCCTTCTCTCTCTCTCTGAAGCTCACACATGTGGACAATTTCTCTCTCTTATTGTTCATATTATTTATAGATATTTTTGTTGCAGGGGGTCAAAATTCTCAGTAATTGTAGGGGCCAAATTTCTGGGGTTATTGGCAATTATAGGAGGGCCAAAATTCTGTGTTAGATCAAACAAAGTGAAATTTTCGATTAGATTGGGAGGATTGACTTAGAGGTGTTGAAAAAGTTTGACCATAGGTCTAGCTGTGTCTCTTATTGAAAAAAATAATTTATCTATTGAAAATTTTGTTGGGTTTTTCTCCTTAGTGAGTTTTCCTAGGGTAAATATTGTCTTCTCTTTGTGCATTGTGATCTTTATTGTTCTTGAATGGTTGATTTTTTGAAGTATAAATGTTATGATATATTGGAATAATATAAAAGAATATCAACATAAAAATTAATTATTAGTATTTTGAAAATATTTTTCTTTTCTATATTGCACTTAGAAAATTAACATGGGATCAGAGCTTTGGTGAAGGAAGGAACATTGAGAACACCTTTGGAGAAACCCTACTTTGAGATTCTATTGTTGAGGTCATTCTTATTTTTTTCCTTCCATGTATTCCTCTATGAAATGTGAGAACAAGTTGGAAGGAGCCTTAAACTTCAGATCTTGGAAACTTAGAATTGATCTTATTCTTGCAAAGAACAAAATTTTGGATATCGTTACATGGAAAGTTGTATAACCAAAAGATACTGCAAAAAAGGAGAAGTTTAAGGAGGATGACATTACTGCTATGTGTCTTATTGTGGAATCCATCATAGATCATATTATTCCCTACATTGTAAAGCTTAATACTTCTAAGAAGATGTATGGTGCTCTAACCAATTTATTCACTATCAAGAATGTTGGTAAAGCCATGAGTCTGAAAAATGAACTTCTTGATGTGATGATGAAAAAATATGACACTATAAATTCATACTTTTCAAGGATTTATCAAATAAAGGACCAAATTTAAGTAATTGGAGAAACTATCTCTGAGAACAAACTTGCGACTACAACACTCAAGGGTCTACCTAGATCATGTGATGCATTTGCAGTAGGTATAAGAAACTGGAAGTAAGATCCTTCATTTGAACAACTATGGACCTCTTATTCTCAAGAATAATAAAGGCTTATGTCATGAGATAAGAAGGAAGAAGATTCTCAAGAACTTTCATCTCACTTCAAGAACAAAGGAAAGAATAAGTTTATCTCACAACACAAGAAGTCAGGAAAGAGATCTCCTACTCCCCAAAGGAACAAGGACATGTCAAAGATTCATCATTATGGTTTTCAGAAATTTGGACGCTTTAAGAGAGATTTCCCTGAAATAAAGAAAGACAACAAGAGAAAGGGAAAAAACCATGCTCCCACAGCTTATGTTTAAGATGGACACCCAAAAAATCCCAAAGGTGATAAAGACTTATTTTACTTTTATGATCTAACAAGTTCTAATTCATATGATGATGACATGTGGCTGGTATATAGTGGTGCATCAATACATGTGACTAGAGATCTTAGCAATATCTAGGATGATGGAAAAGAGGTTGTCCCAAAGGGTAGAGCTTGGAGACAACCAAAACTACGTAGTTAAAGGAGTTGGAAAAACATCCATAGATATGGAATCTAGTAACAATGTGCATATCAACAATGTTATATATGTACCAAGTTTGAAAAAGAATATAGTCTCTATTTCATGTTTAGAAGGTAAAGGAGATAGATTAGCTTTTGTTGATGGAAACAATATTTTTATGGTCCAAGGGCTCTAGTATAGATAATGCTAGGGTTATTGGGATTCATGAAGGAATATTGTATATACTTGTAAGTCAACCATATAAATCCCTAGTACATAATGAAATCAATCCAAGTGAGCTATGGCATAGAAGATATGGTCACCTTAATGATAGGGCATTACCTAAATGTAATCAAATAGTTTTAGGTATCCTTAAATTACGAATAGATCATGAACGAATTTGTAAAGGTTGTTCACTTAGAAATAATATCAAGAAGCCATTTCCAAGTAGTGACAATAGATATAAATAAGTCTTAGATTCGATACATTCTAATGTGTGTGGTTTGACCTTTGAGATCACTTGTAGGTTCATTGTACTATTTGACATTTATTGATGACTTATCTTATAAGACATGGATCTATATTATGAAGACCAAGGATAAAGTCTTCGTAAAGTTTCAAGAATTCAAAGTTGAAATGGAGAACTTGATATGGAAGAAGATCAAGATTCTGAGTTTTGAAAATGGGGGAGAGTATACCTCAAAATAACTTGTTACATTCTATAAGAACACTGGGATTAAGAGGGAGTTGATTGTTCCCTATAATACACAACATAATAGTGTAGCATAATGAAAGAATAGGTCCATTGAATAATCTATTAAGGTCATGATGAAAGATCAAGATTTTCTAATGTTATTATGGGGAGAAGCATTATTGAAAACTATATATATTCAAAATTGAAGTCCTCATTGAATTTTGTAGGACATGACTCCTGAAGAAGCATTCTCTGGATAAAGGTTGGAAACATGAGAATATTTGGTTGTGCTGTCTACATTCATGTTCCTATGGATAAAAGGAACAAGCTTGAACCTTTAAGAGAAAGGAATATTTGTTGGTTACAATTAATCATAAAATGCCTATAGATTCTACATTCCTTAGTAGTGATAGATTGAGGTCAGTCAAGATGTCACTTTCGATGAAAAAGTTGCATATTGGAAGTCCAAAGAAGTCTCCATGGATTCCTCATATGATGTAAAGTAGGAGGCTTTGAAGGAAGGGCATTCGAGCACTGCAGAAAGTCCTAAAGAGCTAGGAGGGCCTTGTAAATTAGTGGAGCTATTTGTTATTCATGAAATAAGGAAGATAATAACGTGGCTTAGATCTACATTGGAAGAAGTAGGAGGACATGAAACTCCTAGTGGCACATATAGAGAAGTTAAAAAACCTAAAAGGTTTTCTAGCTATGGATGTTTTATGACTAAACTGATTGATGCAAAGGATTCTACTTATGAAGAGGAAGTGGGCCAACAGATATGGAAGGAGGAAATTAATGAAGAATATTAATATATCATTTGGATATTGTGTCAAGGCTAGAAGGGAATTGGAAACTTCCAACTGGATATACAAGATCAAGCATGTTGTAGATGGAAGTATTGACAAACACAAGGAGCGCTTTGAGGCTAGAGGGTTCTCCCAGAAAGAGGGAGAAGGTTATGATGAGACAATTTCTCCAGTTTTCATGTACACCACCATTAGATCCATTATTTCTCTTACTGTTTCATTGGGATGTAATTTAGATTAACTGGATGTGAATATTTCTATCCTCAATGGTGTGATTGAGGAAGAGGTGTACATTGAGTAGTCTCAAGGCTTTGAGGTGCATGGAAAGGAATTTCATGTTTTCAGGTTAAGAAAGGTCTTATATGGACTCAAGAAAGGCTTTCATGTATTAAAAATTATTTGAAAAGATTGAGATTTAATAAGAGAAATGCCAATCCAAACCTTTATTTTAAGGTTGTGAATAATGCACTTATGATTCTATTACTTTCTGTTGATGATTTATTTCTTACAGGTGTTGAGCCTCTTATTATTCAATGTAAGAAGTAGGTGGATTTTGAATTTGATATGAAGGATCTTGTCTTCATGCATTTTTACATGGGACTGGAAGTATGGAAGAATACTCGGTGAAGTATCCCTTGGTCAAGGAAAGTATGTAATTGAGATCCTTCAAAATTTTGGCATGATGGCTCTTCCCATGGCGACTAACTTGAAGAATTTAAGAGGATCCAAATCGAGTTTGGTGGATCCATCTATGTACTAGTGGTTAATTGGTTTGTTGATGCATTTGGTTAACACCAGGCCTAACATTTGCTTAGTTGTTTACATGTTGAGTCAATTTCAGGTGGAATCGAGACATGAGAATTGGATTGCAACAAAACATATTCTGAGATATCTACGCGATATTGTGAACTATGGTTTTAGATATGTTGCAAACAAGGATGTACAACTTTAGAGATATATAGATGTTGATTGGGCAAGAAGTGTTGA
The DNA here is from genome assembly GCA_031772625.1 of Pinus tabuliformis. Lineage (NCBI taxonomy): Eukaryota > Viridiplantae > Streptophyta > Pinopsida > Pinales > Pinaceae > Pinus > Pinus tabuliformis. The sequence continues at coordinate 1,341,040,133 of CM062804.1, read as the reverse complement.
TGATAAAAATAGCACTTCAGGTCAAAGAATATTGAGATCAAGTACCACTACATCCATGACATGGTATAGAGGAGAGTGATAAGGCTCAAGTACATCTCCATTGATGATTATACAAATGATGTTATAATGAAGTTGTTTCCCAAATAGAATTTTGTGTACCTCAGAAATAAATTAAGTCTTGTGGAGATTACCCCTCTCGTCGAGAGGGAGTGCTGATTTTTTATCAACATGGATGGACATTGTATCGAAGGAGAGAATGGTCTGAGAGGCCCTGAGTGCTCGCTAGGTATGTTTGAGTTAGTTCCTCTCAAAGGAGACTTGATTACTCATCAGGAATGGTTGAGTAATTTATGTACCCCTATTGGGCCTTGTATATGCCCATTTTTCCATCATAAAAAACCATTATTCATAACCCAAATTCCGACACTTTAACACTCAATTCACACCATAATTCCATCATTTATCACCAATTCATATCCTGCACTTCGTGGATGATTATCATTAGTTTTCTTAGACTTTATATGAGTAGAGATGATTTAGTCATGATTTAATAATGGTAGTTTTTTTATGCTAAGTTAATTTTCCATACGGCTCCATTGCCAAAATTCTTCATAAGCCTGTAGGTGAAAATATCGAATTTGGAGCTTCAACATATTGGCATGCTTATGGGGAAACCCGAGGAATTTTATTGTCCAAAATTATGTTCTAACACCTTCCGATGAGTTTGATTGCACCCAGGTTGCACATGTGGTTCTCTAGAATAAAATCAACAAATCTGCTCAAAATCCACACAATTTTCAAACTGCCAATTGTGACCTCGATTTGCGTTCATCTGGAGGTGAATCTGGAAAATATGAGAAAATGGGTTTTTTTGACCAATATAAAAAATTATATATAACTGATACTGTTTCTCAAGACTTGATTTGGTTCAAAAATGACATGTGGGTCTTTAAGACAGTTTCATAAAAAAACATTGTTTTTCCATAATTCTAGAATCTTGCAAAAAGAACCAAACAACCAACTTTGGGCACACTTTTCGATGATATGGAATTGAATGAGATATATATATAAGATACATTTTTGTTTCAAATATGACAAATTAGGTTCCCTCCAAAACATTTTCAAAAATTCGCCATGGTTAGGAAGATATGGCAATATCTTTGAGGCCAATTTGGTAAAAATATGCAACTTTCCAGAATTAAGGAAAATAACAAATTAACCTTGTAAATTTTATAAATGGCTTAGCCATGGCCTGTAGGGAGGTAATGATAGAAAAAAATAAAGGACTATTGTAATGCGTTTTTAACTTTTCCTCAGAAGGACCAGCAAGGATGTATGCATATGAATTTCTATTTTGAACTTTAATACAATTCTAATTTTGCACTCAATTTGCTGTAAGTATTAATGTGTTTTTGATTTTTAAAAGAGTATTGCGTTAATTTAAACTTTCTCCGAGAGTGGAAAGAGCTCACCACCACCTGGAAGCAAGTTTTGTAAACATCACAGGATAGAGGTAGCATGTTTGATTTAGATCTAGGTGTAGGGATTTTATTTTGAAAGCATTTGTTAATTAGATCTCATAATTTTGATTCTGTACTTAAGACTGTAATTTTTTTTTCTTGAAATTAAATAGACATATCATCCTCAACTCATTGCAAGATAATGTATGGTGTTGATCAATAATTTTATTGCATGAATAATCCATTTGTTATAGGTTTATGATTGGAATAGTCAAAAGTGCTTCTTAATTGGATAAACAAGAGATCGATAACTCTATTTCCTTTAAATAAGAATTGAAATCAATTCCATACCTTATTGATTCACTATAATTTCTTGTAACATTGTGTTTTGGCAATCAAGTATTTGAAAGCAATGCAATGAGACCATTAAATCATTGTTTGGAGTTGTAGTTTAGTTTTGAGATGCATTATAATTGTAATTAGTTATTGATAGAATTGTTGGCTAATGCGCTTATGTTTGAATGATTTCTTGAGTTTGATTAAAGTAATCTAAGGATAAAATAGTTTCTTATTTTGTAGTGTTTTAGATATGAAAGTATGTCAATTAGAATCTTGGTTTATTTAGTTTCTTTTGAAGCAATTGTAGAGTGACGATAGAGGTTAGTTTGAATGCTTATTTGATTTGTTTTATGCATCCCAGGAATTAGATTAATTGCAATATTGTTTTTAATTATTTCCTTAGTTTAAGATCATTTGAATGAGAGTGAATTTTATTGGAATTAAGATTTAGCATAAGTTTGGTATCATTTTAAATTAATCTTGATTGATTTAAGATTCTTGTACTTAGATTAAATAGATCTTATTATTTAGATTGATATTTTCATTTAGATTAAAATCATTTGAATAGTCATTTTTATTGTAATTTGTATTGTTTGGTTTATGGTTAATTAAAGTTAGATTCATTTGAACAATAATGGGAGATTTGAATAGGACATAGATTTAAAATAGAATAGTGATTTGAGTTTTGAATGGGATAGATTGGTTTACAGTAAAATAGGTTTCTTTGTTATGTATTTCACGATGTTAGTTTAGGCTAGATGCTCTGATCCTATGTTACCTGCACTTGTGCCTCTAGGTCTTACGACCCTAGATTGATAATTTAATGTTGGAATTATAACACATATAATTTCCCCAACATTTTTGTCATCATTGCCGGGGATGTGCTAAAGGGATTAGAGCATAGTTTATTTCACAATTTTTCAGTGATATCTTAGTTACATGGAAACTAGAGGGCGGAGATGACGGTAAGACGTGAGTGAAGAGACACACATCTTCTTTGGTTTTTGGCCACTCCAACGTCTGGTTTTCCAAGAAAGTGAGGATTTCAAGTTTGGTAAGTTTTATTTCAATTAGCAATTTTTAATTCATTTAGATTAAAATTTCAAGCTCTTTAAAGACAAAATATTTTTGGGGTGTTGTAAGAACCCCTTTGTACTAATTCATGTTGCGAGACAAGGATTATCAACCAACAGGAAAAATTCAAAAATGATTGAGAGATTGAAGAATGTCCCTCGAAGTAATTTATAAAATCCTAGCAATAGCTGGGATATCTACCTCTTAGGAAGAGTTCATCCTAACCACATTCAAGAAATTATCTATCTCTCCACAACCAGAAAAGGATTTGGAAGTCTCCCTTGATTCCTCTTGCCTATATACCAAGGAGATCGAGAACGCATGTACCAAATATGATGGGGAGCATCCAAATGAACCTGAGATTGAAGAAATCTTACCATGCCCATCAGCAAGCCTTGTATGTGTTGGCATTATGATACATATGTTGTACTTGATGGCAACCCACTCATCTCAGATGATAAATTATAGTGCAGCAAAGTTCACGCACTTTCATGAAGATAAAAGTTTCTTTCATGTAGAGAAAAGTTCACGCACTTTTATGCAGAGAAAAGTTTATTTCATGTAGAGAAAAGTTCACGCACTTTTATGCAGAGAAACTTTTATTTCATGTAGAGAAAAGTTCACGCACTTTTATGCAGAGAAACGTTTATTTCATGTAGAGAAAAGTTCACGCACTTTTATGCAGAGAAAATTTTATTTCATGTAGAGAAAAGTTCACGCACTTTTATGCAGAGAAAAGTTTATTTCATGGAGAGAAAAGTTCACACACTTTTATGCAGAGAAAAGTTTATTTCATATAGAGAAAAAGTTCACGCACTTTCATGCAGAGAAAAGTTCCTTTCATGAAGAGAAAATTTCATGCACTTTCATGGTTGGCTCATGGTATTAGTCTGACAGTTTTTGATCCTATGGTTTTGGTCCATGGTATTGCATCCAAAAGTGTTGATCTCACGCACTTTCATGGTTGGTTCATGGTATTAGTCCGACAGTTTGTGATCCTATGGTTTTGGTCCGTGGTATTGCATCCAAAAGTGTTGATCCCAAGTATTGGGTCCGTGGTATTGTGTTATTATGGTTTTGGCCCGTGGTATTGTGGAAGGCCTAAGACTATAAAAGAGGAAGGAGATCATTTGGCAAAGCATCATCGAATGAATTGAATATCTAATAAGTGGTAGATCTAAAATATTTGTGATTGGGTTATGGTGCAGATCTGGATCTGAATGAAGGAGGAACCTTAGCGGATAAAGAAGGATAAGTTCTTTTGATGGGTCATAATCTTTATGCTTGAATAATAGTATCTTTGCATGATTTTGATCTGTTATATGAGGCGCATGCTTGATCTATAAATCTGACAATCTGGGTTAATTAGTGTCTGAATATTTGAAAGAAGGAATTATCCTTTATAGATCTGGACGCAGGTTTCAGGTTGTTGAAGTAGCGTATATCTTTAAATTATTATCTAGCTGCCTCTGTCTATTGCTGCAGTATTCTGGGTTCAGAATTTGGTGTGTGGTTACTGTTACTGTGTTCTGGGTACAGTTGTCAGAGAAGTGTTTACTTGATTCAGTGCTAATTGGGAAAAGGAGATTGTTTGATGCAGATATACTTGATGATTGTTTGATGTTCATGGATCCAGTCTGAAAATTTATGAAACGTGGTCCCTGGAAGAAAGAGAAGGTTGTAGCCTTCAGTAGGCCAGCACCTACGTACTAGTATCTTGGCTAGTACAAGAGCTAAGGGGGTTGTAGCTCCCTTCCAGGAGAAGCTGGAGAACGAGAGAGGGTTATAGCTCTCTGCAGGTTGTAGCCTGCGTACTGGTAAAGGACTGCACCAGTACAAAATCATTGTAAAAGGAGTTTCTAATTGAAAGAAGATAGAGACATATTGCAGCAAGTGGTTTTCACCCACATTGGGTTTCCACCTTATATCTGGTGTTCTTTTGTGTGACTATTTACTTTTCTTGTTCCTGCTCATTATTTTATGATACTGACATACAAAGTAATGATCAATATTTGAAGAATTATTCAAAGTATAAATAATGAAGATAGATTGATAAGAATTTGATAATATTGATTCACCCCTCCCCTCTCAGTATTATTTCCAACAATTGGTATCAGAGCCAGGTCCTTCTGAAGAAGCTTGATCGCTTGAAGGAAGATCTAACATCATGAGCAACTACGAGAGGGAAGCATCAATCAGGCCATCGATTTTTGATGGAACAAACTTCGTATATTGGAAGGTAAGAGTTACTGCCTATCTTCAATCTTTGGGTACAGAAGTATGGGACATTATAGAAACAAGGTATACTTTTCCATTGGCTACTCCTACAGACTCAGCTGAGAAGAAGAAATATGAAACAAATTCAAAGGCGGTTAATACTCTTCGAGGATGTCTATCTCAATCTGAATTTGTGAAGGTTATGCAATATAAATCCGCAAAATAAATATGGGACAAGATTGTTTTGAGCTACGAAGGAGATGAACAGGTAAAACATGCAAAACTTCAAACCCTCAGGATTTAGTATGAGAATCTCAGAATGTATAATGATGAAAGTGTGGCTAACTATTTCCTTCGGGTAGATGAGATTGTTAATTGTATGAAAAACTTGGGTGAAGAAATAAAAGAGGCTGTTGTGGTTGAAAAAGTCCTAAGATCATTGTCCCCCAAGTTTGAATCTAAAGTGTCTGCAATAGAAGAAAAGGAAAATCTACGAACTCTTACTATGTCTCAGCTACAAGGAATTCTAGCTGCTTATGAAATGAGAAAAGGAGGTCCATCAAATAGGAGAGAAGTTGCTTTTAAGGCTTCAGGCAAAGGAGACTACTATGAATCAAGTCACGTGCCAGAAGAAGAAGAAGAATCAAATTTTGTCAGAAATCTTCAACGGGGTACTGGAAGGTTCAGAGGTAAGCTACCTTTTAAATGTTTTGCTTGTGGAAGAGTAGGTCATTATGCTGCCAAATGTCCTCATAAGTATAAGATTGACAAAGGAAAGGAACCTGCCAGATGGAACAAGAAACAGAATGCAAATAAGAAAAGCTACTACACTCATGAAGACAGTGATGGTCTATCAAATAGTGATGAAGATGAACGAGGTAATGACGATAAAATTTTAATGGCATTTGAAGATGATGATTACATGGATGCTATAGATGTGGATAGTTTTTATGAAGAGATTTCTAGACTTAAGACATGTATAGAAGAAAAGAATATGATCATTGATACTCTACAATTTCAAATTGATGAAAAAGAAAAATATCTTGAAAAGTTAGAAGGTGAAATTGTTGGCCTTAGAAAAGAAATTGAGAAAACAAAGGCTATTAATCTTAAGTTTGTCAAAGGATCTGAAACTCTGGATGAGATCATCAATGTACAACGTTCTCCGCTAAACAAGACAGGTCTGGGGTATAATGTAGAAACATCTCAAGCATCCACCTCAAAGAGTTATCTTGATGCAGCAAGAAGGAATGAGAAAAAGCACAATGGAGATCACCAGGTAAAGCAGGGACGAATTACATCAAGAACGAACAAAGACTATCAGGTAAACCAGGGGCAATCTGTCTTAAGGATGAACAAAAGCTACAACCAGCCACAGGTAAAATCTTCTCAATTTGCTTCAAGAATGGATGACAATAGAAATTACAATCATTTGGCTGGTAGATTTGATAATCGCAGAAGTTTCTTCAATGGGCAATGTTTCTCTTGCCATAACTTTGGTCACAAAGCAGCTCAATGTGTTGCATATAAAACAATCATGACTAGAGAAGCTCAAAAACAAAGAAGTATGATCGGGGTTACAAAAAGGACCTATAACAACTTTTCGGCTCTTGAAAATGAAGTTGAATGTTCTATTTGCAATAACTTTGGTCATGAAGATTCTGAATGCAGGAGAAGGTTTCAGCAGACAAAGGAACAAGCCTCAAGCACCAGAACATGGAGAATAAAGGAACCACAAACAGAAAGATGTGGGATAGCCTTTTATGCAGAGGGACAGGAAAATCTATGGTACATCGACAGTGGATGTTCGAAGCATATGACAGGTGATAAAGAAAAACTTGAATCATATTCTGCTTTAGAAAAGGGAAAGAAAGTTTCTTTTGGAAATGATACTCCAGCAGCTATAAAATGAAAAGGCACAGCTCAGTTAAAAGAAAGGGTCAAAGCTGGAAATGTTTTGTATGTTGATGGCTTGAAGCATAACCTTCTGAGTGTCAGTCAGATGTGCGATCAAGGAACCAAGGTAATATTTCGATCAAATGGATGTAGCGTTCGTGATCTTGATACAGGGAAAACAATGATCAAAGGTAGAAGAACTCCAAATAATCTATACATATTTGAAGAAGGACAACAACAATGCTATTTGAGCAAGGATGATGAACATTGGTTATGGCACCAGAGGTTGGGGCATCTAAGCTTTTCACAAATAAGGAAGGCATGCAAATATCAGGCAGTTCGTGGTCTTCCAGATATCAAAATTCCAGACAACACTATATGCAAATCATGTCAGTTTGGTAAGCAAACCAGAACCAACTTCCCGGAGAAGGAAGGATCAGCCAACAGGCCTCTTGAACTAGTCCATACAGATGTATGTGGTCCTTTCAGGACGAGGTCACCTCGAGGAGAAGAATACTTGATATTATTCATTGACGATTTCTCTAGGTTTGTTTGGTTAGGAATTTTGAAGCACAAAGACGAAGCATTCGAAAAATTCAAATCCTTCAAAGCCTTGGTTGAAAATGAATCAGGTTACAAAATTAAGTGCCTTAGGTCCGACAGAGGAGGGGAGTTTACCTCAAATGAATTTTTCGATTTCTGTGAAGAACATGGGATAAGAAGGGAATTCTCTACAGCTAGAACTCCTCAGCAAAATGGAGTGGTGGAAAGGATGAACAGAAAGTCCAACAAATGGCCCGTGCTATGCTTGATGAGTCCGGAACTCCCGCAACTTTCTGGGGTGAAGCTGCATATGCTGCAGTTGTTATTCTCAATAAAACAAATGTCCGAGTGAACAACACTCAAAATCCTCATGAACTTTGGTATGGTGAGACTCCTTCGGTAAAACACTTGAAAATCTTTGGGAGCAAATGCTATATTAAGAATACTGATGAGTAACTTGGCAAACTTGAACCTAGAGCAGATGAAGGCATTCTTCTTGGTTATTTTCCACACAACAAAGCATATAAGTGCTACAATAAAAGACTTGGAAGAATTGTTGACAGCATTGATGTAGTGGTTGATGAAAAAGGATACATTCCTAGGCAAGTAAATCATGAAAATATCGAAGAAGATGAAGACTACCCTCAAAGACAGAATGATAAAGAAGAAGTATACATTGAGCAGCCATATGGTTTCATTCTTGGAAATGATCCAAATCTTGTATGCAGATTGAAAAAGGCTCTCTATGGTCTTAAACAAGCTCCAAGGGCTTGGTACTATCGTTTGGACAAATATCTTCATCAACAAGGTTTTTCAAAAGGATCAGTAGATAGCAATCTTTCTATAAAAATTGAAAATGACAAATTGTTGATACTTTTTGTGTATGTAGATGACATTATCTTTGGCAGCAATGAAGAATCTATGAGTCAAAGCTTTGCCTTGGTGATGCAGAAAGAATTCGAAATGTCCTTGCTTGGAGAATTGACATATTTTCTTGGCCTGCAAATCCAACAAAAGGAAGGAGGGATCTTCTTGTCTCAAACCAAGTATCTCAAGCAGATTTTGAAGAAATATGGCATGGAAGATGCAAAACCAGTATGTACACCCATGGTCACAGGATGTAGGCTCAGTGCAAATGATGAATCAGCAGCAGTACATCAACCAACCTACAGATCTATGATTGGAAGTCTACTTTATTTGACAGGTACCCAACCAGACATCATGCATGCAGTGGGAATAGTTGGAAGATTTCAGGCAAATCCAAAGGAAACTCATCTTCAGGCAGTAAAGAGAATCCTCAAATATCTTCAAGGGACTCAAAATTATGGCTTATGGTATCCTAGAGATACAGATCTCACACTTCATGCTTATACTGAAGCAGATTGGGCCGGAAGCGTGGATGACAGGAAGAGCACAAGTGGTGGTGCATTCTTTATGGGTTCCAGATTAGTATCTTGGTTCAGCAAGAAACAGAGTTCGATTGCCTTGTCTACAGCTGAAGCAAAATATGTTGCTGCTGCATCTTGCTGCACTCAACTCCTTTGGATGATGCAGATCCTGCAGGATTTTCAAATCACTTGTACACCACCTATCTCCATCTTATGTGATAATACAAGTGCAATCAGCATTTCAAAGAACCCAGTCATGCACTCAAAAACCAAGCACATACCAATCAAGTATCACTTTCTCCGGGAACAAGTGCTTGAACAAAAGGTCAAGTTGGAGTATGTTCCTTCTAAGGAACAGGTTGCTGATATACTCACCAAACCATTTCCTAGGGAGACCTTTGAATACCTCAGGCAAAAGCTTGGGGTTGTTGATGCATCATCTTGTTGAATCTCTTCTGATTGTTGGTTGTACGCAAGGTTCATCTGAAGTATATGCGTACATGTGCTGGGTTGTGGATTGGTCAAAGATCGAACGGCACAGGTTCAGGGGGAGCATATCATGCATTGTTGGCATTATGGAGGAAGTACAGAAGGAGATCATGGATGCTGGTCTGAATATTGCTGCAATACGTCTCTATCTCTTTCATGGTCATTTATGGTGTTTGATGGATTATGGTTCTTCTTTGCAGATCTGGTTTATAGTCAGGGGGAGCATGTTCTTAGGGGGAGCATAACCCTTTGCCCTTGATGTCAAAGGGGGAGAGTGATTGGTTGTTGTTGCCATCAAGTCCAAAGGGGGAGATTGTTAGCATTATGATACATATGTTGTACTTGATGGCAACCCACTCATCTCAGATGATAAATTATAGTGCAGCAAAGTTCACGCACTTTAATGAAGATAAAAGTTTCTTTCATGTAGAGAAAAGTTCATGCACTTTTATGTAGAGAAAAGTTTATTTCATGTAGAGAAAAGTTCACGCACTTTTATGCAGAGAAAAGTTTATTTCATGTAGAGAAAAGTTCACGCACTTTTATGCAGAGAAAAGTTTATTTCATGTAGAGAAAAGTTCACGCACTTTTATGTAGAGAAAAGTTTATTTCATGTAGAGAAAAGTTCACGCACTTTTATGCAGAGAAAAGTTTATTTCATGGAGAGAAAAGTTCACACACTTTTATGCAAAGAAAAGTTTATTTCATATAGAGAAAAAGTTCACGCACTTTCATGCAGAGAAAAGTTCCTTTCATGAAGAGAAAATTTCACGCACTTTCATGTTTGGCTCATGGTATTAGTCCGACAGTTTTTGATCCTATGGTTTTGGTCCGTGGTATTGCATCCAAAAGTGTTGATCTCACGCACTTTCATGGTTGGTTCATGGTATTAGTCCGACAGTTTTTGATCCTATGGTTTTGGTCCGTGGTATTGCATCCAAAAGTGTTGATCCCAAGTATTGGGTCCGTGGTATTGTGTTATTATGGTTTTGGCCCGTGGTATTGTGGAAGGCCTAAGACTATAAAAGAGGAAGGAGATCATTTGGCAAAGCATCATCAAATGAATTGAATATCTAATAAGTGGTAGATCTGAAATATTTGTGATTGGGTTATGGTGCAGATCTGGATCTGAATGAAGGAGGAACCTTAGCGCATAAAGAAGGATAAGTTCTTTTGATGGGTCATAATCTTTATGCTTGAATAATAGTATCTTTGCATGATTTTGATCTATTATATGACGCGCATGCTTGATCTATAAATCTGACAATCTGGGTTAATTAGTGTCTGAATATTTGAAAGAAGGAATTATCCTTTATAGATCTGCACACAAGTTTCAGGTTGTTGAAGTAGCGTATATCTTTAAATTATGATCTAGCTGCCTCTGTCTATTGCTGCAGTATTCTGGGTTCAGAATTTGGTGTGTGGTTACTGTTACTGTGTTCTGGGTACAGCTGTCAGAGAAGTGTTTACTTGATTCAGTGCTAATTGGGAAAAGGAGATTGTTTGATGCAGATATACTTGATGATTGATTGATGTTCATGGATCCAGTCTGAAAATTTATGAAACGTGGTCCCTGGAAGAAAGAGAAGGTTGTAGCCTTCAGTAGGCTAGCACCTACGTACTAGTATCTTGGCTAGTACAAGAGCTAAGGGGGTTGTAGCTCCCTTCCAGGAGAAGCTGGAGAATGAGAGAGGGTTATAGCTCTGTGCAGGTTGTAGCCTGCGTACTGGTAAAGGACTGCGCCAGTACAAAATCATTGTAAAAGGAGTTTCTAATTGAAAGAGGATAGAGACGTATTGCAGCAGGTGGTTTTCACCCACATTGGGTTTCCACCTTATATCTGGTGTTCTTTTGTGTGACTATTTGCTTTTCTTGTTCCTGCTCATTATTTTATGATATTGACATACAAAGTAATGATCAATATTTGAAGAATTGTTCAAAGTATAAATAAGGAAGATAGATTGATAAGAATTTGATAATACTGATTCACCCCCCCCTCTCAGTATTATTTCCAACAGTATGCATTCCAGAGACCAATTATCCAAGTTTTCCTGACATGACCGAGGAGGACTTTTAGAGTGGTCCAAATTAAGAAATGGGCCAATACCACCAGGATTACATCGAGCATTGGTTCTAGATCACAATCCAGTCAAAGTACCACTCTCATCTTCAAGTACTCTTTGTATCACAACTTTCAAAGCCATTGATTTTTCATGCTCATGTATGTTCTAAATTTTATATGTTAAATGTCAGCATGAATATATATTTGTACTTTATCCGCACATGGCTTCATTGGAAGTTCTCCTTCACTTGAAGGAGGACATATTTTCTCTAATATAGTAGGAAAGTTAGTATTGGAAATAAATACATGAAAATAGTAAAGAGAAAAATAAGTCCTTTTGTGGAAACCAACTTGTCTAGCACAACTGGATAGGGAATTTTCTTGAAAACCAGGTAATTGATGAGCAAAGTTCCCAATGAAGTTTGTAAATTTGTATGAGTTCTTCAAATCATGTATCTTTCACGTCATTATGTTTGTACTCAAGTTGGTTGATGTGGGATCCCTTAAGGACCACCTGCCAACAAGCCTTGTCCCATCAACATCAACAAATTATCTGGGACCAAGGTTAGGGTTAGATAAGGTACCTAGGAGCCTGAATGCCTTAATGGCAGGTATCCTTGTCATCTACTATAGAAATACATCACTGTTTCTTAGTGGATGAATTCTGCAGTCCATTCTACTTTGACAAATCCATTCATGGCTAGTAGAATGTACTTAGTGCCTTGATTCCCATTAACATCAAAGGTGGGATATCTCGCATTGGTTAACGATCTCCTCAATGGTCGGTAATCCAATGATTCTTGCTTATGTTCGACATCGACACCATTTATTCACATATGCAAGATTGCACACAGGTGTGTATCGATTGAATACAATATGGTTTTGAGATCTCAACACAGGTTTGCAGCAGTTTGGATTTTTGTATCAGCATTCCCATTGTCATTTGCAACAACAATCACCTTTCCTAAGTTGTTTGGGGACATACAAATCCTCAGGCACGGGGGAGAAGGGAACCTTAAGTTCATCCTTTAGCACTTTAGTTTATTCTTCAGCCTTCTTCAACAGGACAGATTAGCAGTCACATCAACTCCATCTAGTTCATCCTCCACTTCATTTTGGAGCACTAAGCACATCAACAACAAAGGTAAAACTTGAGGTAAATTTGGCTTATGATTCTATAATTCATTAGAAGGTTAAAGAAGCTTAATTATTCACCACTTCTCATTCCACACATTTCATCTTTCATAAACAATTATCCTTCTATTCCCTTCCATTCATTAGGCATATACTCTCATTACAAGACCATGTTAAAAGCAAATCCTTATGGTGTATTAATAAAAGCAATCTCTATAGTGTATTATCCTCCTACGATAACAAGCATTCTATTTGGAGGATGAAGTCATTACAACCATGAAATGATAAATGAAACCACCTATAGACATTGGCCTTACGAAGACAAAGTGTAAGCACCCATTCACCATCTCCATCATCACCTCAGTTTCATCCATCATCTCTTCCTCATCCATTCATTTCTTTTCCTCAATTTGTATTGCTCAGTAAATTAGTGTGACATATTAAATGTGAAGAGTTCTTCTCCATAAGAACCAACACCTCCAAGTATTGAAACAGTGCTGCTCCACAAGAACCAACAATTCCAAATATTCAAGCAATGTTACACCACAAGAACCAACATCTACAAAACAATGTTAAGAATCTGTCAATGAGAAAGAGATTTGTTTGGATGAGGACATGAAAATCCTTAGGCATGGGGGGATATTGGGCCTCGAATATGCCCATTTTTCCATCATACAAAACCATTATTCATAACCCAAATTTTGACACTTTTACACTCATTTCACACCATAATTCCATCACTTATCACCAATTAATATCCTACACTTTGTGGTTCATTGTCATTAGTTTTCTTAGATTTCCTATGATTAGAGATTATTTAATCATGATTTACTAATGAAGGTTGTTTTTTCTAAGTTCATTTTCCACAGGATTCCATTGCCAAAATTCTTCATAAGCCTGTAGGTGAAAATATCCAATTTGGAGCTTCGATATCTTGGAACGCTTCCGGGGAAAATAAAGGAATTTTATTGTCCAAAATGATGTTATAACACATTCCCATGAGTTGTATTGCACCCAATTCGCACATGTGAGTCTATAGAATAAAATCAACAAATCTGCTCAAAATCCACATAGTTTTCAAACTGTCAAGTTTGACCTCGATTTACGTGCAGCTGGAGATGAATATGGAAAATATGATAAAATGGGTTTTTTAAAAATATAAAAATTTATATACAACCAAATTTTTTTCTCAATTTTTGATTTGGTTAAAAAGTTACACGTGGGTCATTAATGTAGTTTCATAAAAAAAACATTGTTTTTCCAGAATTCTAGAATACTGCAAAAAGAGCCAAACATCCAACTTCAGGCACACTTTCCGATGATATGGAATTGAATGAGACAAATATAAGAGAGTTTTTTTTATATTTTAAATATGAAAAATTAGGTTCCCTCCAAACCGTTTTCCAAAATTCGCCATGGTTAAGTAGATATGCCAATATCTTTGAGGCCAGTTTGTTAAAAACATGGAATTTTCCAGAATTAAGGAAAATGACAAATTCACCTTGTAAATTTTATAAATGGCTTAGCCATGGCCTGTAGGGAGTGAAGGATAGAATAGAATAAATAACTATTGTAATACGTTTTTAACTTTTCCTCAGAAGGACCAACAAGGATGTATGCATGTCAATTTCTATTTTGAACTTTAATACAATTTTGATTCTGCACTCAATTTGTTGTAGGTATTAATGTGCTTTTGATTTTTAAAAGAGTATTGCATTAATTTGAACTTTCTCCGGGAGTTGCAATAGCTTACCACTGCCTAGAATCAAGTTTTGTAAACATCACAAGATAGAGGTAGCATGTTTGATTTATATCTAGGTGTAGGGATTTTATTTTGAAAGCATTTGTTAATTAGATCTCATAATTTTGATTCTGTACTTAAGACTGTAATTTGTTTTTCTTGAAATTAAATAGACATATCATCTTCAACTCGTTGCAAGCTAATGAATGGTGTTGATCAATGATTTTATTGCATGAATAATCCCTTTGTTACAGGTTTACAATTGGAATACTCAAAGGTGCTTCTTAATTGGATAAACAAGAGATCAATAACTCTATTTCTTTTAAATATGAATTGAAATCAATTCCATACCTTACTGATTCACTATAATTTCTTGTAACATTGTGTTTTGGAAATCAAGTATTTGAAAGAAATGCAACAAGACCATTAAATCATTGTTTGGAGTTGTAGTTTAGTTTTGAGATTCATTATAATTGTAATTAGTTATTGATAGAATTGTTGGTTAATGCGCTTATGTTTGAATGATTTCTTGAATTTGATTAAAGTAATCTAAGGATAAAATAGTTTCTTATTTTGTAGTGTTTTAGATCTGAAAGTATGTCAATTAGAATCTTGGTTTACTTAGTTTCTTTTGAAGCAATTACAGAGTGATGATAGAGGTTAGTTTGAATGCTTATTTGATTTGTTTTATGCATCCCCAGAATTAGATTAATTGAAATCTTGTTTTGAATTATTTCCTTAGTTTAAGATCATTTGAATGAGAGTGAATTTTATTGGAATTAACATTTAGCATAAGTTTGGTATCATTGTAAATTGATTTAAGATTCTTGTACTTAGATTAAATAGATCTTACTATTTAGATTGAGATTTCCATTTAGATTAAAATCATTTGAATAGTAATTTGTATTGTAATTTATATTGTTTGGTTTCTATATGATAAAAAACACAATGGGTCATAAATGTTCTCATATAGAAAGCAACGTAGCTATCCTTCCAAACTTTGTTTTCACTCTCTCAGTTTGCCCGTTATATTGAGGATGATAAGATGAGCTACGATCAAATTGAGTAGCAAGGCAAGAAAATAATTTCGCCCAAAAATTTCTAGTGAAAATGGGATCTCTATCACTTACAATAATATTTGGGCTTCCATGTAGCTTTTGAATTGTTTCCATAAATGCAGTAACAACTATATTGGCTTTAAAAGGACGAGATAATGCACAAAAGTGTGCATACTTGGAAAGTTTATCAATTACCACCATGGTGACACTATTTCCTTCAGAATAGAGTAAACATGTGATAAAATCCATTGAGAACTCGTCCCAATGTTGAATTGGAATGCCTAAAGATTGTAAGAGACCTGGGGTCTTAATTGTCTTGACTTTATTTTGTTGGCAAACCAAACATTCTACCAAAAAATTCTAAATATTAGATTTAAGTCCATCCCAAAAAAATTCCTTCTTCACCCTACAATAAGTTTTTAAAAATCATGAGTTCCCTCCTAAGGGGGAGGTGTGCAATTCCAAAGGAAATTTTTGTTTGAGTTGGGAATTATTACGTAACATGTAAGTGATATTTGTTCCATAATGAATCATTTTTACAGAAAAATGTATCATATGTACTGGGATCTTGCTGCAGCTTTCGAATGAGCGCTGACACCTCTTCATCAGTCTTCCATTCGCCCCTTACTTCAGTTATCCAATGAGGTTGGATAATAAAAATTACACATAAAAATGCTTCCAAATCCTCATCCTTTTTTGAGAGCATCTGCAATAACATTTTTCTTCCCTTTTTTGTAGCCGATTTCAAAGTCCTAACCCAGTATCTTTGTGACCCAATTTTTCTTCTCTTCTGAAGATAACCTTTGTTCCAAAAACTATTTAAGACTATCATGATCTCTTTTTATTTTGAAGTGTCTTCCCATTAGGTAAGGTTGCCATTACTTTGGTGCATGTATTATTCCCAAAATTTCCTTCTCATAAATAAGTTTGTGTAAATAGTTTCCCTTGATTGGACATCTTTCGAATGCAACGAGTCTTCTTACATTAAAACAACACCAATTCCATTTCATGAGGCCTCACATTTCACAATAAAGGTTTTTGTGAAGTCTAGTGTAGCTAAGACTGGTTCTTGGCACATTTCCTCTTTAATATGTTCACTAGGCTTAGTTTCTTCTGGAATCCAAGAAAATGCATCTTTGGTTAGTAATATTATTAGAGGCACTTCTATTCTCCCACAATTCTTAACAAAATTGCAATATTACCCTGTCAACCAGAGAAATCCTCGAAGACTCTTTATGGTTATCTATATTTTCCATTCCTTAATGGTTTTAATTTTATTAGGGTCCACCTTAACACCCTCATGAGATACAATATGACCCAAATATTCAATCTCTTGTACTCCAAATAATCATTTGGAGGCTTTTGCATATAATTGTTTCTCCTCTAATAGTTTTAGCACCCTCTCAACATGTTGAACGTGATCCTTCCAAGTCTTCTTGTAGATTAGTATATCATCAAAATACTAACAAAAAATTTCTAAGGAAGGGTTTGAAAATGGAATTCATTAAATCTTGAAATATGGAAGGTGAATTAGTAAGGTCAAAAGACATGACCAAAAATTCATAATGACATTCATGATTTCTGAATGTCTTTTTGAAAATATCTTCAATCTTCATTCTAATTTGATGATATGCTAAATGAAGATACAAATTGGTGAATTAAATTTCTCCATGTAATTAATCCAACAATTCATAAATGACAGGAATGGGAAATTTTTATTTAATAATGAGCTTGTCGAGCTCCCTATAATCTAGACACATCTGCCATGATCCATCCTTCTTGTGCACCGATAATACTGGAGCAGAGAAATAAATTTTGCTAGGTTGAGTTATACCGACCTCTAGCATTTCTGCAACCATACGTTGAATTTCACTCTTTTGGGCATAGGTATATCTGTAAGGTCTGATGTTTGGAGGAACACTTCCTGGAATCAAGTGAATAGCATGATAATAATCATGAATAGGTGGGAGGCCTTTGAGAGTCTCAGATACCTTGGAACGATTATCTAATACTTTTTGGAGATCTAGAGAAATGGATGATTTCAATGTTTGAACCTCTAGTGACCATAATTATGCAATTACACCCTGTTGTTATTTCTTCAAAAGATTTTTCATGCAATTAGAGATTATTATATTCCCTATTTTTCCTACGATGCCCCTTAATTCAATTTCCTTTCCTTCCCAGAAAAATTTCAAGAAAAGTGATTGAAAATTAAAATTTATCATCCCCAAAGAATGCAACCATTGGACTCCTAGTATAACATCAACACCACCCATTGGAATGGAAAGCATTGGACTATTCAATATATATTCCCCTATTGTTAGCTTGATATTATGGCAATTTTTTGAGAAATTTATAGTTCTTCAATTTTCAACTATCACTTGATACTCCAATGCTAGATATATAAACTCATTCAATTCCTTGGTTATCATATAATGAATAAAATTATGGTTACTACTAGAATCAATCAACATTATTACATTTTTCTTCTTCATATATCCTTCTATATTGAGAGTTTTAGGAGTGGTAATTCCCACCAATTCATTATAAGTTATGGTCAGATTCATTTCTTCTTTCTTTGGGGTTGGTTCTTGGTGTATATCCACTTATTTTGATGTTGAGTCTTTCTCATTTTCTTCCTCCTCTTCACAATCTATGCAAACTAGTTCCTTGTCAGCACACTTATAACATTTAGTTTATTTTCTATCAAAATTGTAACAAAGCATTTTTTCTCCTTTTTCCTGTAGTTGTTGTGGTGTCAACCTTGTAGGTTGAGGGAGGCTAGGAGTAGTAACACTTACATTTGTGAGTGGTATACTTCCTTGTTGCCATAATTTTTCTTTCAACTTTTCTTGCCACCCTGAATGTTGTATCCAATGAATTAGGTTCCCAAAGGTGAACCTCATGTTTTATGTTATCCTTTAAATTCCTTATGAATACATCAATCCTATGCTCGTCAAGAATAATAATTACCCTGATATTCAATATTTGGAAGTCCTCAATGTGCTCTACCATTGAACCCTTTTGTTTGAGCTTTATCAAATGGATAAAGAATGTTTTTCGCTTGGTATCCTCATAATGAGCTATCATTTCCTCCATAAAAATAAACCAAGTGACAAGTGTTTTATGATAACAAAGCCATTGATACCATACAAACTAATTGGGTTCTAAATATAAAGATACACTGCATACGTTTTGCGTGTTGCACATCATGTAGATAAAAATATTGCTCCATCTGAAGTATCCATGTTACTGAATCCTTTCCATCAAGCTTCCTCATATTCATCTTTGAAATGTGGTTGTTATTCAACCGAAATTTCAAATCACTAAAATCATCATTAAAATTCCTTTTGTTGTCATCATGAATTTCATGGAATACCTTGTTGCTATTAGGAAACATACTTTTAGCAACTTTGTCAATCCTTCCTTCAAAACTTTCATATCTTCTTTTAAACCATCCTTCAAACCTTCCATATCTACTTTTACTTTTTATTCTAAACCATCCATATTAACATTCATCATCACTTCCAATTCATTTTCGGTTACTCTTTGTGAGAGCGAAATTTGTTGCACTTGTTCTCATAATTTTGATATATCATGTTGCATTTCTTCCTCTTCTTCATGTGTCATTGTAGAGATTTATGTTTGCTTACTAGGAGTATCCATTTTTTTGTTTCGATGTATATTGGAACTAAATAATGATATCTATGATTTAATATACCCCTTGAATTATTTTAGACTCATTTTGCAAACAAAACTTATGCAAATTTAAAAAAATACACACCTTTTATTTTCTTGCTTTTTGGAGCTTGATATTGAAATTGTTGTATCTTTATAATTTTGTCCTCCCAAGGTATGAAATTCCATATGATGTTATCCCTCTGAAGTTTCTTTCCAACTCTACAAGTCATACCAATATTGGATTCTTCAAGATAAAGTTATGCCAAATCTCTCACGATGATTTGAGTTATGGATTGGTTTAGTATAGAGAACTTGTACGAGATTCCAAGTGTCACTTTTCAACCTTCAGATCTAAAATTTATACATGAGAAACTACGTTCCATTTAATTTTAGTTACTTTTTATGGAATTCAAATTCAATGCTTGAAAAGAAAGTTATGACGATTTTCCCTAGGTCATCTGTTTGAGACTGAATTATGGAGCATGCAGAAAACATAACTTATTCGGATCATATCTCTGAAAATGTAGTGAATCCAAATACTAAATTTTTACACAATGTTCACCAATATTTCAACTCAATGTGGTCAAAATTTTAGCTTCTGAATCCTCATATAAAAAATGTTATATCGAAATTTATAAGATGGCTTGTTTTAAGTAGAAAAACCATATAATCCAAAGCTCTGGTACTAAATGTTATACAACCATATGTAAACAGAAAAAAATATAGATCAATGACTTCAAAATTAGACTCTTTGAGGGGGAAACCTCCTTTACATCACATAAATGAACAATTCTTAGGTGATACAAATGACAAGACCTCCTTGGTATATATAAGAGACTAAGGGTCATAATATAATCAAAGCCTACATAATAATGATAATGTAAGGGCACAACAATAATAATAGTGGGATTCTATGGGGGCACAACATTAATAATATGGGGCCTACATGGGAAAAATAATAACAATAAAGGAGATACACTAACAATAACAATATGGAGGCTACACTAGTATTATAGGAACCTAACACAAAGTATAGGAGAAATCAAAAGATCTTAAACTTAGAACCTCTTCCAACTACTTGCACACCTTCATCAACGTCTGCACACACTTCCAATCCTCTACCAAGCTCTATGAAACTTCAAAAAGTAGGCTAATCATCACAAAAAAGTGCCACCACCAAGTTGACCTAGAAGCCAAGAAGACAAGGGTTGACATGAGTTCTAACAATCCATATACTCTCCTCAGACACCTACACAACGTGAAAACCCTTTACAAAAATCCGTAGCACTTCTACAAGTAGACCAAATGGATAGGACATCAACTAATAAAATAGGCCAAGAATCTCTTCAACTTAAACACAAAGACCTAGATTTCCAAACTCAACAGCATGGATTATCATATCTAACACCTATAACGACATCCACAACTTATCCAACTACCTCCAACAATTGTAGCAATATCATCATCATTTAGATACTGCACTAGGAAGGCATATCCAACATACCTCTACTCAAACTCTAGTTCCTCCACTGGTTAGGAATATCTTGGACTAGGTCATAACCATGTTGACATCAATGCATCATCTAGACCAGCACAAGGTTGACATCAATTCATCATGAGGCAAACACAAGGTTGACTTCAATTCCAACACTAGATCATCATAACCTATGCATAACCAACCATTTTCAACACATGTTACAACCAATCAAACATATACATGACTAATCATCAACTGCTACACATGATACAAGGTTGGCATCAATGGAAACACAAACCAACTGCAACCATGAAAACTATAATGATAATGAGATTCACTTTGAAAATAAATAACATGAGAAACTAACATAATCTTCACTAAAGGGTGAAGCACTTCACCATCATCAACCTCCAAAGCTTCGTCATAAATGAATTCACTATCTTCCCCCTTAAGGTAAATTAGAACCAAAAGCATAACCAGATGAACATGCAATAAAGTGTTCTGAGCTATCGAAAGAGTGATCATTTAATGATTCATCATCTTGAACATGGTTGTCAAAAAATTGATAATTAATTTGATTCATGATAGTTCCTTTGTCTTCTAAAAAGGTATTTGTGTGTGGAGGAACTACTAAATGATAAGAGTAATAGTAAAATGAATTAGTGTCATTAAAATGATCATGATATACTAAGAAATCATTATTTGAGAAGATAAAACAAAATATCTCTTTGATAGTAAAATCATCTTTATCATTAGAGACTAATACTTGAATTTACAATTCTATTTCTCCATTATTTTATTGACCATGGACAAAAAGTTCACTATAATTTAGGAGCATAATCAATTTTATTAAATTCATATTTACTCTCCCGGAATTGAAAAATAAAGTGATCTATATTGTGTGGTTGATCAACATTATCAAGAATATCAGAAAACTCAAAAGAACCATTCCTAATATCCACTGTAGCGTGCACACTTAAAAAATAAATATATTTAGGTTCATTAGACTTATTCTATAGACAAGGAAGAGAAAAAAGGTGAAGAAACCATTCTATTAGGTCTATTTCAGAAGGTTTATTGTCAATATGAAATTAAAGGTATATTAATTTAAATATAATAGGAAAATGTACTACATGTTCACCTTCTAACTTATGTATTGAAGTAGCCAAGAATTATTGACACTATTTCTTATCTTAGCCAATGAAAGTGAGAATGAAAATACTACACATGGCACCTTCATGAACAATATCATAAGAACTATTATTTTGGATAAAATGAAAAACATGTTGAATTGTAGTTGTTTCACCCTTACCATCAAATCTATTTTTTAACATGTAGTTTACTATATTTACTAGAGTGGTGCAAAATGTTTGTCAAGAAATGTAGCTCCAAAGGGATTTGGGAAGGATCCATTGAAAAATAAAAATTAAATGCAAAGTCAAAAGGGTCATCATGTCAGCCTGCCCTCCTTCTAGCAACAAAAATGTTGACGGAAAATGACCATGTCAACATTAGGGAAATCACCCAATCAGGGACCTAATTAGACCCTTTTTCATTTGGTGTAGTGACTTCGACCAATATGTGGGCCAAATTTCCACCGAATGAATTTCTTCTAAAACGGGAGACTAACTAATATGATTTCCTAAATGAAAATGCAATTTACTCTAGCATGCAAAGAGTAGAAAGAAATCTAATCTATATTGATTAAGAGAAGGAAATATACTCCTCTCAACAAGAGAAAGATGCAAAGAGAATGGAATAGAATTTAATATAAGGTTATAATGAGATAGCAAATCATAAAAGTATATCAGATGATTTGGATCAGTTAAGGAAAAAGTGCATATTTGGTTATCTAATAAACAATTATCATAACCTCAAAAGCACATAGTTAAATTCAATTATTATTGAATGAATTAAATATTAGATGTACCATTGCATCATAGAAAAAGTTCTTATCATGCAATTGCAATTAAAACAAAGTCAATCATGTAATTAATTTTCTAAATAGTTATTAGTGATAACATATAGATCTACTTGAATTCATTATTCTACTTTTATTTCAAACAATTCAACCATGAAAAGGAAACTTTCCACTAGTTTAAATAAGAATATAGTTATATGGAATTAATAGTAAAGCAAAACCATGCATCATACAATTATCTGGAACAAAGATTTAATCCAAAATAAATATAATCAAAGGTCGTCAGTCACCCTTCAACTCATAAAAAAATTTAAATAACTCAAAGGTACAATCATGAGCTTTTAGATTACAAAATACTTAAAGAAATTTCATGATAGATTGAACTCCTTCAAGTTGTAACATATCTCCTTTTAATTAGTCCATCAAGCCCCCGATTTCCTCTAGGAAAAAGATCCTACAACAGTGCAAAAACTTCTTCCTTTTTTGAAAATTGGAACCTCATCCTCCTTTATAGAATCATATTATATAATAATACAATTTAATTTAAAAATAGTAGCCTATTTCATGACATCTTCATATATATTTCTTTCCTCATTTTTTAGGAGTTGGGAGATCTAATTTTAGCTTTGAAATTCCAATCCATGAATCTAAAAAGTATCCAAAACTAATTGTTTAAATAAATTCAAATTCAATTAAAAATAAATCCCTAAATCTGAGCACAAATATTTTTTTGTTGTTGCATTATTGATTGATAGACATCATTGCAATGCGGTACAATAAAAAATATGCTATGTTAGTTAGAATTTTCCAAAAAATTGACACAAGGGTCTTGGTTTGTTCTAGTTTTGTATCCCTTTCGTTGTTGAATTTTTGAAGTATTTACATTGCATATTTTCCAAAATAGACTATCCGAAATTTTTCTACTCGCTTTAAGCTTTACAACAAGGTTTCATGGGCTAGATTCCATGCCCCATAGTATGAGATATGATATCCAGAAGACAAGGTCCTGAAATAGTTCATGCACATTTTGGCAAATGGTTTGTGAATTTTCTCGAATGGTTAATTTAATCCCACATGCATGGGTTTGAATGATTATTTGGTCTTTATTTATTGTTATGTGATATAGTATGGTTTAAATATGTAGTGGAATACATAATCGTGAGGTGCTTACGTAATATTTTGGCCAATAGTGACTTTTGAACTTCGAGGAATAAAATAATTTGTTGCCACTGCAACAAACACTCTCCAAAAATTTTCCTACACTCAAATTTTGGAACTTGCTATAGATCTTGTGATTAGTCGTTTTGTAGTTACTTTTTGGATGGGAATTCTTTGTTAATATTTCAAGCTCCCTTCTTGGATTTCAAGTGTCGAAGTCACCTGCTTACACATGCTCAATCCGTAATGAATTCATTAGCACATTATTTCACAAGGTTAAATAGCACTAGTGCATCCATCTAGATATTTTCTATGCTATGATGAACCCATGTCAACAGTTAGTGTGCATGTTCATTGAAAATATCTCACTTTCTGTTGTGTTGGTTCTTCTATTTTCATGAGTTTTTCAAACTGTCGCTTTTGCGAACCTTCACTCTCGCAAGTTTCATTTTCATGTTTTCGAATTTAGTTTTTTCTTCCTTTCACTCTAATTAGTGTCATTTTAATGTTATCTTTTCTCTGGCATGTGTCTCTTTCATCGCCATTCGCATATTGCAAATTTCATTCTCTTTTCTTTCAATATCGCATGTGTCGTTTTTGAGCATGGGAAGTTTCGATTGTCATGTAAACTAGAGTTTTGACTTGTTTAAATGGGAAACATTTGTGATAATGAGTTTTTCATATCATGTAGACACGTTTCACACTCATTTCCAAAGTTTCAAGCACTGTCGCACAAGTTTCACCACTTTCGACGCAAAGTATATCTTTTGTGTCGCACTTGGTAGGAATCGTCACAAATGTTTTACATTGAGGAATGCAGGTTGTTCATACATTCTAAGTGTTCCTTGTGATATCATAAAGTGATCTAAGTTTGTGATCATGCTCAAAGTCTCTTTTTAGCTCATATTCAACTCACTAATCCAACACTTAGTCCAACTGGGAAAAATCCCCAATTGGGCAACTCAGCCTCATTCTTCCCACCTTAAACTGTGTACTGAACAATCTCAGCCTTCTAGCAACATCCTTGTCCCTTGGAAATATGTAATGCACGATATATTCCTTATAGGACTGTGCACTGCGTAATCGCATGCTCAAATGCAACCTCTGACCTCAAAAACTGCACAATTTCTCTCTCCTGCCGAGTCAGTACTCCACATTTCATAGTCGCAAGACTTAGGTATCAGCCCTGAGCTCCTAAACTATGCAATCGCCTATCCTCCTTACCTCCCAGAACTACACTGTGGGAAAACTCAAGGCTCGAGCCTCCAACTTGAATCCTTGAGTCCCTCAATTGCAAAGTCTTTATGCCCAAGCCTCCATAACTGTGAATTGCCTAGTATCAAGGATCAAGCATCTAGACTGAGTCTTTGAGTCCCTCAACTACAAAATTCCTTGGCCCTATCCTTCCAGAGCTACACAGTGGCCATATTCAAGACTAAAACCCCAACCTTGAGCTCTTAAGCCTCTTAACCGCATAATCTCTTGAACCAGGCCATCCTAAACTTTGCATTGCATAGTCTCAAACCCCTGTTCTAGACCTTATCCTCTAGAACTACGCAATCCCTTATCCAGTCACTTAACCAGTCACCAGTTCCAACCCTAATAGGTGAGTAAGTGGAATATGTTAGGTTAGGGGTTTTCATACTGACGTGGACTTGTCGTTAATTTTTTCAGTTCCAGGTAGTCAATATTATCATGATAGGATGATGATGAAGGAAATGGAGAAGGTTACCATGCTAGAAGACACATATGAAGCTGAAGGGATAAGAAGATATCCAAGCGATAAGATAAAAGGAAAACTATATTACAATAGAAGATCAAATATCAGGACCACATGAAGGCTCCATTTGATGCACAACCCTTTGGAGTGTGGATATGAAGAACAAAGCATATCTCATATGAAGGTGAAGCATTGAACATCTCTTATCAAAGAGAAATAAGCAACAAAGCATTGCTTGACATTGCCATGTCATCAGTGTCATGTCATTTCATGAGTCATCATGTGCCACATCATTTGTGGATGATGTATATTCTATATTGGAAAATGTAATGTGAAGTGGAAGTCCAAGAGTCATCCATGTAATGTGAAAAGTCATGTGGGAGTCTAAGTGTCATAGAGAAGTCAAATAGCCATGAGGGTAGTCCAAGAGTCATATTGGAGGTGAATGATCACCCCATTTGTTATATATAGACCCTCTCTATACATGCAAAGGACTTTTCACCTTAGTTCCTCCTACCAGGCATTAGAGAGGAAGATAGTTCTTTTGGAGGAGCAAGTGACTACTCCAATGCTCAACTATTAGGGTTAGTGGTGTTCACTATCTTGATGTATAGTGGAACTTTTACTTAATTCAAAAGCTCGTTGAGCTGACACACTTTCATGCATATGTCGTGAATATTGTAAGACTGTTATTTGAATATTTGTGATGTATGTCATTTCTCATCTATACTAAGGAAATTGAACTATTTCGATGGATTTGGTACTTATCTTGTTAAAGGTGTGTTGCATTTTATTTAACAATCGTTGCTTCCTCGTCAACAATTTCGATGGTTGATCAACAACTCATTCTCATGTATGTATGTTCTTGTGTTCCTTTTATATATTAGTACTACTACTTGTCTTTGAAGGGCCCAATTTTCTCGCCCTTTTCGGTAGAAGGAGATTGATACTTTCCACAATCACAAGGCATACTCACTTGCTGATCTGAAGATACCTATGTATTACTCTCTTGTGATGAACTTTGTAGCCAAGGAAAATCTACAAAAATACATGGACATAGATTGATACTTTGGATGGGGCTCCTACTCCAAACAATGTGATGTCTAATTAGGACTTCACATTGGTGAGACTACTTTGGTTGATGCATTTATAGAACCATAAAAAAATTGGTGCTAGAAGGAGGGCTAGATGACAAGAATTTCCCGTTGACTTTGTTTTGAACCTCTTATCTCAAATGGCTCATCCTCAAGTCATACTCCTGGGATTTTTTTCTAACCTTACCCCTTGTAAAATTTTAATCCTTGATGAGCCTCTTCATCACTTGCCTCAATCAAACTTTGATGATGAGGATGGAACATCCATGATTGAGCACATCTCTGATTTTCCAAATTTTGTGAATATTGTTGGGCGTGTGTTATATTCTGTCCACGACTAGCCCCACTTGAGAAGCAGGGGGTTAGAGGGGGGAAACAACCCCCCCCTATTGGGGGTTTGCAGGGGGTTAGAGGGGGGCAACAACCCCCCCTATTGGGGGGTTTGCAAGGGGTCAATAGCTCCCCCTTGCATGGGGTCCAGGGCAATGCTTAAGGATTTTTGTTTTTTGGAACCTATATTAGGTGGGCATACTTGCCTATGGTTTTGTGCATGGGTTTTGCACATGGTTTTGGGCACAATGGTTTTTTTCCCATGGTATCTTGTAGATCCGATCAAGAGAAATATTGTTATGTTCTAATCCAGGGTTAATGGATTGGGGTTTATGAATTGTTCCGCATGTATATGTGTGTTGTAACATTGAAAGGAATATAATGAAAAATCAATCTGGTAGTCCCAGTTTTGGGATCCGGGGGAAAATCTCTGTGTATATCTGTTTTATGTTTTATGTTCTTGACATTATTTATTTTTTGTTTTTAGAATTTGTATGTAGGTAGTTTCTGTACGGGGTTAAAACCTACATTTGGTGTCAGAGTTATTTTGGCTTCAAGGGGATGGCTTTGCTTCTGAGTGGTTTTTCTTGGGTTTGTGGTAGATCGTATTTAGTGGGATATCTGTGATATCGATTCTTGCAGTGAAAGAAGATGGCGAGTAGTGGAAAGATAGAGATAGATAAATTTAATAGTCATAGTTTTGAGTTGTGGAAACTTAATATGGAGGATATGTTGGTGGATAAAGATTAGTGGATCGTGGTAGATCCAGGTACTAAACCAACGACAATGGCAGCAGAAGACCGGGTGATGTTGGATCATAAATAAAAGAGAAAAATATGGTTATGTATGATCTCAGATTTATTATTGTTGAATGTATCAAGGGAAGCTACGTTGAAGGCTTTGTGGGACAAGTTAGGAACTTTGTACCACTCTAAGTCTCTTGTGAGCAAACTCTTCCTACTGAAAATTTCATGTAACCTAAGGATGAAGGATGGAGACTCAGTGACAAAGGATCTGAATGCCTTTAATATTGTGGTAAGCTAGTTGTTA
Organism: Pinus tabuliformis; assembly: GCA_031772625.1. Taxonomy (NCBI): domain Eukaryota; kingdom Viridiplantae; phylum Streptophyta; class Pinopsida; order Pinales; family Pinaceae; genus Pinus; species Pinus tabuliformis. Next base: position 1,341,012,301 of record CM062804.1, on the reverse strand, counting down.
TCTATTGATGTTAAAAGATCATACGAAGATAAGTGCATTAGTTTGTTGTGTTCTCTACTAGATTCATGGGATAATTGAGTTGTTGCAATAGTTAGCAATACAACTACTTTGAATTTAGACGAAATAGTCTCATATTTGTTGTCAGAGGAGAAGAGACAAAAAATAATGGAGGGTGATAATGGAGATGCCTTGTCTACATGAGAAAGGCCCCATAACATAAAAAAAAAAGTCCTCGAGTGGGAGATCTAAATATAGAGGGATATCTAAATCTCCAAGAAAACCTGTAAACGTGCGCTAGAGATGAAGAAAGGAAGGACACTTAAAAAATGACTATATATCTAAAGCTCCTGAGAAAGAAAAGGGATTTGATGATGCTCCTATTGCAGAGGTAAAAACTACTGTAGATGAAGGTGGGGATGTGTACTTGGCTTCTTATTCAAGTACACATTTAGATCATGACGCATGGTCGATTGACTCATGTGCATCCTTTCACTTCACTCCCCATAGGGAATGGTTATGATAGTATGAGAAATATGATGGTGGTGATGTCTTCTTAGGTGATGAGAGGAAGGCTAGAATCATCAGACACAGAAAAGTCAGGCTGAAGTTGCAAGGTGGAAGCAATAGAACACTTCCAGGTGTTCTGCATATACCTGCATTCACCAAAAATATGATTTCTGTAAGAAAGATGGACAATGCAGGTGTAAAAACAATGTTCGAGAAAGAGATCTGCAAGATGGTTCGAGGATTAGTGGTATTGATGCGCGGAGTTCAGATTGGAACTCTGTACAATATTCTAGTTAGTAATGTTATTGATGGGTGTGATAGTTTTGTGGTTCATAAAAGTGGAGCAAAAAATCTAGTGTTCTCTAGAGAAAATACCATGCTGTGGCATAAAAGACTTGGACATACTAGAGAGTGATCCGAATTGGATCCATAAAAAGATTGTCAAGAACCATGACTAAATCATGTTGAACAAATCTCTAATGAAATCCAAAACAGTATCAAAAACACCCTGGAACCAGTGGCCATGGCAGCTGATGTGGAATGACGAGCACCTCGGTCAAATCACGTTGACCGAGGCCCATGGAGACCGCGCAGGAGGCCAAAGTAGTGCTTGGGAGCCCCGGAATGGAAAAAGGGTGAAGTTTTTGATGCGCAATTAGCGCTAATCAGGCATCTCTAAGCGAACAGGGCCAAAATGAGAAAGCTAGAGCACCCAATTGCGTGGGGGAACCAGAGGACCGCAGGCGGGAAAAGGTAAAAGCACTATAGTACAAGGCAGGACCCGCGCTCTGGAAACTAGCAGTTTTGATTGGGGCACCCTTGAACAGTAAGAGGTTTTGTACATGAGTGGAGTGATTCCATACACCGATTGATGTGTGGTAGACAGAGGTGAGAGAAAACTGTCGTTGATTGCGTGCTATCGGTCAAGGAAGTCAATCGCACGGAACGTGCATATGGCATCGGATCTGGAGGGTCCAGATTGGACAGCTGAGATTGCGCCCGATGGAAAGAAGTGGAATCAACAGGGAATTAAGTTGTGTTCTAAAGGGATTTGGAATACGTTTGACCACCATGGTGGAGGAAGAACGCATCCATGGTGTAACTGAAGAAACAAACTGATGAAGCATCCTGGCACCATTTAGAGGAGGACAAGTGGACACTCCCTGAGCATTCATAATGACGCCGAACGCAGGGAACTCCAAGCACAATTGCAGAAGGAGAATCGACATAGGTAGAAGAGGAACCGAATAGGCACAGGGATCGAATGGCTAAAGCCATGAACAGAGACAGTCGAATCAATTATATTGGGAATCTGAATTGAGGAGAATCCAAGCAACCAAGAGAGACAGTGAATAGTGAACCTTGAGAGGAGGACTAAACACAAAGAATAGTAAAGCCAAGCAGAAGAGACAGAGGGCCAAGCTGACCACAGGCAGCGTCGAGCACTAGAGAGCTTGAAGATTCAAGCCTTCCCATAGAGGAATCTGTCTGGACTGAGCATCACATTTGGCTCTTTCCACTGTAGACCAAGGGTCACAGAGCTGGTAGGAAGAAGAAGAGTCTGTGTACTCCAAGTGGCTTGGGGAATCCAAGAACCACCCTGCCAAGCAAAATCTGCTTTAGGAGAACTCATATTGAGTCCCTGTATTGTAATTTCTCTGCTGAAAGACACAATAAAACAAGGCCACCACTCAAGCTGGACCGGAGACGTAGCCTTGGAGAATAGGGTTTACTCCTTATTAAAACTGTTTGTGTCTTTGTGTTTCTTACTGTATTTCTCTGCTGTCTTTCCATTTTATTTTCTATCTAGATCCATTGTTTCAATAACGTAGAACACACACACACCAACACATGAGTCTATAATACCTTTAGTTTAATAAATCTTTAACTGATGGCACTCATAGGGTGAATATTAGATTAGAGAGAAGGGCCTTTGAATACTTCATGGCAATGGTATGGTAGAAGGTATGTCTAATTTCTCTCTAGATTTTGATTTCTGTGAACATTGTGTATATGGGAAGTAGAATCAGGTGAGTTTCCCCTCTGGTGCTAAGAGGGAGAAAGGTATATTAGAGCTTGTTTACAGTGATGTGTTTGGACCTATGTCGGTTCCATCGCTGGGTAAGTTTGTGTACTATGTATCATTTGTAAATGAATTCTCAAGGAATACATGGATATATTTCCTTAGTAAGAAATCTAAAGTCTTTGATAGGTTTAAATAATTTAGGGCTCTGGTGGAAAACCAAACATAGAAGAAGATAAAGGTGTCGAGGAAATATAATGGTGGAGAGTTTTGCAAGAATGAATTTGAAGAGTTCTGTAAGAAGTGTGGTATAACATGGAAGAATACTACTCCATACATACCCCAACAAAGTGGAGTTATAGAAATAATGAATAGGACATTAATGGAAAAGGAAAACAGCATGCTCAGTGGTGTCGGGTTAGGATAGGAATTTTTGGTAGAGGCGGTGGAGACTGCATGTTACCTAGTCAACAAATCACCTTCATCAACGTTGGAGTATAAGAATCCACATGAGTTATGGACTAGTAAGAAACCATCTCTTTCAAATATGAGGGTATTTGGTTGTGATGCATATGTACATATTCCAAAGGAGAAAATAACCAAGTTGGATAGTAAATATGAAAGGTACATCTTTATTGGGTATAAGGATGGTTTAAAAGGTTATAAGCATTGGAAGAACAAAACAAGGAAGGTTGTGTACGACTGAGATGTGGTGTTTAAAGAGGTGAAATATGTTATTAAACATGAAATCCTACATAGGAACCTGAGAAGATAGAGTTTGGGATAAATGAGGAAGAATCAGAATCTACATCAAAATAGGAATTAGAAGATAAAGAGCCACAAACTCCAGCCATGAGAAGAATAGTTCGAGAAATAAGGCAACGAGAAAGGTATATTCCATCTGCTTTCTGTACAAATTTTTCTTTATTTATTATTGATGATCATCCCAAAACTGTTAGGGAGGAAGTAGATTCAGAGGATGGAAAACACTGGAAAGATGTCATGGTTGATGAAGTGACATCTTTGGAAATAAAAAAGGCTTAGGATCTGGTGGAGTTTCCGGTTGGAAGGAAACCCATTGGAAGAAAATGGGTGTTCAAGAAGAAGATGAATGCAGAAGGCAAGGTGGAGAAATACAAATCTCGATTTTTAGTAAAGGGTTATTCCCAGGTGTCTAGAATTGATTTTGGTCATATTTTTTCTCTTGTTGCGAAGGTATCTTCTATTAGATTACTTTTATCTATTGCTGCTACTTTTGATTTTGAGGTAGAACAAATGGATGTGAAGACAACATTTCTTCACGGAGATTTGGAAGAAGAGATCTACATGAAGAAACCTGAAGGATTTGCGGTGAAGGGAAAGAAAGAATTGGTATGTAGGTTAAAATATTCTTTGTATGGGTTAAAACAATCACCAAGGATGTCGTATCAAAATTTTGATACATTTATGTGGGGAATTGGCTTCACTAGAAGCAAAGAGGATCACTGTGTGTATTTTAAATTAATTGGTGACCATGTTATTTATCTAGTCTTGTATGTGGATGATATGTTGTTGATTGGAAATGACAAAGAAATTATCTATGATTTGAAGACCCAATTGTCCTCCAAATTTGACATCAAGGATCTTGGTGCAACAAAATATATTTTGGGCACGGAAATTAAATGAGATCGGGTAAAGATGAAGCTCTGGTTAAACCAGGGGAAGTATGTCAAGACAATACTACAGAGGTTTAATATCCAGGATAGTAAACCGTTGAAGGTTCATATTCCTGTAGGTGTAAATTTATCTACTTAACAGTGTCCCAAGACACAACAAGAGGAAGAGGACATGTCCCGTGATCCATACGTAAGTGTAGTCGGTCGCTTGATGTATGTAATGTTCTGTACTAGACTAGACAATACACATGTAGTGGGAGTATTGAGTAGGTTTATGTCAAAACCATGGAAGAAGCATCGGACAATAGTGAAGCGGGTTTTCAGGTATTTGCAAGGAACTAGTGATTATGGTATGTGCTACCAAGTAAGACCAAGATTGGACAAAGTTTTGGACATCTATGGCTTTGTTGTTGTAGACTCGGCTAGAGATCTGGATCAAAGAAGATCTGCAAATGGGTATGTTTTTAACCTATTTGAAGGTCCAGTCAGTTGGATGAGTAAGAGACAGTCTATAGTGGCACTTTCAACTACAAAGGTAGAATACATGGAAACCACTTATGCAAGCAAGGAAGAAATTTGGTTGTAGATATTTTGTTCAAGTTTAGGGTTAATACATTGACTTATAAGGATTTGCTATGACAACCAAAGTGAAATTTTATTGGCAAAGAAACTTGCTTATCATTCAAAGACAAAGCACATTAATGTTCAGTATCACTTTGTGATGGATATGGTTGAGGAAGAAAAGATGTTGATGGTAAAGGTGGACACTTTGAAGAATGTTGTAGATGCGTTGATGAAGTTTATGACCATTGAGAAGTTTTCTTGGTGTAAAGAAAGAATGGGTGAGGTAGGACTGGACCAATGGCTAAACTCTCCTGGGACCCCCTATGTGGGAAAAAAAAAACAAGTGGGAGAATGTTGGGCGTGTGTTATATTATTTCCACGAATAGGCCCACACACGAAATCCTCCAGTTCATTGTGACGGGTGCAGCGGGGGGGTCACGGGGGGTTTGTAGGGGGACGGTAGCCCCCTCTGCACGAGGTCTGGGGCAACACTCTAGGATTTCTTTTTTGGAACCTATATTAGGTGGGCGAACCTACCTATGGTTTTGTGCATGGGTTTTCCACATGGTTTTGTGAATGATGCTTTTGTTCCCATGGTATCTTGTAGACCGGATCAAGGGAACTACAATTATGTTCTAATCTAGGGTTAATGGATTGGGGTTTATTAATGCTTCAACATGTATATATATGGGTTGTGAAACTGAAAGGAATATAATGAAAAATCAATTTGGTAGTCCCCGTTTTGGGATCCAGGGGAAAATACTATGTATATCTATTTTATGTTCTCACAATTGTTTATTTTCTATTTTTAGAATTCGTATGCAGATAATTTCTGTACGGGGTTAAAACCTACAAATATTACGAAATTGATGATGACTTTTTTTTCTTGTGTGGATTTATTCCTCAACCTTAAAGGTCGTGTTAATCTATGGTTTCATACCTTACCATCTGATTCCATCCATTATTTTCATCATTTCCTCAAGGATATTTATCAATCCTTTGGTAGGCATGATTATCGATTGTTTATCAAACAGTAAATCAACTAAGATAGAAGCCTGATGAATCAATTGAGGATTGTTCTAATCGATTTCTTCACCTCTTTTATGACTTTCCTAAAGAATATACAAATTGGGATATCTTGAAACAAACCTTTGAGCATTTGGTTCATATCTCTTTGCATAGTGGATCCAAACCACCTGATGCTTCTTCTTCCCCAACTATTGTAAATCATGAGACACCTCTACTTTAAGAGGAAGAACCTCAATTATTCCTTTTGTTCCCTTTCCTCCTCCTTTTCTTAATCCAATGAGGGTGCCTTCTCACAATTATAATAAATCTGGGAAATCTACACATCAAATTCATAATCCATATTCTCATCCTCCTTCTGCTTTTCATGATTCAGATCCCATGGAGAAAATTCTGGAATGGCTCATGAAGTCTATGTTAAATAATAATTTCTCCATTCTACAAGATGGTACTAATACTCATACCTTTAGTCTTAAGTCTTATTTGGATTTTTTTAATCCTATATATTCTACATTACATGACTCTTTGTACCGTGATCTACCTGATCAATCTATTCCACCATCTAGTTTGTCACACTCTCTTGATTTTCAAGTTGCTGGTCCAAATTGTGATCAGGTTCAAGGTAGTCATTTTACACAGGTAGAGGAGCAGGAAGGTGAATATTATTTCAATCCTTCCTCTCTATTTCAGGTTCATTTATGTGAATTTGGAGTTGCTTCACTCTTGGCCAACAATGAATCTAAGAATCTAAGTGAAGAATCAATTAGAATAAATTTTCCTGATCAATTTGAAGTCTTGGAGAACCATCATCCTAATGATTTTGACTCTTTTTTTTGTATGGGATGATGTATGTCCAAGTGCACCAATTGATATTTTGGTTCCTTCAGAAGATGTTGATTTGAAAGAAATAGATATGGAATCTAGTCTAGCTGAAGAAAATGTTTTTATCAAAACTTCCTTTTCATCTCACTATTCCTTTTGCTCTCTCATTTGTGATGTATCTAAATGCAATGAAGATACTCCATGCTTTTCAATTTCTTCATCGAATGAATTCACTTCCTAATTGAAACAAAGTAATGAGGTTTTCCATGATAAGGGAGAACACAATTAGATCATTGAATATCCTTTCCATCCTATATCATCTCTTGTTTTGCATGAACACAACTCTTCAAATCAGCTTGCTCATGAAATTTATCCAAATCATGTATCCCTAGATTTGCAATCAAAAGAAGATTTTGACTTGAGTAACTTGGTTTCCAAAATTATAAAATATCATCAAACCAATGAAATATATGGCTTCCATTCAGTTAGTAGTGGTCTCATTGAAATCAGTAAAAGTAGCTAGACTCACACCATGCATGCTATTTTTCAATCCTCAAAATGTGATTTTACAATCCTTGAAAGTTGTGGGACTTGCCAGGGGGGTGAGGCACTTCAACTTTCGTTTATGGTTATGTTAGGATCTCGCAACTCTGGTAAGATCCCTCAATTGAGTCAGTTATGGTGTTCCTTGTAAAATATTTATCTTTGCATGGTTTCACTGGATGTAAATTCCTTATTGAAATATTTTTGGCATTGCGGATAATCTTTCGATCTTTCAAGATTTGGTTTTTGATCGGATTCAATTTTCTATTTTAGTTTATTCATCTCCATGCAAAACTATCTATCTTAACTCAAGTTTGGATAATGTGTCTCTCATAGAACAATGGAAATGTGAAGTTGATTATCCTAAGGATTCTCTTTGGAAAAAGAAGTCATACCTATCACATTATTTTGAAGACAATAAGCTCCTGATCCTCCTTATGAATATTCTGATGCTAATATTTTTCTTCATTGCACCTGAAATCCTCTTGAGCACTAGCGAATGCATGAATTATCTGACAAATCAAATTCTTCTTCACTCATTTTACCCTAACTGGTTTCATGCATTTTCCATACTAGCATTACTCTTTACTTCTTTCCAAGATTATGATGGTAGTGCAATATGTAACCAATTACAAGAAAATAGTTTGTTACACTCATTACATGAGGAAGATGATTCTACTATCGAGAGAATTTGCAAAACTGTTCAAATTGATTTATCGTTGTTAATTACAAACTGGAAATTTGATGCTTTAATCAACCCCTCTGATCATGTGTCTGTCTATGATGAATTCCATTCAAATTACTATTTTCCCATCAACACATCCAATGAAAATTGATTTACATCCTTTGATCTTTATGGTTTAACATCTCACTATCCAGGTACTTGTCAAGCAGTTGAGGCACTCCCGCAATGGCTGATGGTTATGGAAATTCTTCACTAACTTGACACACCTGTTGAATATTATTAGGTCTATTTTCCCTCACAAGATTCTCATCGTAATCCTGTGCCTCTAATTGAAAATTCATCTTTTCAAATATTTCTAGGTTTTCAAGAGGATTTTCATGAATTTTACAATCCAATCACTGAATAGTTGGAGAAATCTTACCTGGAAAGCTCTGTGACAAACAAAAAGTTTTGATATTTCCTCATGATTGCGAAGGAGGTTTATGTAGATGAAGACACATTCGCAAGATGCTTCCGAGGTTTGCTTAATAATCATTTTCATCGAAAAGGTAAGAATGCGAGCTGGTTAAAATTAGTTACTATGACATATATTTCTTCTTAGAGGAAAGACCTTCAAATTTTTGTGCAATTTATTCAAGTTCTTATTTTTTATGCTTCACATTACTTTATGTCATTTTTAATCAATCATATCTTTGTGTATGCAGGCTGAGAGCATCTACAATGGCTACATTCAAAATTCCGTTAATGTAGCCCTAACCTTCTAGCTTGTTAGGTTAGGAGTAGGTCTAGCTGCATATTAGTTTCCATTGCACATGCATCCTGCAATCCCTTTCTGTATTCTTTCATTTTCTTTATAAGTTTTGTCTTCATCCTATTTTCGATTAGCCTCCACCTGTTTTGTTCTTTTGATTTTAGTTTTCTTGTTGTGTCTTCTCTCTTTCATGTTTTGTTGAATAAGACTTTTCATGAAGGATGCCACTGGCTCGAAAACAATGTGGAAAAATAAGAAAGGGGATTTGTGACACTACAAAATTTAGCTTACCTTTAGTCCTTCTTCTCCTTTTTGGTTACACCTTTTGGTCGATGATGTTCTGACGGAAAATATGATCTTTGCATAAGGAAAGCTTTGTGTCAAACTACGATATATGTGTCTATTTTGGAAACCTTACCCTCCACTTAGTTTAGGTTTTGGTGTTTTCATGCTTATCCATTCTAGTAGAAGAGGAAAAGGGGAAAAATCTAAATGAGAAAACCTAAATCAATGGTATTTATATGCCTCTCTAGAACATCTTCTCTTGCTCTCAATAAGTCGAGATCCCTCTTCCTCCAATGAAATGAATAAGTGCCTATACACAATCCCATATAAATATATAAATAAAAGTGAAAGAAGAGAAAGGCTTCCTATGCAGAGAGTTGAAGAAAGCAACTCCGCCAAGGTACTATCCATGCTCACTAGTAGCAGAGAAATGTTTGTGTTCCTGTAGTTACTCTGTTGGGGTACTGCCCCGGCCGGTTGACAGTGGAGTAACTCTAGAGATGAAAAACTATGCTCTAAAAATACAAATCTCACGAACTATACCACCCTTTCTTGATTCAAAACATTGCAATATCGTTGAGCTTATGTTTGTGTTCAACCGAGAAAGGACAAAGAGGACTATGCTTATTTGTAGGGTAAGTGGGGAAGCCAGGATAATTTGAATGATGAATCAATACTTCCTAAAGAACTAGACCCTGCATAAATAATTTACTGAGGTAGAGAAGCTAGAGTTCTACCAGTGCGTTGCCAACTGTTTTTTTTGTGACAAACACCCTCCAAAATGTTTCCTATACTCAAATTTCAGAGAGTACTGTGGATGTTACGATTATTCATTTCGCAGTTATTTCTTTGTTGGTAATGCTTTGTTAATATTTTGAGCTCCCTTCTTGGATTTCAAGTGTTGAAGTCACCTGCTTACACATGCTCAGTCCGTAATGAATTCATGAGCGCATTATTTCACGAAATCTTGAACAGGCCTAGTTTTGTCCAACAAGATAGTGTTTGTGCTATTCTTAACCCATGTCAAAAGTTAGTGTGCATGTTCGTTGACAATATCTCACTTTTGGGTGTGTTGGTACTATTATAAAATTATATATTACAGAGGAATGGAACACATAAAATATTGCAGAAACACAAAACAAAGAAAATGTGTAAAACAAGAGAGACACATATATATGTTGTTCACCCAATTTTGGCTACATCCACAGAGAAACAACCAATCCTTCCTTTTATATTATCTAGCAAAATGAAGAGATACAACCTACAAATTATCCGTTGTAATTTCCTCTTCGCTCTCACATAGTCTCCTCTCTTTTTCTCACTCAGAATACACATACATATTCAAGTGCAATACAATTCCCTCATATATAGTGAGGGCTTGCCTTCTAGGGAAAAAAACCTAAATTAAACATAATTTATACCATCATATAATCCACCTAATGAACGGTCCAGATTGACTACAAAATTACAATATTTTACAAGGCAATTTTACATCTCAACATCAGCCCCCCTGGACCCCCTTGATGGTGATTATATGACAAGCGGCCTTACCACCCTGTTATGAACTGGGGTCCAATGTGGTGATACCTTTGAATAAATAGGATAATCAGGTTTCACACCCAACAATCTCCCACTTGGATACTGATGATAAAAACTCCACGACTGCTTCATTTTCTAGACATGACTCCACTTTGGACCTGGTTGTTTCTCATCTTCGTCATCATACTTGAAGACCAATTGAACCAAGAAGAATCTCAGTTTATCCCTGGTTACACTTTTGTTAACATATATGTAGGATTTTGGCTAGTGTGTATCTTTTCCAGCTTCAACTATCCATCTTCCAACACTGACCGTATGAAACTGTACTTGAGTTGTATATGTTTAGTCTTTGAATGAAATGCTAAGTTCTTTGAAAGATGAATGGAACTTTGGTCGTCACTATATAACCTGCCCAACTCCCGCTTCTTATCCAATTCATCTAGAAAGCTTTGTAACCAAATAATTTCTTTACTAGCCTCTATAGTAGAAACATACTATGCTTCCTTTGTTTAGAGCGCAAAAACACTCTGCAATTTTGAAACCTAATTGACAGTTGTTCCACCTATAATAAACACATACCATGTGGTCCTCCTCTTGTTATCTCTATCACCTGCCATATGTGCATCAACATATCCCTGTAGAGCAATGCTTGAACAAACAAAGCATAATGTTTGATTTGTGGTACCTCTCAAATACCTGAGAATCCGCTTCATTGTAATCCAATGTTATTTTCCTATATTCTTCATGTACCTTCTTGGAAATCCCACTACATGTGAAATATTAGGCCTTGTGCAGACCATTGCATACATTAAGCTTCTAACTTCTGATGCATATGGAACTTTATACATATAAGCCATCTCTTCCTGAGTCTTGGGACACATCTCCTTACTTAGTTTGAAATGGATAGTCAAAGGTATAACAATTGGTTTTGCATTCTGCATATTAAATCTTTTCATCACCTTTTGTATGTACTCACTTTGAGACAATGTAAATTTGTGATTTTTCCTGTCTCTAGTTATTCTCATTCCAAGGATTTGTTTTGCAGAACCCAAATACTTCATTCCGAATGAATTTGCCAATTCTCCTTTTAACACATTTATTTCCTGCATGTTAGAACCTGCAACAAGCATGTCATATACATACAATATTAATATAATATAGCTCCCATCATTTTTCCTTTTGAGATAAACAAAATGATTAGAGTAACATCTAGTATAACCTTGTTCATACATAAACCTGTCAAATTTTAGATACCATTGCATTGGAGCTTGTTTTAATCCATACACGATCTTCTTCAACCTGCACACTAGTTTCTCCTTCCCTTTTACCTCATATCCTTGTGGCTGGTTCATATAGATCTATTCCTCCAAATCCCCATGGAGAAAGGATGTCTTTACATCTAATTGCTCAAGATGCAAATCTTATACTTCTACTAGACTTAAAATGGTTCTGATTGAAGTCATTTTAACAACAGGAGAAAATATTTCATCAAAGTCTGTACCTTTCTTCTGTGCAAACCCCTTCACCACAAGTCTAGCTTTATACCTTTTTCTACCTCCATCTTCTTCCTTCAACCTGTAAACACATTTATTGAGAAATTTTGTTTTACGTGTAGGTAACTTGACTAAGTCCCAAGTCTGATTATGTACCAAGGGGTCCATCTCTTCTTTTATGGCTAGCTCCCACCTCTTCCTGGTTTTTACCTACACTGCTTCTTCATAACATTTCGATTCACCAGAATCACTCAACAATATATAATATAATGAAGGAGAGTATCATTTAGGGGGTCTACTTATCTTGGTAGATCTTCTAACACCACTTTTAGGCGTTTGAGGTGCCTATTGTTGTTATGGTTGTTTTTGTTGTTTTGGCTGTTGATCATTATGATTTTCAGGAACCTTTACTTTTTCTGTGATCTCATCAAGCATTGTGTATTCTCTGTTTTCTTTTTGTTGTTTCCTTTCCTGCATCTGATCCTTATAGAAAACCTTTTCATTTAATATGACATCTCTCCTCCTAATGATTTTGTGATTTTCATAATCATATAAGCGATAACCAAAATCATCAACACCATATCAAATAAGGGTACATTTCTTTGATTTTTCCTCAAGCTTTGTTCTATTTTCTTTATTAATGTGGACAAAGGCTTCACAAACAAAAGTCTTTAAAAATGAGTAGTTTACCTTTTTACCTATCTATTCCTCTTCTGGAATACCTCCATCCAAGGAACTTGAAGGCCCTCTGTTTATTAGATAAACAATAGTATCTATAACATCTGCCCAAAATTGTAAATGCAATCCTTCATGCAATCTCATGTACCTTGCACACTCCATGATTTTCCTATTCATCCTTTCAAACACACCATTTTCTTGTGGTGTTCCTGGAACTATCTTCTCTCTATGAATTCCATGCTTTGAATAGTAATTATCAAACTCTTTGCTGCAATGTTCACATCCATTGTCTGATCTGAGACTCTTCAACCATTTTCCTATTTCATTCTTAACCAAAGCTTTCCATTTCCTGAAAGTATCAAATACATCATATTTATTTTGAATACAGTAAATCCAAGTTTTTTTGGTTGTATCATCAATAAATGTAACATAATAATGAGAGATACTGAGATATGATAATTGAGTAGGTCCCCATAGATTTGTATGCACAAGCTCTAATTTGTCGTTCTTCTTTTCTTTCCCGACTCTCAGAAATTTGGCTCTCTTCTATTTTCCATAAACACAATTCTCACAAAATTCCAAATCAACATGCTTCAAACCTGGAAACACATTTCTTGAGTGAATAATATTCATCCCCTTCTTAATCATGTGCGTAAACCTATAATTCCACAATGTTGTATCTAATCCTATATAATTTAAAGCATTGACAGAATTAGAAATACCATTGCATAAATACAATGTACCGACCTTTTCTCCTTTTTCTATTACAAAGGATTCTTTAGTGACCTTCCAGGTTTTATCTGTAAAAGTAGTTAAAAAACCTTTGTGTCCCAACTTCCCTGTTGAAATTATATTTTTCTTCATATCTAGAACATGTCTTACCTCGTTCAATAGCCATTGGTTTCCATTCTGCTATTTTATGAAAACTTTACCCATTCTAATGATTTTACAGGGTTTATCATCACCCAAGTGAACCTGTCCAAAATCGCCTTGAACATAATCATGAAAATGTTTCCTATCAGGTGTGGCATGGAATAAGACCCCTTGAATCTACCACCCACGCATCAATAATATTTTCTAATGAAAGAATCAAAGCATCTTGCAACACATATGACATTCGCTTCATGATTGTTTTCTTATTGCGCATCTCCTTCTTTTCCCTTCTGAGACTTACATTATTTACTTAGGTGTCATTTCTTCCCACATTTCCAGCACATTATCCCTGATCTGGACTTGGAGATGCCTTTCCTTGACTTACTATGATATCGTGGGCTCTTTCCTCTTTCCATTTTTCTTCCCCTAGTCTCTGCAGTCAAAGCATTACCTGATGTCGCACCAGAGCTTTTCTTTCACATTTCCTCGTTAAGGATTGTATCAACAACATCATCAAACTTTAAAGTACTAGATCTAGAGACATAGTCACTAATGACCATAAATAAACCATTCCAACTTTCTGGCAATGAGCACAAAAATAACAGAGCCCTAACTTCATCATCAAAAGTTACCCCTACAGAATGTAACTAGCTGGTAACCATATTAAATTCATTTAAATGATCAACAATAGATCTACCTTTTTCCATCTTCATATTAAATAAACGCTTCATAAGAAATACCTTATTTGAGGATGAGGTTTTTTCATATATTTTGGCCAATTCCCACATTAAACCCTTTGTATTCATTTCCTTTGAAATATTAAAGGCTACCGACGCCGCTAGGCACAACCGTATTGTTACAAGTGCCTTTCTGTCGAGAATACCCCTTTTTTGTCTATCATACTCATCAGCTTGTTTGTCTTTCCACTCAATGGTAGTTACAAATCTTTCTGATACAAATAATATTCCATCTTCATCTTCCACAACTAGTATTTTTGGCTGTTAAATGTGTTAGGTTCCTATTCCAATAGGTGTCATATTTCATGATTGACTGTTAAAATGCCAAATATGATCATCCTTTCCATGCTGCAAAGGTTCCATATTTTCCAAAAATCAAAAAATTAAAAAATAAAAAGAGGGTATGCCCTAAAAGAAAAATCAAAGGGCAAAAAGAATGAATTGGTCAAGAAAGAAAGAAAATGAACCCCAAAGAAAAGACCAAGAGAGTGTGCTAGTCCAAAATGCCACTGCTATCCTATTTTTGCAAAGAAGTTCAAAATCTACAATCAAGGACTACTGTCACACTTGATGGATGGCCCAACAGCTCAATCTTGGCCAGTGCATGTTTAAATTTCTTGTTTTAGAAATAGAGAGTAAATTCTGTCCAAACAGTTCAAGCTTGGCAGATCAGTAGTTAGGTAGAGAAGCAAGGGTGCTCAACAGTGAAATATGAGCCCCTGGAAGAAATAAGGGTAGACTTAGATAGGAGGGCAGTTAAAAGAAAACAAGAGAGAAAGGGTTTGCTAGTTCAAATGCACCCAAGGAAAAAGAAGAAAAAATGTTAGGTGTATTAGGCTGGGTAGGCAGTTGAATGTTGCAGAAGCAGGTTTATGAGCAGTTTTGTCTTTTTGAATATGATCTATCTCATGGATATCATTGGTACCATGGCAAAGTGGCTGCAAAATAGTTGAAGCATGACTAATTTCCCCCCTCATTTCTCTAAGAGCATTTACTAATTTCCCTCCAAGGACATTGGGATCTGCTCAGTGGTCCTAGTTCACTTCATTTTATGAGAAAGACTAAGTAAAACTTTGTGTTTACTTAGGCAAAGGAAGCCACATTTCTTGTGTAAAAATACTTTTCATCCATTCTACTAAGTTTTCCAGATCCATAACTTGGAAACCTTTCACTCCCCTAAGCCTAAATCTCACCTTTTACTTAGTGCTTTTGGTCTGTAAATACTTCTCATTTTAACCTATTAACACTACTATATAACTCCTATATAAATGTTCCCCCGCCCCTATTATATAAAAATTATATAAAGACCCCCCAAAAAAACTTTAATATCCCGCCTCGGGCTTATTTAAAGCTATATATTAATGTTTTAGGGGGTCCAAGGTTTACCCGAAACCTTGTGGACAACCCTTCCCCACGCGTGCATATAAACTATGGACTTCATTTAACATTTGGTTAAATGAATAACCAACCCGCCCAACCCAAAGTTTGAATACATTGTAAAAACCCTGCAAAAACCTTATCAAGCGTTAAATATATCGCGCGGGTCCCATACTCTAGCCCTCCGCCTGTTTTGTTTCTCGTCAGTCGTTAGATCATCACACGTAGATCCAACGACCCATACGAATATCGCGACCCCTCCGATGACTGATCTTTAGCCTCCGGGAAAACGACGGTTTGGCCACCGTACATAATCCATGTGTCGCTGCCTCATTTTATTGCCTCCGCTCCACCCAAAACCACCGTTGTCCAAAAAGCAGTGTGATAATACCATATACCACCACCGCTTCCTGCTGCTGATGTCATCACCCACGTCAGCACCCACGTCATCTGCTATCTCACCACTGTATCATCCGTCGTGTCCTCCATGTTAGCGCCAAGTCAGCTTCCACACCCCCGCTACCCAACAAAGATTACGTCATGCTGATGTCACCCGACCAAAGCACGCCAAAAACCTGCCAAAATCAAATTTTCGTTAAAAACGCGCAAAATATTGTTTTTTAGTCATTTTTCTTTGTTTCTTCTACGCAACCTCTGCATGGTTTTTTATGTTTAAAACGACATTTCCACTACACATTCCGCCACCCAGAGAAATTGACTCCACAACGTGGCCCCTCTGCTCGGTCTGCCACGTACATTTCATACAGGGCATCCATAAAACAAGTATTTACCCGAATTCTTCTCCCAAACCCTGTTTTTCTATGTTTTCTCTCTAAAAATGCCTGGAGCACCCAAATTCAAATTAAAATCATGGTGCTGCCTTCAAAGCTCTGCATCATAGCCACTGTTTTACCCATTCTTTCCAAGAAATCCTGTGAACTCTGTTTCCCTCTACAAATTTGCCCATTAAGCTGGATTTAAGCTTGTTTCTGCCTGCAATTTCTGCAGAAAAGACCCATAAGTATTATTTTTACCTACTGTTGCTATTTCAAACCCAAATTTCAAGTTGAAAAATCACCAAAGATTGTATAAATGGAGGCTCCAGTGGCCCTCAATGCTGCCCCCTTGAATGCACCACGCAAAGAATTGGAATGGCTACCCCTTGCTGATAGAGATTTCCAAATTAAGGATATGATTGGTGACAAGCCTCACCTTCAAGCTTTCTGTGAAATTAGGAATAGCTATCACAACAGTACTTATGTCTATGGAATTTGGGAGTCCAACATGCCCATCTACTACCTCCCTTCAGTAAATGTGCTCCCTGATATCATTCATTTATGTTGTGCCAATTATGACCCCACTCAAAGAGCAGTTTTGGCTCCATTTGGGACTGTCTTATTTCACATTACCCCTCAATCCATAATTGAGATGCTGCACTTTAAGCCAACACAACCTCTGGCTCCTCTCTCCATGGGATTCTTGCTTGATGAAGGTGCCAAACTGCCCAGTTCAGAGATAACCAGAATAGCACAATTGTTCATGAAACCAAATTGCCAGCCTGAGCAACCACCTCCTTATCTGAATTCTTGGTTCACTAAAGCAGGGAGATTCATTGTAGACATGATATCCTACATCTTAGGATTTAAAACCAGTGAGTACATTGATGAGACTACCTTAGTTTTGATGTCTATGTTTACTCCAGGATAGCCCCCTGCTGTCAAATATGATTTTGCCACCTTCATAGCTAATAAAATCCATGAGCAATTCATGAGCCTGGACA
Organism: Pinus tabuliformis; assembly: GCA_031772625.1. NCBI lineage: Eukaryota > Viridiplantae > Streptophyta > Pinopsida > Pinales > Pinaceae > Pinus > Pinus tabuliformis. Next base: position 1,340,994,963 of record CM062804.1, on the reverse strand, counting down.
GAGAAAGAGTGTTCAAATACACATCATACATATATCATTTGCTATTGTACAATCAACCTGATAGTTTTCAAATTCCTCTTAGAAAGTTGGATCTCCAAGGGGAAAGGAGGTCTGTGATATTCTGGACCTCAGTATTCCATGAAGTCCATAACTCCCCTTATACATATTGTGAGTTCATTGACCTGTTCATATATCCAACCACTTCTTTATTGCTTACAACTCCTCCTGCCAGTCTCTCTGCTGAAATGCAGAAAATTTTACATCTCTCAAAAGACTACAGTATAGGTGACTGGTACTTTTACCAGAATCACACTGAGCTCCGGATATATGGTTGTGAATTATGCCCCTACAAGCTGCCAAAGTATATACCTATGAGACTGTTTGCCTCAGAATACTTTAGGCAATTTATTAGCTCAGATTTGACTCATTTCTATGGTGCTAGGAAAAAGGCACAGCTCAAGATAAGAAATCAATTGGGCCCTTTTATCTTTAATAAAAGGGAAGCCTGGGAGGAGGCAGATAAGATTTTAGGGGAGCAACTTATGCTGAAACAAAGCTTTTATTGGGCACCATATGACCCTGAACACTTCATAAGTTATAGAAAAGTGAAAAACAAACTTACAACATATGTTCACCACCAAATCCTTGAAATCCAGCAGTATGCTAACCAACAAGAATGGGTAGAAGGCACCTTAGTAGAAGAGATTACTGAGGAAGAGAGATTGGAAAAAGCCATGAAAGAGCTTGAAAAAACGCTTGACCTGGACTCTTTTGGGCAGGTACCCTTCAAGCAGCCCCAGCACACAGGAGGTGACACATCTTTTGCCAGGACTTCTCAGCAGCCCACACAAAAAGCCAGCACAGGGTCAGCAAAAGGCAAAGAGGTAATAGGTTCAGAGCAAGATATAATGACAGACCAGCCAGCTACATCAAAGGAACAAGGCCAAGGGCAGGTCCCCCCAGCATAGACAAAAGCACCAGAAATCCCTATACTACAAACTCCTCTAAATGAGGAGAGAGGCAAAAAAAGGGATAGTCAAGAAGACACACCGATCAGCGGTCCGGAAGAGCAACCAGGGGAGAAAAGGCAGAGATTGAACCCCCATTCAGAGGAGGAATTCATTCAGGAGATTACAGACAGTCCAAGGGAAGATAGAGCAGTCAGCCAGGATACATCTCCAATCACAGAAACATCAACCAGTTCACATAGACAGGAGATTGGAAGACAACATAGTGTGGAATTCTCTTCTGCCAAGAAGCAAAGTAAGCAAGGCTCAGACATTAAGAGAACATTCACTAAAATAAAAGCAAAGAATGAGCCAATAAGGATTCAACTTTACAATCACTTGCTGAATATGGCACCCACAAATAGACAAAGGTTAATGTCAGCATATGACATCCAAGAAGGAAAAATGATCCTGAGTCACTTCAAGCCCAAAATGCTGCAGCCACAGTCAGCTGTTGATTACATCATGACCAATCTAGAAGTATTAGCCAAGGATATCTAGCCAATGGACCAAATTGAATTACATAAGCAAACAGGTGAAATGGTATACTCCACATTGGCAAATAAGGCATTGCTAGCCCACAAATTGCAAAATTCTTTAAATAATACTTCTGCCCAATTGGAATTGGAAAAGGCTTCCTCTTTAGCTAAGGATAACAGAATTAAGTCCTTAGAAGAGATTATCATAGAGCTGGGACATGATCCCAAGGATCCCAAAGGCATCCAAGCATTAATAAGAAAGAAAGAGGAATACATTGCAACTCTCAGGAAGCAGCTCAAGCTGCCCATTACCATGCATCCCAAAACTACAGAGATTGTTGAGCAAAAATCATAGGAAGATGCAATAGACCTGCTGATGAAAATGAATGAGAGATTGGAAGAAACAAAGAAGGCATTGGAGGAAGCACTACAAGGAAAATAGGGAGAGTTGGCCTCTCAGCCATCACAAATAGCTGCAATAATTACAACTCCTCCTTCTACAGTCACAACAGCAGTTCCTCCTACTGTCCCGGCATCAACAGAACCAAGTACTTCAACAACAACAGTAGCAGGCAGCATCACTACCATGACTATTGAAGAACTGATAAAGGCCATGGAGGATCTAAGACTCCAGGTGTTAGAGTTAAAAGGTGCCAAAGAGAAATTGGTAAAATTGGAAGTAAGTTATGATAAATCCAAGATGACTGTAGAAGAAAAAACAAGGGAGGCGAAAGCATTGGAAAACAATGTAAAGGCATTGGAAAAGGACCTCTTATTAGACAAACCTCTGACATAAATTAGGAGAATTTTGTGGGCCAACATTGGCAAATCCATCACAGATATGTGGAAATCAATACAGATAATTCATGAGCAGATTGATTTGGTGGCAGCAGCTCAAGAAGAAATTCAAAGGGCCAGCGATTCATTGGGAAACATGCCCGAACAGGCCAATAGGCTAATACATTTCTTGAACACCCACACCAAAGAAGATCTGGCAAAATTGGATATCAGGGACAGGACAAGCACTATTTTAATAATTAAAAGGGTTCTAACCATGAGGAATTTCATACAAAATCTAGAAAGGAAGTGCCAGGAAATGCAAATGGAAATAAAGGCTTTCACACAGAAGTTTACAGCTTTGGAGGAAAAGGGTCTACCCAGTTTGTTAACTGATGACTACAGACTAATGTCACATGCAACCTATGTACACAGATTAAATACATATGTGGATAGCCAAGCCACAACATCATCAAGTTCTGCAGGAGAGAAGGCACTCCCATCTGGACAGAGTCTATATGACAATTTGGAGAATTTGTTTTTTATTGAACATGAAGTGAGGAATCTTTCCATATTCCAGCCCACTTTTCTCAGGTACGCAGATGCAGATGAAACTCTAATTAAAATGTGCAGACACCAATTACCAGATGACCAATGGTGGCAGAGTATGCTTGAAATTTTGTAGGCGGATTTCAAAGTTTTGTTTATTTTTCCAGAACATAACAGATTCCATAAAGTGAAGAAAATAACAGGTAAAAAATCCCACTGGGTAGCAGTCAATTAGAGCGCAGGAAAAAGCACTCGAGAAAGCAACGCCAGCAGCACGGGTTTTCACTAAAACATCGATCGGCCGACTTACTAGGCAAACAATCAATGCATCTCACCAACGAAATGGCCAACACAACATTTTCTCACTTCTACATTCATTTCTCTCTGTTCCCAAGAGCATTTACTCCTTCTGTAGAGTAGGTGAAAGAAGTTATTGCAAGATATTATCTCCTTGGAGATATTTTGTAAACATTTTTGTACAAATACCTCCCCAAACTAAGTATTAGGGGTTGGTGAATATCATTCTGGAACTGCACTGTAAACTTGAGAACTCTTTTGAATAAAAGATTGCTGGAATGCTTTGCTGATGAACTCTCTAGTTATGGAATTGATGGCAGAAGCCCATGTTGCAGAATTCTTGAATTATCTCATGGACCAATAAGTCTTTTTAACTCTTGTTTTACTATTTCTGTGTTTTATATATCATCTATATATGATATTCTAAATTTCAGGAAGAAAGAATAGCCCAGAATTTACTTAACTGTACTCTATGTTCAATTCCTGTCATTTTTTATGTTTTCTTCAGGACTAGCATAGGTAGGAATTCTTAACTGCTCCTGTTTCCCTGGTTCTACACCCTGAATATAATTAAGGAATTCTCAACTGCTCCTTGGTAATATTTACCCACTTTCCCTCTGTTAGCATGATGAAAGATCCTTAATTTCCTTTCATCCCCTGACTCCATTTCACCTGATTCCAACTTGAAAGTTGTTCCATGATTAATTATCTTGCTCTGTAGTTCCTCCTTTTGTCAAAGAAACCATACCCAGAAGTTTATTTTCATTGACTCCATTAACCCAATGGTCTGAACTTCTCATACTTTGCAGCCCTGTTCTATCGAATGTCACCATCCAAAAATCAAACAAATACTTGTACTTCATAACTAGCCTAACATATAGCAAAACAAAGCTAAATCATAAAGAGAGAGCCCTCTCTGGCTGCAGATTGGCTAGAATCTGCATCTAAAAGATTGGTTAGTGGTTACCTCGGCCGTATTCCCTTTTCTCACAGCTTTTGGGGAACAACCTGAGTGATAACAAAATGTTTCGACCATAAACCTACCATCTTCCTCCATTTCTCCCACTCGAACCAAAAACCCTTCACCCCCACAGGTTTATCAGCCAAATAGACCTTCTGCTTTGATACTAGTTGTTAGAAAATTATATATTACTAAGTAATGGAACATATAAAATATTACAGAAACACAAAACAAAGAAAATGCGTAAAACAAGAGAGACACATATATACTTGGTTCACCCAATTTGGGCTATGTCCATGGAGAAACAACTAGTCCTTCCTTTTTATATTAGCCAGCAAAATGAAGAGATACAACCTACAACATAATTGTTGTACTTTCCTCTTCACTCTCCAATAGCCTCCTCTCTCTTTCTCGCTCAGAATAAGCATACATATTTAGTCGTAATAAAATTCCCTGATATAAAGCGAGGGGTGTCCTTCTAGGGCCAAAAACCCTAAATTAAACATAACTTCTACCATCATATCATCCACCTAATGAATGGTCCAGATTGACTACGAAATTATAATATTTTACAAGGCAATTTTACATCTCATTGTCACCCCCCCGGACCCCCCTAATGACGATTAAGTGACAGGCGACGTTACCGCCTCATTACGAACTGGGGTCCAAGGTGGCGATACCTTTGAATAAAAAATATAATCAGGCACCACACCCAATAGCTACTTCTATTTTGGTGAGTTTTTCAAACTGTTGCTTTTCAACACCTTCTATCTTGCGAGTGTCGTTTTCATGTTTTCGACTATAATTACTTTCATTTTCATGTTAGCTTCTCTCTAGCATGGTTTTCTTTCACCATCTTTGGCATATTAAAAATGTCATTTTCTCGTCCTTTCCATATTGAATCTGTCATTTTTGGGCATGGAAAGTGTCGCTTATCGTGTAAACTGGAGTTTTGGCTTGTTTCAAGGGGAAATATTTTTGATAATGAGTTGTTCCTTGTTGTGAATATAAATACCCTCTGTGGACAGAGGCAATCTATCTAGCTCAATGAGTGGGTCTAGCAACAAACTAAACAAACTAATGCAGAATTTCCTAGGTTATGTTTAAAAATGCAGAGAGAGAGAGAGAAACCTACCTCATTTTGATGCTAATTGTTCAATCCTTTTGATAATGCCTTTGATACCTTAACTTCTAGGCTTGCTCCTTTCTTGTTCCTTATGTCTGAGTACTTGTAAGAGAGATAAAAGGACAAAATAAGATACAAGAGCATACATAGTATATATCAAACATAAATTCCTTGATAGATCACAGAGTATCAAGCTAAATGCAAAATTATTTAGACATTTATGGAAAGTAAACATCATATGTATATATTAATGAATAAAAAATAGAAGCATAAATCCATTGCCTTGACGTTAGAGACCTTCTTTTGGTGGATGTCCAAGTCCAAGCCAAGACTCTTAAAGCACTCCTTCTCCAAGATAGATGAGAAGCATTTAGGCATAATCTCAGCATAGGAATGCAGGCAATAAATCACCAATCATTTGGGTATGGAGTGAATTTGATTTATAGGAAGGGAGAGGGAGTTAGGGATCCATAAAAGAGGGAGGAAGGTCCACATCTCAAGGGGAATTCCCTCAAAAGGTAGGAACAAGAGCTCCAAATGGGAGAGCTCGACCACATATTTACCCAACAACATCCATCTCGTTGTTTCTCGAAGTTTCTAGCATACAGAGCTTCTCCTCCATTTTGAGAAAACTCGTGCTGGCAACGCTAGATCAAAGAACTGCAACCTACCATTAGCACGGGCATGCAGTGGAGCAAAGAGTGCTAGTCCTCAAATTTATAGTTTCAGTCATCTTTCTCCAGAATTGACTGAGGGAAAATTTTCTTCCATTCTTCAGGGATGTTTTAGTATGTGTTTCATGATGAGTGCACTTCACAGCTGTCAACATTTTGGCACTTCAGGATGTGGAACAAGAAGTGAATAGGAGGTGTGATAAAATAATGTGTAATATATGCCCCCTAAAGCATGAAGGCAGAACAAGGAGTAATGGGTGAAATGCTTTACAAGTCAAGGAAAGGACTGAAAAAACACCATGAGGAGACCTACAAATTAAGAATATACATATATATATATCTGACATCTCTGATATAAACATTCTTAATGATACATGAATAAGCATCTAATAATACATGAATTGATGGCATGGGCGTAGTCATCCGAATAGAAGGGATCATGTGCATGGATCCACAGTATGGACACAACCATCCGAATAGAAAGGGTCATTTATATGGACCCACAGTATGGTCATAGCCATCTTTATAATCATGTGTACAATCATGAATAACTCACAACTCCATGCAACCTCGATTTTATTAGATGGAATCGAGGGTCTTGAGCTCTGTCAAGATCCGATCAATGTATGAATTCTAGCATGTGAATAGATGTGTTGAAGTTGAACATGATAGAAAACCACATGATTATTGGTCAGTGATGTAAATTGTTAACAAATGTGAAAGAAACCACCAATAATGACAATGAATCTCAAGGTACAATCAACACAATCCACGAGTGTGAATAATGAAGCTAAAGTCGAGGACTTGTAGAATGATTCAATCAAAGGCCAATGATGTAAAGCTATCGTGGAACGTGAAGAACTTGGCACTGAGGCATGCAAGGTCCAAGGTACTAGAAGGGAGTTTCTAGATCATCTTCTTGGATAATGAACTGAAGTCGATAAGAAGTGATCTGTTGAAGGAGGGCCATAATGTATCACACATCATTGACCTAAAAACAAGGATATATTAGAGCAGGTAAGGATACACTGTGGTAGAAAATTAGACAATGTATAAGTGGTAACAACTACGACTAAGACTTCTCTTGAACATATCAACGACACGACTCCGAATTTTGGCAACATTTGACTCAACATGGGATCAAAGGTCATGATGACGAAGAAGTATAATCAGATGAGAGGAAAAATGGATTTCCCAAACTCAAGAAGGAAAGTGATGAAGTGAGGATATCCCAAACTTGACACAAGCAACAAATAAGTGTCATGTTCAAGAGAGACATGTTGCCTTTACACAAAATACAAGAGATGTTCACTTTAATTTTTCCCCCGCTATTTCTAGTGAGTACCCCATTATTTTATATTGTAAGATTGAAGGGGATAGCATATGCCTGCCATATAAGTTCATCCTTTGGATGAATCCATCCTAGTATGTTTAACGAGTCCTAGGAAGGAGAAACTTGATCTAGTCATGGTGACAAGTCTTACATCATTTAAGTTTTATGAGTTTGAGGGAGGTGAAGCTCGACATCTTTTTCATGTTTAGAAAGTTTGAAAAAGAGGCGAAAGAGAAAACTCCAAAGGTCCCCTTTCATAAATTGTCTCTTGAACCTAAAAAGGTAGAAAACAATATCTAAGAGAAGCTCTTAGCCATGTTCAACTAAGGTATTCTTTTCTCCTATAATATCTCAGTCCAAAAAAGGGTTAAACTTATACTAAGTAGACGTCATTTCATTTACTTTAATGAGTTTGAAACAACAAGTACTTGTTAATCTTTTCATGTTTTTTGAGTCAGAAAAGAGCTTAAAGATGACTCCAGGGGATCACTTTTTCGTTTAAGTTTGACAAGTCCAAAAAAGTGATAAAATAAAACTCGTTGAATTAATCGTAATTAATCATCGTCACCATGTTCCATGACCCATTGCTACACAAGTGAAACGTATATTACCTATTTCAAGGAAATATTAAAATATAAGTGAAATATGCCCTAGTTTGGTAAAAATGTGATTTAAAAACTTATAAAAGCTTAAAAAAGTAAATCATTTTTTCCAATTTTACCATTTTTCAAATCAGAGAGAACTTTTACCCTATTTTACCTCGATGTTCAGGTGAGGAGCACAATCAATCCCAGAAACCATTCGTCAAGAAGTTTGTTGCAGGTAACATATTTGTCCCTTCCCTTCATTTTGGTTGTAATTTCATCCATTTTCATCCATAGATTAGGTTTTGTTGATGCCTTGAAAATCTCTGCAACAACATTGGGGGATAACCACGAGGTCCGGAGCCTAAAGCAGCTCCTTTTCCGTTTGGAGTAGTGGCTCCGATTGGTTTAACTAGGTCTAGTTATCTTTTCTCATTCTCCTATGACTTAAAATATGACTCTCATTCATCAATGGAGAAGAGACATCAGATCATCCCTCTTGTTGATTAGGCAAGAAAGTGATCCTTAAGCTGATTTGGGGCTCAGCTAAGCCATGACTAAGTTATGACTTACAATTAGCGTAACTATTCTAACCTAACTGACTTTATAGTATTAAGTTAATATTAATTGTTAATCTTAAATGACATTATGATAATGCTATACTATTGTTAAAGTCTTTATGTTAAGTATTAAAATACTCCTATTTATCTCATATGTCAAATCTAAACTAATATATCCTATGTTATTATGCTTATTAACTAACTATACTATGTAAATAACTATACCTTATACTATAACATATTCCTAAATATCACTAATATAGTTCTAATAATAATTCTAAATATTTAATCTAGTTTATTATGAGATTATAATATATCTATGATAAACTATAAAATAATGTTAATAATGTTATTATTATTCTAAGAAAAACATTCATTAAGATATAGTTAAATACATTACCATAATTGTTCTAATTACATTAGGTTATTATTAAATATTAAATATTAATTGATAATTGGTATGCTAAAAGTTAATTCTAAGAAATCTATGATAACCTATAAGATGAAAGTTTTAACTAAATAGTGTTATTATTATTCTAAGTAAACAATTAGTAAAATCTTAGTTAACTTATACTACCATATTAAAGTTAAAACTATTCTAATTACCTTAAGCTAATATTATTTATTGAAAGTAAATGTTATAGATTAATGAGTAATTAGTATGTTAAGGCTAACTCTAAAACACAGAAAAAGAAAAATGACTTCTAATGTTAATTGTTATTAATAAATGAATTAATATACACTATATTACATTAGTCTTTATGATTGATTTCTTAACGCTTTGGATAAAGATTAAAATCAATCAAAAAGTTGAATAATATAAAAACTCGACCTTGTCACAGAGAACCAAACAATGTTTGCCTTTAACTAAAAAGGACTTTATGTAGATTACACTTACAAATATAAAATTAATCCTAAAACGAAAATCCTATCTCAGACTAAGATGAGATAGCCCTCTCTTAATCCGAGAGAAAATGAAATAAAAATAGGGGAAAAGACTAGTTTATGATCGAATTCACCATGTGATTTCCATTGACCAAAAGCAATAGTCATATTAATTAATGGAATAAAAAGCAAAATATGTTTGCGATTAAATGATAAATAATTATCATTTATTTCATATATACTTCAACGAATTCATTATAGATTCGATCTCGTTCTGCCTCTTGGAGATAGCTCTTGTAAGGCTTCAATAACATATCAAAATTGAACCAACAATAGTGTTAGATATCAACAAGAAATACTATTTAGAATAAAGATCGAAAACAATTACAAAACTTGGACAAAAAAAAAATGAAAATTCAACATTCCGGTAATAGTACACATGAATGAAAATTCATTTAAACAATACGAGTGCTTATTACAAAATATGCCGTCTTTGAGAATTTCAAAACTACGATCTTACTGCCTGCAATAGTACTAAGAAATTAGACATAGCCAAAAAAAACCCTCTATGTTCTCTCTATAATTGTCCTCTCTGCACCATACAATAGTGTAATAGCCCAGATTGAAAGATTACCGAACTCCCCCTGTGTGTGATCAGGACCTCCCTTTCTGCGTGGATCTGGATCGCCCTCGTACTCGTAGGGCAGTCCCTCCTCTGTAGCATGCCCCAGTCCCTCCTCTGTACAGTCCTAAGAAGAGTATTTATACATGATAGGGAAAATAACAAATTCCCATTATTTTTCAACAGGAGAGTTTAATTATAGCAAAGATGGCCTCGGTTGGGATTTTAGCTAAAATGCAGATAAGCCTCTTAAAAACAAAATCACAAAATAAATCATTTGGGGATGCGACTGTTGAGATTAAACCAATCCTCTGTTTCGGAATCCACCATTGAGTATGAGATTTGTTCAATTTGTGGAATTATCTCAAATTTTGCGGTGATCCAACTGTAGTTCTGCTATATTTGGAAGCCTTTATCTCATCACAGTTTGGCAACTAACTCGAATTGTCAAAGTATTTTGCGAATTGACCGGGTTATGGCACTTAAATGGTTCCTGCTTTTTGTTTGTTGTTTTTCTTTATTTGGAAAGTCTTCCCCTTTCATCTTTTCAAGGTGATGATCATGCAGCATCGCCATCGATATAGTTATCTTTGTCCCTCACTTTTCCGGCTTTGATTTCTATTTCTTCATACTCTGTGCCTGGATACCTAGAAATAAATGGAAAACAATGAGTTAAATGAGTATTAAAAGTATATTAGAATTAAATAAAAATCAAAGTAAAACCGCAATTTCTTAATAATCCACGGTGAAATTTGAGTTGACGGGAATTCATGGTAATATTAAATTTCACATGTGAATGTTGTTGAACTTAATTGTAAGGTGAAATGTTGCAAAAACAACTATGGTTTCAATTTTTTTTCTGACCCTACTTCATCCTCGGTCAAACCTGCGATGATTGATTTATTACAGGATAATATTTACAATTTATGGTCCTTCAAATAATTCGATTAATAAACACAACCTTTCTCCTTTTCGTAATAGTGACTTTAGTTCATCACGTGCATTGAGTATTATGTTAAACAACATATATATTGTTAAACCAAAAATTTATGTGTGGGAACTAAAGGTATTATTACATTTCTCATAATGAATTATAGATTGTGTTATATATTGTGTAATTACACGTTTATAATTATTGTTTTGTTGTTTATTTATGCATTAAATAAACTATATACAAAAAGTTGATGATATTGTATTTATAAAGTTAAATTAATCAATGTGTTTAGTTATTTTGTTTTAAAATTTTTGGCTCAATATGTTTATTATTTATCATGTATTTACAATGTATATCAAAATTATTTACAATATGGTTAAAAAAATAATAATTAATGATCCATCTTTTTCAATGTAGGTGTCATGCTAAGTTGAGGAGACAAGCAACCAACATGAAATGTAAGGTGATGTGGCAACTAAAGGTGCCACATCGCCTTCTCGTGACTAGTAATAGAATGTTGTCATGATCATAAAATCTAATCACCAATCACACAAGGAGCCTATTGCAACAACCAATACATGATCGACCCATGCAAAAGCCACAAAGTCAAGCGGCTAAAACACATCCAATTTTCAAACAAGCAATATTCACAAACATCTAATCCAAATGAGCTCAAACATATTTAGATAGATAGATAAGGATAAGTCGAACTCATTTAGGCCATCCACATTCTCAAAATCCAATAATAATATTACCAAACGATCAGTTAAAAGGGTCCCCATGTGAGATTTAAAAGTGAAAAAATAGGGGGGTTGTGTTTTACCACAACAAGTTCTAAGGAGGGCTTCGAAAAAAATCATGTCGAGGGCAATAAACGCGGGTTTTACCCATTGGACCCTTGTTGCTCACCCTGAAGCCAATTGTGGTAGTGCGGTGGAAGTGTGAAACAATACATAGACAAATGCGCTGGCATAGAGTTGCGAAATTTTTGGAAAATCTTCCATGTTTAATAAATTGTTTCCAGATTTGTTTCCATAGAAACTCATGAAATTTTGCTTTATGGATTTTCCACAGGTTAATCAACCAAAAATGGTGATCGAATGGAAAGAAAGAGGAAACGAATCCAAAGACCATTAAGTAGCCCAGGACCCAAATTGTATAGCTTCCCTTCGATACTGTGGGTTACTAAAATTCTTCTGGATCCTTGGGATTAGGAGACAAGTAGAGTTACTACAACATTTGATTGGTTGATGGGGTGTGGATCACCAATTGTTCATGATTGGGGACCAAGAAATTGAGATATATGTGTAAGACATCTATTTCATTACAGGTTTGTCTAGAAAGGGAAAACAAACTCAGTTGTCCGTTCCCATACTAGATGGGATATCACGGATATGTTGATTGTGAGACATTGCCCAAGCACTCAAAAACATCAGGGTGGGAAGATAGATATAAATACAATCACCAATCTCCCACTAAGAATAATCCTCTATACTATAGCCCGAATAGCTGGGGCTCAGGCTTTGCATGAAGCAACAAAGTCTCATTTCTAGTATGTCATTAATTTTCTAAGTCCAACAATTTTCAACTGGTGTGAGGGATTGTTGGTCAATATGAAGAACCAACTTACGAAGTGCAAGTTAGGAAAGATGAAATAGTTTGGCTATGGATCCATCTTGGTGACGTTCTTCTTGGAAGGTGTACCATTGTTTCAATATCTTTGGATAGAATTGGATGTACCAGCACATAGAGATCCACGATTGATGAGGTGGGTTGAGTTGATGCCTCGATAGGGAGGTGGTCAACGAATGTCATTTCCCCCAGAATTTTTTGGATGGTTGAAACAATGGATAATCATGGTAGATGATTTGGCATACACTAGCACAAATTTTCGAGGAGATCCCGACCTTCCACTTCCACCGGGCGCACAATGGACTGATGCAGGTAAAAACTAGTTTTAAAAGTTTTTGAAGTTTTTGATTTTTTTTTATATGTGTACTGAGATTTGATACTTGTGATTTTTGTAGATGTTGAACCAGAGAGATCTCCAGGGGTTTCTGCGATATCTAGGCAAGTGGCACAACAAATAGAGGATGATCCCTATGAGGAGGGAGCTGGCCCTATAATTGAGGTGGAACACAACCTGGAAGCCTTAACAAGTGGCATTCCAGAATATGAATCGATTGATGAGGTGCCACTATGATATCAGACGCATACTATAGGGGTGCCTGCGAGACTATATCAGTTGCTGAAATGAGTCATTAGAGTTGTGTCATGATACCATGAGCACCATGTGGGCGGATAGTCGTCCCTAGTCTTTGTTTTCCACACTTATGTAGGCTTGAGAAGCCATGTGTCCCAGAACATAGTTTTTGAAATTTTGATGTAACAATTTTTTTGCGAACACTCTATATATATACATATACATGTTTTCCTGTTTACTATTTCTACAATGTGATGGTTTTTATTTTACATATTTCGCAGATGTCTATCTAATACATAATTAGACAATGTATCTGTTAATGTGTTCAAATGTCTCGGAATATGTTGATAAGTGATATAATCAAAGTCTCATTCCAAAAGATGAAGTCACAAATACATTCTAAAAATCTGAGTGTTTCTAACTGAATATTGTTTGTTAAGTTGTAGTACAATGAGCTGTGAATCAAGATTAACGACTAACTCTCTAATGCCAAGAGCAATGGCTTCTAACAAAATCTCATTAACCACACTATATTCGATAACGTTAGTACGACCTAAACATATGCATTGTAAATTGACTAACTTGCAATTAAGGTCATAGATTTCCCATGGGGTAGAAGATAAATTCCACGTACTACGACAAGATCCTTCAGCAAAACTGACATAAAGGTTCAATGACGTCTGCAAGCCAAGCAGAACATGTGGTAACTAAAGGAAAACACGTTTGCAAAAGAAAACAAACACACCAAAACCAAACCTCACACTAATGAATCACACTAATGTACAAAGAATTTACACGAAATAACACATAATACTTCTTGAGGTAAAGCCCATTTCGGGGCTTAGCCAACTCATTTCTTTCATAGTCAACCAACTCATAGGCACCTTTCTATAATACTCCTTGAATAATGTAATTCCCATGCCACATTGGTTCAAATTTCTCAGCTCCCAATTTAACATTGGCTTGATCATGTAACAAGGCCAAGTCACCTCAACAAAAACACGGGGAGTAACAATTTTATCATATTGTGCTTTGACTCATTTCATTTGAGCTTCAATTACTAGTGCAACAATACAACGAGTTTCATCAAGCCTTTTGAGGTAAAGTAATTGTTCCTCCTTCGCTGAAGTTTCAAGGAGTAATTCGAAAACTAGTTTTAATGAAGGAACCTTGCATTCAATTGGAAGGGTTGCCTCTAGACCATATACCAACATAAAGGGTATGAATCCAGTTGTTTTCTTAGTTGTGGTTTGGTATGCCCACAGAGCTAAAAATAGCATAAGGTTCCAATTTCATTTATGCATCCCAAAAGTATATTGAAGCATTGTAACCAAGACTTTTGTTGGGCCTTAAATATGCCCATGTTTTCATCATACAATACCACCATTCATAACCTATATTCATGTACATTTAACCCATTTTGTACCATAATCCATAACTTGCCACCAAATACATATCTTACAGTTTATGGTTGGTTATCATTAGTTTTCTTGACTCTTCTATGATTAAATATGATTTTGCTATGATTTTATAATGACGGTTTTGCTAAGTTCCTTTGTCGCAGGGTTCCATTGCTGAAATTCTTCACAAGTGAGTTAAACTAGTTACTACAAGGTTGAGTATGGAATGAAATTGTTTTAGGTGAAAATATGAAGTTTGTGATCAAATGGTAAAAACTATTGAAATTCCGAGACTTGAATCGTGCTCAAAATACCCACTTTAATATAACCCAGACACCGTTAGGCAAAATTCATAATGAAAAGGAAGTTAAGGTCAAAACAATTATTAAGTACAGAATCTTAAGTATAGAATTGCTGAATGTGAACGGTTTTGGTTCTAAACATTTTTGGTTCTGAATGGGCCAGCCATGTGGAGGACTAGTGAGCACTAGTATTGTAGCAATAATGCTGTAACTCCTGGGCTGCCTACTTTACTCTTATCAACACGGTAGTTCGTCACAAATTTGGAAGCGATGGTGCTGTATGCATAAGTACTAGTTCTTAATGCAGGCTGTCATTTGGTCAGCTGGCACAATATCACTAGGAGCTCAAGCCAACTTCTATGGATTCTAGAAGAAGATCTATATGTGATTAAAGAAAGGAAAGCTTGCTCTACAGAGGCTACTCTAATGGAAGAAAGGAAAAAGACTGAAATGTAAAGTAAACCTAGCAAACCCTACTTAACCAACTAATCCTACTTTTGCAGAGAGCACTATGAAAACCATGAAATGAATACCATTACCTACTCAAGGAAGTAAACAACATCTACTCAAGCTATTTATAGAATTAAATGAGCAAAAAAACATCTTTTTGGATTTTTATGGATTTTTATGTATTTTTATGTGAAATTGACATGCATGGATTTTATTGTGTGTGAAGGTGGAAGGGAATCGGTGGTGTTGAAGGGTGACTTTGGGGTTTGAGGAGATGTAGGATGGTGTAGATGGGTCCTAGGAGGTCTCGGGTGGCCTTTTGGAGGCCTTTCCCACACTCGGCCTTCAAAAGAAAGCTTATAGAAAAATCTACAGGAGGACAGAGGGGATCTACAGGTGGTCTACCGGAGGTCTACAGGAGGATGCAGAGAGCAGTTTTGAAGATTTTGAGGGTGTGAGAGTGGGTGGAATAGGTAGGTGAAGGTTGGGATGATGTGTAAGGGCACCTAAGGCCCACCAAGAATGACTAGGAGGGGGAAAGATGATTGGGAGAGAGGAAGAGGTCCTATGGAATAACACAGAAAACTAAGGTAGATTTGAGGTGCACTTTGGGTGACCTGTAGGGCATGGATCAAAGAGAGAATGTGATGACTGAAGGCTGACCTGTTGTGAGAAGAGATCTTCTGCAAAATAACTGACAATCAACCATTAAGATCAAGCAAGCATGGAAGTGAGCATATCTAAAAAACAGATTTTTTTATCAAGCTAGTCTAAACTATGATCTATGGAAGTGAATGCTGAGCAATGATACAAGAAAAGAAAGCATGGAAGAAGAGTCATTTCAAATATAGAAATGAGCATGGTGGAAGAGATCTAAAGCAAAGCATTAACCTTCTAACAAACTCAGGGAAAATTTTAAGAACCCCCCCAAATTTATATGTATAATAAATGGGCGAATCTCCATGGTATATAGGAAAAATGGAAGGCAATTTTATCAATAATATAATATGTATATATAATTTTTTGGCGAATCCCTCACTAGGCATGGCGAGTATTTTACTCAATTATAAAATCTTGTAAGATCTTGGCGAGTCTTTCACTAAATAATAAAACTTTGTAAAGTCCTAGTGAATCTTAGCATTGTGAACTCTTAGAGAATTTTTTGAAAAAGTATAAAACCATATATGGCAAGAGCCACATGGTGGCAATATCAATGTCTTTTTTTTCAGATTTCCATGACATGGAACTTGTTTATAAAATTATAAAAAAGCCAACCAAGTCCCTTATAATATGTAGGTAAGCTTATAATAGAGTCTGATACCTCTACTATGCTTGTCTTCATTCAAGTGTCATAGCTACTATACTTAACACTGTGAATCACAACTCTCTCAGGACTCAACTCTATAATGTAATTAAAACCTTTGGAAATTGAATCTGACAACTCTATAAAAAGGATTAGTGAAATAGAAGCTTTTGTGAATGAGCCCACCAACTATCACTACTAAACGATCAATCTAGAGTATGAAGTCTTCCATCTTGATCACAATCGTGCTCATGATCAAGGGAGTGCGACCGCCTGGCCTGACATAATGGCCATCATAGCTTCCAATAATCAACAACCACCTTGTAGGGACATCCTAGCTCATCTCTCATGAATTTTATTCATCAATATTAACTGATATAAATCTTATAAAGATAATATTAGAATCCTCTCTAGATTCACTGTTAATACAAGGGTAAAGGAAATTTTCTAGCTCAACACACTAGCCAATACCAAATTTGGTATTTGTGACCCCTTTGTGGGGATGCACCTACCCTGCCACATTTGGTTTCTGCCTTGTAACATAGTTCAAGGATCACAAGACTTTCCAATCTTCCTACTCCATTAGACACACTTTATATGCTATACATAGTGATGGAAAAGAAGCAGTATAGAACACACAATTTCACAGAAGGAAGAAAAATCTTAGCCAGTTCAATATCAAAATCTTAACCACTGATTAATAAAGAATAAAAAGTAGTGTAATGAATTGTTCCGAGTTATTTATTTACAAGTTATAAAGAATTTAGTGGAATGGAAAATATTACTTAGGCAACCCTTCAATATTTTCTACTAATATATCTGTGCATGTACATATGAAATTAAGAGCATTGTTGAATACAAAGTTTCCTTTTCTCTTGCCTCCATTTTGACAAATCTCTTGTGAAATCAGTGTCACTTTGAATCTCCTTTCCTGTGTGGATGTTTTGACAAATCAATGTGAAATACAATTCACGTTGAATTTCCTTTCCTGCGAGGGATAACATCCACAGTTGATTAGTAAAAGATAATATACTATATATTATGTTCAAGAAACTGACTGCAATCTACAGTGGAAATGAGACCTCAATTCTTATTCTGAATTTAAATATCTCAGGACAACATAAGAGATAAAAATGCATATGGCCTTAGTAGCTAGAAAACAATCACTCCATCATTAGAAGACCACCTAGATTTCGGCACTTAATCTAAATAATGGCACTAGTTGCAATGCTTATTTACATTAACACCATGGAAAAGCAACAACAATGTTTCAAAGCACACTTACTGGAAAAGTTGTAACGTTCCGAGAATATTTAATGATAGCATCTAAACCTAGTAGCTATGGTGGGGAAACTAGGGAACCCAAATCTTGGAAGATATCTCATACCAAATCTGAGAAAAAAAATAAAAAAGGGAAAAAATTCTATAAATCAAGTAATGAATTGTTTACAAATCAAATACAAATCCTTTAACTAACAGTTAAATTGTGCTGATATATTTAAATATTTAGTAAGAGGGGAACTTCAAACCATGGAATATTACCTTTTTCATTACTGTCATCCCTCGGTGACTTAGATTACAAATCAATACTTATGGAAAGATTGTAAGAAATTCTGTGAAATAGTAAAGCATAACCTCTATTTTCAAGCAACAAAATCAAGACATTGTTACATCAAGAGCCATAATTGATACATAATCAATGAATAAAGTCCCTGTATGGCACAGGCTTGTTTCACAACCTCTATTTTCTCAATAACAAAATCAAGACATTGTATGTGGTTATTGCCAAAAGGAAACTGTGTTCTAATTTGGAAGAGGATCTTATCAAAAGACATGGACTTATTCAAAGCTACAAAGCCTAATGGGTTACTAAAAAATAAGTTGGAATATGGGATCATGATACTTAAATTGAAAAAATATGCTTTCCTTTTAGAAACATTACAGTTATACAATGTTTTTTGAAAGCATTAGAATTTGAAATTGGGCCTTTCTATCAATACAAATTTTCATTAACAGAATGTACTTTCCTACCTGAAACATTGTAGATATGCAAGAAAAACTTGAAAAGCATAAGAGAACTTAGCATAATGTACTTTCTTTCCTTCCTTAACATTCTTAAAGAGTTGAGGTTCCCCAAGTCATGAGGTAACTTTCGAAGGAAATGACAGTTAGTAATAGTCCAATTCACAACTGAAGATGTGTCACAAATACAAGGGGGCATCTCCTCCAAATCACAAAAGTGCTCCAAGTTAAAATCTAGCATTATTGGAAGCTTAATGCTCGACTGGGTGTTATTGAACCCAATGATCCAGGTGGATATTGGTGGCCACCTGCCAAGTCCACCTGGAACCCCACCATTGTCTTTCTCAGCATTTTCAGTTTCCTTAATTGTAGCACAACTTACTATTTTTAGCAGTTTTTCGGGTCCTGAACTTCCGGAGCCTTTTTGAGGCCCTAAACGACGTTTTTTGGGGAATCCAGGGGCAACATCGGTCCATTCCGTTCCAACAATGATAGTGCTCGGATAGATCTTTCTAATGAGCTATTGTACGCGTCAAACGGAGATCATATGCCAAAGTTACGACCCCGGGAAGTTGATGTACCAATTTACCCCCAAACGGGGCCCACAGTTTGGCGTTTCATCTCCTAGGGTTAGGTTTTGGAATGTTAAGGGTTTTCCATTGTTTCTCAACAATAAATAGGCCTTCGAGCCTCATTGTAACACAGTTCAGAGGCATGTAGCCATCACATCTCTTCTCAGAGATAAGCTACCATCGCCCTAGCTGGTTTATTTCCATTTCTGGTTGTAAGCATATTTCAGTATTTTTCCATTAATGAAATGAAGTATTATTTCCGCTGCATCTTTGTGTATATGGTTATCTCTGTAATTTGTTGCATTCCTGTTTAAATCCGGATCAGTGGTATCAGAGCGGTCTGCTTTTTCTCTGTTTTTCTTTGCATGTCCCCAACAAGGTCGGGATATAAGGAGTTAGGGCTTGAACTGGTTGAACCTTTGCAAGACCAACCTCGCAAATCCCGACGGCCTCCCATGGCGGACGAGAAGAAAGACGAGGGGGCAGGAGATCCCATCAAAATCTTGCTCGAAGAAGCCCTCGAGCGACAACGGAACGCGATGATGGACAACTTTGCCCAGATCCTTCAGCGGCTACCCAGAAGCAACGCATCGGCTTCCAGCAGCTACTCTGGAAACGCCACACCCTTTAAGGTACAAGTTAATTTTGAAATCCCCATATTCGAGGGTCAGATAGACGCAGATGCCATAGATAAATGGTTAAATCTGCTAGATGGTTATTTTTCTGTTCATGAATTTTCGAGTCGGGAAAAGATTGTTTTTGCTCTTCTCAAAGCAGCCCCCCACATCAAGGACTGGTGGGAAACCTACTGCGAGCAGAAGGATGAAAGTACTGGCTCACTATTTTCAGCTGCACCCACCTGGGATTCGTTCTAGGATGCCATCAAGGAGCAGTACTACCCTGTCGGAAGCTATGAGGATGAATACATAAAGTGGACCACGCTGCGGCAGGGAAGGGACCAAGACGTGCTGGAGTTCACCAATCTTTTCCATACCCTTCGCACAAAGTTGGGTATCAAGGATTCGGAGCAACATTTGATACTCAAATACCGTGGCTGCCTGCACAAGTACATCCAGGAAGAAATACAATTCCTAAACATCCCCTCGCTCGGCGCAGCATACCGATATGTCGTCAAGGTCGAGCAGTAGTTTAAACAGAAGAAGCGAGACTTTGGATCTGCGAATCCAAAGTAAGGGAAAGGTGCCCCTAAACCACAGAACAAAGGACAAAGCCAAGGCGGGACAGCCCAAGACAACCAGCCGAAGCCGCAAGCAAAGAACAGCGTCGTGAAGCCGAAAAAGGACACTGGAAAATGGTGCGAGTTCCATAAGAGCTCCACTCACAACACAAGTGAGTGTCGGGCCAAGCAGTCACTGGTGGCTGAGCTAAAGATTTCAGAATCAGATGCATGTTCCGACTCTGAGTCAGAACCCGATAAGGGGTATGAAAAAGGGAAGCAGATCATTGATGCGGATCCCAGCGCCACTGTTGCTACCGCAAAGATCTAGAAAAATGAACCCGAAGATCCAGAGGAGGAGGAGTGTCTCTTCCACTCCCAGATGTGGGTAAAGGGCTCCCCGATACAGTTCATTGTTGATAGCGGGAGTCAAAAGAACCTCATTTCGGCAGAGGTTGTGAAGCGGTTGGGCTTACCGACCACAGCACATCCACAACCATACACCATTGGGTGGCTTCACCAAGGACGAGATCTTCGCGTGAGCCAGCAGTGTCGCCTTCCATACAACATCAAGCCCTTCACGGATGAGGTATTGTGTGACATTGCTCCTCTTGAAGTTTGTGATGTATTACTAGGACAACCATACTTGTGGAAGCGACATGTTGTGTATGAATCAAGGCCCCGTGCTGTTATTATTACATTGGGAAATAAGTTGTTCAGGATACCAGAGGTAGCACCACCTGCCGCCATCTCTTTGATTACTGCAAAACAATGCAGTAAGATCATTTCCAAAACCAGGAAATTTGTTTTCCTGATGATATGCCCTCAAGGAAAGAAGAAGACAGTGGCCGCGGCCTCCAAACGGGGTCCCTCCGCACGACAACTACAGATGGACAGGGTTGTGGAGGAGTACGAGGACATCTTCACCTCCCCGGCAGGGGTTCCTCTACACTGTCAAGTCAAGCACTCCATCGATCTGACCCCAGGTGCGCCGCTACCCAATGGACCAATTTATCGGTGCTCTGTTCTGGAGAATGATGAAATCAAGAGGCAGATTCAGGAGCTCCTGCAGAAAGGTCACATCCGTCCGAGTTCATTGCCCTGTGGGAGCCCGATCGTGTTGGTACAGAAGAAGGATGGGACGTGGAGACTCTGTATTGACTATCGGGCGCTGAACAAGATCACTGTTCGTAATAGGTACTCGATCCCGCGGATTGATGACCTCCTAGACCAACTAAAGGGGGCGAAATATTTCAGCAAGATCGATCTGAAGTCAGGATATCACCAGGTACCAATCGAACCCTCCGATGTGTGGAAGACTGCCTTCAAATCCAAGGAGGGCCTCTTCGAATGGTTGGTCATGCCTTTCGGATTGACGAATGCTCCTGCAACCTTTATGAGGCTAATGGATGACATCTTGCGGCCATTCACCAACTCCTTTGTAGTAGTATACTTGGATGACATTCTGATCTTCAGCCAGAGTTGGGAAGAGCACCTCCAGCACATCCGACAGGTTCTCCAAACACTGCGGCAACACAAGCTATGTGCCAATTTGGAGAAATGCACTTTTGGCATGACCGAGGTTCAGTATCTGGGATACATCATTGATGAACAGGGGGTGCATGCCGATCTGGCCAAGATCCAAGTCATTCGGGATTGGCCCTCTCCAACCACTCTAACAGAGCTCCGCAGCTTTCTAGGTCTTGCCAACTTCTACCGCAGGTTTGTGTTGGGGTTTTCTCATATTTTTTGGCCCTTGAGTCAAGTCACCAAGGGCGGGGCGAAAGCAAAATTCTTTTGGTCTGAATCTCAACAGAAGGCATTCAGGGAATTGAAGGATCGCCTCTGCACGGCACCAGTGCTCGCGTTACCAGATTTACAACAACCATTTGAGGTCGAGACAGATGCCTCTGACTATGCTATTGGGGCAGTCCTTACTCAACATGGACATCCAGTGGCATATCACAGTGAAACACTTTCAGACACAGTCCGGAAGTACCCCACTTATGATAAAGAGATGTATTCCATTGTACAGGCCTGCCGACAATGGAAGCATTACATTTTGGGGAAGGAAACGGTCATCCACACAGACCACCGACCTCTGCAGTTCATACAGACCCAAGGGAAATTGCAGAATGATCGCCATCAGAAGTGGTCTACATACCTACAACAGTTTCACTTGAATATCAAGTATAAAAAGGGCAGCACCAATAATGTTGCAGATTGCCTCAGTCGGCCACCGATCATGGCGCTAACCACCGTGCTCAACTCTTGTGGGCACGAGACTGTTGATTAGCCACTTCTCTACAAAAGCGACCCAGAATTCAGCCACACATACCAGATACTCTTGGAGGGTCGGCATGTTGCAGATTTTCACCTCCAGGACGCCCTATTATGCCACCTCGGTCACCTCTGTGTTCCTTCAAGCGAGCATGCCAAGATGATTTGGGAAGCACACTACAGTCGGGCTGCTGGGCATTTCGGGGTCGAGAAAATAGTGGCAGTAGTGCAAAATTATTTCTATTGGCCGAATCTTCGACAAGATGTTGGGAAGTACATCCGATCATGTACTGCCTGTGCCATTGCCAAACCGACCATTAAGAAGCACAGCCTCTATACCCCGTTTCCTACCCCTAGTCGACCTTGGGAATCCATTTCCATGGATTACATGTCAGGCCTTCCTTCCACTAAGCATGGAAATGACTGTGTTTTTGTGGTCGTCGACAGGTTCTCGAAGATGGCCATAATGATGGCCTGTAAGAAGAATATCACACCAGAAGCCACTGCTAAACTTTTCTTTGAACGAGTGTGGGTGCACTTTGGGATCCCACAGTCTATCATCTCAGATCGGGACAGTCGGTTTCTCAGCACATTTTGGTCCAGTCTCTGGTCAATGCTGGACACCAAACTCACGAAGTCCACAGCCTTCCATCCTCAAACTGATGGCCAGACAGAGGTTGTCAACAGGATGATTGTGCACATTCTGCGCATGTATAACTCAAAGCATCCACGCACATGGGACGAGAGCCTCCCCTATGTTCAACACAGCTACAACCGAGCTCTTCACAGCTCCACTGGCCATAGCCCTTTTCAGGTGGGTTTGGGATTCCAGCCACTATGCCCCATTGATGTGGCCATGCCCCTTGCAGCTACTCACATGAATTCAGCTCATGTCCAGTCCGAAACAGATAAGGCCACCAGCTTCATTGAGCGCATCCAACATATTTGCCAGCAGGTCCATGACATTCTTGAGAAATCAAATGCCAAGTACAAGTAGCGACATGATCAACACCGGGTGCCACACAAGTTTCAGGTGGGCGACAAAGTCTGGTTGCATTTGCAAAAGGAACGCCTTACTGGAGCCTATCGGAAATTGAGACCACTCCGATATGGTCCTTACACCATTACTAAGGCTATGGGAGACAATGCATTTGAGCTTAGCATTCCCCCATTCCTTGGCCTGCACCCAGTGTTCAATGTGGACCGCCTTCGGCCATACTTTCCACCATTGCTAGACACATCCGACATTGCAGAACAGCTCAAACCCACAGAATTAAATCCAGATTGCATGGAACAAGCTGCAAATGATCGGATCATGGACACACAGATCAAGAACACTCGCCAACAGAATATCTAACTGTATCAAGTTGTCAAAGGAGGCCAACTCCTTCAGCAGGGCAAGTGGCTCACCAGGGAACAAGTTCAGCAGAAGTTTCCTCATCTCATGGAGGAGCTCAACGCAATGGGGACCATTGCTTCCTAAGGGGGGAGGAATGATCCAGGTGGATATTGGTGGCCACCTGCCAAGTCCACCTGGACCCCCACCATTGTCTTTCTCAGCATTTTCAGTTTCCTTAATTGTAGCACAACTTACTATTTTTAGCAGTTTTTCGGGTCCTGAACTTTCGGAGCCATTTTGAGGCCCTAAACGAGACAAAGTTACGACCCTGGGAAGTTGATGTACGCGTCAAACGGAGATCATATGCCAAAGTTACGACCCCGAGAAGTTGATGTACCAATTTACCCCCAAACGGGGCCCACAGTTTGGCGTTTCATCTCCTAGGGTTAGGTTTTGGAATGTGAAGGGTTTTCCATTGTTTCTCAACAATAAATAGGCCTTCGAGCCTCATTGTAACACAGTTCAGAGGCATGTAGCCATCACATCTGTTCTCAGAGATAAGCTACCATCACCCTAGCTGGTTTATTTCCATTTCTGGTTGTAAGCATATTTCAGTATTTTTCGATTAATGAAATGAAGTATTATTTCCGCTGCATCTTTGTGTATATGGTTATCTCTGTAATTTGTTGCATTCCTGTTTAAATCCGGATCACCAAAACATTTTTCCAATCTTCACTAAAAGCTTAAAGATAGCTTCTCTATGTTCTACATGACTTTACTATGCTCTTGAAGTGAGGGCACATGCAACCTCTCCAAGTGAATAGTCTTAAACTAAGTGAAGATAAGGTCGATAGATCATTCATTGTGGATTTCTTTAACCCATAATTGAATACTATGTCTCTCTTGAACCCATAATTGAATACTATTAGGACTTTCAAATTTTTCATGGAACTCAAAAATGTTGGAAGAAAGTATTTGCTTCTAGAAAAGAGTAAAACTAAAGCCTCTGCTTGAGGACAATTGATGTCACACCACTAATACTTCTCATATAGGTAAACCACAAATGCAGAATTCCATTAGAATATTGTGTTTATTGAATACACAAATGAAATCATTGCATTTCTTTAAAATATCTTTTGAAATCAAAATTACCAAAATTACATATCGATAACCTAGTCAGTGTAGGATAAAATTCACCCGTGTCATTCACAAAAAGCATGAGAAAACCTAATACTATATATAGAACCAAGAAAAATTCAAATTCATCACTTCTAGGGACCTCGTAACCACCCTGCCAATACACAAGTATGTTCCTGTTTGCAGTTAGAAAAATTACCCAAATTACAATCTATTTACTCCAGCCTATGTTGGAAAGTTATAGAAGGATGACTAGTGCAATCAATCCATTCCTTTTGGCCTTGGATTTGTTTCAAGTATACAAATATACTTGTCCATTGTCTACCCTTTAACCATTCACCTTAAGATGTTTCTACAATATAATTTCCTAAGTCTATTTCATATCTTCATTATCATAAAAACCATCCTATATCCATCTTAACTCCACATCTACCACTCTTAGGGGGATGAAATCTATTTATCCCTTTGAGCATTTGGTAGACCCAGAATTAAGATGGATCTAAGATGATAGAATTTCCCTTTAAATAGTCTATGCTCACATGAATACCATGGTATTACCATGGGTCAATACCATGGGTTGTCATAAACTTGGAGCTTAAAAATTATAATTTATAAAAATGAATAAAATTAATAGTCGATTTTAATTTTATTTTTTATTTTAACCAAGCTAAAATATTTAACATACATTAAATTACAACATCCATTTTTACTCTTGATCCACCAAGCCCTGAGAGGGATCAAATATTTTTCACTCTATGCTAGTTTTCATATCATGATATTTGATACCTCTCGGGGGTTAGTAGATCTAGAGTAAAGATGGATCTATGCTAGTTTAATTCCCCCATTTAAATGGGCTACATTCTAGGTGAATACCATGTGCCATTTTGGTGAATACCATGGGTCAATACCATGTGCCATTTTTATTTTTATTAATACTAATATTAGGGTTAATAATGTTTTTTTGCATGGTATTAATAATAATCTAGCCCATGGTATTTGTCCCATAGTATTTTTCCCATAGGTTTCACTTAAATGGTATTTGAGTGTTCGTAAATATAAGGTGACTTATGGAGTAATATAAAAAAATGTTTTATTTGTTTACCATACCTCTCGTTTATTTATATTTTAATAATTTAACATACCTCTTTTACAAATATGGTTTTTGGCCCATAGGATTCACTTAAATAAACCCTCTATTTTCATCCTTCATAAATAGAACGAGGGTTATGGACTAAATATAAAAAGAAGTTTTATTTATTTACCATAGGTCTAGTTTATTTATATTTTTATTTATTTACCATACCTTTTGAGTAAGTATAAAAAAACGTTTTATTTATTTACCATACCTCCACTTTACTTATATTTTTATTTGTTTACACCCTTGCATGCATATAAGGTGACTTATGGAGTAAATATAAAAAATGTTATATTTATTTACCATAACTCTCATTTATTTATATTTTTATTAATTTACCATACCTCTTTTATAAATATGATATTTGACCCATAGGATTCACTTAAATAAAACCTATTCTTGAAAATTAGGGCGAATGGAAGGTTGTAACTCCTAATTTCAAGGGCTAAATTTACCTTTTTTACCCTCTCCCTTAAAATAAGGTGGGCTATTTGAGGTGATTTGTAAAATGTACTGTGATACAAAATATTCGCCCACTAAAAATTTAAAACCCCTTAATTTTGCCAAAGGGCGAACATTCACCCCTAAAATTTTCCATGAACAAACTGCAAACAGTAGAAATCCTATGGAGAAGGAAAATCTGCGTTTTTGGGGCCGCAAGAGGGTCTTTTCCTCAATTCATAGTCCCAAAGGAAGGAAAAGAGGTCAAGGCACTACTGCTAGCCTTTTGAATCTTCTTTCTATCACTAGTTAACCTGCTATAGAAAACACAAATGAAATCAAACTACTAAACCATAAAAAAAACCTATTCTTAACCAAGAAATAAATTCATCTAACAACAACTAATCCATAAACTGAAACAAAGCATATAAATACAAACAAAGAGGATCTTGGCTGCTTGGATTGGGTCCTAATCCAAGAGCTTTAGGCCTCTGAGGTAATTCAGTGCTAGCTCAAAAAGGATCTCATCTTTATTATCAAAACAATAATAGGATTACATGAAACTATCTACTAAAGTAAGCTCAGAGTTGAGTAGAGTTTTATAATAGCAAAATCACAACAAAAATTTGACAGAAGTTCGACCCTAGTGAGGCCATGGGCCTCTCTACTTATACAATTGAAGCTCCCAATAGCTTCCTGAAAATCAGGGACGCTTGGCTCTCAAAACTCGAGATAAACCTAAGTTATCGTCCACTTTCTCGGCTACCTCCTAGTGCATTGATTTGGCTGTTTGTACTCTGAGCTGCATGAAGAGGAATTTGAAGTGGGGAGTAACAAATGAGGGGGATTCCCTCCTATAAATCCTCTCCTTTTTCCACTTTGAATTATTTCTTCCAATTGTCCATTGAATCTTTGACTTTGTCTTCCAAATTCAACAAAAATATGCATTAAACACATGTTAGACCTGATGGCATCATAACTAACTCAACTCACCCCATAAGCATAAATATAATCAATAAACATGCAATAAGATAAGAGAATGGTTAATTTAACTATGTTAGGAGGAAAAATGAGCCCATATAATTACCCATTTATGGGGCTCATCATCACCTCGCTACTGAAGGTGTTGCTCATCCTCTAAGCAACTTAGTTCATCTCCTCATCTTTGATGACCCTGGTGGCCTCTCTAGCATCCCAAGCTTCTGATGTTGTTTCCTCTTCCTTGTCATAGAAGCCTGCTTTTCTATCTATCTCTTCCCACTGCCTCTGCTCTTCTTCTTCGGTTCTTCCTTCTAGCATGCCTAACAACAGTGGTGGACTCAGTTTGAGGCCAATCCAATTGACCTGCAGCCTCTGCATTGAGTGCTTGTACATTGGCACTCTCCTTAGTGCCTCCTTCATCCTCATTGGGGAATGATATTCCCTAATCTTCAGACTGTGTGGTAAGGTGTTCCATCTCCTCATACATGCATGCACACAGTCATCTGCAAGTAACCTTTCCATGTCCTCAAAATGTGCAATGGCCTATGCTTGATCACATATATATATCTAGGGGCAATTTGAGGATTATTTGCAAGCAGCTGGTGTGTGCATGAGAGCCATGGGATCTGAAGGCCCAAATCTGATCATTAGTGGCTCATTATGCTCTCTGATCATCAACCTTTTTACTTCAGTTGCCCTTAACTCTTCATGGTTCATCCAGGAAGCCATGGCCATTAGGTGTAGGTCCCCTAGCCTAGCATTGGGGTCCCACACATTCATATCTGTGAGGGCCATATTATGCGGGTAAAATTCTGCCATTTTTACCTTATCTTCTATTGTGCTTTGGTCACATAGGTCCATAAATTTTCTGTAATCTTGAAAAGGCATTGTGCCTCTTTGTGCCAAAGTCTTGATCTGAAATTTTAGCCATTGGTCCTTGAGGTATAATCCATAGGATTTTGCTGGTGTTCTACATTGCAGTGCCTCCATGGATAAGCTAGCCATGCATGACAGATGGGTCTCTTTCTCCTTTAGTTGCCTCCTTAGCAATTCATTTTTAGTTTGAAGTTGGTCTCTTGCAATTTCTTCTCTATGTCTGACAACACTCAACTCTCTACCCATTTCTCTAAGTCTATTATCCATATGGCCAAAATCCTCAACTCCCTTGGATTTGGCTATTTGCATTCACCTATGTGTTCTTATTCTTTCCTTCTCTGGTTCAAAGAATAGTGGGATTGCAAATGTTTGTGGAATTATCCTTCCTCCTTCAAGAAGATGGTAATAGGAGGCAAGGCTGGGCTGGGGATCAGGTTCTTGTGGCTCTGTAGCTTCCTCCTTCCCCTTTGGCTACTCTTCCATTGTTTTCTCAAGCTGTTGGGTCTCCTATAGCCTTGACAATGTCTCCTGTAGAACTGTCTGTGCCTCTTGTAGGACTGTTTTTGGGTCCTGTAGTTGCACTTTTTCCTTCCAGGTGGAAGATCTAGGAGTCCCTCTTTCATATGTGATAGGGGTTTTAGAGGGAGATTCTTCCCCTTTGACAGTGGGTGAATCTTCAATTGTAATGGGCACTATTGAAGATGGCTGGGGTTTTCCTATTTTTATCCTTGTGCTTTTCCTAGCCTTGAAATACATGGAGGCCTGCCTTTTTCTCTTTTCTTTTGGTTTAATTGGTGTGCTCAGGGCTATGAGGGTAGCTACTGCCTCCCTTTCCAGGGTCTCAGGGGACCCTTCTCTTTGTTTTGCCTCTGCTGCCTCTTTTTCTTCTCCTTTTGCCTCCTTTTCTGTTTGCTCTGTTTCCTCCTATTCTGTTTCTTCCCCCTTCTCCTCTTCTATATTAGTTTCTTCCTCCTCCTTTTCTTGTCCTACTGAGTCATTAGTTGCTTCACCTTCTCTTCCTTTTTGCTCTTCTTCCTCACTGTCAAAAGGACTGATATCATAGGTGAGGACCTTTATGTCATCTTCTGTTGTCATGTTCCTGAAGACTTCCCATGCTATAGGGAGTGTGAATGTATGGAGGGCTTCTTCCACTAAAATTTTGATTAACCCAGGGTGAGCCAGCTAATCTAGACTCCCTGCCTTAAACTTAATGTTGGAGTCTATGAGGGACTGCAGGAGGAAATAGGGGATGCTGAGTTTCTGGGGTGTTGGAGTGTTCATGCCATATCTCATCTCATTAAGGTTTCTAAAATGGTAGCCATAGACTATGCTATACCTACCCTCACAGGAAATATATTTGATGATTTGGTAACTAACCTCATCCCAAGGGTAGGGTATGCTTTTCCCTCTAATTCCATTTTTATCTTCTACAGGATGTTCACTGTTTTGGAAGAAGTTTTTCTTGGCAGCCTGTCTAATTGGTTTTTCATATTTGCTCCAAGGTAATCCAAGAGGAAGGGTAGTAACCCTACTGATAAATTTAGGGGTTATCTCCATGGAAAGACCTATAAAGGTGACAGTGGCATGTGTTCTTGAGTGAGGGACTAAAGAGAGGGAAAATTCTTGGGCAATTTGCTCATCAAACCCTTGGAATTTCTCAAAAAGCTCATTGAATTTGCCCTTGTGAATATTGCTACTACTTAGGGATGTTCATGGAGCCTGGTTGAATTAGTGGGCTCCTTCCTCATGAATCCTCCTGTCATTGCGCTTATACCTCGTTTGAGCACCAAATGTAGAGATGGAGACAAGAATTTTGAAGAAAACAGGAAAAAAGAAGAAAACTGTGTTTTTTTGTAAACAAGAAAATTTTTATTTATTTTATTTTATTTTATTTTTATGTAATTCCTCTTCTTCTATGGACTCAATTCCTCCTTAAAATGATATCATTCCTTGCACAAATTGATAATCAAGGTGGGTATGCATGGAAGTTACCACCTCAAGTAAAAAATCGAGCAAAAAACCCGTGTTTTCTTCTTAAAAGCAACTCACTACCCCTCCTGTAGAACTGCTTGTAGGTGCTCCTGTAGAACCTATAAGTGCTCCTGTAGACAACGCCGAGAGCAGGAGGATGGGTGAGATCGATGGAAAATGATGGTTTCAAGGCTATGGGGTGACAAGGAGTTTGCTGCAGCTAAGTTTACGAGGAGAGAATGAGGGAAAAGGTGGTGAGAGTGCTCGAGGGGGAGTACTTATTACTTCTTTTAGATATTTTTGGTGATGGGGGTGAGCTGGCAAAAATGTACATTGGCCATATTTGGACCGTTGGTCCCCACCTGCCTTGTCATCATGGTTTCTTCTTGCAATCACCTCTCATTATTGCATCGGAGTTTACATACCCTCCACTACCTGTCCTTGGGATCTTTCTCTTAGTTGACTATGCGCACGTGTGGGTGACATCTTCAGATGAGTGCAGTCAACTAGATGAAGGTGGCCAAGTTAATTGGCCACCTTTTCCTCGTTCAATCTGAACCATATTGTTGCTCATGCATATCTTTCAATTACAAAAATGCAAACAGAGGAGCGGGTTAGTCACTTACCTGTGAGTCGAATGTATGTACTGAGAGGTATTTTGGCTCCTTCTACTGCTGCATGCCTGTGTTCCCCTTGTTGCATGCTCTCTGCTTTCTGATGTGTTGCTATTTGTTTTGTGCAAGTATCCTCTGGCTGGATCTAAGCTTCAAATGTCTCCTTCAATCCTTATGGATGCACTTCTCTTATTGTTGTAGCATGATTTTAATGGGATCATCTGCTATAGGAATTCCTATAGGGGCTCTTGTAGCTGCTTCTCCTTTTGAGATTTCAGCTTATTTCTATGTTGGGAGCTGTGAGGATGATGCCAAATATGCAGATGGAGATGGAGAGATACTAGGTGAGCTATAGGTGAGGTTTGAGGTGCTGCTTCCTCTCTTCTTTTATTTTTTTCTTTTTACCAAAAAATGGTTTTCTGTGTTTTTCTATGACGGGAAGGGAAAAAAATGATGATGATGATGTGATGCAGGTGTGGAATGGATGGCAAGGAGGGTTGATAGCTATAGGAGGGTTTATATGTTCTTCATGAAGCTTCCCAGCCCCTCAAATTTCTTTTTGGAACCATTTCTGGCTCTCTGTAATTCCTACAAGAGCCTCCTATAAAAAACATAGGACCTCCCGTAGAACACACAATTTCTGAAAAAAAGAGCACAGTGGGGTAGAAGAAAGGTCAGAAATGAGGGAGAAGAGTGTGGAGGAGATGAAATAGGTGCTAGTGTGAGTGTCAGGGCTTTGTGGCATCTTCTCTTGCTCCCTGTGGTCCTCCTGCAAATGTGCAATGCAAATTAAAATTCAATTTTCTTTTTGTTTTTTCTCTCTCTTTTTTTTTTTTGAAAAAAAAAAAGGGAACCTCAAGGAGGTTTTCACCCTAATTTCCTACCTTGGGTGCCTCCAAGGGAGGATTTCACCTAGGGATCTTATTCTCTTTTTTTTTTTCTCTTTTTTTTTTTGTTTTGGCATCACTAAGTCACCTCAGAAGAGGTTTTCAACTCAATGATGGGACTCAAGGACCTTATGGAGGTTTTCACTTGAGTCCTTTTTTTTTTGTTTCTTCAGTGAGTGGGTGGAGTGGAGGCTAAGACATGCTCCACTACCATCACTGTCTTATTCAGATCTTAAATAAACTCTTTCTTGGAGAGGGGCTTCTTGTAAATTTTCAACCTATGTCCATTGACAAGTATGGGGATGGCTTCCTCATCAATGGTTCTGATCAGAACTGAACCATTGTCATTGCATTTTTCCACAGTGTAGAGTCCCAACCATCTTGTCTTCAGCTTTCCTTTGAATTCTTTATACCTTGAATCATAGAGCAACGCCCAATCTCCCTCTTGGAATTGCTTCTCCTTGATATTTTTGTCATGCCATATCTTCCTCTGAAGCTAAACTACCTCTGTGTGGAGAAGGGCCTACAATCTTTGTTCATCCAATCCATTGAGCTGGAGTAGCATGGTTGAGGTCTAGGTCCAGCTAATCTACTATCCTTAGTGTATTGAATTCAAATTCTATTAACAACAAAGCCTTCTTCCCATAGACTAGTTCATAGGGTGTGAACCCTATAGTGGTCTTCCATGTTGTGTTGTAGGCCCAGGTGGCCTCAACTAATCTGTCTGCCAAATATTTTCTACTGCTGCTCACTACCTTGGTCAGAATTCCTTCCAAAGCTTTGTTAGTGACTTCCACCTGCCAATTGGCTTGTGGATGGTAAGGGGTGGAAGTCTTGTGCTTGATTTTATGATGTGTGAGTAGGTCTTCAATTAAATTGGAAGTGAACTGACTACCTTGATCTATGACCAATTCTCTTGGATACCCGAACTTGTAGAACAAGTTTTCTCTCAAAAACTCAGCTACATTTTCCTCTGTTGCTGCTTTAATTGCTTTTGTTTCTACCCACTTTGTCAGGTAATCGGTGCACACAATGATGTATTGTTTTTGTCTTGAAGGAGGGCTGATAGGACCCACAAAGTCCATGCCCAACTTTTCAAATGGCTCAAAGGTCGCTTGAGGTTGCATGGGCATCTCATCCTTTGGAGTAGGTTTCCCCATCCTTTGACACCTATCACATTGGCTGGTGTATCTCCTCACATCTTGATGTAGAGTGGACCAATAGTAGCCTGCTTACAATATTTTGAAGGTAGTTCTCTTTGTTGCAAAATGACATCCACAAGGCCCGTCATGACAGGTCAGGAGAATGTCAAAGGCTTCCTCCTCCCTGCCAAATCTTCTCAATATATGATCTGGGCTGAGTTTAAAGAGATTACCCCTAATCCATGTGAAAGGGGCGCTTTTCCTCACTATCTTGCTCTTCTCTTTTGAGGACAGGTGTGGTGGAAATTGTGCTGAAACCAAGTAGTTTGCTATATCAGCAAACCATGGAGAGAGTACTGAAATAGAAAATAGATGTTCATCTAGCATTTGGTCATCCACCATTCCTTCTTCACCTGCAAGCAAATTTACTCTAGACAAAAAGTCAGCAACAACATTTTCTTTACCAGGCTTATCAATAATGGTTAGATCAAACTGCTGCAGTAAAAGAAACCATCTAATAATGCGAGCATTTACATCTGGTTTGTTCATCAAATATCTAATTGTAGCATGATCAGTGTGCACGAAGGTTTGATAGCCTGTGATATAATGTCTGAATTTGTTTAAGGAATGCACAACAGCTAGGAGTTCCTTCTCGGTCACTATGTAATTTAACTCTGCCTTTGACAAATTTTTGCTTATAAAGTATATGGCATAAGGCAAATTTTCATCAATTTGTCCTAAGGCTGCTCCTATTGCTTTTTTTGAGGCATTTGTGTGAATTTGAAAGGGTAGGGCCCAGTTTGGGCCTCTGAGAATTGGGGAAGTTACTAAATTGCTCTTCAAGGTATCTAGGTTTTCTTAAAAATTCTCGGACCATATGAACTCAACATCTTTACCTAAGAGGCCAAACAAAGGAGAGGCTAGCTTACTGAAATCTTTAATGAATCTTCTGTAGTATCCAGCTAAGCCTAGAAAAATTCTAACATCTCTCAGCTTTTGAGGAGGTGGGACCCTTTGGATGATGGCGATTTTGTTGGGGTCCACCTGCAATCCTTGTTGAGATATTGCATGACCTAGCACGATCCCTTCAATCATAAAAAATACACATTTTTCCAGACTGAGGGACAAGTTCATCTCAATACACTTGTCTAGAACTTTTCCTAGGTTAGATAAAGCTTCCTGAAAATCAGAGCCATAAGGAGTAAAATCATCCATATATATATCTACTGCATCATGAACTAATTCGGAGAATATACTTAGTACCACTCTTTGGAAAGTGGTTGGAGCATTACACAAACCAAAAGGAATGACCCAGTATGCAAAGGTACCCCAAGGATAAGTGAAAGTGGTCTTATCTTGGTCTTCTGGGCTGATTTGAATCTGATTGTACCCGCTGAACCCATCTAGGAAGGAGAAAAACTTTTTCCCTGCCAGACCATCTAACACTTGATCTATGAACAGTAAAGGAAAATGGTCCTTTTTAGTGGCTTTGTTCAATTCCCGATAGTCGACACAGATTCTCCACTTGCCATTTTTCTTTGGCACTAGCACCAAAGGAGAGACCCATTCACTGTCAGAGATGGGGTAGATGAATCTTGCATCCGGTAATTTTTGCAATTCTTCCTTAACAGTGTCCTTAAGTGTTGGATTCGTCCTCATTTGAGGTTGCCTGATTGGTTTGCAATCTTCCTTAATGTATACATGATGAGTACATAATGAAGGGTGCACTCCCTTCATCTCCTTATATCTCTAGGTGAAGGCATCTAAATGTTTTCTCAATAAGCTGCATAGCTCCTTCTCCTAGGAAGTGGATAGGGACAGATTGATTTTCAAGGTTCTTTCTGGGCCTAACTCTATATTATTAACATGGAGAGAGGTCGGGTTGGCCACACAGAGATCAATTAAGGGGTTGTTTTGGGTTTCTCTAACTATGTTCTCTAATGGTAGGACACTGGGGGGTAGATTCTGAATCAAATTTTCGATCATATCATCCTCATCTTGCAATTTTCCCCCCATGGTGGTTTCTAATGCACAAAATGGTGCAGAATAGACCTCATCCTCATCCTCCTCCTGCAGCTAGAGAGGTAGATCATGTTCTATCAAGGGTTGGGCAAGAGGGTATAGGATTAACTGTTTGGACATATTCCCGTTCTTTATAGTCATGTTCCCAACTCGATAGTTGATGTAGGCATCGGCAGTAGCCAACCAGGGTTTTCCTAGGATGAGAGGATACCTAGTGAGTTTTGCCTTCGGCTGGAGAACTAAGAAATCAACAGGGTACTCCCAAGAATCAATGGAGACCATCACATCTTCCACAATCCCTTCAGGGGTCATAGTGGAGTAGTCTGCTAGATGCAGTACTGTCATGGTCTTCCTCAAGGAGACTTGGAGGTTAAGTTTGAGCATTGTGTCCTTGGTCATCACATTAATGGCAGCTCCCAAATCAATCAAGGTATGTGGGATCATGGTGCCATTGATGTGGACATCAACTACTGGGCTTCCAGGGTCTAGATATTTTAGACAGATTACCTACCCCAACATCAAGTCGGACAGTTGTCCTATGACATTGATGGTTGGGGCATCTCTCTTCTGCCTTCCTGGATGCCTAAAGCCCTTCTCTTTGATCAACCTATTGTAGATAGGCACATATTTTATGGATTGGAGAAGTGGTATCGTTACACATAACTGTTTCAATTCTCCAGAAGTTCAGTTTCTTCTGGGGTAGTCTGTGTTGTCCCAAATAGTCTCTTAGGAAAGGGTGGAATTGCTTTAGGTTCACTTTCCTCTTTATCTTCCTCAACCTCCCTAGGTGGAGGTTGGCTATCTGGGAGAACCTTCCCAGATCACAGGTTAATCTCCTGAACTCCACGGCATAAGTTGGGCATGATGGTTTCCCACTATATACTTGCTGAGCCTATCTGTTGTTCGGGTTCAGGTTCAGCTGGACAAGAATTTGGGGTTTCCTTGGTGGAGCAGAAGGTAGTGGTTGTGGTTGAGTAGGTGGTGGAGGAAAAAGAGTGGGAGGAGAGTTGTACTGGGGCCTCCACCCCTGATGAGATGCATTCCACTGAGGTTGCAGCTGAACATAGGATTGAAATGAATGAGCAGCTAGTTGGGCATGATATTGAGATGGGAAGGACCAAGGAGGAGGCGTGGACTAGGAAAGATAAGCAGGAGGGCCCCAAGAAGGTATGGAAGTGAGTTGGTTGGGGTTGTAGTATGCGTAAGATGTCCCTTGCATCCCCTGCTGGTATGGTCTAGGTCCATGCAGTCTCCTTTGGTTCATGAAATAGAGTGGTCCAGTGGCTCCTTCGGCCCCTTGGTATACAACTTTAAGTTTGGGCAAGGAAGGGAACTTATTTGTAGAATGATATTCTTCACAGACTGAACAAACCTCTATAGAGTTCAAGGGACATTCGTTCCTAGGATGCCTCCTGGTGCATCTATGACAAAAGATGGCCAAAGCCCTCTCTGCTTCCTCTTGTTTTCTTTTGATATGCAAGGTATACATTTGCATGGCAAGATTCTGCAACATCTCACTTTTGAAGTCTTCCAACATGTTTCCAATTTCACCTTTAATGGATGAATTAGAAGAAGAGGTACTGGCTATGGGTTGACTCCCCCTACCTTTATTTCTGGCTGCTCTAGAATGGTTTCTAAAAATAGTCTTTATGTCCTCATAAGATAGTTGGTAGATGTCTCCCCTAGCCAGCAGATGGAGGATGTCTATAAGGTCTTCCAGAATTCCCCTAAGTAGTACCAACTTCAGAGATTTAGGGTCAAGTTTACACCTAGCCATCTTGTAGCTGAGCTGGAACCTCTCTTCATAATCTTGCAAGGATTCATCACTTCCCATGGTCATTCGGAAGATTTCTTCTTTGGTATCTTTTGACCTGTAGTAGTTTTGATATTTGTCATTAAAGGCCTGTTGCTTCTAAGCCTAAGTTGTGATGCTATTGCTAGGTAACCCCATGAACCAGTGTAATGCTGCATCCTTGAGAGTAGAAGGGAATAGTTTCAACTTTTGCTCATCTTCTGCATAATAATAGGTTCGACAGATGACAACAAACTCAAACAAGAAGGTGTCAGGATCTTCTGTAGTCAAACCATGGAAGTGAGGTAGAGCTGAAAGGATTATATTCTTCATTTTGGAGTCCTCATTGGTCTCCCTAATAGGAAAGGTACCCTCTATTCTCTCTCCATTCCCCCTAGCATTTCTGTTTTTAGCCATTCGCCGAGGAGGGATGTTTTCTTCTTCTTCTTCCCCTATAGGTTCTTCAAATATCTCTGGTTGTTCACCTAAAGGTTCTTCTTGATCATTACCACTGAAGAAGAGAGAAGGTTGGCTATGTGAGGTAGTGGGGGTGTAGGGCAAGAATTTTCCTGAGTTATCTCTATTCCTACGAGGCATGAAAGGAAATCTTTTTGGTTGGTTTTTGTTTTTTTCCACACTGATTGTACTTGCAAAACTAAAATGGATTGAACAAAACAAATTGCAACTAACTGAAATGAACTTGCTGAAATGAAATTTGCAGAGCTGAAAAGGAAAGCAAGGAAATGCAAAGACAGAAAGAAATGACTAGTCTACTCTTGCTGAAATGAAATTTGCATAATTGAAAAGGAAAGTAAGGAAATGTAGAAATTGAAAGAAACAACTATTCTAGTTCTGCTGAAATAAACTACTTAGCAGAATGTTACGATAGAAAATAGAAGTAAGTAGTAATCACAAAATACTCTGGTGCTTCCTGGGAAACAGTGCCAAAAAGTGGTGAGCACCAGTATTGCAACAATAATGCTGCAACTCCTGGTTGCCTACTTTACTCTTATCAACCCGGTAGTTCGTAACAAAATTGGAAGTGACGGTACTGTATGCACAAGTACTAGTTCTTACTACAGGCTGTCACTTGGTCAGCTGACACAAGATCACTAGGCTCTCAAGCCAATATCTATGGATTCCAGAAGAAGCTCTATATGTGATGAAAGAAAGGAAAACTTACTCTACAGAGGCTACTCTAATGGCAGAAAGGAAAAAGACTGAAATGTAAAAAAAACCTAGCAAACCCTACTTAACCAACTAATCCTACTTTTGTAGAAAGCACTATAAAAACCATGAAATGAATGCCATTACATACCCAAGGAAGTAAACAACATCTAATCAAGCTATTTATAGAAGTAAATGAGCAAAAAACATCTATTTGGATTTTTATGTATTTTTATACGAAATTGACATGCATGGATTTTATTGTATGTGAAGGTGGAAGCGAATCGGTGGTGTTGAATGTTGGAATTATGACACAAGTTTGGCACTATGGCATAGGTGTTTTTCTTGATGGAAACTCACTCAAAGGGCAGATCATAGTTCAAGCTCTCAGAATGAAAGAAAATGAGGTATATGCAGGTTCGTCTGAACAAAATCGTGTATACATGCGGGATTACTGACCAAAATGAACGTATACGTATGCATGCACTTTCATGCAAAGAAAAGCGCGTACATGTGGGAAATCTTATGTTTGGTCCATGGTATTTAGTCCAACATAGTTGAACCTATGGTTTTGGTCCTTGGTATTGCATCCAAAGTGTTGAACCCAAGTTTGGGTCCCTAGTATTGGTTCTCTATGGTTTTTGACCATGGTTTTAGTAAGGCCGAAGACTATAAAAAGGAGGAGATCAGTTGGTAAAGGTATTAACTGAAGCATTGAATATCTTATGAAGAGCAAGATCTAGAATATTGTCATTGGGTTATGGTGCATAACTAGATCTGAATCAAGGAGGAACCTGAGCGCAAGGAGAAGGATAAGTTCTATTGATGGGTCAAGATCTTAAGGCGGCTTGAAGAGAAGTATCTTTGTGTAATTTTTGATCTGTTATATTTGGCACATGACGTGATCTATAAATATGATAATCTGGGTATAACTGATGTCTGAATAAGTGAAAAGGGTAAATTATCTTTTATAGATCTATACGCAGGTTCATTGCAGCAGAGGTGCGTATACACGCTGGTTCACTAACTTAAAACAACGTATATGCTGTTTGGCCTTAATACAGAAGCGTATGCACGGAGGTTCCACATATTGAAGTAGCATACATCTCATGAAATATGTTTTAGCTGCTTTTGGTTATTGCTGTAGTGTTCTAGGTTTAGAATTGGTGTTTGGTTACTGGTACTGTTTTCTGGTTACAACATTCTAAGAAGTTATTGGTTGATTCAGTATTTTTTTGTACAAAGGAGTTTAGTTAATGCAAATATACTTGATGTTTGATTGATATTCATGGATCCAGTATGAAAATTTATGAAACGTGGTCCCTCGAAGAAAAGAAAAGGTTGTAGCCTTCTGTAGGTCAGCACCTACGTACTAGTACCTCAGCTAGTACAAGAGCTAAGGGGGTTGTAGCTCCCTTCCAGGAGAAGCTGGAGAACGAGAGAAGGTTGTAGCCTTCTGCAGGTAGTAGCATATGTACTCGTATAAGACTGCATCAGTACAAAATCATTGTAAAAGGAAGTTTCTAATTTAAAACAAGATAGAGACAAATTGCAGCAGGTGGTTTTCACCCACATTAGGTTTCCACCTTATATCTTTGTGTCCATGTGTGTGATGATATGTTCTGTTTTACTACTCCTGCTTATGATTAATGAAGTACTGATGGACTGATTAAAGATCAAACAATTAATGAATCTTAAGTTTTCTGATATACGTTGGTTTCTTTAGACATAGTAGCATATGTACGCAGTTTCACATAGCCGAAGTAGCATATACAAATCTGATTGTGAAAAGGAAATTAATTGATTTGATAATACTGATTCACCCCCCCTCTCAGTATTATTTCCAACAATTGGTATCAGATCAGGTCCTTCAGAAGAAGCTTGATCGCTTGAAGGAAGATATATCATCATGAGAAACTACGAAAAAGAAGCATCAATCAGGCCACCAATTTTTGATGGGAGCAACTTTGTCTATTGGAAGGTAAGAATCACTACCTATCTCAATCTCTTGGTATAGAAGTTTGGGATATTGTGGAAATAGGATACACATTTCCATCAACAACTCCTATAGATACGGTTGGTAAGAAGCAGTATGAAACAAATGCAAAGGCTGTCAATACTCTATTAGGGAGCCTATCTCAATCAGAATTTGTCAAGGTTATATAGCTCAAAACCACAAAAGAAATATGGGACAAGATCGTTATGATCTATGAAGGAGATGAAAAGGTAAAACGAGAAAAATTACAAAATCTTATAATTCAATATGAAAATCTCAGAATGCACAATGATGAAAGCGTGGCTAACTATTTCCTACGTATAGATGAGATTGTTAATTGTATGAAAAACTTGGGTGAAGAAATAAAAGAAGTTGTTTTGGTTGAAAAGGTTCTAAGATCTTTGTCTCCTAAGTTTGATTCAAAAGTTTCTGCCATAGAAGAAAAACAGAATCTACAGAGCATTACCATGTCACAGCTGCACGGAATTCTAACTGCTTACGAAATGAGAAAAGGGGGACCATCAAACAGGAGAGAAGCTGCATTCAAAGCCTCAGGAAAAGGAGATTACAATGAGTCAAGAAATATGTCAGAAGAATAGGAAGAATCAAATTTTGTCAAGAACCTTCAACGGGGAACTGGAAGATTCAGAGGTAAGCTACCTTTCAAATGCTTTGCTTGTGGAAGAGTTGGTCATTATGCTGCCAAGTGTCCTCATAAAGATAAACTTGACAAAGGTAAGGAACTAGTTAGATGGAATAGAAAACAGAATGTAAGTAAGAAGAGCTATTATACACATGAAGACAGTGATGGATATTGAAATAGTGATGAAGATGAACAACGTAATGATTATAGACTTTTGATGGCTTTTGAAGATGATGATTTCTTGGATGCTATAGATGAAGAAGGTCTCTATGAATAAATTTCTAAACTCAAAATTTGTTTAGAGGAAAAGGATATGATTATAGATACTCTGACATTCCAACTTGCTGAAAGAGAAAAACACAATGAAAAGTTAGAATGTGAAATTGTGGGACTTAGAAAAGATATTGAGAAATCAAAAGCTCTTAATCTTAGATTTGCTAAGGGATCTGAAACTTTAGATGAGATTATCAAAGTGCAGTGTTCTCCTCTAATCAAGAAAGGCCTTGGATATACTAAAGAAGCGTCTCAAGCACATAAGCAAGCACAGAAGCCATCCACCTCCATAAGTTATCTTGTTGTAGCAAGAAAAAGTGAACAGGTTGATAATTGATAGCAAAAGCATAATGCAGATCACCAAGTAAATTAGGGATAATTTGCTTCAAGAATGAACAAATATTACCAAGTAAATTAGGGGCAATCTACTTCAAGGATGAACAGAAACTTCAACCAACCACAGGTAAATCATTCTCAACTTGCTCAAGAATGGATGTTAATGGAAACTACAATCATTTGGTTGGTAGGTTTGATAATCCCAGAAATTTCTTCAATGGCCAATGTTTCTCTTGTC
Source organism: Pinus tabuliformis (assembly GCA_031772625.1). Taxonomy (NCBI): domain Eukaryota; kingdom Viridiplantae; phylum Streptophyta; class Pinopsida; order Pinales; family Pinaceae; genus Pinus; species Pinus tabuliformis. Next base: position 1,340,953,476 of record CM062804.1, on the reverse strand, counting down.
ATAACTTTGGTCACAAAGCTACTCAATGTGTTGCCTACAAGACCATCATGACCAGAGAAGCTCAAAAACAAAGCTGTATGATTGGGATCATGAAAAGGACCTACAATAACTTTTCTGCTCTTGAGAATGAAGTAGAATGTTCTATTTGTAACAACTTTGGTCATGAAGATTCTGAATGCAGGAGTAGGTTTCGGCAAACAACTCAGAAGGAGCAAGTTTCATTGAATTCTAAAACATGGAGAAAGAAAGAATCACAACCAGAAAGATGTGGGATAGACTTATATGCGGAAGGACAAGAAAATCAGTGGTACATCGACAGTGGATGCTCGAAACATATGACAGGTGATAAAGAAAAACTTCAGTCATATAGTGCCTCAGAAAAGGAAAAGAAGGTCTCATTTGGAAATGACACCCCTGCACTCATAAAGGGTAAAGGTTTTGTGCTTTTGAGAGAAAAGGTCAAGGCTAGAAATGTTATGTATGTTGATGGCTTAAAGCATAATCTATTGAGTGTTAGTCAAATGTGTGATCAAGGAAATTAAGTAATATTCCGATCAAATGGATGCATTGTTCGTGATCTTGATACAGGAGAAATAGTGATCAAAGGCATAAGAACTCCAAATAATTTATACATACTCAAGGGAGGAAAACAACAATGCTATATAAGCATGAATTATGAACACTAGCTATGGCACAGAAGATTAGGGCATCTAAGCTTCTCTTAGATAAGGAAAACATGCAAATATCAGGCGGTTCGTGATCTCCCTGACATCATAATTCCAGACAATACAATATGCAAATCATGTCAGTTTGGTAAGAAAACTAGAACTAATTTTCCTGAGAAGGAAGGATCAGCTAGCAGGCCACTTGAACTTGTCCATACTGATGTATGTGGTCCATCTAGGAAAAGGTCACCTCGAAGAGAAGAATATTTTATATTGTTCATTGATGAATTTTCCAGGATGTGTTGGATAGGACTTATGAAGCATCAAGACGAAGCTTTCAATAAGTTCAAAGAATTCAAAGCCTTGGTTGAAAACGAGTTAGATTGGAAAAATCAAATGCCTCAGGTCTCATCGAGGAGGGGAATTTACCTCGGATGAATTTTTCAATTTTTGTGAAGAACATGGAATAAGAAGGGAATTCTCTACTGCAAGGACCCCTCAGCAAAATGGAGTAGTGGAAAGGATGAACAGAACGGTTCAACAAATGGCTCGTGCTATGCTTGATGAGTCTGGAACTCCCGCAACCTTTTGGGGTGAAGCCACATTTGCTGCAGTTAATATTCTCAACAAGACAAATGTTCGGGTAAACAACACTCACACTCCTCATGAACTTTGGTATGGTAAGACTCCCACAGTTAAATACTTCAAAAATTTTGGAAGCAAATGCTACATCAAAAAGACTGATGAAAACCTTGGCAAGTTTGAACCTAGAGCAGATGAAGGCATTCTCCTTGGTTACTCTCCTCACAGTAAAGCATATAAGTGTTACAATAAAAGACTTGGAAAGATTGTTGAAAGTATTGATGTAGTGGTTGATGAAGAAGGGAACACTCCTAGGAAAGTAAAATCTGAAGATTTCGAAAATTATGAATACTATCCTTCAACATTAAATAAAATTCATGATGAAGAAGAAACCCATGAGGCACCAGAAGAACTGATAAGAATAGAAGAAAAGAATCCATCCAAGTACATTCAAAAGAATCATCCAGAAACCCAAATTTTGGGGCAAAAGAAGGAAGGTGTACAAACAAGAAGAACCATTTCAGAAGCTTCAAGTTATCTAGCATTACTCTCCACTGAACCACAAATGTAAGAGAGACATGCAAAGATGAATGCTGGGTAATGGCCATGGAGGAAGAACTTGAGCAGATTGAAAAGAATAACACTCGGGAGTTGGTTCCTAGACCAAAAGATAAGAATGGCATAGGAACAAAATGGATATTCAAAAATAAGCTAAATGAAAATGGAGATGTGATTAGAAACAAGGCTAGACTTGTTTGTAAAGGGTATGCTAAAAAAGAAGGTAAAGACTTTGAAGAAACTTTTGCACCAGTTGCTAGACTTGAGGCCATAAGAATGTTCCTTGCTCTTTCTAGCTTTCAGAAGTTCAAAGTATTTCAAATGGATGTGAAGTCTACCTTCCTGAATGGAGACTTGGATGAGGAAGTATATATTGAGCAACCAGATGGGTTTATTCTTGGAAATGATCCAAAACTTGTATGCAAACTCAAAAAGGCTCTCTATGGCCTTAAACAGGCTCCAAGGGCTTGGTATTATTGGTTGGATAAGTACCTCCATCAACAAGGTTTTACAAAAGGATCAACAGATAGCAATCTATATATAAAAATGGACAATGATAAGCTACTAATACTTGTTGTGTATGTTGATGATATCATCTTTGGTAGCAATGAAGAAGACATGAGTCAAAATTTTGCCTTGGTGATGCAAAAAGAGTTTGAAATGTCCATGCTTAGTGAGTTCACATATTTTCTTGGTTTACAAGTCCAACAAAACAAAGACGGTAGCTTTATATCACAAACCAAGTATCTCAAGCAGATCTTGAAGAAATATGGGATGGAGGATTCGAAACCAGTATGTACCCCTATGGTAATAGGATGCAGCCTCACCGCAAATGATGAATCAACAGTAGTGCATCAACCAACCTATAGATCCATGATTTGTAGTTTTCTCTATCTAACAGGTACCCGACCAGACATTATGCATGCAGTGGGAATAATTGGAAGGTTCCAGGCAAATCCAAAGGAAACTTATCTTCAGGCAATTAAGAGAATTTTCAAGTATCTTCAAGGAACTCAAAACTATGGCTTATGGTATCCTAGAAGTACAGATCTCACACTTCATGCATATACAGATGCAGATTGGTCAGGAAGCGTGGATGACAGAAAAAGCACTAGTGGTGGTGCATTCTTCATGGGTCCTATATTAGTATCTTGGTCCAACAAGAAACAGAGTTCAATTGCATTATCTACAACTGAAGCAGAATATGTAGCTGCTGCATCTTGCGGCACAAAACTCCTTTGTATGATGCAAACATTGCAAGACCTACAAATCACTTGTACTCCACCTGTCTCCATTTCTTGTGATAATACAAGTGCAATCAGTATTTCAAAGAATCCTATCATGCATTCAAAGACTAAGCACATACCTATCAAATATCATTTTCTCCAGGAACAAGTGCTTGAACAAAAGGTCAAATTAGAGTATGTTCCCTCCAAGGAGCAAGTTGCTGATATACTCACGAAACCACTGCCCAGGGAAACATTTGAATACCTTAGACAGAAGCTGGGAGTAGTCGATGCATCATCTTGCTATTGAAACTTGTCTGTTTCAAAGAAAAGTGGGTGTACGCGAGTTTCATGAGGAGGATCCATGTACATACGCCAGTTTATGTGGGCATAGTCACGTATATGTTGATTTGAAGACAAATAGTGGGCCAGGCTCAGGATGAAAGGAGTCCGATATGGGTCTGACAGAGACCATCTGGCATAGGTTTAGGGGGAGCATATATATATTCTTCTAATAATGCATTGTTGGCATTATCCAAGAAGATCTTGGTTCAAAGATCACAATGTTTTGGTTTCAGGGGGAACAAGTGCAAAAGGAGAACATGGTTGCTGGTCTGAATGATGATTGACAAATGCTGCTGATGATAGTTGTTGATAACTATCATAGTCTGGTTATAGATATTTCGTCTCTATCTCATGTATTTCTCTTCTTATCAAGGTTATGTAACGGCCTATCTCGGTTTCCCCACTATGCCTGGGATGGATGAAGTAATGTTCTTGTTTTTATCATGGGTAAATGCTTGGTGTATCCCCACTTGGTTGGGTAGATGAGTCAATCCCCACTTGGTTGGGAGATGGATGTATGTATGAGTCTTTGGTGGTAGGAAGGTCATTTATAATGTATAAAGTCATGTTTGTTTTGTAGAACATCTTCTTGTAGACCTTTCCTACAGTCAGGGGAAGCTTGGACATCACAACAGAGCAATGAATTCAACATGTATTCAGGGGGAGCATAACCCTTTGCCCTTGATGTCAAAGGGGGAGAATGATTTTGAGTGACTTGGGGTTGCCATCAAGTCCAAAAGGGGAGATTATTGGCATTATGACATAGGTTTGGCACTATGGCATAGGTGTTGTCCTTGATGGCAACTCACTCAAAGGGCAGATCATAGTTCATGCTCTCAGAATGAAATAAAATGAGGTATACGCAGGTTCCTCTTAACAAAATCACGTATACACGCGGGATTACCGACCAAAATGAGCGTATAGGTATGCACGCACTTTCATGCAAAGAAAAGCGCGTACATGTGGGAAATATTATGTTTGGTCCATGATATTTAGTCCGACATATTTGAACCTATGGTTTTGGTCCTTGGTATTGCATCCAAAGTGTTGAACCCAGGTTTTGGGTCCCTAGTATTAGTTCTCTATGGTTTTGGACCATGGTTTGAGTAAGGCCTAAGACTATAAAAAGGATGAGATCATTTGGTAAAGGTATTAACTGAAGCATTGAATATCTTATGAAGAGCAATATCTAGAATACTGTCACTGGGTTATGGTGCATAACTAGATCTGAATCAAGGAGGAACCTGAGCACAAGGAGAAGGATAAGTTCTATTGATGGGTCAAGATCTTAAGGGGGCTTGAAGAGAAGTATCTTTGTGTAATTTTTTGATATGTCATATTTGGCACATGACGCGATCTATAAATATGATAATCTGGGTATAACTGATATCTCAATAAGTGAAAAGGGTAAATTATCTTTTATAGATTTGTACGCAGGTTTAGCGTAGCAGAGGCACATATACACATTGGTTCACTAACTTAAAACAATATATACGTTGTTTGGCCTTAATACAGAAGCGCATGCATGCAGGTTCCACATATTGAAGTAGCATAAATCTCATGAAATATGTTTTAGCTGCTTCTGGTTATTGCTGCAATGTTCTGGGTTCAAAATTGGTGTTTGGTTACTGGTACTGTTTTCTGGTTACAACATTCTAAGAAGTTATTGGTTGATTCAATATTTGTTTGTACAAAGGAGTTTAGTTAATGCAGATATACTTGATGTTTGATTCATATTCATGGATCCAGTTTGAAAATTTATGAAACGTGGTCCCTGGAAGAAAAGAAAAGGTTGTAGCCTTCTGTAGGTCAGCACCTACGTACTAGTACCTCAGCTAGTACAAGAGCGAAGGGGGTTGTAGCTCCCTTCCAGGAGAAGCTGGAGAACGAGAGATGGTTGTAGCCTTCTGTAGGTAGCAGCATGCATACTGGTATAAGACTGCACCAGTACAAAATCATTGTAAAAGGAAGTTTCTAATTTAAAACAAGATAGAAACAAATTGCAGCAGGTGGTTTTCACCCACACTGAGTTTCCACCTTATATCTTTGTGTCCATGTGTGTGATGATCTGTTCTGTTTTACTGCTCCTGCTTATGATTAATGAAGTATTGATGCACTGATTAAAGATCAAACAATTAATGAATCTTAAGTTTTCTGATATACGCTGGTTTCTTTAGACATAGTAGCGTATATACGCAGTTTCACATAGCTGAAGTAGCGTATACAAATCTGATTGTGAAAAGGAAATTAATTGATTTGATAATACTGATTCACCCCCCCTCTCAGAATTATTTCCAACATTGAAGGGCCACTTTGGGTTTGAGGAGATGTTGGATGGTGTAGATGGGTCCTAGGAGGTCTCGAGTGGCCTTCTGGAGGCTTTTTCCACACTCGGCCTTCAAAAGAAAGCCTACAGGAAAATCTACAGGAGGACACAAGGGATCTATAGGAGGATGCCGAGAGCAGTTTTGAAGGTTTTGAGGGTGTGAGAGTGGGTGGAATAGGTAGATGAAGGTTGGGATGATGTGTTAGGGTGCCTAAGGTCCACCAAGAATCACTAGGAGAGGGAAAGATGATTGGGAGAGAGGAATAAGTCCTATGGAAAACGTAGAAAACTAAGGCAGATTTGAGGTGCACTTTGGGTGACTTGTAGGGCATGTAACAAAGAGAGAATGTGATGATTGAAGGCTGACCTGTTGTGAGAAGAGATCTGCTGCAAAATAACTGACAGCCAACCAATAAGATCAAGCAAGCAAGGAAGTGAGCATATCTAAAAAACAAAATTTTGCATCAAGCTAGTCTAAACTATGATTTATGGAAGTGAATGTTGAGCAATGCTACAAGAAAATAAAGCATGGAAGAAGGCTTATTGCAAATATATAAATGAGCATGGTGGAAGAGATCTAAAGCAAAGCATTAACCTTCTAACAAACTACAAACAACAAAAATCCTATGGAGAAGGAAAATCTGTGTTTTTGGGGTAGGAAGAGGGTCTTTGCCTCAATTCATAGTCCCAAAGGGAGGAAAATAGGCCAAGGCACTGCTGCTAGCCTTTTGAATCTTCTTTCTATCACTGGTTAACCTGCTATAGAAAACACAAATGAAAGCAAACTACTAAACCATCAAAAACAACCTATTCTTAACCAAGAAAGAAATTCATCTAACAACAACTAATCCATAAAATGAAACAAAGCATATAAATACAAACAAAAAGGAGCTTGGCTACTTGGATTGGGCCCTAACCCAAGATCTTCAGGCCTCTGAGGTAACTCAGTACTAGCTCAAAAAGGATCTCATCTTTATTATCAAAATAGTAATAGGATTACATGAAACTGTCCACCAAAGTAACCTTGAAGTTGAGCAGAGTTTTATAATAGAAAAAGTACAACAAAAATTTGAAAAAAAATTGACCCTAGTGAGGCCCTGGGCCTCTCTACTTATATAATTGAAGCTGCCAACAACTTCCTTAAAATCAAGGAGGCTTGGCTCCCAAAACTCGAGATAAACATAAGTTATCCTCCACTTGTCGGCTACCTCCTAGTGCATTGATTTGGTTGTTTGTACTCCGAGCTGCATGAAGGGGAATTTGAAGTGGGGAGTAATAAATGAGGGGTATTCCCTCCTATAAATCCTCTCCTTTGTCCACTTCAAATTATTGCTGCCAATTGTCCATCGAATCTTTGAATTTGTCTTTAAATTAAAAAAAAATCTACATTAAACACATATTAGACCTCATGGCATCATAACTAACTCAACTCACTCCATAAGCATAAATATAATTAAAAAACATGCAATAAGCTAAGGGAATGGTTGATTTAACTATGTTAGGAGGCAAAATGAGCCCATATAATTACCCATTTATGGGGTTCATCAAGGACCACGATTTGAATAAATGACATCGTGCTCAAACAAGGAACAATTTTGTTACAAGACAATGCAAATAAACCTAATTTAATTTAGGATCCTTCACAAAGATGCATAGACGATTCGAGGTAATTTGAAATTCCTAGATTGGTTACAATTGTCGAAGTTTCCATATTTAGAAATATATCAATTAAATCTTCATTTGATAGTTTCCTTTAAAATGCTGATGTAATTGAACTTAGAGAGAGGGATGTAATGTTTTGTTGTTATTAATGTTACAGAATCTGTTTCGAAGAATTTAAGACAATGTATGACTATTCTTAAGATCTAAATCAAATAGATCTCGACATATCTTACTGTGAGTCATAACGCTTATGTTTTGATCTCCATTTTAATGTAGTAGATTATCATGCTCCACGCGTGGGAGGGCCCACCACCTTTGCAAATAAGCTTGATTAATAGGTAGGATAATTAGGTGTGCGCGATTTCATAGTACAAGCTTTTGATGAGTTATAGTTGCAAATATTAATGTTTATTGTGTGATTTTATAGTATATGTGGTTAAATTTTTAAGAATTTATTTCTCATTGCATTACAAATCGAATGATTGAAGGATGGTTTTCTTGAGTTTGCAGATTTCCAATTCATTACATAGTCCATGCTCATGTTTTAATACAAATTCATACTTAGTTCCTTTTATTAAATCGAGTATATTCACATTTGTAATTGGAGCATTCACAATATAGGAACATAAATGATTTCTGAGTTTATATGGAACAATTTCTGTACGCTTATGTATATCAACTATGAGGTATGGCATGGGTTTAAATATGGATTTCCTCCTGCGTGTTCAAGTGATTGATTTATGATTTGGAGATTAGTTGAGTGAATGATTTATGGTTTGAAGGGTATTGTCCGCAGTTGCAAACGAATTTGTGCTTGGTAACAATAGGTACTTTGTTCTTCGTTTTCGTAATTTGAATTGTGTGATTTAATTCCAACAGTGTGATTTCATTCAAGCATTCCTAGTGTGATTTAATTCAAGCTGTGATATTTATTTCAAAGCATTGGGATTTAATTCAAGTTGTGTGATTTATTTCAAGCACTGTTATTTAATTCAAGAAGTGATTGTTTAGTTCACGCTGTGTGATTGATTTCAAGAATTGTGATTTAATTCAATAAGTGTGATTTAATTTAGAGCATTTCCAGTATGAATTGATTCAAGTTATAAAATAATATTGATTTGAGTCATTTAGATACCACATGATAATTTAGTTTTATTCGAAGATGATAGGATAATTTTGATTTCCATTTCAAGTACAGTAGCATAGGGATTGATTTCATACCAGTGTGACAATAGTTCAATTTCATTTATAAACTCAGATAATTTCATTGAAATCTTGTTTTCCTTTAAGCTTCAATAGATTGATTTAAGTTGATTTCATAATTAACATGTTAGCGTGGTTTCATTGTAGTTAAATTTTACTTCCATTGAAATTAAGTTTGATTGATTTAGATTGAGATTAAAATTGTTTATTTGCATTCTGTACTTAATTCAGCAATAGGAATTTGATATTAATTTAAGTTAGATGCTTTGATCCTGCGTTACTTTCACTTGCGTCTCGAAGCATAAAAGTCCCAGATTGATAATTTAATGTTGGAATTATTACACATATAATTTCGCCAATATTTTTGGCATTGTTTTCAGGGAGGTGCTAAAGGGATTAGAGCTTAGTTTCTTTCACAAGTTTTTTGTGTGATCTTAGTTGCAGGGAAATAAGAGGGTGGAGAGTGTATGGTAAGATGTGAGTGATGAGCCATGCATCCACTATTGTGGGGTTCCTTCAATGTTTGGTTGTCCAAATAAGCAAGTTTGGTGTGTTTTATTGCAATTAGCAGTTTTTAATTCATTTAGGTTAAAATTTCAAACCTCTTTAAAGATAAAACATTTTTGGGGTGTTGTAAGAACCCCTTTGTACTAATCCTTTTTGCAATATAGGGATCATAAAACAATAGGAGAAATTCAAAGAATGATTGAGAGCTTGAAGAATGTCCCTTGAAGTACTTTCTCAAATCCTAGTAGTAGCTGAGATATATGCCTCTCAGGAAGAGTTCATCTTCACCACATTCAAGAAATTATCTGTCACTGCACAGCTAGAAGAGGATTTGGAAATCTCACTTGGTTCCTCTTTCCTGTCTACAAAGGAGATTGAGAAACCATGTACCAAATCTGATGGGGAGCATCCAACTAAACCTGAGATCGAAGAACCTTCACCATGCCCAGTAGCAAGCCTTGTATGCATTATGAAGACCAATTATCCAAGTTTTCCTGGCATGACTGAGGAGGACTTTCATAGTGGTCCAACTGAAGAAATCAACCAATACCACCATGATTACATCGAGCATTGGTTCCAGATCACAATCCAGTCAAAGTACTACTCTCATCTTCAAATACTCTCTGTATCACATCTTTCAAAGCTATTGATTTCTCATTCTCTTGTACATTCTAAATCTTATATGTTAAATTTGAGCATGAATATATCCTTGTACCTGATTGACACATGGCTTCAATGGAATTTATCTTTCACTTGAAGGATGACATGTTTTCTCCAATATAGTAGGAAAGTTGGTATTCTAAATAAATAAATGAAAATAGTAAAGAGAAAAATAAGTACTTTTGTGAAAACCAGTTTGTCTGGCACAATTTGGCAAGGACTTTGCTTGAAAACCAAGTAACTGGTGAGAAAATTTCCCAATAAAGTTTGTAAAGTTGTATGAGTTCTTCAAATAATGTATTTTTCAAGTCATTATGTTTTTACTTGAGTTGGGTGATGTGGGATTCCTTAAGGCCCACTGCCGACAATCCTTATCCCATCGACATCAACACATTATCTGGGATTAGGTTTAGGGTTAGGGTTAGATAAGGCACCTGGGAGCCTGCATGCCTTAATGGTAAGTATCCTTGTCATCTACTAAGGAAATACATCATTGTTCTTTGTGGATGAATTCTGCAATCCATTCTACTTTGACAAATCTATTCATGGCTAGTATAATCTACTTAGTGCCTTGATTCCCATTGGAATCAAAGGTGGGATATCTCGCATTGGTTAACGACTTCCTCAATGGTCGGTAATCCAATGGTTCTTGATTATGTTCGACATCGACACTATTTATTTACATATGCAAGATTGCACAATGGTGTGTAGCGGTTGAATACTATACAGTTTTTTGATCTCAACACAGATTTGCAGTAGTTTGGTTCTTTGTATCATCATTTTCATTGTCATTTGTAGTAACAGTCACCTTTTCTCAGTGTTTGGGGACATATAACTCCTTAGGAATGGGGGAAAAGGGGACCTTCAGTTCATCGTTCTGCTCTTTAGTTCAGCCTTCTTACTTCTTCAGTAGGTTATATTAGCAGTTAGATCAGCTCCATACATTCCATCCGCTGCTTTAGCCTGCAATTATCATCACGATAAAGGTAAAATATGAGGTAAATTTGGCTTAATACTATTTAATTCATTAGAGATTTAAGAAATCTTTGATCATTAACCACCACATAATCAATATATTATTTTTTCCATATACCCTCCATTTGAAAATTCCTCATTCATAATAGAACGCATACTACTCTAATAAGGTCGTAATCATGAAAAGAAAAGTCTATTGGTTCATGTAAACAAAAGTAGTAACTATAGTGCCTTACCCTCCTACATTCACACATATTGTAAGTTGAATGTATCTAATAGAGGATGAAGTCATTGTTGCCTTTCATAAAGGAACCATCCATAAGCATTGGCCTCACAAAAATAGAGTATGAAAGAACCTATCTCCATCACCACGTCATCTCCTCCACCATTTCAATTGCCACCTATCATCTCATTCATCATTTCCTCCTAACATATCTATTGTTTATCCTCAATTTGTATCGGTCTCAAAATAAAATCTATGGCATTCAAATAAGATGGTGTTGCTCCACAAGAACCAACACCCTCAAATCTTCACGCAGTGTTGCTCCACAAAAACCAACCTTGCCCAAAGTCACGATGCCATAAAATCTCTATACGAGCAAAGTACTTGTTTGCATGAGGAAATGAAAATGCTTAGGCATGGGGGGGATTTTTGGCCTTCAATATTCCCATGTTTGCATCATACAATACCACCATTCATAACCTATATTCATGTACTTATAGCACATTTCGTACCATAATTCCATAACTTACTGCCAAATACATATCTTACACTCTATGGTTGGTTATCATTAGTTTTCTTAACTCTTCTATGATTAAAGATGATTTTTCTATGATTTTATAATGACGGTTTTGCTAAGTTCCTTTTTCACAGGGTTCCATTGCCAAAATTCTTCACAAGTCAGTTAAACTAGTTACTACAAGGTTGAGTATGGAATGAAATTGTTGTAGGTGAAAATATGAAGTTTGTGATAAAATGATAAATAATCTCAAAATTTTGAGACTTGAATCGTGCTCAAAATAACCTCTTTCATATAATCTAGAAACTGTTCGGGAAAATTCACCACCAAAAGGAAGTTAGGGTCAAAACAATTCTTAAGTACAGAATTGTTGAACGTGAACGGTTTTGGTTCTGAATGGGTCAACCATGTGGAGGACCACAATTTGGATAAATCACTTCATTGTCAAACAAGGAACAAGTTTGTTACAATACAATGCAACTCATCCTAATTTAATTTAGGATCCTTCACGAAGATGCATAGACGATTTGAAGTAATTTGAAATGCCCAGATTGGTTACAGTTGTTGAAGTTGCCATAGTTAGAAATATGTCGATTACATCTACATTTGATAGCTTCCTTTAAAAGTATGATGTAATTGAACTCAAGGAGAGGGATATAATGTTATGTTGTTATTAATGTTACAAACTCTGTTTCGAAGGATTTAAGACGATGCATGGTTGTTCTTAGGCTATAAATCAAATCAATTGTGGCATATCTTACTGTGAGTCATAAAGTTTATGTTTTTATCTCCATGGTACTGCAGTATATTAGCTTGCTCCAGGGATGGGAGGGCCCACCACCTATGGAAATAAAATTTATTAATAGGTAGGATAATTAGGTGTGTGCGATTTCATAGTATAAGCTTTTGTTGAGTTATAGTTGCAAACTTTAATGTTTCTTATGTGATTTCATAGTATGTGTGGTTCAGTTTTCAAGCATTTAGTTATCGTTGCATTACAAATCGAATGATTGAAGGATCATTTTCCTAAGTTTGTAGATTTCCAATTCATTACATAGTTCATGCTCATGTTTTAATACATAGTCATACTCTGTTCCTTTTATTAAATCTGAGTATATTCACATTTGTAATTGGAGCATTCACGATATAGGAACATAGACGATTTCTTTGTTTATATGGAATGATTTCTCTATGATTATGTAAATCAACTATGATGTATGGCATGTGTTTGAATATGGATTTCATCATGTGAGTTCGAATGACTGATTTATGATTTGGAGATTAGTTGATTGAATGATTTATGGTTTGAAGGGTATTGACTACAGTTGCAAATGAATTCATGCCTGGTAATAATAGGTATTGTGTTCCTCATTTTTGCAATTTGAATTGTGTGATTTATGTTCAGAATGCAACAAGATGATGGAGCTTAGTGGAAAGAAGTCACCTTCACTAAGTGGGCCTGCAGGCTATTTTGGCGAAAAGTCTATTTTTAGACATATGGATCATGGTCTATGAGTTGCAGGATGCTATTTGTGGATGATTGGTCATGTTGGTAAAAATAGATGGACTTGTATTTTTAGACATATGGGCGGTTTCTATTTTTAGACTACTAGGCTAAAAATAGAACAGTCGAATATTATTAGCTCATAATAATATTATTAGCAGAATACACTAGTGATGAGTAATGTGAATTAATTGTTAAATTAATTCACTAATTATTAACTCATAAAGCAACTAAAGAATACATCGGTTAACTCAGTGCATGGACAGTTCAGTGGAGATAGGTGGTAGAGGTTGAGATTGCTATCAGTTATGACTATAGTTGTGCATGAGATCTTGCACAATCAATGGGATTGAGTAATGCCAATGAGGATTGCATGGTTCAGCCAAGGAAATATGAGTTTGCTTAAGCCATTCATCATTATTCTCATGCAGGATTGCGTAGTGGAGGCAAGCAAAGCAATGGAAGAGATTTGAACCTGTGATTGATTCAGATTTGAGCTAGTTTTGTGTGTAATAGGTGGAGATAGTACTGAGTACTTGTGAGGAGTATTGTACTATGTATTGTTACATGTTCTCAATCATTATAATATACAGATAGTATGGGTTTTTCAGCTGTATGCTTTCCCCGGGTTACATACTGTGTTAATGTGTGCATGAGATTGATGTTTCATTGTTTTTAATGCTGCTAAATTGATGATCAACGTAGAGGAGGTTATGTATTATGCATGTATTCCGCAATAGTGTATAATCGGGATAATCTCTGTGAATAAGTGTCAAATTATTCAAAATTTCTACATGGTATCGAAGCTTTTGATCATCAGATCTATTATTCAGAAAGTGTTTACATTTTATTTCTTCAGGCAGAGTCTGTAATCGGGCCAGGTAGCCTCTGGATTCATCCTTCCTTTGGAAGGTGAGATATCTGGTAAAAGCCCATACAGTCAATCTCTATATGAGAAATAATTTGTTCTCACGAATTTTAGATCAGAAGCGGTTGAGTTTTGAGCTGGTGGAATTCAAATTTGCAGCAGTGTTTTCTTGGTGTCAAAGTTGCAATGTCTTTCAACGGATTGCGATTGGAGTATGCTCTTGAGGGTAGCTCGAATTATATTGCATGAAAAGACAAGATGGAGGTGGTGTTAGATGATAATGGGCTGAAGGAGTTCATAGAGGTTTAGGTCCCAAAGCCTACTGATACTACGCAAGTTGAGGCTTGGCAAAAGAAAACAACAAAGTGTCGAAGGATTCTGTTGGAGGGCGTGAAGGATCACATTGTGTCCAGCCTGCATGGAAAGGTTTCTCCATACTTGATGTGGAAAGCGTTGATAGATCTATTCTAAAGCAAGAGTGATCAGAGGAAGCTGGTGCTCAAGGATAAACTCAGAAACATTAAGTGCGAGAAGGGAGACAGTATGCCCAAGTATCTCACGAAGTTCACTCAGTGCAAGGATGAGCTGGGAAGTGTGGGGGTGACTGTCAATGATGAGGGCTTGGTGAGCTTGGATCTCCTTGGTCTTTTGAAGAGTTGGAATTCCTATTAGGACTCTATCAATGGTCGGGAGAAATTTCTAGGATGGGAGAGACTTTGGTCAGATCTTGTGTAGGAGGAGATTAGGCGGAATACCAGGGATGGATCTTCATCAACGGAACCTGATGAAGAAAATTGCGCTTTGGCTGCCAAAGCAAAGAAGGGGAAGAAAAAGAAAGCTTCTCATTCCGGTGCAAAAGGCTAGAAGCAGAAAATGTCCAAGGTGAAGTGCTTTCACTGTCACCAGCACGGACACTATGCCACAAATTGTCCGCAGAAGAAGAAAAACAAGCAAGTTGCTGGATCTGCAGTAGGAGAGGCCTTAGCCTCATAGTTTGAGCTTGATTTTTCACTGATCGCATGCTTGGTATCAAGTGTGATGGGATCGGTGTGGTTCTTGGATAGTGGTGCATCTTTTCACATGACAAGAGATCGAGATTTTTTTTTTGATTTGGAGGAGAAAGATCTTGCAGTGCACATCGAGATGGGCGATGATGGTAGATACAATGCGACCGATATCAGTACCATTTCCTTTGAGAGGGAGTCTGGGAAACCCTTCGTATTGAAGGAAGTGATGCATGTTCCAGGATTGAAGAAGAATCTTATCTCTGTGGCGATGTTAGAAGACAAGGGATATGATGTTGTTTTCAGCGAGGGAAAGGCTTTCCTGCGCAGTAAGAGAATTGGAGAAACTCGGAAGATAGGGGTTCGCGTCAGGAACCTTTATCAGTTGCATGTAGATGGTCGTGCAGCAATGGCATGCAAGGAAGAAGGATTGGTGAGCCGGGATGATGGCGAGCTGTGGCACAAGAGATTGGGTCACCTTCACCATGGAGCCTTGAAGATACTACAGCAGATTACTACAAGGCTTCCTAAAGGCACTCTTGCGTAGTCAGATCAGTGCAAGGGGTGTACTTTGGGAAAATTTGTGAAAGCCACCTTTCACAAGAAGGATAGTCATGCCACGATGATCCTTGAGAGAATTCACACAGATGTGTGTGGACCTTTCTCAGTAGCTTCGATAGAAAAGCATAGGCATTATGTGATCTTTGTTGAAGATTTCTATCGAAAGCGCTGGATCTTCTTCATGCAGAAGAAGAGCGAGACATACTCAAAGTTCTGTGAGCTCAAAGCACTGGTCGAGAAGGAGTCAAGGAAGAAGGTGAAGGCTCTTAGGAGCGACAATGGCGGTGAATACATCTCTGGCGAGTTCAAGGACTTCTGCAGCGCAGAAGGGATTCGAAGAGAGCTCATAGCTCCCCATAACCCACAACAGAACGGGGTTGCTAAGCAGAAGAAGAGAATGATCGTGGGTGCTGCACAGGCAATGTTGCATGATCAGGGCCTACCCCTTCACTTATGGGCGGAAGCATGCAATACTGAAGTATATGTGCAGAACCATTGTCCTCACAAGATACTTGGCATGAGTACACCCGAGGAGGCTTATTCTGGTAAGAAGCCTGATCTTTCTCATTTGAGGATTTTTGGTGCTAATGTTTACATGAATGTGATGAAGGATTCCAGGAAGAATCTGGAGCTGACCATAGAGGTTGGGATATTTGTGGGGTACACTGATACACCCCACAACTATCGTGTGTATTTGCCAGACAGTCGCAAGACTGTTGTGCGACGGGATATAAAATTTCAGGAGGAGAAAGCCATGAAGTGTTCACTTGAGAGGGAGCCACACTTGCATGCAGATGAGGAGCTATTAGTTCCTAAAGATGAGCTTCAAGATGTGGATCAGCCACAGGATGAAGTTCATGGAGTGGAAGAGACCACTCATGCAATGCTAACCATCAGAGGGTGAAAGCACTTGATAGAAGCTGAGTGACTGGCTCAAGATGTAGAGAAGGTTGTAGGACCACCTACAGCTCAACGTAGACAGAGACAGTCACCTGATTGGTACACTGGACACATGGCTCTTGTGAGAAAATGTGTTGTGACTAAGCCAGCCTCTTTCGAGGAAGCTGTGGAGGATCTCGCATGGGTAGATGCCATGGTGGAAGAGTATGATTCGATTGTCAGAAACAGTGCATGGGAGATTGTCCCAAGACTGGAAGGGAAACAGTGGTGGGTTCGAGATGGATCTACAAAGTTAATCAGGCAACTGACGGGAGTGTGGAGAAGTACAAGGCAATATTTGTTGCCCGAGGCTTTTCACAGATAGAGGGGATCGATTACGAGGAGACCTTTGCACCTGTCGCAAGGTATTCTTCCATACGGACGATTCTTGCTCTCTCAGCGTAGATGGGGTGGCACATTCATCAGATGGATGTGAAGACTGCGTTCCTCAATAAAGTCATTGAGGAGGAGGTGTACATAGAGTAGCTTGAAGGTTTCGAGATCTTCAACAGTGAGTCGCATGTGTGTAGGCTCAGGAGAGTGCTGTATGGGTTGAAACAAGCACCACGTGCTTGGTACACATGGATAGACAGTTATTTCACCGGACTTGGATTCTCCAAGAGTAAGGCGGATCCTAACCTATATCAGATTGTGGTGGAGGGTAAGTTTCTTATCATTGTACTTTATGTAGATGATTTGATTCTAACAGGTGATGAGCTGTTGATACTTTCATGCAAGGATGATCTTGCTAAGGAGTTTGAGATGAAGGACTTGGACCTCCTTCATTATTTCCTGGGATTGGAAATTTGGCAGCGCGGTGATGGACTATTTGTTTCTCAGGGTAAGTATGCTCGGGAGATACTAGAGAAGTTCAACATGCATGGCTGCAAGCCTGTTGATACTCCTCTTCCTCGAGGTTGGAGGAAGGAGGATGCTACTTTGGCGGAGGTAGTGGATGCCACTGTTTATCAACAGTTGGTGGGGTCTCTTATGTATCTTGTCAATACATGACCCGATATATGCTATGCTGTTAACCAACTTTCACAAGCTATGGTTAAGCCAACCAAGCTCTTCTGGAAGGTAGGCAAACATGTATTGCGTTATCTTAGAGGCACATCGGGATGTGGATTGTGGTACATACAGGAGGATGAGGTGAAGCTATGTGGCTTCACAGATGCAGATTGGGCAGGGAGCCCAACGGACAGAAAGAGCACATCTAGAGGGATTTTCAGTATCGGGTCAACAACAGTTTCTTGGTACAGTAGGAAGCAGAGATCCGTGGCACTCAGTTCAATAGAGGCGGAGTATATGGCAGCAAGTTTGGCTGCATGCGAGGCTATATGGATGAGGAAGATCGTGGTCAGGTTGTTTGGTTCATACTTGGAGCCTACAGTGATTTATTGTGATAACCAGAGCTGCATTAAACTCTTGGCTAATCCAGTATTTCATGATAGATCCAAGCACATTGACATCAGGTACCATCATATCAGAGATTTTGTGCAGCGGAGAGTCATGTTACTTTCATACATTTCAATGGAGGATCAAGATGCTGATATCTTGATGAAGGCGCTCACCAGGAGCAAATTCAAATACCACCGAGGTAGGATAGGGGTTGCTGATAATCCATATTTGTTGAGAGGGAGTGTTGAGAATGCAACAGGATGATGGAGCTTAGTGGAAAGAAGTCGCCTTCACTAAGTGGGCCCGCAGGCTATTTTTGGCGCAAAGTCTATTTTTAGACTATGTCTATTTTTAGACATATGGATCATGGTCTATGAGTTGCAGGATGCTATTTGTGGATGATTGGTCATGTTGGTAAAAATAGATGGACTTCTATTTTTAGACATTTGGGTGGTTTCTATTTTTAGACTGCCAGGTTAAAAATAGAACAGTCGAATATTATTAGCTCATAATAATATTTGGACTATAAACATTATCTTATCCTCTTGGAGCACTTCAGTTTGAGCTATAGATGTGGGACATGCAGCTGTCAGAAGGAAATACGCTTTTCTTATGGGTCAGTTGAGCTATTGCATGCAGGACTTTAGTTAGAACTCATGTGGTTGAGTTATGATGGAGTTGATGGAGTTGTGTTCAGTTTGACTTGGTTAACTAGTTGTATTTAGCCTAACTGCAGAATACACTAGTGATGAGTGATGTGAATTAATTGTTAAATTAATTCACTAATTACTAACTCATAAAGCAACTAAAGAATACATCAGTTAACTCAGTGCATGGACAGTTCAGTGGAGACAAGTGGTAGAGGTTGAGATTGCTATCAGTTGTGACTATAGCTGTGCATGAGATCTTGCACAATCAGTGGGATTGAGTAATTCCAATGAGGATTGCGTGATTCAGCCAAGGAAATATGAGTTTGCTTCAGCCATTCATCATTATTCTCATGCAGGATTGCGCAGTGGAGGCAAGAAAAGTAGTGGAAGAGATTTGAACTTGTGATTGATTCAGATCTAAGCTAGTTTTGTGTGTAACAAGTGGAGATAGTACTGAGTACTTGTGAGGACTGAGGAGTATTGTACTATGTATTGTTACATGTTCTCAATCATTATAATATACAGATAGTGTGGGTTTTTCAGCTGTATGGTTTCCTCGGGTTACATACTGTGTTAATGTGTGCATGCAATTGATGTTTCATTGTTTTTATTGCTGCTAAATTGATGATCAATGTAGAGGAGGTTATGTATTATGCATGTATTCCGCAATAGTGTATAATCGGGATAATCTCTGTGAATAAGTGTCAAATTATTCAAAATTTCTACAATTTAATTCCAACAATGTGATTTCATTCAAGCATTCCTAATGTGATTTAATTCAATTTGTGAGATTTATTTCAAAGCATTGGGATTTAATTCCAGTTGTGTGATTTATTTCAAGCAATGTTATTTAATTCAAGTAGTGATTGTTTAGTTCAAGTTGTGTGATTGATTTCAAGCATTTTGATTTAATTCAAGCAGTGTGATTTAGTTAAGAGAATTTCGAGTATGGTTTGATTCAAGCTATAAAATAGCATTGATTTGAGTCATTTAGATACCACAAGATATTTTAGTTTTATTCCAGGATGATAGGATAAGTTCAATTTCCATTTCAAGTAGAGTAGCATGGGGATTGATTTCATAGCAGTGTGACAACAATTCAATTTCATTTATAAACTGTGATAATTTCATTGAAAATTCATTTTCCTTTAAGAATCAATAAATTGTTTTAATTTGATTTCATAGTTAATATGTCAGTGTGGCTTCATTGTAGTTAAATTTTACTTGCATTGAAATTAATTTTGATTGATTTAGATTGAGATTAAAATTGTTTATTTTCATTTTGTACTTAATTGAGAAATAGGAATTTTATATTAATTTAAGTTAGATGCTCTGATTCTGCATTACCTGCGCTTGCACCTCAAAGCTTACAAGTCCCAGATTGATATTTTAATGTTGGAATTATTACACATATAATTTCCCCAACAACTTTGTTGACTACCTCAACTTGGTTGTTGGCCTATGGATAGTAAGGAGTTGAGTTTTCGTGATGCAGACCCAACTGAGTAGTAAGCTTTGTCATCATATAATTTAAAAAATGAGAGCCATGGTCAGTAATGATGGCTTGAGGGACACCAAATCGGGCTATGACGTGATTAAAATGGAATTGAGTTGGATTTTTACCCTCAAAATCATATGTAGGCATCGCCTCGACCCATTCACTGAATAGTTCATGATGACAATGATATAACCATGCCCCCCGACTGAGATAGGGTTACATTTCATGAAATCAATACCCCATTTTGAAAAGGGTTCGACGATAAAAACTTGGTGCAAGGGTGCGGGTGGGGTGCGTTGTTTGCGATTATAAATCTAATAGGCATGACAATTTTGGTTTGCTAAGATGCAATCTTTGAAGATTAAAGGCTAGAAATAACTGGTGTGAAAGATTTTTTGAGTCGTAGCATATCCTGACATGTGACCGCCAGAGGATTTAGAGTGAAATTCATTTAACACACTCTCATCTTCTTCAAGCATTAAAAATCGAAAAAGGATCGAATCGACACCAACACGGTACAAAGTATCCCCAATAATTCGATAAGGTTGGGATTAACATCAGATGCATCGGCTGTTAGAGTTGGATAACTCTAGTCAAAATTTTTGATTCTGGAGATAGGTAATGATATCTCTGTACCATGGATCGAGAGTACTGATGAGGAAGAGAGTTTCTTTAGGAATCAACTCATCGGATGCAGTAGATGTTGTTGCAGAAGGAAGGTCACAAATTAACTCAGTGAAAAACAGTGATTTCTTCGATTTAGCTTTAGAAAATTCGAAATTGAATTCTTGTAGGATAATAATTCATTTAGAATACTTTCCCCCCAGCAACTGACGAGTCAAAATGTATGTCATGGGGTTTCAGTCAGAAATAACGGTGGTTTTTCGTAAGAGAATATAGTGCTGAAAGAATTGAATGACATGAACAACTACTAAAGCCAATTTCTTGACATGGGCATATTGAGTTTCAACATCGAAAATATTTGGATTCAAGTAATAAATAACATGTTCATCTCAATCATCATTGTCTTGAACAGGTACCATAGCAATAGTACTATCGGCGGCGACCAAGTACAATAAATAATTGTGGTGATCATTTGGGGGATGTAGTAAAGGAGCACTAATGAGGGAATTCTTTAATGAATTGAAGGACTTTTTAGCAACTTTATCACAAACGAACGAGATCCATTTCTTTAACAAGTGAGTAAGTCCCTTGGCACTTTCACTGTAGTTCAAGACAAATAGACAAAGGAAATTCGCTTTCCCTTGTAAACTCTGTAACTAATGTAATGAATATGGAGGGGGGGAATTTGTGATGGCCTCCACCTTAAGGGGATCGATCTAGATGCCTTCCTTGGATATGAAAAACCATAAGAGATGACCAAATTCGATGCAAACTACACACTTATATGGATTCAAATGAATATTGTAGTGTCGACAACACAGAAAGATGTCTTGAAGGTGATAAAGATGGTTGTGATGCTTAGAAAAATGTGTTGGTAAGTCATCGAGATATGGTTGAACGATATTCTTAATATCATGAAAGGCATAAGACATCACTCATTGGAAGGTAGTGCCAACATTATTTAGACCAAAGGGGAGTATTTTGTAAGCAAAGGTTCCCAAGGACAAATAAAATCATTTTTATGTTGATCGAGAGGGAGAATGTTAATCTGGTTGTATCCATAAAGGAAAAAAATGTCACTCCCGTGACATTCATCAATGATTTTATCTATAAAGGGAGTCAAATAATTATCTTTAGGACATGCCCAATTGATATCACTATATTCAACACAAACATGGATAGTTCCTTGTTTCTTAGTCACAAGAACAATATTCGAGACCCAATCTTTCAATGGAATAGGATAAATGAAACTAGGTTTAAGAAGGCTTTCAACCTCTCCCTTTATGTTAGCTACCTTTCTAGGGTGCATGGGAAAAATATGTTGATGAACAAGCTTCTCATTTGGATAAGTAGGTATCTCGTGCACTACTATACTGGGATCTATGCCAGGAATCTCTTCGTATGACCAAGAAAATACATCATGGAATTCTCTGAAGAGGGAAGTATAAATCTTGATCTCATATGGAGCATAAGAAACCCTGATATGGATATTTTCGACAATCCCTGTTTTGACAGAGATGATGGGAATTGTAGCTAAAATGTTTCCCATGTTTCTTTCAAACAACACTTTGTGAACCAAAATAGGTGTCTAAAGTGTATGAGTTGGTACATCAGAAACAAGGGTTTCTAGACAAGAATAAATCTCACCAAGGCTTGGGAGAAATGAATAACGATGATGGCCAGCATTCCATGGAGTTTCCTTAAGAGACATAACTTCTACGATACTCTCATCAATTGGAAATGTCTCATTCAAAGGATATGGAAAATACTAAGAAAAAAACTAGGGAGATTGCGAATATGGGTGTAGAATCATACAAAACTGATCATGAATTTCAAAATTTGCCACAGAAGCTGAAATGACTGATTGAAATGCTTGTTCTATGGGGCTAAGTGACATAACATCGCCAAAACCGTCTATCTGATCAGGACGGGGAATGACCCAAGGATCATGACAAGTCGAGACCATGTTAATTGAAGAGACTTCCAGAGGTGGAAGGGAAAAATCTCCCATAAGGGAAGAGTCTTCAAAAATACCCGCTCCCACACTCTTGTAAGGCATATCGATATTCCCAACATATGGCACAATTCCATTTGAGGAGTTGGAAGAGAAAAGAGCGAGCTGATCGACAGTGACTATTTTCCCTTGATGCGGAAAATGGAGCACATGAAATAAAGTAGAAACCATGCAAAACATTGCATAGGTCCAGCTACGACCGAGTAGAAGACTGTAATTCAAATTGGCATCAACAAATTCTACTTCCACGTTAATGGTTTTTCCTTCCAATTGAATTGGAAAGTCATTGAGAATACCTTATAGACGAGAGCCTCTACCATTGAAAGCTTCCAAGGTATTAGGGGACTGGTTGAGAGGTGGAGAGTCAATGGCTTTCAAACATGAAAAGGACATGATGCAAGCAGACACACCCTCATCTATAACAGTCTAATGAACAGTCTTCTGTTATACAACAAAATGACCTCCTCATCAAATCAGAGGGGAAAGACAAAATGAATGAAGCAAAGACCACAATTACAGACCTTGATTCCACACTGACATTGGTTGCACACTAAAAACCTACTTTATAAAGCTTGTTACCAAGCCTAAGGGTGCATTAGTGACCCTACTAACTCAAGTTGTTAGGCAAGGGACAACATTAGTGAAACTTGGTGAAGTTCCAAGGGTCAAAGCAATGAATTGAATCATAAATATCTAGAAATTTGTCCCTAAAATTACTCAAGAAAAGCAAGGAAATATCCAAAATCGAGATATTTGGAGGATTTCTAATCTGAGAAAAGGAGGAAAATGGGAAAGAGCTGAAAAGCATGGCAAGTTCATTGCTTTTGCCCTAGTGAACTCAAGGAGGAGCTTGGCAACTCTAACTCAATTGCTATATAAGCAAGGTGAGGGTTATTGTGAAAGGGGTCAGAGCATTTGAAAGGACAACATACTTAGTGTTGTGGGGAAAAATGCCTATGCAGGACGATCCTATCCACCTAAGGTGTGACAGTGCCTTAGCAACAAATAGAGACAGCTATTCTAGTATTCTTCCTTTATGAATTAAGAATGAAGAGAGATGGATGGACTAACCGGTGTCTTTGTCCCTTGATTCGGTTTCTCTTCTCTTGGAGAGTTCCCAGCTCCTTGCCTTCTCGCTCGCCCAGCTTCAAGAGGTTTCTGCAAGATCACAAGAAGAGAACACTACACAAGACATGGATTCATATTCATAACTAGTTCAGGATTAGAAATAAACTAAACATACTAATGCAATCATACATCAAAGATACACCAGTATATAGGAGAAACCAAGATAGCTTTATTGATGAATAACAAGGTTCAGGAAGAGATACAACCCAGAGGGCTCCAATCCAGCATCTCCTTCCCAGCAAATGGAATTCCTATCTTCACCCCCTTCAAAGCATTAAGCACCCAATGATTCCAATCTCAAAACAACATCAATTCTTTGCAATGAAAAAATTCCAGCCCCTAGATCTCATGGAGGAGAGATCCATATATGGATGTTTGGAGAGAGGATGAGTCAGCTTGAGATCTGACTAGTGTCCTCTCCCTCTGTCAGTTCTTGATTCCACTTGGAGGTTCTTGCTTCCACTTGGAGATTAGGAACCTCTTACTCATCACCAGTCGAATTCACTGAGGCAAGTGTCATTGAGGAAGATTCTAGAAGCTTCCTGGGTCTTGACACCTCTTGGAATGAACTTGCCACATGTCAACTCTCGCTCAGCGCAGGTAGCTAGTGTTGGCTTTGACATTCAGCGCAGACAGCTAGTGGAGCCACTGAATTGATCCTGAATTGACTTGTTTTTGAGCAGTTTTCTGGTGGAGAACTTCTGTGAATTGCTGTGATTTGTTAGCCTTGTTCCTCTAGGGGTAGGAACAACATGTTTAGGGACTTTGGATCCCTTAGATTATGGACATTTCATGCTCAATGTTGTAAGGCACAAAAATGTCTATAACAGTTGCCCCCTAAAGTATGAGGCCGTTTATCGGGTGAAATGCTTTATCAGGGGGATCCGAAGTTCATCCAATGCTGGGAGGAGACCTGTAATAAGATACAATACAATACATTATTTTTCATACTGCGTTCATGATCTAGCTGAGGCGGGCATTCCCATGCTCAGCTTTATAAATTCATTTTTCTATACATAGAACAGACAATCGTCTGATGGTAGACTGATAATTTTGATGAAATTATCATCCTTTGAGTAGGATGATTATCTGCTGCAATGATGTACATGTCAATGTCTTTATCTTTCCTGAATATATATCGCAGCCCGGATGGATGGAACTAGATCCGGGGTCTTCAAACTCGTTCGATCTTCACTCTAAGTACAAGTCGATCCATGTGAGAAATGTTCTGAAGTCGAACATGGAAAGACATCGCTTGATTACCGGTCAATGAGGTAAACCGTTAACAAGCGCGAGAGGAATCACCGATAATGATAATGACCCTCAAGGTACTGCAGTACAATTCACGTGGTGTGAATAAAGGACTTGGTGTCGAACACCACGCAAAATCTTTCGGTCGAAGGTCATTGATGTATACCTGTCGCCGGAAGTAAGAAACTTGCCATTGAGGCATGCAAGCTTCAAAGTACTGGAGGGGTTGTTCCTAGATCGACTTCTTGGATAATGAGCTGATGTCGACAAGAAGCGATCCGTCAAAGGAGGGCCTTAATGAATCCCACATCAATGACAAGGAACGGAGCTAATGATTTTGATGGAGGTGAAAACGATCTGTGACATATGATTCAGGGTGGCGGTCATGAAAGGATGAAGGATAATGTACAGCAGTGGATGGGACACAGTTGACTTTTCTGAATGACTTCTCTTGAACATATGGCGACACTGATGCGATGGATCGGTAGCATTACCCAAAATATGGATGGTATGGCGAGACCATGGATGTGACTGGTGAATGAAACAACCCAACCCGATTGTGGTAGGGAGGAAAAGTGTCATGTTCAAGAGCGACTTGCTACCATCAAAGTTTTCTTGAGTTTCTCCCAATTTTTCCCCAGTCATTGCTGACCAGTACCTCTTTATTTTTGTCAAGCTTGAGGAGGATAACATATGATTTTTCTATAACCTGCCCTTCGGGCAAGCCCATCGCTATGTTTTAACGAGCCTAGCGATAGTGAAACTCGTTCTCGTCTAAAGACAAGTTTGTCGCTATTTAATGGTTTTAACGAGTCTAACGACAAAGATAACTCGGTCCTTTTCACTTTTAGAGAGTCTGAAAAGGTACATAAAGTTAACTCCATAAGTCCTTTTTCGTCATCTAATCCCTTAAGTCCGAAAAAGTATAAAAAAATACAGAAGGGATGAGTTTTCGATAGTTTTAACGAGCCGAATAAAACAAGTGCTCGATCTTTTTGTGCAATAATCCCTCAGGTCCAAAAAGATTAAAATCTAGAGGAGGGATAGCACTTCCTGTCCCTTTAACGAGCTGGAAGGCCAAGGACTCGACAATCTTTTCATATTTTACGAGTCAGATGAAAAGAGCTTAAAGAAGACTCGTCTTTTGAGGAACGAGTGATAAACAAGGTTAGCAGCTGATTCCAAGTACAGGTTGGAATCTTCCAATCACGGCAGTGTCACAAGGATGGCTAGTGAAATCACTCTTCGGAGTTGTTCCTCAAAATGGGTAAACAATCATATGGAGGTGAATGATCGGCCAAATTAAAAGTGGAGGTGACGGTGCAAACACGACCAAGGGTTTAATGGCTGATAAGGTTACATTCACAGTGGTTATTTACCGGGTAGTGGTTCATTTTTTATTTTAAATTGAGCTTAAACGCTGGTGGAAACACTTGCTCATTGCTTATGTTTATTTTTTAACGAGCATGAAGTCCGCGTTAAAACTGCTCGGATCTTGCGTTTATTTTTTAACGAGCATGAACTGTGTGCTAAAACTGCTCGATACCCAGTCATATGATAAGAGTGTCTCATCAAGATTCTATTTTTTATGGAGCTTCATCTCACTAAGCTTTGCTCCGCATCCTTTCTTTATGCAAGTTAGGAAACGGCTAACCCAAAAAAACAGATAAATAACCGCTCTTTGCTTGCACTCCAAAAGGTTTGCATGCCCCCAGGTATAAAGTATGATTTCAAGGTTACCTCTACTTCATTTCCGTCAAAACATTCGTTTCACCGAGAGAGGCCTA
The DNA here is from genome assembly GCA_031772625.1 of Pinus tabuliformis. Lineage (NCBI taxonomy): Eukaryota > Viridiplantae > Streptophyta > Pinopsida > Pinales > Pinaceae > Pinus > Pinus tabuliformis. Next base: position 1,340,926,798 of record CM062804.1, on the reverse strand, counting down.
CCTCTTTTTGGTTACCCAAAGATTGTCTCATTCGCGGCCACGAATGAAACACTTCCTCGGCAATGTCTACCGAGATAGACAAAGGTGAGCGACGTAGCCCGCCAACTCACATAACTTTGACAAAAGAATCTTATTCTAGAATAACCCCTCTTCCTAGACGGACGGGGTACAGACTAGTCATATTCTCCCACGGAAACCTACTCTATACCCAAAGTTTCCCTGCCGAAGCAGACCAGGACGCATGCCCCCTGGGTTCCAGTCATATCCTCCCGAATTACTCGCGCTCATCAGGAGGACGGACCATGGGTTGAGACACTTCTTGCATGAAGAGACCATTTAGGGATGGTATATGACTATTTGCGATGCGTGATCCGGGAAATGAAAGCTGGTCCACGAGCTTGACCACTCTTCCTTTATGCGGAAAACACATTACTCTAAAGAGTGAGGAGACGATGGCTCCCATGCAATATATATAGTCTCGTCCAAGGAGTAGGTTATAATCCAAGGGTCCTTGAACGACCATCACGTTCATTTGAACGGTCTTCCCTTTCAATGTGATGGGCACATTGGGGAGGATCCCTAAAGGTCGACTAGTTCCTTTATCAAAGCCTGATAGATTTCTCATTTCAGGCAAAAGCGCTGGCGAACCAAGCGCTTTCCAAGCAATAGAGGAAAGGATACTCACAGATGCCCCCTCATCAATGATAGTGCCAGCCATTACCATTCTGTATATTTGAACGATAATTCTGAATGGTATGCTTGCTGGCAACCGGGGTCTGCCTAGTTGGTTCCAGTCGAAGGACACAACCAGGTTGCTTGGTGGTGGGACCGAGTAGACGGCCGGGTATGACTCTGACGAAGTTCCTTCCTGCGATAAAGGAATGGGCAAATTGCCCCTTTCTTCGTCGGAGTCTGTGTTGATGAAGAGAATTTGGACGGTGTCGTCTTTATTCTCCTCTGTGATGGTATCATTCGAGGATAGAGCCTCTGAAGGCAAAACCGGGTCAACTGCCGCCTCAACCTTTTGACTCTCGTTAGGTATGGATTCAGACGGTTCATCCTCAATGATAGGTGCTTCGGCTTACCACCTGGGCGGGCCAGCCGGGTTCTCAGCTAGTGAAGGACTTGGCAGGAGTTTTTGATATCCAGGAGGAAGTTGCGCTCGTAAGATCGGGCGATCTTCCAAAACTCTTTTAGCCTCGTCTAAGAAGGTAAAACGGTGGATGGCGTGATCGCCTTCACACAGTTTGCAGGGAAATCTAGCTTTCCCTCTCTGTCCTGTGGCTTCACTTTCACTAGTTGACGGTGAGCAGTCAACATGGCTATCAGAGGTTGACGCTACCGAATTGTGCAAACGGGGAGACCAGTCCCTTAGTATCCGAGGGATGCAGGGACAATCTCTGTGGAAGTGGTCTCCCTTGCATATGACACATGGCGATTTATGCCTGGTCAGTGCTGTGTGTGGATTTTTGTCAGACGACACTTGTTTGCCCCCAGTCGCTTTTGGCTCCTTCTTCTTCTTCTCTTTCTTCTTCTTTTCCTTCTTCTCCTTAAGAACTTGGTTTTTTGTTTTACCAGTTCCGTCAAGCGAAGAGGAAGGAGGAGAGGAAGAATTAGATGAAGTAGAAGGCTGGTGGGCAACTCTGGTCTGGTCTAACTATTGACTCGACTATTCAGGAATAGTGGTGTTCTGAACGACATTGGTTGAAAAGAGCCAGACCGGCAGGCCAATTGTCAGTCCTGGAAGTGACAATGTGGCCATATGGGGCGCACCAACATCTCCCCAAGAGGAGAAGGGACTAGGATTTCCACCAAGGGGAATTCCTTGGTTGGTGTGCTCCATTTTTTCAACCTAAAGATCAACGCAGGAATAAAGGGTGATTATTCCATTTAAAATAAATTTTAACGACGCTTTAGACACAACTTGCTTTTTCAATTTTAAAGAGTCGAGAAAAAGCTAAAGATGACTCTAGTCTCCTTCGATTTTTTAACGAGCCTGAAGTGACAAATGCTCGGATGGACTTTTTCCGTTATAGAGTCTGAAAAAGGCCAAAAGGAACTGCTCTGGAGTTCTTGGCAGAGGGTGTGCCAAACTTTTCGCAAAACTGCAGAATACTTTTTAGGGTACGGGCGGTCGATCTTCCTGAATGCTGTGTTCAGTGCATTGCGATCAGTAGGGCAGCCGACACGGCTTCCTAAGGATAAAGGTTTTACGCCTATAGGGGTCTCCCAATATATACGCGACGGTACGTGGGAGCACAATCCGTGCTGGCACTATCGTCCCTCAGGAGGAATCACCCACCATCAACGAGATCGACAATCACCAGGCTTTACGACGCCGGAACACGTCTCTAGCCTAGACCTCTATGTTGTGCGTTATGTTGCAAAGCGTTGTTAAGTTCATTCAATTTATTTTAGGTTGATCTTTTTTAGAAGTTTGCCTTTCTGGTTCACCACGAGATGTATGATACAATTCCTAAATGCAGTCTAAAGATGATAAGCAAGCTTTATATCTTTTCAACTTTGAAAATCCTAGCTACTAAGGGAAAAGAAAGACACCATCTTTTCTCAAAGAGCAATCAGCACACTCTAATGCACTTTTCCTAAATCAATCATGCAAACTATCAAGATGCAAATGCACAATGCAGGTGTTTGTTTTCCGCTTTCTTAGTATTGATGCCTACAAAGAAAGCTTTTTGTACAACTTTGAATTTGCTTTTAAATGACAAATACAAACAAGTTTACTTTTTCGAAATCAGAGAGGGTAGAAGAGATTACAACACTTAACGATTTTCGAAATGAATACTTGTTTCGACACTTAAAAGAGACAAACTCAAACCAATAAGCAAGAATAAATGTATAATCAACTGTAAACAGCCAATGAACTCTCTCCTAAGATCACAATCAACAAATCTGAATCAAGGGCTACAGGATGACTATTTCACTCTTGCAAAGGAAAACTGTAAATGATGCCACAAACACATAAAAACACTCACAGTCTTTTTGTACAAAAGGAGGCGGAATTTAAGCAGAGAAAAGGAGTTATCAGACTGGTATTTATGCTGGTTACAGGCTGCAAAAATCAGAGATCAAAACAAGGCAAAACAGAGCAGAGAACCCCAGCTGCACAAGGCCAAACTGGTTCAGCGCAACCTCAACACAGGGGTTTTGACATTCAGCACAGGTAGCCTTCACGGGACCTGTGTTGAAATGCAGAACCTCTTCACAGGGGTCGCGCTGAAGGAGAAACTCTCATTTCTCACTGGGTTCTGGGTCACAGATTGCTATGTAATCTACTATTTCAGGCCAAATCAATGCAACAAGCAAGGTGCAATCAAAGGGATGCTTTAAGGGAGTACTAAGATCTATCACAAAGGATCATCAAATCATTTGTGAATCCATTGTTCAGATCATAGACAAGTCCAGTGATTGGATCAAAGCAGCAACTGTCTACTTTGCATCTGGGAATAGCAGATGCAGTTCAATTGTTGCTGTCGAGTCTATGAAACAAACAATGATGGAAACACAAATAAAATGACTAAACAAATCTCCCCAGTGAAGTCACCAATTTGTTGTGGGGAAAAATGCCTATGCAGGACGATCCTATCCACCTAAGGTGTGACAGTGCCTTAGCAACAAACGGAGACAACTATTCTAGTATTAAGTATGGGGGTTTACGCAGTGCATTATATTAGATATCATTTCGGGATTCAACTGCGTTAAGTAAGTCATTCATGTATGACCATTTCCATGAGAGGTAGTCGTAACTGACTAATTTCTCTTGATTTTTGAATAGTTCACTTAGCACTCATTGCATCGGGTGATGCTCACAAGGGTGAAGAAGTGGGATTGAAACGAGTGAAATGAATCACATAGCATCAATCATCACTTCCGGGGCTTGCACCCAGTAACCAGGACTTCCCAAGAGGTCACCCATCCCAGAACTCCTCTGGCTCAAGCGCGCTTAACTGTGGAGTTTCCCCACAATCAAGCCCACTTAGCTTGCTACCCCATTTGCAAAAACTTAGCAAGTATTGTGCCTCATGAACCATTCAAGTAGAGATCCCTTGACTCTTTTTGAATATAAGTATGGGGCTTTACGCAGTGCATTATATTAGATATCATTTTGGGATTCAACTGCGTTAAGTAAGTCATTCATGTATGACCATTTCCATGAGAGGTAGTCGTAACTGACTAATTTCTCATGATTTTTGAATAGTTCACTTAGCACTCATTGCATCGGGTGATGCTCACAGGGGTGAAGAAGTGGGATTGAAACTAGTGAAATGAATCACATAGCATCAATGATCACTTCCGGGGCTTGCACCCGGTAACCAGGACTTCCCAGGAGGTCACCCATCCCAGAACTCCTCTGGCTCAAGCGTGCTTAACTGTGGAGTTTCCCCACAATCAAGCCCACTTAGCTTGCTACCCCATTTGCAAAACCTTAGAAAGTATTGTGCCTCATGAACCATTCAAGTAGAGATCCCTTGACTCTTTTTGAATATAAGTATGGGGGTTTACGCAGTGCATTATATTAGATATCCTTTTGGGATTCAACTGCATTAAGTAAGTCATTCATGTATGACCATTTCCATGAGAGGTAGTCGTAACTGACTAATTTCTCATGATTTTTGAATAGTTCACTTAGCACTCATTGCATCGGGTGATGCTCACAGGGGTGAAGAAGTGGGATTGAAACTAGTGAAATGAATCACATAGAGTCAAAGGATCTCTACTTGAATGGTTCATGAGGCACAATACTTGCTAAGGTTTTGCAAATGGGGTAGCAAGCTAAGTGGGCTTGATTGTCGGGAAACTCCACAGTTAAGCGCGCTTGAGCCAGAGGAGTTCTGGGATGGGTGACCTCCTGGGAAGTCCTGGTTACCGGGTGCAAGCCCCAGAAGTGATGATTGATGCTATGTGATTCATTTCACTAGTTTCAATCCCACTTCTTCACCCCTGTGAGCATCACCCGATGCAATGAGTGCTAAGTGAACTATTCAAAAATCATGAGAAATTAGTCAGTTACGACTACCTCTCATGGAAATGGTCATACATGAATGACTTACTTAACGCAGTTGAATCCCGAAATGATATCTAATATAATGCACTGCGTAAACCCCCATACTTATATTCAAAAAGAGTCAAGGGATCTCTACTTGAATGGTTCATGAGGCACAATACTTGCTAAGGTTTTGCAAATGGGGTAGCAAGCTAAGTGGGCTTGATTGTGGGGAAACTCCACAGTTAAGCGCACTTGAGCCAGAGGAGTTCTGGGATGGGTGACCTCCTGGGAAGTCTTGGTTACCGGGTGCAAGCCCCGGAAGTGATGATTGATGGTATGTGATTCATTTCACTAGTTTCAATCCCACTTCTTCACCCCTGTGAGCATCACCCGATGCAATGAGTGCTAAGTGAATTATTCAAAAATCATGAGAAATTAGTCAGTTACGACTACCTCTCATGGAAATGGTCATACATGAATGACTTACTTAACGCAGTTGAATCCCAAAATGATATCTAATATAATGCACTGTGTAAACCCCCATACTTATATTCAAAAAGAGTCAAGGGATCTCTACTTGAATGGTTCATGAGGCACAATACTTGCTAAGGTTTTGAAAATGGGGTAGCAAGCTAAGTGGGCTTGATTGTGGGGAAACTCCACAGTTAAGCGCGCCTGAGGCAGAGGAGTTCTGGGATGGGTGACCTCCTGGGAAGTCCTGGTTACCGGGTGCAAGCCCCGGAAGTGATGATTGATGCTATGTGATTCATTTCACTAGTTTCAATCCCACTTCTTCACCCCTGTGAGCATCACCCGATGCAATGAGTGCTAAGTGAACTATTCAAAAATCATGAGAAATTAGTCAGTTACGACTACCTCTCATGGAAATGGTCATATATGAATGACTTACTTAACGCAGTTGAATCCCAAAATGATATCTAATATAATGCACTGCGTAAACCCCCATACTTATATTCAGAAAGAGTCAAGGGATCTCTACTTGAATGGTTCATGAGGCACAATACTTGCTAAGGTTTTGCAAATGGGGTAGCAAGCTAAGTGGGCTTGATTGTGGGGAAACTCCACAGTTAAGCGCGCTTGAGCCAGAGGAGTTCTGGGATGGGTGACCTCCTGGGAAGTCCTGGTTACCGGGTGCAAGCCCCGGAAGTGATGATTGATGCTATGTGATTCATTTCACTAGTTTCAATCCCACTTCTTCACCCATGTGAGCATCACCCGATGCAATGAGTGCTAAGTGAACTATTCAAAAATAATGAGAAATTAGTCAGTTACGACTACCTCTCATGGAAATGGTCATACATGAATGACTTACTTAACGCAGTTGAATCCCAAGGTGATATCTAATACAATGCACTGCGTAAACCCCCATACTTATATTCAAAAAGAGTCAAGGGATCTCTACTTGAATGGTTCATGAGGCACAATACTTGCTAAGGTTTTGCAAATGGGGTAGCAAGCTCAGTGGGCTTGATTGTGGGGAAACTCCACAGTTAAGCGCGCTTGAGCCAGAGGAGTTCTGGGATGGGTGACCTCCTGGGAAGTCCTGGTTACCGGGTGCAAGCCCCGGAAGTGATGATTGATGCTATGTGATTCATTTCATTAGTTTCAATCCCACTTCTTCACCCCTGTGAGCATGAGTGCTAAGTGAACTATTCAAAAATCATGAGAAATTAGTTAGTTACGACCATCTCTCATGGAAATGGTCATACATGAATGACTTACTTAACGCAGTTGAATCCCAAAATGATATCTAATATTCTAGTATTCTTCCTTTATGAATTAAGAATGAAGAGAGATGGATGGATGAACCGGTGTCTTCCGTTTGTCCCTCGATCCAGTTTCTCTTCTATTGGAGAGTTCCCAGCTCCTTGCCTTCTCGCTCACCCAGCTTCAAGAGGTTTCTGCAAGATCACAAGAAGAGAACACTACACAAGACATGGATTCATATTCATAACTAGTTCAGGATTAGAAATAAACTAAACATACTAATGCAATCATACATCAAAGATACACCAGTATATAGGAGAAACCAAGATAGCTTTATTGATGAATAACAAGGTTCAGGAAGAGATACAACCCAGAGGGCTCCAATCCAGCATCTCCTTCCCAGCAAATGGAATTCCTATCTTCACCCCCTTCAAAGCATTAAGCACCCAATGATTCCAATCTCAAAACAACAGCAATTCTTTGCAATGACAAAATTCCAGCCCCTAGATCTCATGGAGGAGAGATCCATATATAGATGTTTGGAGAGAGGATGAGTCAGCTTGAGATCTGACTAGTGTCCTCTCCCTCTGTCAGTTCTTGATTCCACTTGGAGGTTCTTGCTTCCACTTGGAGATTAGGAACCTCTTACTCATCACCAGTCGAATTCACTGAGGCAAGTGTCATTGAGGAAGATTCTGGAAGCTTCCTGGGTCTTGACACCTCTTGGAATGAACTTGCCACATGTCAACTCTCGCTCAGCGCAGGTAGCCAGTGTTGGCTTTGACATTCAGCGCAGACAGCTAGTGGAGCCACTGAATTGATCCTGAATTGACTTGTTTTTGAGCAGTTTTCTGGTGGAAAACTTCTGTGAATTTTTGTGATTTGTTAGCCTTGTTCCTCTAGGGGTAGGAACAACATGTTTAGGGACTTTGGATCCCTTAGATTATGGACATTTCATGCTCAATGCTGTAAGGCACAAAAATGTCTATAACACTTAGCTGTTGAGAATTGTCTCATATCTGAAGAAGTGAGCTAGAAGGGAGAGAGAGAGAAGTGGAAGGGGAAAAGGAAGACTGATGCAATAGATGGTTGTAATCACTCTTCCATTATTAATATAGAACTTCAGTTGTGTTCCCTACTCCATGGTGTCGGTAACATAGTTCATTAAGTTCTTCTGTCGATACTTGTTTATATGAATAGTTTAGTTGTATGCAAGTATATGTTCATTGTGTATTCATATATTGGTTTTCAAGGTTGTATGTGGTGATTGTGTTTACCTTTCCTGTGTGTAGGAATTGATTTGGAGCTGGCTTTGAGGGAGTTCTTCTTGGCTACATTGTGATCTCCAAACAAATATAGAAGGAGACTTGAGGTAATACTCTTTCCATACTTCATTAATTGATATTTGTTTATGAGCATGTGTATAACTTGGTAGCATCTACAGATAACCTTACAGTCTGTCGAGGGTCCCGGGAAGGCCTTTAAGGGTAGTTTTCATTCTCCATACACCGTGCATTTTACCCCATAGCAGAATTGGCGACTCCGCTGGGGACTATACATCTAGTTCCCGATTTACCCAGACTCTTCTCTATTTTTTCCTCCTCTAAGAGCTCTCTATACTTCTTCAAATCCTTTTCCGATCCACCAAGATTCTTTCTGCATCTTTCTTGTATACATTCATCTTAGAATCTGATCTTGAAATCCCTCTTTTTGGCTGATTTTCCACACTAACGCAGGTTAGCAGGCTACATAGAGCTTTATAAAGCACTGTTCCTGTTCACAGGGAGTGTTAGTGGGCCTACTAACTCTCTATAGCCACTATTATAGAGCGTTAGTCTCCCAATACCTCCAAATACCTTGATTTTCAGCAATGGATGTGGACCAAAAGGGAAAGGAAATCTTCTCATGGGCTGAAATAAGATCTGTAACTGTATTTTGTCAGCTAGATAGGTGTACTAGAAATTTAATTTTAGGAAAAAAAATTTGGTTTTTCTCTCTTAAAAACATTTTTTCTGAAAGAAAGACTCATTATTTTTATACATCCTTTTGTTTAACTGGTTATAAATTGCTTCATTTTGGTTTCAAGTAGTTTTTACGAAACATTGGAAAAGAATCTTTTGGTTATGCATGTGTTGTAAGACTAAAGATGCATGGAAGAAACTATGAATATGTGAAAAATATGACTATGTAGAATACAACTTGTTTGCATCAAATTGAATTTTTTTTTCAAAGCATTGTTTTTGCATGATTTATTGAGTTAGAGTCTCATCACATTTCATACGTCAACTCCCCTACTGAAGAAAATAATCAAGGACACATAAAATTTACCTAAAATTAATCAGTAACTCTTTATTGAGAAAACAAACATTAGTTAGGCTAGGATCTTGGGTTAAGCATGTGAGTAAACTGCCCAAGGTCGAAAACCAAACTAGTGTCATTAAAAGAGAGAAAAATTCCTTTTGCACTCATAGTACCGGGACCACTCTAGTCAAAGCGGAGCTAGATATGAGACAACATTGGGCTGTAAGTGAAGGTAGCTTGCCTTATCTTACAAATCCTTTGGGCATTCTGTGTATTGGGGGTCCCTTCGTGGATTTTGGAACTGATTCGGGGACTTAGGTACCCTGCCCTGTTATGAAACTAGCTCAAGAAAGGATAGAAAAGATAGATCAACGCCTTAGAATTTAGCCTCTTCGAGGGAGAAACCTCCTTTACATTACATAAATGAACAATTCTTGGATGATTCAAATGAAAAGACCTCCTTTCTATATATAGGAGTCTAAGGGGTCATAACATAATCAGAGCCGACACAACAATAATAATGTAAGGGCACAATAATAACAATAGTGGGCTTCTATGGGGCACAATAGTAACAATATGGGCACTACATGGGTACATCAATATAATAAGCTGGTTGTCCTAATAACAATAAGGGGTTACACTAGTAGTATAGGGGGCTAACATGCCCCTCTCCTTCAAAAAGCGTTGTACTCAACGCTTGAGTAGTTCTTGATGATTCTGTATAAAATTCTTGTCCTCCCATGTGGAATCTTCAGTGGGTAAGTTCTTCCACTTGATGAGATACTTTGAAATTGATCGATTTCGTAGCTGTTGGGTTCTTGTTTCTGTGACTGATCCAAGTTCCATTATGATTTTTCCTTCCTCTTCAATTTCTGGCAATATTGTTCGAATTGGGATCTTTTGCAACTTTTGAATAAGTGGCCATACTTCTTCGTCCTTCTTCCATTCATCCCTTTCTTCGTTTATCCAATCTGGTTGGATAATATAAATAGCACAAAACAATGCTTCCAAATCCTCATCCTTGAAGAGTCTTCCTATTCAGTAAGGTCACCATTTTTTAAGTGCATGTAGTAATGCCAACATTTCCTTCTCATAAATAGCTTGCTTGAGATGTAGCAATAAAAATACCCAATCACCTACATCAAAACATTTTTCACTACGATGTTGATCCACCTGTTGTTTCGTTTGTTTTTTCACCGAAGTGGCGTTATCCTTTAAATGTTGGAAAACTTGTTGTTGATGCTCGATGTGATCTTTCACTGCTTGAACCTTTTTCTTCTTGATATGTCCTTCTATCTCTAGAGTTTGAGGAGTGGTAATTTCTTCCAATCCTTTACAAGATATGATCGGATTCATTTCTTGATGCTCGATGTGATCTTTCACTTCTTGAACATTTTTCTTCTTGATATGTCCTCCTATCTTGATAGTTTGAGGAGTGGTAATTTCAAACAATGAATTACAATATATGGTTGGATTCATTTTCTCGATTTGATATTTCACTTCTTGCACATTTTTCTTCTTGATATGTCCTTCTATCTTGAGAGTTTGAGGAGTGGTAATTCTTGCCAATGCTTTACAAGATATGGTTTGATTCATTTCTTCTTTCTCTGGGGTGGGGTCATGGCGTATATCTTCTTCTTTCAATGTTTCTTGATCCTTTTATTCCTCCTCTTCATATTCTATGTAAAATAATTTCTTCTCAGCACACTTATGACCTTTAGTGCATTTGCTATCACAATTGTAACAAAGCCCTTTTTCTCTTTTTTCTTCCAATTGTTGTGGTGTAACCCTTGTAAGTTGTGGAAGGCTAGGAGAAACAACACTTCCATATTTATAGTTGTGAGGGGTACGCTTCCTGGTTTCCATAATTTTTCTTTCCACTATGTCAAAAAGCCCTTTTACTCTTTCCAATTGTTGTGGTGTTGCTCTAAAGAAGGTGTTGCTCTTTGTATCCTCATAATGTGCTATCATTTCCTCCGTGAAAATTGACCACGTAACAAGTTGTTTACGAGAACAAAGCCCCTTGTACCATAAAAATTGATCTGGTTCTAAATATAAAGATGCAATACTTACCTTTTGTAACAGTTGTACACCATGTAGATCAAAATATTGCTCCATCTGAAGTATCCAATTTACCGGATCCTTGCCATCAAACTTCCTCATATTGCTTTTTCTTGATTTTAGGAGCTCGGCCTTGAAATGACTGTAACTCTGTCCTTTCGGATCTTTAAGTTCTGAAATTGCGACCTATAGTAGCCCTCTATGTCCTCTTTCCAATTCCACCAGTCTAATCCAAATTGGATTTTCTAAGAAAGAGTTATGCACAATCTCCCAAGATGACCTAATTGTAGACCTTTCCAGAAGAGCGCACTTGTATGAGGTGCCACGTGTCATTGTTTCGACCTTTGGATCTGAAAAAGATATACAAAAACTACAGTCCGTCCTCTTCCTGCACCTTCTTACGAAATTTCAATCCAATGCTCAGAGAGAAAGTTATGATGATTTTCCCTAGGTCACCTGTTTGGAGTGTAATTCAGGAGTCTGGAAAAAGACCAAATTCCTCAGATCATATCTCCGCAAATATAGCGTAAAAAACTCTGAAATTTGGACCCGAGATTTAGTGCGATTTCTTCTAAAATGGGTTTTTTTTGCAGATTCTGAAATGTCGCCGAAAAAAGCTATAGCGAAAATTCCACGATGACCTGTTTTGGAGCAGCGAAACCCTAGAATCCAAAGCTCTGATACCAAATGTTATGAAACCAGCTCAAGAAAAGATAGAAAAGATAAATCAACGCCTTAGAATTTAGCCTCTTCGAGGGGGAAACCTCCTTTACATTACATAAATGAACAATTCTTCGATGATTCAAATGAAAAGACCTCCTTTCTATATATAGGAGTCTAAGGGGTCATAACATAATCAGAGTCGACATAACAATAATAATGTAAGGGCACAATAATAACAATAGTGGGCTTCTATGGGGCACAATAGTAACAATATGGGCACTACATGGGTACATCAATATAATAAGTGGGTTGTAGTAATAACAATAAGGGGTTACACTAGTAGTATATGGGCCTAACATGCCCACACAACATGTTGTCTATGACTATATCCCCCCAGTGGTGTCTGTGATCTGAATTATCTTTAGTATCCAAAATTATAGGGACTTACACAATATGAATGGGACGAGCTGTCCTGGTACCTAACATGGAAGGATCTACTCTGTCTTCAGTTTTTGGGAGGGTGCTCATCTTCACAAGAGTACTTGGCCCCTCAATCTAATGTTTTGGCGAAGCTCTAGAGTAACCGTAACCGTACATTCGGCCATTATTCTTTGTTATTCATTGAGATACTGGGTTTCATCTCCAGTGATCGGTGCTTATCAGATAAGGCAATTTCCCTCTATTTGCTGATTGATCCATTTAGTGTATTTTTTATATTTTTTAGGTACCTGAGTGCTATCATTTTGAGACTTTAAACGAATATCACAATAAAATTTATTAAGAAAAATTAGCGATCATCGTGTCTACATACAAACCTCATTGTCATTCCAGAGGATTGTTAGGACTTCTTTCGCTCATTGTAGAATATACGCCGAGTTCCACTGAACCGGATTCCCCATATTCGGGGGATCAGTCTCCTAGAGCTCACACCGGATTTGTTTGGACAACCGACGATTCAAGCTTTCCAAAGGATTTCTTTACCGAAGGATTCCTTCCTTCCTTTAACACTTCGCTCATGAATTCGTTGGAACCTGTCTTGGCTCCCATGGTACCTGTACGTCCTGCTTCCGTAGTTGGAACATTTCCATCTATCCCGTCGACGACTAATAGGTCGTGGCACTTTGTGGATGCTTTCGGTCCTCCACCACTTCCCCAGTCGACAGTCATCACAACACCGTTGATTAAGAACCCCGCTATCCCATTTGTCCTAGGTACAACCACTCACATGACACCATATACGAGTGGAACCTCGACGATGTCGGGTCCCACCCCTTTGGTGTCAAAGTGCATACCTTCAACAATTGCCACATACAACACTCCCTATAACGCTAAATGTGGCACTGTGGGCATGATTCCCATCTACCAACAACATGGTTGGCCACCAATGTACAATTCAAACCCCCAGATTCATATACCTGGGGGGTTCCCAATATGCATATGCTGGTAGGGAACGAAACAATTCCCCCTCCATTCTCAGGCATGCATGGTCAGTGGCTAATTGACATGAGAATTCCCTCTGTCAATCAAGGACAAATGGTTAGTTCTGTGATGGGCGGGAATCCCCAAGGGGTTCCCAACCAATCCATGGGGGCACCCTACTCACACATGAGTTAAGGGGGAACCAGCTATCCTGGGGGCACTTATGTACCCCGGTATCAAAATCCTCATGGAAATCCACTCTACAACACCATACATCAAAGAAACTACTACACCACGCAACCCATGTACAATATGGGGAGCCAAATGATGGGAGGAGCACAAAGCTCCTCAAGTCATCTGTCATCACCATGGTCCGAGTTGGGGGCACCAACCAATCTGCCTTTTTTGGCAACATTGGATATACCTTACTTATACAAGCTTACAAATGACCCCATCTATCACAACTTACAATGGCCATCGATCCCGCATAAGATACCGATGGACATCCCAAAGTTCTGTGGGAAACAAGGGGAGGATCCGGGCACCCATATCACCACCTACCATCTTTGGTGTGTTTCAAACTCTATGGTGGATGATAGTGTCCGGTTACATATTTTTCCCCGCACCCTCACTGGCAACACAACGAAATGGTATATTGAGTTACCACGCATGTCAGTAAACACCTTTGACACTTTAGCAATGGAATTCCTAAAGCACTTCCAGCTACCCATCCACTATGAGACTCGGACAAAGCTCCTCACTTCATTTCGTCAGGATACTGCCACCCACATCTCCAATCATATACATGAATGGATATGTAGGTGGAGGTTAGTCAAAGCTCCCATCCTAGACTTTCTCTTAACGAATTGGTTCTGCAAGTCCTTACTCCCGCAAATCGCTAGAGATGTCGCTCTAGGTGGTGCGGTCACAAAAGACCAATCCATACATCGTGCCCAGCACTTGAATCTGATATATTCACAGTCTGGAAGTCTTTACGACATAATCCCCAATGCCCCTGGTAACCCCAATGCTTCCGCTACTCAGCACCCTGGAGTGCACACTGACGGGATTGTCGGTGCAACCTCTGGGACCACTGTAAAACAACTCAATGGTCACATTGCCGAGATGTCGGTGGACCCCTCTACCAATACGACTGCTCTTCCTACCACTGCGATAAACTCTGTGCAATCTACACAAAAATCTAGTGGAAATAACAAGTAGAATAAGAAAAAGACTGCTCCTTTTTAGGAGCAGTCAAGAAAGCAGCCAAACCCAAAACAAAAGGCCGCTATGCCTACTAACAAGGAAAATATAAACCCGCCAGATTTCCCTGCAAACTCTGTGTTGAAGACCATGCGACCTGGCGTTGTCCACGTCTTCAAGAATGCACAGACTACCTTGCCAATAGGGATACTGGTAAGACACCCGCTATCCTTAGGAATCCTTTTCCCACTCAGCAGCAGCAAAATCTTATTGCAAAACAACCACAACCCCCACAAGGGGGCAACGATGGTTCGCAACATCCTTCGACTAGTGATGGATCTTCTACCGTTTACACATTTGAAATGGTAGAACTCGCCACAAGAGCCAAATCTTATGGAGCTCCTGTCGCTCCTGCAGTAGAACCATCCTCAGGTCAAAACCCACTGCCACCCAATGACTTGCATATCGAAAGGCCGGTTGAGGACCTTGTAATTCAACCCCCAAAAGGGGCACTATGTGTTATAGACATTTTTGTGCCTCGCATCATGGAGCATGAAATGTCAATAATCACAGGGATCCTCAGTCCCTAAACATGTTGTTCTTACCCCTAAAAGAACAAGGTCATCAAACAACAGCACTTCCAATCAGTTCTCCACCTGAAAACACTTCAAAACAGGCTTATTTTGGATCATGTCAGCTGCTCCACTGAGCTTCTGCGCTGGAATGCAACTGTCCCTCCTTGTACCTGCGCTGGAAGTCAAGATTAATGAAGGCTACCTGCGCTGGGCGAGATTGGCCAAGTGGCACAGTCATCCTGCAAGGTGTCAACTGCCCAGGAAGCTTCCAAACTGACACTTGGTTCATGAGATTCGCCCTGTGATGAGTAAGAGGAACTTGATCACCATGTGTAAGCAAGGATCTCCAAGTGGACTCAAGAACTGAAGATTAACTGAAGAGGGAGAGGACACAAGGCAGCTTCATGTCAGTCTCAAGCTGACTCATCCTCTCTTCTTCTCTCCTATATATAGAGCTCTTCTATGAGGTCTAAGGAGGCTGGAATTTTGTGTAAAGCAAGGAGGTGCTGTTGGTTTACAGTTAGAGCTATTGGGTGATTGTTTTACTAGAGGGGAAGAGGAGAGTTCTTGCTGCTGGGGAGGTGCTGCTGGATTGGAGCCATCATTGGTTGTAACCTTCTCAGAACCCTGTTACTTCTATCAATAAAGTTTTGCATGTTCTCCTATATACTTGTATTGCATTGATGTATTGTATTTACATGTATATTTGATTCATCCTAATCCATGCTTCAGTTATGAGTACATGTATCTTGTAGTTTGCTCTCTTGTTTGTGCAGGATCTGTGTGTAGCTGGACCGGCAAAGAGAGCAAGGAGCTGGGAACAAGAGACAAAGAGAGAGGATAAGGATCGACTAAGCGAAAGACACCAGGTTGGTTAATCTTTCTTCATTCTCTCTGTACTTTCATAAAGGAAATCATCAAAACTTTACTTTCAGTTGTTGCTAAAGACTGTCACCTTTAGAGTAGGGATAGGGTCATCCGCATCGGATACTTTTCCCCACAACAAACTGGCGACTCCACTGGGGAGCCTAGTATCTTGTTGGTGTTTGTAGTATTTTGCTATTCGTTTCTTGAAGAAAAGAGTACCAAATCGAAAAGCTTTTGACTATATCAAAAGCGAAGTAGAGGGTCTGCTACTCTTGCTCATTTACTGAGCAAATTCAAGATTTGAAGAGCTTATCTACAAAAGACTCTTTACTCTTTGTGATAGATCTTCATCCTCTTGATCATCCCTTAGCCTGTACTTGACCTATAGTTTTTTATTTCAGCAAAAACAGTGCATTTTTGAGCTTTTTATGACCCGGAAAACTTTGTAGACGTAACTCTCGTGTCCCAGAGCAGGCTGTCCACAGGCAGTCTGCATTACAGCGCAGGTACTCCCTTCGGGAACTGCGCTGAGAGTCAAACTGACAGACCAGAGCCTGCGCTGGTCCAGTTAGCCATTGTCTTGCTCAGTTTTCCCATTGTGTCTGAGCCCTGTTTTCACTGATTTTTTGTTGATTGCTTGCTGGTCATTGTACTTGCTGTAAACCACTTCTCCTTGACATTATTCCGCCTCAGTTGTGTGATGAAACTGTGAATGTTCTTTCAGTATTTCTTGTTTCAGTTACAGTTTCCCATTGTGAAAAGCGAACCAGTATAGTTGTGACCTCTTAGATCCTGAACTGTAAAAGTGTCTTTGTGATCTTAAGAGCTAGTTTTATTACTGTTCATGGCTGTTTGAGTTTGTTTGTTTTTCATCTTATGGTTTGAATTCGTATATTTTTAGTGTTAAAACAAGTACCTGTAAGGTGTCTTTTCATGTTAGACGAAACTTGTTTGTTTACACTTCAAATTGAATTCGAAAATTATACAACAATTTCCTTTTGTCTACATCAACATTAAGGGAAAAGAAAAGAAATACATGCATCTTGCATTTGCATTTTTGATAAGTTTGTGTGTCTGATCTAGGAGAAAGTGCATTAGTTTGTGCTTTGTGCTCTGTGTGGAAAGATATTGTTTTTCTCTCCCCTCAGTAGTTAGGATTTTCAAAGCTAAAAAGATTGTAAAAGCTTGCTTATCATTTTAGCTGCATTTAGGAATTCGTACCAATACATCTCGTGGTGATCCTGAAAGACAAACTGATAAACAAGATCAACTTAAAATATATTGAATGAATCTAAAAACGCATTGTAACATAACGCTCACAGTAGAGGTCTAGGTAGAGACGTGTTCCGGCGTCGTTAAACGTAGTGACTGTCGATCTCTACGAAGGTGGGTGATTCCTCCTGAGAGTCGGTGGCACTAATACGGACTTGAGCTCCCGCGTACCGTCGCGTATATTGGGAGACCCCTATAGGCTTTTATCCTTTATCCTTAGGAAGCCGTGTCGACCGCCCTACTGATCGCGATGCAGTGAACACAGCATTCACGAAGATCGACCACCCGTACCGTAAAACGTATTCTGTGGTTTCGCGAAAGGTTTGGCACACCCTCTGCCTAGATCTCCAGAGCAGTTTCTTTTGGCCCTTTTCAAACTCTATAACTGAAAAGGTCCAGCCGAGCATTTGTCACTTCGGGCTCGTTAATACATCGAAGGCGACTAGAGTCATCTTTAGCTTTTTCTCGACTCTTAAAACATGAAAAATCAAAGTTGTGTCTAAAAGCGTCTAATAAAATTCATTCAATACGGAAACATAATCCCCCTTTTTGTATTTTAGTTGATCAAGTAATCCGCAACCGTGGAGGAAAGTCAATTAAAACCCCGTCGTTCAGGGAGGCTTGCGAGTCAACCGCCTTTGTCTCCGGAACCGAGAGTAGTACGGACGAAGCGAACTCGCTTGACCAGGTCAAAATCTCCTTTTAAAGTTAGAACGGAAGTTCCAACAACATCTGAGATTCTGGTCACTCCCAATATTTCTGGAATCCCTGCCTCTATTGAAGAAGTTCAACAGCAACAGAAGGACAGTGGTACTGATCCTAGTCTGAAGACAAGTACTTGCATAACTGAACCAGTTCCATCTGAAACCGGTCCACAGAGTCTTGTTGTTCAAACGACTGTCGCTGTCGAAGCAACCCCTTCTTCGGCACCAGAAATCTTTTACGGACCTGACGGTCTTCCTCTTCCTCCTGGTCTGATTGCAATAGAGGAAATCGTAGAGGACCAGCAAGCAAATACTCCAATTCATTTTGGAGTAGGTACCCCTCTTTTTCCTTCTGCATCAGAAGTTTGTCTATCGCCACCAGAAGTTCCTGAAGAATCGTTAGGAAGTTTATTGGATAGACTTAAAATGTCTGAACAACCGTCGACATCTAGAACTGTGCCAAACGACACAGCGACAGCAGAAGCTCCTGCTGCCAATCCGACGATGTTTGCCGGCATACCAGCCGTCCCGACTAGCTCTCATCAGCTAGAAGGAGTCCACCCAGGGACTATTATGACAACTTGGTCTGTTCCAGTTTGTTCTTCCGGTATAATACCCGGTAATTCTTATGTTGAAACGAGACAAATTGATCCCTTTGGGAATCATTTTGGGCCATCCAGTCCTCAAAGGCCATCTATACCCTTGAGCTCTGGATTGTTACCGTATGGGGGGAAATATGCCCTTTCACTTCCCCTTTCTGGGGGATACCCATACGGCAGTTTTCAACCACATTCAGGTTTGACTGAAGTAACGATGAGTGGTTGGGTACCTATGTTACCCCAACAACCAAGAGTTGTATATTCCATGCAACAATGTGTACCTATGTCTAGTATCCCGACGACGCCAACAATTGTAACCGTGTCGCAAGTTCAATCGATGCCTGTTGTATGTCAACCCCAAGTTGTAATGCAACAGCCTATTGACCCTGCAACACAACCACAATCGCCAACTGCCGGGACGACACAGATACAAACGGGAACCATAACCCCGCGTCTTGGTCCGTCGGTTAGTGTCGCACAACAAAACATGGCTTCACAACCATGGATGGTGCAATACCAACAACCTCAGTTTCAACAGGTGTACCAGGGGTCTGAGCAACAGATCTTTGCAAATAGTGGGCAACCCTATATTCAGAATGGGTTAAACCAACCACTTTACAGTGGCCAAGCCCACCAACCATATCAGTCATATCAACATCAGTTGCATTATACTGGTGTGCAAAGACCTACTGCTCAGGCGATTCCATCATATCCTGGGTACGCCTCGCCAAACCTGAATCAGCAGTTGCCATTCGTGGCGACCTTAGAATTACCAGATTTACATCGATTGACGAACGATCCAATCGCCTATGCCCATTGGTGGCCAGCGATTCCTCACAAACTTCCTTCGGACATTCCTAAATTCAATGGAAATCCGGGCGAAGACCCGTCGAATCATGTGATGACATTCCATCTGTGGTGTTCGTCGAATACCTTGAATGATGATTCGATAAGACTTCGTCTTTTCCAGAGGACATTGACTGGTCCGGCGGCCAAATGGTATATTGAATTACCTAGAGCCTCTTTCGACAATTTTAGTTCCCTAGCCACGACTTTCTTAACACACTTTCAGTTACCTATAAGGTACGAAACTGGGACAGAGATCTTGACCAATTTCAAGCAGACAACAGCCACACATATATCAGATCATATACATGAGTGGCGCCGTCGGCGCAGAATGGTAAAAACCTATGTTCCAGATCAGCTATTAGCTGAGTGGTTTATAAAGTCGCTTCTGCCTGCTATAACAGAAGATGTGGCCAAGGGAGGCGTCGTAACAGAGGAGCAAGTTATTGCTCGTGCTCAATATTTGGACTTAGTATATACTCAGTCGGGCACGCTCTATGATAAGATACCTGACGCCCCCAGACCAGAATTTTCAATCCCTCCTCCTCCCGGATCGAATAGTGACTCTCATGCCGGTGATGGCGTGATTGGAACTGCAAACGCTAAGTCGACAAGGGATTCGAATAAGAAAGCCCGTAAGACTTCGAATCAAAAAGAAAATCAAGAGATTCTTGCTTCGGAGGTAAATGCTGTATCTACGGATAAAGGCAAAAACTCCAATCAACCAGGAAGCAAGAAGAAACAAAACGAAGGGAAGAAGAAGAAACAAGGTGAGTCATCCCCTCAAAAAACTTCTTCAAGCCCTCCTAGGAAAGGGAAACCAACGAGTCCATGTCATATATGCGATGAGGATCATTGGACAGCAGATTGTCCATATAAAGCCGAGTTTAAAAGATTCTTAAAGAATTCACAAACCCCGGCTGTATTGACTGATCCGTTTCCCAATCCAAGCCAAAATCTGGTTGACAGTGGAGATACTTCCCGGTGCCAGGTACTAATGGTGTCGACCTCTGAACAGCAAAATGATGCTTTGATTTCGACAAAGTGCAAAAACTGCGGGCATCCGCAGTCGTCAAACAGTAAAGGAAATGATCAACCAAGCAGTTCGACGACAACTTCGACAAAAGTTGTGCCACCATTTACTACGGGAAGCACTCCTATGATCCAGGGAAGGAATCACTCTCTCCAAAATATCGGAGTCATTCTCCTAAAAGACCCTACTTTAATGGGTACTTCCGCATTACCGCCTTCAAACAATATGGCGGAAATGACCACAATGGAATATGAGACCTTCTGTTTCTAGCAGATCAGAAAGATCGAGGATAGTTCCTATCTCAGGTCAACCTCGTTAAAAAATGAAAAACCATGAGGATAGTTCTTTTACTATGTCAACCTCATTAAAAAATGAAACAATCCCCTTTCCAGATCTCAATGGTAAACCTTCATTCCAATCAACAAAGTTGAATGCAATGAAGCTTGGGGGACATGCACCTCGATTGCATTGTTATGCTGGGGGCATGATTAGCATTATCGAGCAGTTTTAGCACATAGTTCATGCTCGTTAAAAAATAAACATAAGTTGTGAGCAATCTTCCCCTAGAGTTCAAGCTCATCCAGAAAAAATGAACCGGTAAATAACCGTGGTAAATGTAACCTTTGACAGCCATATTAAAGCCTTGGTCGTATTTTGTGCACCGTCACCTCCATCTGTTCATTTGGCCAATCGTTCATCTCCATATGTGTGTTTACCTATTTTGAGGAACAGCTGCGAAGAGTGATTTCACCTAGCCATCCTTGTGACACTGCCGTGATTGGAAAATTCCAATTTGTACCTGGAATCAATTGCTATCCCTGTTTATCACTCGTTCCTCAAAAGACGAGTCTTCTTTCAGCTCTTTTCACTGACTCGTAAAATATGAAAAGTTTGCTGAGTTTTGGCCTTCCAGCTCGTTAAATGACCGGAACGCTATCCCTCCTCTAAATTTTAATCTTTTTGGACCTGAGGGATTATTGCACAAAACGATCGAGCGCTTGTCTTGTTCGGCTCGTTAAAAGTACCGAACAGCCATCCCTTCTATATTGTTTTATACTTTTTCGGACTTAAGGGATTTGCTGACGAAAAAGGAATTATGGAGTTGACTTTCCGTACCTTTTCAGACTCTCTAAAAATGAAAAGGACCGAGTTTTCTTTGTCGTTAGACTCGTTAAAATGATTAAATAGCGACAAACTTGTCTTTAGACGAGAACGAGTTTCCCTATCGCTAGGCTCGTTAAATCATAGCGATGGGCTTGCCCGAAGGGCAGGTTATAGAACAAGCATATGTTATCCTCCTCAAGCTTGACAAAAATAAAGAGGTACTGGTCAGAAATGACTGGGGAAAAATTGGGAGAACATCAAAGTTTAATGGTAGCAAGTCACTCTTGAACATGACACTTTTCCTCCATACCACATCGGGTTGGGTTGTTTCATTCACCGGTCTCATCACCATGGTCCTCGCCAAACCATCCACATTTGGGGTAATGCTACCGATCCATCGCATCAGTGTTGTTATATGTTCAAGAGGGGTCATTCTGAAAGTGTCAACCGTGTCCCATCCACTGCCATACATTATCCTTCATCCATTCATGATCGCCACCCTGAATCATATGTCACAGTTTGTTTTCACCTCCACTAAAGTCATTAGCTCCGTTCCGTGTCATTGATGTGGGATTCATTGAGGCCCTCCTTTGACGGATCGCTTCTTGTCGACTTCAGCTCATTATCCAAGAAGTTGATCTAGGAACACCCCCCATCAGTACTTTGAAGCTTGCATGCCTCAATGGCAAGTTTCTCACTTCCGGCGACAGGTATACATCAATGACCTTCGACCAGAAGATTTTGCGTGGCGTTCGACGCCAAGTCCTTTATTCACGCCACGTGAATTGTACTGCAGTACCTTGAGGGTCATCGTCATTATTGGTGATTCCTCTCGCGCTTGTTAACGGTTTTCATTATTGACCGGTAATCAAGCGATGTCTTTCCATGTTCGACTTCAACAAAATTCTCACATGGATCGACTTGTACTTAGAGTGAAGATCGAACGAGTTTGAAGACCCCGGATCTAGTTTCATCCATCCGGGCTGCGATATATATTCAGGGAATATAAAAGCATTTGCCATGTACATCATTGCAGCAGATGATCATCCTACTCAAAGGATGATAATTTCAGCAGAAAATTATCAGTCTACCATCAGACGATCGTCTGTTCTATGTACCAAAATGTATTTATAAAGCTGAGCATGGGAATGCCCGCCTCAGCTAGATCATGAAAACATAATGAAAAATAATGTATTGTATTGTATTGTATTACAGGGCGCCTCCTCAGCACTAGAATGAACTTCGGACCCTCTAGATAAAGCATTTCACCCGATAAACGGCCTCATACTTTAGGGGGAAACTGTTATAGACATTTTTGTGCCTCGCATCATGGAGCATGAAATGTCAATAATCACAGGGATCCTCAGTCCCTAAACATGTTGTTCTTACCCCTAAAAGAACAAGGTCATCAAACAACAGCACTTCCAATCAGTTCTCCACCTGAAAACACTTCAAAACAGGCTTATTTTGGATCATGTCAGCTGCTCCACTGAGCTTCTGCGCTGGAATGCAACTGTCCCTCCTTGTACCTGCGCTGGGCGAGATTGGCCAAGTGGCACAGTCATCCTACAAGGTGTCAACTGCCCAGGAAGCTTCCAAACTGACACTTGGTTCATGAGATTCGCCCTGTGATGAGTAAGAGGAACTTGATCACCATGTGTAAGCAAGGATCTCCAAGTGGACTCAAGAACTGAAGATTAACTGAAGAGGGAGAGGACACAAGGCAGCTTCATGTCAGTCTCAAGCTGACTCATCCTCTCTTCTTCTCTCCTATATATAGAGCTCTTCTATGAGGTCTAAGGAGGCTGGAATTTTGTGTAAAGCAAGGAGGTGCTGTTGGTTTACAGTTAGAGCTATTGGGTGATTGTTTTACTAGAGGGGAAGAGGAGAGTTCTTGCTGCTGGGGAGGTGCTGCTGGATTGGAGCCATCATTGGTTGTAACCTTCTCAGAACCCTGTTACTTCTATCAATAAAGTTTTGCATGTTCTCCTATATACTTGTATTGCATTGATGTATTGTATTTACATGTATATTTGATTCATCCTAATCCATGCTTCAGTTATGAGTACATGTATCTTGTAGTTTGCTCTCTTGTTTGTGCAGGATCTGTGTGTAGCTGGACCGGCAAAGAGAGCAAGGAGCTAGGAACAAGAGACAAAGAGAGAGGATAAGGATCGACTAAGCGAAAGACACCAGGTTGGTTAATCTTTCTTCATTCTCTCTGTACTTTCATAAAGGAAATCATCAAAACTTTACTTTCAGTTGTTGCTAAAGACTGTCACCTTTAGAGTAGGGATAGGGTCATCCGCATCGGATACTTTTCCCCACAACACTATGATGCCATATGCACAATACATCTGCACGTAACACTACAACATTGTAGAAGATTTGGTGCAAGCGTCGTTAGCTATGTTTGCACTCGAAGTATCCTATATATATATATAACCTAAATCTAGCTTCTGGATACATCATTAATATTTGGAGAACATCTATTGACGCATCCCCTGATGATGGACTCACTTGGTAGTCTGAGACGTTGGATTCACAAAACTCTATAACAGGTCATTCCTCCTTTATCTAGAAATATTACAAACATGCCCAACACAACAGAAAGCTTTGCTTTTGGCTATTGGTGGTATAGACCCAAAGGATTCCATGCTTGTTATTTTCGACATGGACAAGTGTAAACCTCCCCTTTCTCACTAGCTTGCATTCCAGGTGCATATAACTTCGAAAGGTAAACATATACACAGAACTATCATCGACGAAGGTGCTTCGACCTGCGTCATGTCGGCTTCATGTTGGCTCGCCCTGGGTTCTCCAACCTTAACCCCGCCGTTGAACTCCTTGAAAGATTTTGATGACCACACCTTTATCCCAAAAGGATACCTAGCCAGTTTCCCCATCACTTTGTATGGGAAAATTGTAACGGTGGACATAGAAGTCGTAGACAAAAAACTCGACTATAATCTCTTGTCGGGTCGCAGTTGGATATATGCCATGATGGCCGTCGTATATACTGTCTTTCACATCATCCTATTTCCATTGGATGGAAAGGTAGTTACAATAGATCAGTTGTCTTTCTGCACCCGTGATTATTTACCATTACCAAGTGGATTCGTACCCCTAGTAGGAGGTGGAACTGACTCTTATGTCAGTTTAGGTACCGGTCTATTGAATTCTTCTTCCCTCATGGGTTTTTTTCTTCTTCAGCCATTGAAGGTTTCACAAACGGTCAACATGCTTTCATCTATTCCTCATGAACTGACCGACCCATGGATCCTACTGGCTCCTTCAGACCTTGACACATTCGGAGAACAGATGCTACTATCACCAGCTGAATTGGCCTACCAAGCCATTCAATCCACATCTGCATCTTCGGTCATGTTGGCTATGGCCGACGGTACCACTACCCTTCCCATAACTGCTCCTCATTTAGATCCACTCAATCAACTCCTACCTATGGACGAAGATGTTCGATAAATCATGAGTTTTGGAGAGAAACATTGGGAGGATTGGCATCATCATGTTTCGATATCTAATTCGGACATGATTCCTCTTCAAATCATGTTCCCTGACATACCGGAAATTGTTTGCCCACCCTATACGATTATCCAAACTTTGGATGTGGAAGGAAACATGGGCGACACTTCCAAATCATCGCCCATTGATATTTCTGTTAAGACATGCATCGTGGAAAACATCCAGATGAGAGCAGATTGCAATCCTGAGGAAATTGTGAGCTCCACCTGCCTATATAAGGAATCCAACGATGTATAAAATGGGTCTCATGAGGAAATGCCCAACATTAATCTGTCTATTGGCACACATGAGATCCAGCTTTACGACTATGAAAAACCGATTAAGTGTCAGTTCGCTTCCCTGGAAATAGCCATTGAACCCCTGCCTGGCACTATGGCCGAAGAAGAACGCTTACTATACCTTAAATAGCTGGATAAAACCCATTGAGATGCCACTTTGGCACTCGAGGCTCATAAGCAGCAGGTACAATCACAATTTGCGAAAGAGGTTAAGTTTTCTTCTTTTCAAGAGCACGGCTTGGTGTTGCTCTATGATAAAAAACATGATCTCTTGGGGGCAGGCACGCTTCAACCCTTATTGCTAGGTCCCTATGTCACCAAGAAAGTCCTCTCCAAAGGGGCATATGAATTGCAATATTGGGAAGGAGTCCTGCTTAAGGAGCCCAAAAATGGACTCTATCTCAAAAAGTATTATACCTAGTATTGCACTCGGCATGTGCTTTGTAACATTACAGAAGCATTCCAAAACCAAAAAAATACTGTAGAGAACTTTTTGAGATATTTTATTGCTCTTTAAAAAATAGAAAAATCTCCAAGTTTTCATCGTTGTGCTCATTAAATCGATACGACGATGCTTTGAGCAACTCTTTTTTGATCTTTTTCCAGCTCATTAAACTTAAAAAGACCAAGGGAGTATTCTTTTTAGGCGCTTTTTTCTCGCTCTTTAAACTGAAAAAATCCCGAGCTTTTTCTATAGGCTCATTAAACTTTATAAAGATGACCCGAGCATTCTTTTAGGTACTTTTCTAGCTCGTTAAATTGAAAAATCCCGAGTTTTTGTCACCGGGCTCATTAAAAATATACGACAACAACCAGAGCAAGTTCTTTTTTGGGACCATTTCTCTCTCTTAAATTGAAAAATCCCCGAGTTTTTCACCTCCTTCGAGCTCGTTAAATCTATGAAGAAGGGATTAGCCATTCTTTTACCTCTTTTTCTTGCTCACTAATCTAAAAAAGATACCTTGAGTTTTCTTCATTTGACTCATTAGAATTTTTAATGAAGGTATTAAGTTTGTTGTCACGTGACTCATTAAAAATTCACAACGAAAAATGAGTTTAGTCTGTCTCCTCGTACTCATAACAAAATGAGGCCGACATCTATTGAACATAGGTTTCTCTTTATCCAGATTCGATAGGTTAACTTACGGAAAAGTAACCAATCCAGGTATACTATTAACCTTTTGTCGCACCCGGTTAACAACTATGACAAAGGGACCACCATGGAGTCTCACTTTATGATATTTTCAGACTCTCTAAATATGAAAAGACCACCGATTTGTCTAGTCTGGACTCGTTAAAATTACACAGATAAGATATAGAGTCACTCTTTTTACGATACTTTTCAGACTCTTAAAACATGAAAAAATCGACGAGTTTGCTTGTCTAGACTCATTAAAATAATCAGATAGGGAAAAGAGTCGTTCTTTTCGCGGTCCTTTTCAGACTCTTTAAATATGAAAAGGTTGATGATTTTATGCATCTGGACTCATTTAATTAATCAGACAGGGAAAGTGGAAAATACAACTATATTCCATATTAGAAAGCATGGTTTGGTAGCAATCGTTCGCTTGAACATGGCACTCCCTCAGATAAACCTTCCTTGTGATGTCCTATCAATTTGAATCCTACCATCCTATGAGTTTAACCTAAATACGCTGATGAAATTGCATCTCTTCATCCTAACACTCTGTAGTGATCATGAGTCTAGTGATGCATGGTTAAAACCGTTGTTGCACCTTCTATTGTTCAAGGGTTAATCTTTTGTTTCCTCCATCAACCCATCAAGCATATCCTTCCATCATGCCCTCCGTTGTTTAAACCCAAATACTCAAAAGATTCCTCAAAAAACAAAATCATTCTTGTCTCGTTTCGTCTCGATTGATGTAGGACACATTATTGCCTACCTTTCGATAGGTTTCTTCCTATCGACTTCAACACTCTATCTAGGAAGATAACCCAGAAACACATTCAGTGCCTTGGTACTTACAGAAATTAGTGGTAGGTTACCTTGTGTTTGATCAGGGGTTCTCATTATTGGCTCCTAGTTGAGTGATTCTACGGGTGTTTGATGAGAAAGACATCTTTCACACTCGTTAGATTGCACTGTGCATCTTGGAGACCATCACCATTATCGGTGGCCTTCCTCGCATCTGTTAACGGTCTCCATTATTGACTGTTAATAAGATTATTTCGTGCATGTTCGACGTCAACACATATTTTCATATGTATCGATCTATGTTGTTCGGTGAAGCAGAAATCAAGACCTTAGGTAGAGGCTTGCATCATTCAGCCTTGTTTCCTCTCCCAAGCTGCGAATATTATTTTTTGGAGACAATTGTTTCAGGATGATCCTATTATGACACTGGACCCACATTGTGCTTATCGATGGCCAATATCGTCATATCTCTTTGGAGAAAATCACTCTGACATAGCTATTGAGCATGGGAATGCCTAACTCAGGACATGATTTTAGCAGTTTTATATATATGTGTTGTATCAGGTTTTCCTTGCCACCCGAAGCTTCTCTCTCTCTCATTTTGACAGGACAATTATAGTTTTAGTAAAGTATTTCAGCCATCATCTTTGCCTCTAATCTCATACTTTAGGGGCATCTGTTATACAACAAAATCACCTCCTCATCAAATCATTGGGGAAAGATAAAATGAATGAAGCAAAGACCACAATTACAGGCCTTGATTCCACACTGACATTGGTTGCACACTGAAAACCTACTTTATAAAGCTTGTTACCAAGCCTAAGGGTGCGTTAGTGACCCTACTAACTCAAGTTGTTAGGCAAGGGACAACATTAGTGAAACTTGGTGAAGTTCCAAGGGTCAAAGCAATGAATTGAATCATAAATATCTAGATATTTGTCCCTAAAATTACTCAAGAAAAGCAAGGAAACATCCAAAATCGAGATATTTGGAGGATTTCTAATCTGAGAAAAGGAGGAAAATGGGAAAGAGCTGAAAAGCATGGCAAGTTCATTGCTTTTGCCCTAGTGAACTCAAGGAGGAGCTTGGCAACCCTAACTCAATTGCTATATAAGCAAGGTGAGGGTTATTGTGAAAGGGGTCAGAGCATTTGAAAGGACAACATACTTAGCTGTTGAGAATTGTCTCATATCTAAATAAGTGAGCTAGAAGGGAGAGAGAGAGAAGTGGAAGGGGAAAAGGAAGACTGATGCAACAGATGGTTGTAATCACTCTTCCATTATTAATATAGAACTACAGTTGTGTTCCCTACTCCATGGTGTCGGTAACATAGTTCATTAAGTTATTCTGTTGATACTTGTTTATATGAGTAGTTTAGTTGTATGCAAGTATATGTTCATTGTGTATTCATATATTGGTTTTCAAGGTTGTATGTGGTGGTTGTGTTTGCCTTTCCTATGTGTAGGAATTGATTTGGATCTGGCTTTGAGGGAGTTCTTCTTGGCTAAATTGTGATCTCCAAACAAATATAGAAGGAGAATTGAGGTAATACTCTTTCCATACTTCGTTAATTGGTGTTTGTTTATGGGCATGTGTATAACTTTGTAGCATCTGTAGATAATATTATAGTTTGTTGAAGGTCCCGGGAAGGCCTTTGAGGGTAGTTTTCATTCTCCATAGACTGTGCATTTTACCCCATAGCATCTTGCCTTTGATAATAACTTGTATCAAAAAGGAAATTTGATGTAGGAGACGTGGAACGTGGTTTTCGAGGTTAAAAGTAATCATATTCAAATCTTTAGGATAAATCCCTCCTATGGCGAATAGTAATTATTTCCTTGTGATGGACAAGTCTGGAGGACTTCGAAGGCTAACATCGTCAAAGGTGCTTGAGTTAAATCTTCCACAATATTATAATGTTGAGTAGCTTGTGCATTCAGATTATATGATGACTTCCAATGAACACCTTTGGGAAGTGGTCAGATAATGGGATAATTACTATGTCATTCAATATGAAGAGGACTAGAATTGGGTGGAGTCAAAGTAGAAGGCGTATTAGTGGCATCATTTTCTACAACTGGTTTGATAGGAGTCTGATAATATTTTGATCGAGTAGCAATAGAGACAGGTGTCGTTCCACTGATGAAAACATGAGAGCCTAAAGATGTAGAGGATGAGGTTGATCTAGCAGTGAAGTTTGTTGTCATAGAAATGGTTCTTTCAACATAGCCAGTGTCCCTGGGGTGCCTTTTAATAGGAAACTAACTTCAACATGACATGGACAATCCTTGGTATAATGACCTTCGTCAAATATAAGGCAAGGATATTTCAGCTTGCACTTGGATTCATCATCTATAGATAGTTTAGGAGGATCCTATTTAGGGGTATCATTAACCTTACCATTATTTTTTCCTTTCGAGGCTTTGTCAGCTAAGGTATATTGGCCAACATTCACCTTTAAATTTTTACTAGGATTTTTTGGAGTACTCGAAGGAGGAGAAGGTGCAGTAGCCAGAGCATATTTCTACTTCGGAGAAGAAGAAGAAGAATTACTAGAAGTTTGAGCCACTGACCCAATCATACCATCAATGTGTGGTGTCTTCGTAGGTTTAGAAGAAGTTGGATTAGTTGAAGGTCACTGAGCATTGGGTAAGATATCATAAAACATTCCAGGTTGCGAGAATACCAAATCTAGATACTGAGCAAGGGCGATGGATTGTTCTTAAATCACACAATCACCCATAGATATGTCTTTCGAAATTTTATTAACGAATGACTTAGTAAAACATTCAGTTAAAATTTCATCAAGGATTTTGAACTTAATAAGATTACGTTGACATCTCCATTCATGGATGTGATTGGAGATGTGGGTAGTAGTATTTTGCTTCAAAGACATTAGGAGATGGGTATCCGTTTCATACTGAACTGGTAGCTAGAAGTGAGTAAGAAAATCCATAGCCAAATTGTTGAAATATTGAAAGGCACCACGAGGTAAATTGATGTACCATTTGGTAGAATCACCCATTAGGGTTCGCTGGAAAACCCACAGTCGAATGGAATCGTCAACCCAAGAGTTGGATGAACACCATAAATGGTAGGTCATGACATGAACTTGGGGGCCTTCTGTAGACTTCCCTATGAATTTTGGACAATCGCCAGGAATTTTGGTAGGAACCAGAGGCCAATACGTTGAATGAAGTATTGGGTCATTTGTGAGCCTCGACACATTCGATAACCTAGATGTAGCTAAAAATGGAAATCGAGGATTAAAAGGAATGAAAGGCCTTTGATAAGGTCTAGATTGAGGATTCCAACATTGTTGGTACTAATTTTTACCCCATAGTGGCAGATTTTTACCATAGGGATTTTGATACTTCCCCCACTAGGAGGAATTTTAACCATACAAAGGTTGAGTTTGTCCCCATAGAGGTGGGTTCTAACTAGGAAAATTTTGGTATTGACCTGACATAGACCATTGAGAACCATAAGTGGGATAAATAGCATGTGAGGAGTTTTGAGCTTAGGGTCACTGATGCAACGGTTGACCTTGCTAATACAACTGTTGAATTTGTTGTTGCAATGTTTGACCTTGCTGCTGCAATGGTTGACCCTGTTGATACAAGGGTTGACCTTGATGCTACAATGGTTGACCTTGTTGCTATGATGGTTGTTGATAATACCCTTGGTGCATGTATGGTCCTTGCTATATGAAAGGTCCTTGTTGTTGGTAGGTTTCTTGTGGAATTTGATAGGTTCCTTGTTATAAAGGATTACCAAATCATAAAGTATAGGTTCCAAAAGAAGACTAAAACTAACTAGATGACCCAAATGAGGGATTAGGACCAGACTGCATTTGGGATCCCCTTGATAAGGTCCATTAACTGTGGATTTTGAGGTTGTTGTGAACCAGAAGGAGGGTATGGTTGTTGGTAAGGTATTTGAGGTTGTTGTGAACCATAAGGAGGGTATGGTTGTTGGTAATGTATTTGAGTTGAAATAGGCTGCTAATAAGGAATTTGACTAGATCTAGAAGGAATACTACCAACAATTTGACTTTCTCCCATAATGCAAGTTTGGGATCCACTCACATAGGCTCCACCAGAAATAAGAGGTACATATGGAGGAGGTTGTTGCCCCCCATGTGGTGGGATAGGGGGTGGTACATATTTCCCACTCAGTGGAGGAGGTGTAACCACTATAGAGGTTGAAAGAGGAGTTGAAGAACCTATAGGGACGTTAATTGTGCCAACATGACTATTGAATGAACAGGAACCGAAGAAGCAATAGTTTGAATAGGAATTTGGGAAGCCGTGTTCAGAATGAATGATCCAAAGGTAGGTGTAATGCAAGATGACCATATCAGATGATGATAAAATGAAGATGCACTTGGAGTACCTGTAATTAAATGATAGAGAGAGGTATAAACTGGCAGGAATAAAGGTTCACTACTTTCAAGTGGTGGAGTTGGCCCACTCCGAATATGAGGGGAGGATGCACATGAAAAGAATTAAGGAGAAAAGTTATATTTAGATTCATCACCAAGACTCGGAGTATGAGTGGCTAAGACTTCCATAGGAGGATCTCGAGGAGAGGTTGGAATCTCACCTTCTGATGCCATGGGTGGAAACAATTGGCAAGGAGGAATATCCAATGGATGAGTGGAAAGTTCCAAAGGTATGCCAGGATTATCAACGGACTATATGGGTGTTGAGGAGATATTACCAAAGGATTGTAAAGCGGATTCAAGGGAAACAACAAAACTATTGATGAAACTCAGGACATTTTGGGTCAGATTCTTGAGATGATGACAACGACGCTCGAGGTGGAGGATGAGAAGCAAGGGGTTGAATACTCGCGACAATTCCAATTTCAAAACCTTGACCTTCAAGTGACTCGAGAATCTCAACGTGGACTCCTTATGGTGAGATTTCAGTGTTATATTGTGAAGGGGATATGTGAGGCGAACTCGGTAGCTCTGCCACGATGAATTTTTCTCAAAAAAAAAAGGAGGGGAGGTGATTTATTTGAGCTTCAATTAAAATTTACCACTAATAAGGCATAATTAAGCCAAGGAGGACTACATGGGTAAGACATGTTATCGTGGGAAGTAAATTTTAGAACTTAAAACAAAAAATAAATAAAAAAGGGTAAACTAGGAAAGAGGGTTTACCAACCATGAACCATAATACACACCTTAGCCAAAACAAAGGCCTTAACATACGGTGGCCAATCTTCCCGAATATTGTATTTGGTGTATCATGTTTACAAGGCAGCTGACTCGGTTACTTGTGGGTAAAGGATAGAAACCTAGTGGGGTCTCCCAATATACAATGGTACGAGGAGAACAAGTCCATGTTAGTGACATCTAATTCATAACTGTTTGATGAGAGCATTCCCATATACTTTCCATATGTGCAGTGCCTCCAATATACCTGAGAGTACTCGAGAACAATCCTATATACTTTTGTACATGGAACACGATTTCACCCCCTAGATATAATGTTGGCAGATAATGAAAGCTGCTAGGTTTATAGATGCCAGAACACGTCTCTAGCCTAGACCTCTAAATGTTTGTGTTAAGTTCCAAATGTTCCTTAGGTTAATTGAGTAAATTTTAATGTTTATCTTGAATTATTTTTTAATTTTTGGCTCAAAATGATTTCATCTGAATCCCTAAGATGTAACTATATAAGAAAAGGAAAATTTTCCACTTCGATGAAAGCTAGAACAATCAAGGGAAGAAATTTCAATCAATAATGCATCAAACAACATGCCTTCCACTAAATTTCACTTTATCTTTCCAAATGCAATGCTCAAAAGTAAAAATGATTTTCACTCTCCACTATCCTAAATGCAACTTTTTAGAAGCAAAATGATTTTCACTTTTACAAATCATGTTTTTTCTCTAATTTTTGAATGCTCTAATGTAACTAAATCACCAACTTAAGAAAAATGAAAAGTTTATTGAAATGATCTAATGCAACTAGTGCATCAACCAAAGAAATACCAAATCAACTTCAAAAATACTTAAATGAAAATACATTTCACTTTTCTTTTTGAACAAATAAACAACACACTTCTTTTAGCTTGAAAATAAAAAACCGTAATGTATGCTTGATTAAAAACAAAGATGATTTCTAAATGCAAATTACCTAATGAAACTTGAAAAGAAACTTCATGAAAGACAAGCCAAAACAAATGCAAATTGATATTTTCAATGATTTTTCACAAAAAACAAGACTTAATCAATCAGCAAACCAGTATCACAGTGACACAAACAAAGAGAAAGTGATGACTAATTGACCTAAAAACCCTATAAATCAATCAAACTTAACTTCAAGAAACTCAAAGCCAAAGAGACTAATTTGTTAATTAAACAAGACAATCAGACAAAAACACTATAAAATACAGACACAGAGGATTAGAAAAACCTTCAGAGGCCAGGACACTTGGATTCTAGGGTAGAAACCCTAATTTTTCTCATATATCTAAGATCAACATGGTTGTCATAGCCAAAAACGTGTTGAGAGTGGTTTCAGTGTGACTGTTTCAAATAAAATTGTGTTGGCAACGTGATTGTTGAGGTCAAAAACGCATTGGGCAAGAAAGTTGGGAAAAAATAAAAATAGTTTCAACAAAAATTCTAGACCTAACACTCTAAAGTAGTGATCATTCAGTATGCAAATCTATACATGGCATTAGTAACTAATAATTCAATGGTCAATCAAACTAATCAAAATACCAAATCAAGAAAAGAGATTGAAGAGGCTATAGCTTCCCTAGTGGAGTCGCCATTTTGTTGTGAAGATAAATCCCCTCTGCAGACATAGGCGATCTCTCTAGCCCAATGAGTGGGTCCAGCAACAAACTGAACAAACTAATGCAAAATTTCCTAGATTATGTTTAAAAATGCATATAGAGAGAGAGAAACCTACCTCGCCCTGAAGCTAATTGCTCAATCCTTTGATGATGAATTCGATCCCTTTGCTTCCAGGCTCTCTCATTGCTTGTTCCTTACGTCTGAGTACTTGTAAGACACATCAAAAGAAAATACAAGATACAATAGCATACATAGTATATATCAAACATAAACTACTTGATAGATCAAGGAGTATCAAGCTAATGCATAAGTATT
This sequence comes from Pinus tabuliformis, assembly GCA_031772625.1. NCBI lineage: Eukaryota > Viridiplantae > Streptophyta > Pinopsida > Pinales > Pinaceae > Pinus > Pinus tabuliformis. Next base: position 1,340,892,523 of record CM062804.1, on the reverse strand, counting down.
TAGACATTTATGAGAAGTGGACATCACATGTATATATTAATGAATAAAAAAGGGAAGCATACAACCATTGCCTCGATGTTGGATACCTCCTTTTGGTGGATGTCCAAGTCCAAGCCAATACTCTTCAAGCACTCTTCTCCAAGTTATATGAGCAGCATTTAGGCATAATATAAGCATTGGAATGGAGGAAATCAATCACCAACCATTTGGCGATGGAGAGGATTTGATTTATAGGAAGCGAGAGGGAGTTAGGGATCCACAAAAGAGAGAGGAAGGTTCACATCTCAAAGGAATGGATCGCAAAGGTAGGATTAAGAGCTCCAAATGGGATACCTTGACCATATCTCTACTAAACAACATCCAACTCATTTTTTCTCGAAGTTTCTAGCATACGAAGCATCTCCTCCATTTTTTGAAAACCTGCCAGAAGAGTTTCAACATGGGATTTCATATGAAAACCCGTGATGGAAATGTTAGGTCAAATAACTACAACCTTCCATCAGCATAGGAAAGCAGTGGAGAAAAGAGCACGGGTCCTAAAATATAGGGTTTCAGTAAACTTTCTATAGAATTAACTCAGGGCAGTTTTTCTTCCATTCTTTAGAGATGTTTCAGTATTTTTTTCATGATGAGTATGCTTCAAAGTTGTCAACATTTTGGCACTTTAGGATGTGGAACATGAAGTGAACAAGAGGTGTTACAAAACAATGTGTAACATTCCTATCATATAGACATGTTTTTCACTTATTTCTAAGGTTTCAAGCACTGTCGTACAAGTGTCTCCACTTTCGTCTCAAATATATATTTTGTGTCACACTTGGTAGGAACTGTCACAAAGTTGTTGCATTGAGGAAGGCATGTTTTTCATATGTTTTGAGTTTTCCTTGTCATGTTGTCAAGTGATCTAAGTGTGTGATGATGCTCAGAGTCTCCCTTTCACTCATCCTCATCTCATTGATCTAACACTTAGTCCAATTATGTAAACTCCATGACTAGGCAACTAAACCTCATTCTACCCCCTTGAATTGTGCACTGCGCAGTCTTAGCCCTCTAGAAACATCATTGTCCCTTGGCACTCCGCAATGCATAGTATCCGCCTTTGAAGTCTCTTCACTATGCAATCAAAGTGCTCAAATGCACCATCTGACCTCTAAAACTACACAATTTCTCTCTCCTTTATAGTTAAGGCTTAGGCCTTGGCCCTGAGCTTCTGAACTACATTATTGTGCAATCACCTAGACTCCCTACCTCCTAGAAATGCGGAGTGGGAAAACTCATGGTTCAAGCCTCCAACATGAGTGTTTGAGTCCCTCAACTGTGTAGTCCCTTTGCCCAAGCCTCTGTAATTTCACATTCCACAGTCTCAAGCCTCAAGCCTCCCGACTAAGTCCTTGAGTCCCTCAACTACACATTTCCTTGGCCTATGTCCTTTCATAATTGCGTAGTGGGCATCTTCAAGCCTCAAGCCCCAACCTTGAGTTCTTAAGCCCCTCAACTGCACAATCTCTTGAGCCTAGCCATCCTGAACTACGCATTGCGTAGCCGCAAGCCTCAGTCCCAAACCTTGGCCTCTAGAACTACATAATCCCTTAGCCAATCACTAGTTCTAGCCCTAATAGGTGAGCTCATGAAATATGTTAGTTTAGGTGTTTTTGGACTGATGTTGGCTTTTCATGAATGGTTTTTAGTTGCAGGTACTCTATCTTATCATGACAGGACGATGATGGAGGAAAGGTACACTTTCATGTATATGTCATGAATATGGTAAGATTGTTCTTTGAATGTTTGTGATGTATGTTGTTTTTCATCTGTACTAAGGAAATTGACCTAGTTATGTGGCTTCGGTACTTATATTTTTAAAGGTGTGTTGTATTTTCTTTAACAATTCTTTCTTCCTTGTGAAATATTTCGTTGGTTGATCAACGATTCATTCTTATGTATGTGATCATGTTCTTTTTGAGATTAGTACTATTTACTGTCTTTTGTTGGTTTAAGGGGGCTTGACCCAAGTTCAGAGTGTGTTGCACACCAAAAAAAATCCTCAACAACTGGCCCTTTCAGCAATGACCTGCAAACATATTGTAGTCTCACTCGAACTGGTTATGGGAGTTTACAGAACCCGATCTTTGAAGCCATAGGGATATGTGTGTTGTGGCACCCGTGTATTTACTTATGTCTTATATCTACCTACAACTTCACATACATGAATAAATTCGCATTGATGATTAACCTTACAGATTGGTATTTAACACATAGACATAACATAAAACAATATAAGATTTATTCTTTCGCATAATTCAGTGAAAAGCATGGATAGTGATATCAATAACAACAGAGAATGAACATAAAAAGATACACAATAATTCACCAAATCTTCTTATTTACTAGTAAGGATCTTTAGTAAATTCTCCTCCCTCACCTGCACACCTAGCTGCAGGTGGTCTGCGCACTCAACTGTAGACTCTTCAAGGCCTCTGCGCACTCAGCTGTGGAGGCTCCCCCAAAAATATAGACTCAAGATAGAGAATACTAATAATATATGCTTAGCTAGCTATTCTATATTCGACAAAGTATTAAACATTATTTATATAGACTTCCTTACTACAATAGCAGGGTCCACATACCATGGATCCCAAAAAACAATGGATTAATACCCGAAAATAATTACAAAAGGGACTTTTGCCCCACCCCAAAGCTCCTAAACACTGCACGATGAATAGAAATTCGCTAAATCGGTGCACTCCGCTCCTCAAAATGCAGAGCCCTTTACCCAAAGTTTGGACCAAGTTGGGTTGCGCCCAACAGGCCCCCAATACTCACTCGTGAATTGTCCCGAGCCACTCAGCTATAGTTCCTTTGATTTTCACCCCAGTTCTGTTGTAGACTACATTATTCTGCTGGACTATCTGCCATTTATTTCTCCTATTTATGCATCTCCTCCAGCAATGCCTCTATGGTTGGGCCAGCAACCTTCTGTAGTATTTCTACCTCCATTTTCTTCAACTCTTTGAGCCTTTCATCCACTTCCTGAGATTGTCTGAGGGCGTCATATTTCCATGGATGAGTCCTTGCTTGTAAAATTTTCTCCTTCCTTCGAATATCATCTATCTACTTTTGGAGGTTCTTCCCTTTGGTAATACTGGCAAGTTTTTGTAAGACTGGTAGGGTATTTACAGTTGCAAAGATTTTATCGCACTACTTCTCCTTCACCTTTAATTCCTCCTTGATCTTTTGGATGTTTGTATCCTCCTGTAGTGAGGTTCAAATTTGCATCGTGTCATCTAATAATTTCCCGCAGTCCACCACCATGTCGGAGATGCCTTTTAATGTTTCCTTTAAGTCTTTCTACCTCTACTCCCACACTTTTGGTGGCATGGATGGCTGCAACCTTATTTGCAGCTCTGATATCTGCACTTCATACTTGAATTTTAACTTTTTGCATTGTATTCTTCGATTCCTTTATCGTGAGGCAAGATTTGTGACCTTCTCTGCTGGTGGTTCCTCCTCACCAACCTTCACATCTGGGACTATGATGCAACTATCTTCGATGGATTTTTAAAACTATTTTTGTCACTAACATGATTTATCTCTTTTCTTAGCCACTTGCTCCAGCTCCTTTTTGACCTGCTTTGCCAACGTCAAGGTTCGTTGTTCCCACTCCTGCAACTTGGTTGTTAAAATTTGATGGAATTCATGGAACACCTTAATGGGAAACACGATAATATTTATGATGAAAATATTCCATGCCTTGGCTCATTCTTTTTCCTCTAGTGTGTACCACTGAAGTCCCCTAGCTAGCATCTGCAAAATTCTTATGCTAGATTGTGTTTCTATTCTTTGCTCTACCTGCAGTGGCCGAGTTATTTTTTCTTGCTATTTTTCTACTTGTGACAATGCCTTTAGCTCCATTATGCCCTACTATACCTTAGCCAAGACTATTCTATATCGATAATAAATTGTGTTTCATGTCTCTGTTGGGATTTCCTGGAATTTCTCTTTGATACCATCAATGTCCCCATTAGTGAGGACAAGCGCTTCTATGCCCTTTGACTTATCTGATTTCTCCCTTTTCCTCTTGCCTGACATAGTTGTTGTGTCTCTCCTTCTGACGATAAATGGTGACTCCTTTGACACTCCTGCATCACTGAGGGGTTCCTCATGCTCCTTCTCTATTTCTTCGGTTTCTATCTCTTCATCCTTTCCACTTGTACCTGCATCCTGTGGGGTACCCTTCTTTTTTCCAACTGCTCCACCATGTGGACTCATCCATTATTTTGACCATTTCTGTACTACGGTGAGAAAATCATATTTAGTTACTAAGTGTTGGGCATGGAATCCCCCCACAGTAGGTTTTGGGGCTTAAAGCCCAAGTTTTGGTCAAAGATGATGTAGAACTCCGCGAATTGCGTGTGCGAAGTGTACAATTGAGTCATAGGGTTGTCCGCCCTAAGAATTGGATTGTAAATTAGTGAGTCCGCGGACCATGGGATTGTATAAATAGAGCGAGGCTCTAAGTTGTAAGGGCAGTAAATGATAGGAAAAGTAGCGAAGGAATGGTTCGAGCTTAGAGTAGAAGTCTAAGTGTCTTTGGGTGTAGTAGTAGGAAGAGGCTTTGCAGCTGAGTGCATAGAGACTTAGTAGAGTCCGTAGCTAAGTGCATGAACCCCTACGGCTGAGTGCGCAGGGCGGAGTCGAGTCTGTAATCGGGATAGGAAGCTAATAAAGAGAAGTTGATTCCTAATTCTGTGTAATTGTTGTGCTTATCTTCTTTATGTTTATGTTCATTTATGTATCGTGCACACTGATATAGATGATGGATATGATGTAATAACCCTAAATCTTGCACACATAAGCTAAGTAATCAGTTAATAAGCAAGGACCTTGGGTATTATACAGATTACACCCCGATCAGGGTTGCACGGAAGCCACTCCATAGGTCATGAAGGGATCGCAAGTGCACGCATCAATAGGTTAGACCGCGAACCTCCAGAAGCCCATCAGACATCACAAGGGTGCGGAAACCTGGTTCTAGCACCCTCCCATACTACTTCAGGTGAGACCTCAATCCGTGCTCTGCGGACTATTGCCGAAAGGGCCAGTAGTACCGGGATTTGCTTGGCTAAATCACCTCTGAACCTGGGTCAGGCCCCATTAAGCCAACAAATGGTTCCATTATCGGGACCAAGATCTACATAAAGAATGTCTGATGTCATGCCACTAGAAACCTACAAAGAAATAAATTGAAGAGTGTTTGAACAAGAATATTCAAGAGTTCGTGGTGCAGGAAACCATAAATCTGAGAGTATCTAAGGAGCAGTGGTTGGATCGCTACTTGTACACTAAAATCCACGAAATTTTATTTGCATCTTTTCCATTTGAGCTATATGAGTGGATCACAAAGTTAGGAGACAACCAGGGAAGGTGTGGTGAGTGCCAGTATTGTAGTAAGATTGCTACAACTCTTGGGCTGCCAACTTTACTTTTATCAACCCGATAGTTCGTAACAAACTTGGAAGCGTCGATGCTATATGCACAAGTACTATTTCACACTGTAGGTTGTCACTTGGTCAGCCAACATGAGATCACTGGGAGCTCAAGCCAACTTCTATATATTTCAGAAGAAGCTCTATGTGTGATGAAAGGAAAGAAAGATTACTCTACTAATGCTATTCTAACTGCAGAAAGGAGAAAGACTAGAATGTAAAGCAAAACCTAGTAAACCCTAATTAAAAAGTTAATTCTACTTTTGCCAAAAACACTATGAAAACCATGAAAGAAATGCCATTACCTACTCAAGGAAGTAAACAACTTCTAACCATGCTATTTCTAGAAGTAAATAAACAAAAAACATATTTTTTGATTTTATGTGTTTTTATGTGAATTTAACATGCATACAGTTTATTGTGTGTGTGTGACAGTGAACAGGTGGCATTAGAGGGCGGATTTGGAGCTTGGGAGGATGTAGGATGGTGTGCATGGGTCCTAGGAGGTCTTAGGTGGCCTTCTGGAGGATTTTCCCACACTCGAACTTCAGAAGAAAGCCTACAGGAAAAACTACAAGAGGACACAAGAAAACTACAGGAAGAAAATAGGGAAACTATAGGAGGCCTACAGGAGGAGGCAGAGAGCAATTTTCATTGTTTTAAGGGTGTGAGAGTGGGTGAAAAAGGTGGATGAAGGTTGGAATGAGGTGTTAGGGAACCTAAGGTCTACCATGAATCACCAGGAGAGAGAAAGATTATTGGATTTGCTCAAGGAGAGATGAAGAAGTTCTATGAAAAATGAAGGAAACTAGGGTAGAATTGAGGTGAGGTTTGGGAGACCTATAGGGCATGGATCAGATGAAGGGTGTGATGGTTGGTAAGCTGGCCTATTGCTGGAAGAGATCTACTGCATAGAAACTGACAGTCAACCAAGAAAATCAAGCAACCAATGAAATGTGTGCATCCTAGGAAATGTTGGGAAATGTTGTAAGAAAGGAAAGCATGCAAAAGGACTATTTCAAATTAGGAAGTGAACATGATAAAGAAGATCTAAAGAAAATCAAAACTGGACTATCAACCTACTAGAGAGCTACAAACACTAGAAGTCCTATGAATGAGGAAAATCTATGTTTTTGGGGCAGCAAGAGAGTCTTTGCCTCAAATCATGGTCCCAGAGGGAGGAAGAGATGCCAAGGCACTATTGCTAGCCTTTTTAATCTTCTCTAATCACTACTTAACCTGCTATAGAAAGCACAAATGGAAGCAAGCTACTAAATCATCAAAAGCAACCTATTCTTAACCATAAGAGAAATACATCTAACAACAAACTAATCTACAAATTGAAGTAAAGCATACAAATACAAGTAAAGACAAGCTTGGCTGCTTGGATTGGGCCCTAACCCAAGAGCTTCAACCCTATGAGGTAACTCAGTGCAAGCTCAAAAAGGATTCAATCTTCATTATCAAAAAATAGCAAGATTACATAAAACTGTCATAAAATAGTAAGCTCGAAATTTGAGCATAGTTTACACAAGCAAAAAAAAGTCGACCCTAGTGAGGCCATAGGCCTCTCTACTTATACATCTAAAGCTACCAACAACTTCCTTAAAATTAGGGAGGCTTGGCTCCCAAAACTCGAGATAACTATCAATAATCTCACACTTGCTCAGCTGCCTTCTAGTGCATGATTCAGCTGCTTGTACTCCAAGCTGAATGTAGGGGAATTCAAAGTCAGGAGAAATAAATGAGGGGGATTCCCTCCTATAAGTCCTCTCCTCTATCTACTTCAAGTTATTGTTGTAGTTTGACCACTAGATCCTTGACTTTGACCTCGAAATCCATCAATAATCTGCATTAAATACATGTTAGACCACATGGCATAATAACTAACTCAACTCACCCTATAAGAATAAATATAATCACAAAATAATACAATAAGCTAAGAGAATGGTTGATTTGACTAGGTTACGAGGTAAAATGAGCCCATATAATTACCCATTTATGAGGTTCATCAAGGTGTAGGCTTGACAAACCAATAGTGTGGACTTCGAAACTAGTGCGCATACTAGAAGCCTCAGAAGATAAGATAGCGTGAGTTTTGTACCACTGGCTTGACTGGATAATAGGAGGATTTATCACTAAGTTTGCAGTAGACATGACTGTCAGCTACAGCGAGGTAGAGCAACATTTTCTCAAGGAACCACGAGGTAAGTACATTAAACCTTTGAACACTTGGATTAAGATGATATTGTGTGAAAGGCGGGTTATGTGAATAAATTAATGTTTGGGACTACACGGAGCGGAAAGATATACAGAAGCAGAGGCAGTGAAGAATTAGAAAACAGTCCCTTAATTTCAGCCTCGCAGCAGAGTGAGGATGAGATTGCAAAGGTTTCTCCGAGAAGCGCAGTCAGTTTGATAAGGAAGTGAATTCCGCGTTTACCACCTCCACCCACACCACCACCTGCTTCACCTCCCTCACCTCCATCTCCATCCACTCTACCTCTGCCACCTTCATAGTTCAGTATGGCAAGTGCGATCAAACTACAAGTGTTCAGAGGAGTAGGAAATGAAGACCTAGACCAATTCTGGTTCATGGTAAGAGAAGTATGGGAAGCACAGGGCATCTTAGATGACAATATTAAAAAGGCTACGCTGGTGAGCATGCTGCAGGATCGCGCATTAACATGGTATATCAAGCATTCCAGTGACCACCTGAACATAGGAATTATAGAGATCCATACCGCATTGAACAGGGAGTTTAGTAGGCCAAAGTTAGAGACACAATCAATCATCGGGTTTAAAGAGATCGCGATGCTCCCCGGTGAGACCCCCTGTGATTTGGACCAAAGGTTGAAGAGTACAATCCGTGAAGCCAATATGATGTTAATGGGTGTACAACATCACACATGGTTTGTGGCCTCACTTATGCCACACTGAAGGATGACGTTGTCACAACAAAAGCTTTATACTCATGCTGAAGCATTGGAGATGGAAATGTAGTTGCATGAGACCCCTATACAAGACCCTAGATTGGGAGTCCAATAGATCGACACACAACTATAGAATCTATGTTTAGAAATGCAAAGTTTGAAACAAGATAGGGCACCTCAGCCATAGGCGTGCGAGGAGGTATGGTGCATAAAATGCAAAGGCCAGGGCCATGACAAAGATCACTGTCCAGTGTTTGCGAACTACTTGGCGGGAGGAGGGCCAATGCTATTAAGACCAGAGGCACAGGCGGGGCCGAGCACAACGTCTGCATTATGGTGTGCGATCTACCAGATAGGAGGAAAACATACCATGGATAATTGTCATCTGTTGCAGAAGTATATGCATACGTCCCAACATTTGTTTTGTAATTTCTGTAGGTCAGTAGATCATGATGAACGCACCTGTCGAAGCTATGAACTAATGATGGATTGGACTCTTGCGTACGGGGTGCAGGCCGAAACATGAGCCCTCGACCCAATTGCAGGGATGGCACACGCTGGGTTCCAGGGGTGCGGTCGGGGTCGAGGTGGAATGGGACTAGGAAGGGGTTGCAGACAAATAATCTATTACAATTGCGGAGGGCCAGGGTATTATGCCCATGATTGTACAAACCTGACTAGGATATCATGTTGGTACTGTAATCAGTTTGATCATGAGGTAGAAGATTGTCCTTCACTAATAGCAAAGATGTGTGGAAAGGGGCTACTCCAGCCCCCTCCGGCCCAGAATTTACAGATGATGAGGTCTGAATCGCGCGACAAAGAACCAAATGTAAACATGATGCTTAGGGGCGGTGTGACAATGGGAGATGATAAAGGGAAGTAGCCAGAAGAAAGCGCATGGGTTCACAAGGCTCCTACAAAGGAACTCAAGTTTGATTTAGAACACATGAAGGAGACATTCATGGAAGCTAAGAAGAGCTTCACGGAGGCCTCCAATTCAGGTAGTAAGGATCAACTAGAACTAGGGATGGATCCTTCAATCCTCACTACATTTCTGGAGACATGCATGAAACTACTATGCAACAACAAGGCAGTGAAAGGGTTATAGGAACTTATCACTAGGTGCATAGGGTCAGGAGAACCGCATGCGGTCCGAAAACTAGGAAAGCATGCACTGCATACAAGAAGGGAGGTGAGGTTAATTTCGCAAATAAGCGAGTACGAAATGGATCAGGTAATCCTGGACCTAGGTTCAGATGAAAATGTCCTACCAAAGCAAACATGGGAATGTATGGGCAAACCTGTGTTACAGTGGTCCCCTATTCAATTACGAATGGTGAATCAACAAAAGATTTTTCCCAAGAGAATATTTCAAGGGGTGACAATCGATATTGAAGGCGCCAGCATGCAGGCGGATTTTGAAGTGATAGAAATTGTCGATGACAACAATCCCTATCTCATGCTACTAGGAATAGACTGGGACACCAATATAATGGAGTCATAAATCTAAAGAAGCACAAAATGATCTTTGATAAAAATTCACTACACGTAGTAGTATCATTGGATCCAACCAAAGTAACGCAATACACTAAACTGGTGCACGACGATGATAGTGATGATGATATCGATTGTATCTATAAGATAACTGTACAAGGAGAGGATTGGGTGAATCTGATGGAAAATGGAAGCATTTTGTGGGTGTTGGCTTATTGGGGTCTTACCCAGGTTCAGATGTGTTTTAGCCAAACAAATCCCAAAACTATCAGCCCTTTCGGCAATAGTCTGTGGAGCGTGGATTGAGGTCTCAACCGAGGTAGTAAGGCAGGGTGCCGGAACTAGGTTTTCGCACCATAGGGATGTCTTAATGAGGACTGGGAAGTTTGCAACCCAATCCTGCACACTGGTGCTGCCCCGCACAATTTTCTGACCTTCGCGTAGTTTTGGTACAGAACGCGACGAGGGGCTATCTAGATCCTCTACCCTTAATGTGTTATTGTTATAGATCTGGCTTAATTTTGTGGGCCCAGTAGTCTTAACAATCATTTACATTCATAACAAGTGCGTGCAATCATGGAATGTAAAGAGATGCATGAACATATAACAGAAGCATGAACATACAGATCTACGAAAAGATGCATAATCTTTTAGAATCAACTTAGCTTTTATTAAACTTCTGTTCTATTACAATCCCAACTCCGCCCTGCGCACTCAGCTGCAGGGGTCCACACACACAGCTACAGACTCTACCAAGCCTTTGCGCACTCAGCTGCAGAGCCTCTCTCTACTACTACGACCCAAGACTCAGACTTAGAGACTCAGAACGAATATCGCACTCAAAAACCTATATCATTTAAGATCAATACTCAAAAACTGCCTTCTACACTTAGAGACTCACTTTATTTATACATTCCCATGGTTCGCAGACCATGGGTAGGCTGAAACATTCTATATTAAATTACAATATTTTTAGGGTGGACTACACTAGACTCTCGTGCTCCACACCCACATTTTGCAGGGTATTTACATTACATTGACCCAAAAGTTGGATTTAAACCCAAAAAATCCACTTTGGGGGGATCCGCTGCGCAACAAGCCCCCAACAAAATCATCGTGACTCGTCCCGAGTCACTCGGCTGGTGTGGTGATCTTCACACAAAGTCCATCTAGCTGTGCCTACACGTCGTGAAGGTCCGCAACTCACCGTGCTACCCTTGTCTGTATTTGCTCCCTTTCTGCTTCAGAATCCTCTGCCTCTGACTTGATCCTCTACTATGATGCTAACTTCTAGTACTTATGCTTATAGTCCCACACCTCGGTCCATTTCCTTAGGTCGCGAATACTGTGGTTTAGTTAGTTAGTCAGATAGCTAGCCCACCCATGTAGGGCTTTAGATGACTGCCATTTACTTTTCCTAGGAAGGGCTCTCCATTAAGTTTGAATAGTTGGACTGCACCTCCATCTGTGACCTACTTTACCACATATGGTACCAACCAGTTCATTTTGAATTTGCCAGGAAATTTTTCAAACTTGTTGACATACAACAACACTAAATCGTTTACCTTGAATGTGTGCAACTTGATATGGTGATCATGCCAAGATATTTCACATTGTTTCTGTACCTGCTGATGGAATCCCGCTAGAAACTGTTCTTCCTCAAGTTCTTCCAATTGTGCGAGCCTTTCTTCCAAGGCTTTACGGTCTGCCATGCCTGTCATCGCTACTATCCGCAAACTAGGTACAATGTATTCCATTGGCATGACAACTTCCGTGCCATAGACTAACCTGAAAGGTGTCTGACCCATCAATTTCTTGCACGTGGTTCTGTATGCCCATAATATAGCAGGTATGCACAAGTCCCAGTCATTTCGCTGCGCATTACATACTTTCATCAACGTAGTCTATAGAATCTTATTGAATGCTTCTACTGTCCCATTAGCTTATGGATGGTACAATGTACTTTGCTAATGATACACCTAGAACTCCTCGGTGAGTGCGCTAATAGTTTCATTGAGGAAGCGCATTCCACAATCACTCATTAAAATTTTCGGGCATCCAAACTATGTCAACACGTTGTCAAATAAAAATTTTGTAGCTGTGGTGGCCGTGCAGTCCTTAACCGGCTAGGCTTCCACCCATCTGGTCAGGTACTCCATCGCGGTGATGATGTAGCGTGCACCCATCTTCCCCTGAGGTTTGATTGGTCCCACAAAGTCTATTGCCCATTTTTCAAATGGCTGCAGTGTCATCTGTGGATTGAGTGGCATCTCATCCCTTCATGATGGTTTCCCAGTTCTTTGACATACGTCGCAGGCCTGACAGTATGCTTTCGAATCTTGATGTAAGGTTGGCCACCATAGCCCAGCGCGAAGAATCTTCTGTGCCGTCGCCCGGCCTGCATAGTGTCCTCTTGTAGCCCCCCCATGTGCTTCTGCGAGGATCTATCCTCGTTCAAATTTAGGTACATATCTTCGTAATATTTCATCATTTCCCATTTTGTAGAGGTGCCCCGCGATGACAGAAAAGTCCGCTGCACGTACCACCAATTCCTTCTTCTGCTAGACTGAATATTCTGGCGGCACAGTTCTTGTGGTTAAGAAATGGATTATATCTTTGAAGTGGCCGTCCGCGACACGCACTACATAGAGCTGTGCATCAGGTAGTCCTTCCTCCAAATTTGTTGGCTCCTCACCGTTCTCAATTCGTGACAAGCGATCTAGTCTTGCATTTAGGTGTCTCGGTTTTACGATGACCTCGAAGTCATACTCTTGAAATAGTAACAGCCATATTCATATGTGCCCCCCCAACACAGGCTTGTTCAACAAGTATTTCAATGTGGAATGATCGGTATACATCTTGAAGTTCCCACCAAATAAATAGTGGAGGTATTTCTGGAGCACATATACCATTGCCAATCCTTCGCGCTCAGTAATAGAATAGTTCTTTTCGGCTTTGGACAACCGCTGACTCATGAACGTGATCAGGTGATCCACACCTTCCACACCTTCCTGTGTAAGTGCAGTGCCCAACGCAATACATGATGCATCAACATGTACGTGAAATTTGATGTACCATTTTGGAAAGACCATAATGGGAGTGGATGCCGTTTTTTCCTTTAGAAACTCCGAACTTTTCTTAATAATTTCTCTATAGTAACCAGTGTGCCCCAACATGGCACATAGTTGTTTGACACTTTGCGGCGCTTCCAGATTGAGAATAACAACAATCTTCGTAGGGTCCACCATCAGGCCTTTCTTTTAGACCACATGGCTGAGCAGATTTCCAAAGGGGATGAGGAAGGTGCACTTCTTAATATTCAACACAATCTGGTGTCATCGACAAGTATCCAGTATCAACCGTAAGCTCGCTATATGGTTTTTAACTAAGCCAAATACATTCGAATCATCCAGATAGACCTATAAAAACTTGTGGATGAATTATTTGAACGTGGCCACCACTACACACAAAAATATCATTGGCGCGTTCTTCAGTCCAAAGGGCATAACAGTGTATTGAGAGCAGTCCCATTCAGTTGCGAAGGTTGTCTTGCTCCTATCTTCCGATGCAATATTGATCTGATGGTACTTCATCTGTAAATGGTGTTGGGAATGGATCGTGAACACAAGCATCGTTTAGATTCCTGAGGTCCATGTAGATTAGAATTTAGCCCTTTTATTTTTTCTCGTACACTACCATAGGACTCACCCAGTCGGATTCTTCCACTGGTTCAATAATTCCTGCTGTAAGCATTTTGTTCAACTCTTCGCAGACCTTTTCTTTATACTTCGGATTCAAATGGTAACGTCGCTGCTTAACTGGCTTCGCGTCTAGTTTCAAAGTAATCTTCATCATCCCTAAGTCGCCAATGATCCCCTTTAAATCCATGATTTTGGTCAGGAACAAATCTTGATATTCGTGGAGTAAATCGGTGACCTTATCCACCGTAGCATCATCCCAATAGTCCCCAAGTGTCACGTAATTCGGCTCCACATCGGTACAGTCACATGGAATAAGTCGATCTTGCGGGCAAGATAGACCTTCCTAGGATCTAAAGAAGACCTAATGACAAGTAAACCAACCAGACACTATCTTTCTCTAAATATGCTTTAATAAACAATGGAAAACAAGTGTTTTTAGGGCCTACCTTAGGTCCAACGCAAGCTTGTGGATGCCCTCACTCCTTCGATCCAAATAAGCTCCTTTGTCGTGAATCTGCAAACACAAACAAGGCAAACAAATTAAATAGCACCTGAAAAGAAAAAATCATAAAACATATTTAACATGAAAGTCAAGGAGTCCATGAAACAAATAACATAAGATACTTGTTGAGAAAAATGAGTTTGATTGTATTAATTCAAAAGAAGAAGAACTTTACAACCTTTGCCTTGACATTGTACAAGCTCCTCCCAGGGTCCAGCAAGAAGTCTCCTCTACTTTGACAAGTTTCACTCACTCCCCAATGATGCCAAAAAGGTATGTGATCTCTCCTCTTAAGCTCAACTAGGAAGTCTTGATTTCACCAGCATTTACCCTCAAAAATGTTTAGCTTCTAACCTCTCTAGCAACCAGCCCAATGCCTATATTTATAGTGCAATGGAGGGAGGTTACTAGGTCCTCCTTCAAAGTGATAAAGTCCACCTTCAAAGGGATAGCTCCTCTCATCAAGGGATTAGCTCCTTCTCTTTTGGGATGCATGAACCACCTTAGAGCGAATAATCCACGTCAAAATTCCTTCCAGAAACCTCTAGAATTAACCAAAAGTGAGTTTTTTAAGATAAAACTTGCGCCTTTTGACTTTCACAGGGGTCCGCACCTACACCGTTAGGGACAGAGCGGGAAGGTCCGCAGTTTTTGTAAACAGAAGGTGCGGGACCGTAGGTGACAATGAGAGAAAGTGCGGAACCAGAGTTACATTGATTTTTAATGTCTTTCTCCCATTTCCAATGCTTGAATTGAAGAGCTGAGGTCTGAGACTTGCTTAGGAGGACAGTACAAGTGATGATAGACCCATACTGACTGCAAATAATCATGGTGACGATATTTTTGTGTAACAGATTGCCCCCTAAAGTGCGAACTCTGTAGTAGATGAGGATTTCATTGATCATTTAGGAAGAGTGAAGTACTTTATCATTTCGAGGATCATCTTGTGGAGAGCCCGGTTGGAACCTGTAAAAACATTCAATGCAAGATATATATATGAGATCATATCATCGCTGAGGTAGGCATTCCCATAGTCAGATCAAAACTGACTAGAAAAACTAACTACTGCTCTGATATAGGAATGATTTTGTAAAACATCACAAGTATAGACTCAGGTGGACACAGTATGGACGCAACCATCTGTTTATGAATAGTCCATTTATATAATGAATACAAAATTCCTCGCAGCCTGGATTGTGGAAACCAGATCCAGGGTCTTCATTTCTACTTCCCGAAACAGTACGATTCTATCCATGCGAATGAATGTGTTGATGTCGAACATGGTAGAAACCACTTGATTACCAGTCAATGATGTAAACTGTTAACAAGTGTGAGAGAAACCACCAGTGATGTCAATGGCTCTTAAAGTACCCAGTACAATCCATGAGATGCGAATAAATGTGTTGATGTCGAACATGTCACGAAATCCTTTGATCGAAAATCAATGATGTAAACTGTTGTCAAAGGCGAGAAATCTGCCATTGAGGCATGCAGATCTCAAGGTACTGACGATTTCTAGATCATCTTTCTAGATAATGAGCTCATGTCGATAAAAAGCGATCCGTCGTAGGCAAGCCCACAATACGAAATCATAGATCAAGTTGAAGAAATTTAGTTGCAAGGACTGACTCAGGGATGGTCAAGATGGATGACAGATATTTTGCAGATGAATGGCTTATTGGCAGTGACCTCTTGAACACATAACGACACGACAGATGGTTTGGTGACAATTGACCCAAAGTTAATACCCAGAAACCGGCTGAAGACTTTCAATGTGGTTTGATCAACTATCAGGCAAAGGATTTCCCAACCCAGGTGAATAAAAGTGTCGTGTTCAAGAGTGCTTACAAAGTATGACAAACAGATTCATTTTTCTATCTTTTCCCCCACCATTTCTAGCAAGTACCTCTTTATTTTTGAGAAGCTTGAGGAGGGTAACATTTGCTTGATTATAAGCTCATCCTTCGGATGAGTCCAAATTAGTTTAAATTCGAACCCTAAGAAGGAGTGTTTCGTTCCTGTTTGTAATTGAACATGTCCTTTACTGTGAAATTTTAACGAGTCCAGTATAGGAGAAACTCGGCATTTTTCAATTTTAGAGAGTCTGAAAAAACTTAAGAAGACTCCAAGGTTGACATTTTTCGTAAATTTGTGTCTCCCAAGCCCGAAAAAGTATAAAATAATACTTGAGAGAACCGCTTGATCTTTTACGACCAAGGAGTACTTTTCGTCATTAGTGCCTTTGACCCGAAAAAGTAAGAAAGAGATCAACGACACATCATTTTATAACCAATATCGAATTTGAAACAACAAAAATCCGGCGATCTTTTCATGTTTTTACAGTCGGAAAAGAGCTGTAAGTGGACTGTCTTTTAATTCCGCTTTAACGAGTTTAAAAGAAGAACTTGGCAATCTTTTCATGTTTCAGGAGTTAGAAAAGAGCTTAAAGGTGACTCTAAATGTTTTTTGTCGAAAATGATAGATTTCGCTTGAATAATCCTTTATTCTGCACAAAAACACAAACATTACTCATACCTGTTTGAAATGGATAAAAATGTCGCAAAAATACCTTTCCAAAGTGAAACATAAACAAATTTGCAATTTATTTACTCAAAAAACTTATAAAAAGGGCCTTTGTCAATTCATTTTTACCATTTGAGTTTGGGTGAGAAAATAGTGCTTTTGCTCAGAAAACTTCCCGTGAAGATTGCGGAAAATCCAACCGTCGGAATCGAACGCCGTCTTCTCCAAGTAATCCACATCATCCTACTCTTCATTTTTAACCGTTTCATTTTTTGTTTTAGTCATTTATTTTCATTTTTGGGAGGGTTTTTAGGCATAAAACCCGCGCGCGGGGGCCCGCAGGTTTACCACTACTGGCCTGCGGACCCCGACTTTTTCTCCATTGGGAAAAAGCTCGGGGTCCGCACCTTCCATGTAGACAAAGTGCGGTCCCACGCACTGTGTCTAACCCGGAGGGTGTGGTCCCCGTCGCAAGGGTTTTTAACCCAAAAATTCTCAAAAATGGACCAATCAAAATAATTTCTAGCAATTTAATTTATCCTTATACTTGATGCAGAGAGTACATCATGCTAGATTGGCGTGAACGAGAGCATGAGGACGTGGATGCCACCGCATGGAATCATCAGCCTTCACTTGATGCTTTGAGGGCGTACGACTTGTATAAATTCTGGGCCATTCCTGGCATGAGGGCTCAGGTGGATTTCTTACAGTGGATGGTTGACAGATGGAGCGTACTGGACCAGTGCTTCTTCATTGGCGTCCACTAGCTCGAAATCGAGCTGGCAGACATATATTTCTTGACTGGTTTGCTTAAGAGAGGCGAAGACTTGACTCTGTTTAGGGCTAGGGCAGGTGGCCAGTCTGTTGATAGCCTCAGGTTAGAGTACTGCAACAGCCAGGCTAGAGACAAAGGGATAGACATAAAGACCATATCCCGTCCTGAGCTCATGGTGATTGCGTTCACTGTCACCAGACTTTGTGGGGCTGCCGCATTACATATTGCCATCGGATCCCAGATGCGTATAGCAGTTGATTGCTTTCGAGGCACCATCTTCAACTGGTGCGATGCTGTGTTGGCCAATGTGAAAGGCCAATTGACCAGGGCCAAGAACAGATGACTAAAGACCTTTGGTTATGGGGCTTTGGTCGTGAGTTTTGGCCTGGAAAGGGTTCCTATGCTGATCTCGCAGCACCTTACTATTGGAGTTGGGCTTCCTCGAGAGTCCAAACTGATGCGATGGGTTGCAATTATGGCTTGTCACCCGGACGAGAGGACAGAGGTTGCTCGATTCAAACCTGAGTATTTCCAATGGCTGGAAAACCAAGTCTTTTCTATTTAGGACTTCTCTTACGTTGGGATAGATTTTAGTGGTGACCCAGACATGGTTCTTCCACCAGGAGAGTAGTGGGATGAGTCAGGTAAAATCCTTTTCAACATTTTTCCTATTTTAATTTTTTTTTATTTTTCCATCGTCTCAAAACTGATAGTAAAAAATTTCAAATGCAGATGTGGGTCCACAGCGACCATCCGCTCTCCGGCCTTACGAGAGGAAGCAACCAGTTGCACCCGCGCCAGCCCCACAGGACGAATCAGCAGAGGTTTTGGCCAAGTTGGACGGTCATCTCGAGCGCTTGACAGGAGATATTCCGGAGACCACTATAGATGACATTCCTCGTCGACTTCAACGCTATGTGATTCGGGTCCCGGGACCTTTTAGGAGGTTCCTTTGCAAGGTGGCCCATGTAGTGGTTTCTTATAGAGATCATCACCAGTGATAGGATGATCGCCTATTGTGGGCACATGTGACATTTTTGTTTTTTGTACTTATCATTTTTGCCGATCATAAGGTGTTTTTCAACTTATGATCGAGGACGATGTATTTTTTGACACACTCCTATATATATATCACTATTACCGGCTTATCTCATAAATCATGTTATGAAATGGTTTTAAATTTACATTCGAGAGGCAATTGCATCTGCTAATGTATTTAAATATCTTGGAATATGCTAATATTCAATATAATCAAATTCACGTTCCAAGAGACGCACTCTCAAAAATAATCTTAATAACACTGGATTTCTAATGGCATACACTCTATTAAGCTGTAATACAATGAGTTCAGAATCTAACCTCACTATCAACCTCCGAATCCCAAATGAAATAGATTCAGATAATAACTCAATCACTGCACTATATTCGGCAATGTTGTTCGTTGTTTGACCGAGGCTTACCCCATGCATAGATATTAACTCGTCAGAGGGCGAATAGATAACCCAGGCCGCGGAAGAGATGTTCCGTGTATTACGACAAGCACCATCAGTGAAACCAATGTATGTTTGGAGAGGCATCAACATCTGCAATATCAAGAGTAAAACCAAGATAAGCAGGAATAATGACGAAAAAACACTCTCTAATCTAAGCACACTGTTTAAACTAAAACACACTAGCTAGAAAGAAAAACTATCCTGACTAAAAGTCTCCATACCCATCCGTTAAGCATAATACCTCTTCAAGTAAAGACCATTTCTGGGTTTACACAAAGAGTCCCCGTCAAAGTCTACCAATTCATAGGCCCCTTTGGCTAGCTTTCGCTTGACAACATAGGGACCATGCCACATAGGAACAAATTTTCCAGCGCCTAATTTATCATTAGCTTGATCGTAAACTAAGACTAGATCTCCTTCCGAAAAAATTCGAGGGGTCACATTTCGATCATACTGAGCTTTCATGCGTTTTGTGTGAGTCTCGATCGCCAATGCAGCATCGCATCGATTCTCATCTAATTGAGCCAAGTATAACAAACGTTTTTCCTCTTCGAAAGTGGCTGGAAGTAACTCGATGGCCATTTGCAGTGACGGGATTTCGCATTCAATGGGTAACACGGCTTCCAAACCATAAACTAGTTGGAAAGGAGTGAACCCTGTTGATGTTTTTACTGAAGTTCGGTACACCCAAAGCGCTGAAAATAGCATGTTGTGCCAATTCGACCGATGAATCCCAATGATTCGTTGGATCATGACAACTAAAACTTTGTTGATGGATTCAACCAGACCATTCGCTTGTGGATAATAAGGGGTTCAATTATCGTGACGTAAACCAAGCTGGCCTGTAAGTTCGGTCATCATAACGTTTCGAAAATGGCACCCATGATCAGTGATTATCGCTTGCGAGACACCAAACCTAGCAATTATATGATTGAATATGAAAATTGCAGCTGTCTTGCCGTCTGCCTCAAATGTAGGCATTGCCTCGTCCCACTTAGTAAAATAATCTACCGCAAGGATGATATACGCATGCCCCCTGGCCAAGTGAGGGTTACATGTAATAAAATCGGTACCCCATTTGGCAAAAGGACCAACAGCAATTATAGGGTGGAGAGGAGCAGGTGGAGCGCGCATCTTTCGATCAAAAATTTTGGCAGTTGTGGCATTTTCGGACCACCGTAATACAATCTTTAAATAAAGACGGCCAGAAGTAGCCAACGCGCAATATCTTTTGGGCTGTGGCAAACCCAGACATATGACCGCCACACGCTCTAGAGTGACAGTAATTTAGAACCCTTTCAGCTTCCTCGTGAGTTAAGCAACGTTGAAAAACAGAGTCTGCCCCACGGCGATAAAGAGTATCTCCAATAATCCTGAATTGTTGGGACTGGAATCAAATTTTTCGACGTTCTGACCTTGAAATTTTTGGCCGAAAGGATTGGGTCTGGAGATAAACGATGATATCCCCATACCACAGATCTAAAGTGCTGATTAGAAACAAGGATTTGTCCGCAATGGGCTCCTCTGCCACAGTTTCCGTGTCAGCACGCGGGAAGTCACACATTAACTCCGAAAAAACTAAAGATTTCTTAGACTTGGATTTCTCAAATTCCAAGTCGATCTCTTGCAGGATAACGATCGATTTAGAGTACTTGCCCCCTAGCAATTGCTTGGTCAAAATGTAGATCATAGGGTTGCAATCCGAAATTATTGTAGTTTTACGTAGTAAAATGTAGTGACGAAAACGTTGGACAACTTGAACGGTTGCCAATGCCAATTTCTCCACATGTGAGTATTTTAGCTCAGTTGGATTTAAAGTTCGACTAAGGTAATATATCACATGTTCAGTTACGAATTCATCTTCCTGTACTAAGACCATTCCAATGGTGGAATGAGAGGCGGCGAGATACAAGAAGTAATCCTGGTTGTAGTTGGGAGGATGCAACAACGGTGCATGGGTCAACGCGTGTTTGAGTGCATCAAAAGATTTCTAAGCTATCTCATCCCAATAGAATGGAGTATTCTTCTTCAACAACCGGGTAAAACCCTTTATAACCTCGGCGTAGTTAGGAATGAATCATCGTAAAAAGTTTTCTTTCCCTTGCAAACTTTGGAGTTGGCGAAGACTCGAAGGAGGAGGCAATTTGACGATAGCTTCGACCTTCGAGGGATCGACGCGAATGCCAACTTTCGAAACTAAAAATCCCAGCAATCGACCCATTTCTATACAGAAGACACATTTGTGTGGGTTCAATCGAATCTGATAATGCCTACACCTCATAAAGATTGCTCATAGATGGACGAGGTGATCAGCTCGATGTAATGAATGAGCAGGAAAATAATCGAGATAGGGTTTCACAATGTGCTTGATGTCATGAAACACATAAGACATCGCCCTTTGAAAACTTGCTCCAGCATTCTTAAGCCCAAAAGGTAACTTTCAATAAGCAAATGTCCCCCATGGACAAATGAAAGCCATTTTTGGTTGATTGGCAGGTAGAATATTGATTTGATTGTATCCGGAAAAACTGTCCATGAAGGAGAATATTTCGTTGCCGACACAATCATCAATGATTTGATCGATATAAGGTGTTGGGTAATCGTCTTTTGGACAAGCTCGATTAATGTCCCTATAGTCGATGCATATTGTCAGGCCAGGGTAACTCCACATTGAACGAGAGACAAAACTGATTGATTTTATTCATTAGCTAACACATTATTTATATACATACATATGATGGATCAGTTCATCTTCTAGATGACTGTCCAGTTCACCCATCCGTTTCGCATTAGGTGTCAAC
This sequence comes from Pinus tabuliformis, assembly GCA_031772625.1. Lineage (NCBI taxonomy): Eukaryota > Viridiplantae > Streptophyta > Pinopsida > Pinales > Pinaceae > Pinus > Pinus tabuliformis. The sequence goes on along the minus strand of CM062804.1, from coordinate 1,340,870,815 downwards.
ATTCCCCCCCTTAATCTGAAGGGATGTTGGTGAGTCCAAGCATCATTCTGAATCTTTCAAGCTTTTCTCTTCCAAGCGCTTTGGTGAAGATGTCTGCAATTTGCTCGTTTGTGGAACAATGACGGAGATGGATTGTTTTGGCCTCAACATGATGTCGGATCAGATGATATTTAGTATTGATGTGCTTAGTACGATCATGGAACTTTGGGTTCTTGGCCAACTTTATTGCAGATGTGTTATCAATCATGAGTGGAGTTGATTGTATTTGTTTTACCTGCAAATCTTCAAGAATTTTCCTGAGCCACACAATTTCTTTCGTTGCTTCAGCTGCTGCCACATATTCTGCTTCTGTTGTGGAATCTGCTGGTACTGATTGTTTGCGTGATCTCCAGGAGACAGCTCCTGATCCAAGACTCATAGCATATCCTGAAGTAGATACCCCAGTTTCTTTGTCTCCATCGAAGTCTGAATCAGAGCATCCAATCAAGTTGAAGTCGTTTACCTGTGTATACTTGATTCCAAGGTCTTGAGTTCCCTTCAAGTACCTTAGAACTCTTTTTGCAGCAGACCAATGTCCCTCACAAGGCTTTTGCATAAACCTGGAGAGGATTCCAACAACAAATGAAATGTTTGGTCTGGTAGTAGTGAGGTAGATGAGACTTCCTACAAGCTGTCTATACTTTGTTGCATCCTCAAATTCCTTTCCTTCAATAGATGTGAGCTTCAAGTTTTGTTCCATTGGAGTAGAAAGGGGATTGCACTCTGTCATGCCAAATCTGTTTAACAAATCTCCAATGTATTTCTTTTGAGAAAGAAATATGGACTTTGGATGTTGGGTTACTTCAATGCCAAGATAGTAATGAACATAGCCCAAATCAGTCATTTCAAAAAAAATTCCTAATTCTTTCTTTATGGATGCAATATAGCTTTCATTGTTCCCTGTCATTAAAAGATCATCTACATATACCACAAGATATACAACTGTTTTGCCAACTCTCTTGACAAATAAAGTTGCATCATCAAGGTCAAAATGTTTGAAGTTGAGTTTCAGAAGATGCTCAGTTAGTTTTTCATACCAGGCTCGTGGTGCTTGTTTGAGGCCATACAAGGACTTCACAAGTTTGCATACTTTGTGTTCATGTCCTTTCATAGCAAATCCTTCAGGCTGGGACATAAAAACATTCTCTTTTAGATCTCCATTCAAGAATGCGGTTTTTACATCCATTTGATGGACTTTCCAACCGTTCTGAGCAGCTAGTGCAAAGAGTGTCCGGATGGTGGCCCATTTTGCTGTGGGAGCAAAAGTTTCCTCATAATCGACCCCTTCCTTCTGTGCAAAACCTTTTGCCACAAGCCTAGCTTTGTGCTTGTCAAGTGAGCCATCAGCTTTGTACTTGTTCTTGTAGACCCACTTGCAGCCAATTGGTTTGGTTCCAAATGGAGGATCAACCAGCTTCCAAGTGCCATTCTTTATGAGGGCATCATACTCCTTCTGCATCGCTTCTTTCCATTCATCATGAGAAGCAGCTTCTTTGAAGGAAGTTGGTTCAAAATCTGTAGACAAGTTCAATTCACAATCATAAGTAACAACCATATCAACAGGTGAATTAGAGTTATCTACATCACCTCCATCTTGTCGGTTTGTATTTCTGGTTCCTGTTTTTCCAATTTCATCAGGATGAACACTTTCAAGTGTCTTTGTCAGCCACTTTGGGGGACCTTTCTGAGATGGTCCAGGCTGTTCTGTTGATTGAGTTGGGTCTGAATCAAGATTGAGTCTCCCAATTCTATCAATTACATCACTTAAAGCATCATCCGTTGTTGGAGTGTCATGCAGGGGAGATTGTTCTTCAGAAGAACATTCCACATGTTGATCTAGTATAGGAATCCCCCCTTCAAGATGTGGAATCTGATTATCAAACTCTTGAAATGATTTCGGTTTTGTGAATCTATCCAAGCGATCAAGTTGCCGCTCAACAACACTGTCAGATTTGGATGATTCAAGAAAAATGACATCTCTAGATAAAACAAACTTTTTATTTACTTCATCATAAAGGCGGTATGATTTAGATGTGTTTGAATACCCCAGGAAGATACACTTATGACTTCTAGCACCAAGTTTGTTTCTATGTACCTTTGGTATTAAAGCATAACAGGTGGAACCAAATATCCTAAGATGTTTTACCGAAGGAACATGTCCATACCACAATTCATAAGGAGTCTTGTTTCTTATAGCACTAGATGGACATCTATTCTTTATATATGCAGCACATAGAACAGCATCAGCCCAAAACATTGTCTTTACATTTTTGAAGAAAAGCATGGATCGTACCATATTCAAAATTGTTCTGTTCATTCTTTCAGCTACACCATTCTGTTGAGGATTATAAGGCACAGTTGTTTGATGTTTAATCCCATGTTGGCGAAGATAGTGTTCAAATTCATTTGATGTATATTCTTTTCCATTATCAGTGCAAATAGACCCAATATGAGATTGTGCATCATTTTCAATCCATTTATGAAAATTCTTGAATGTTTTAAAAGCATCAGATTTGTTCTTCAATAAGTAAACCCAACACATTCTGGTGTAATCATCAATAAATGTCATGATATACTTATTTCCATTTGTAGAAGGAATAGGCATTGGACCACATAAATCTGAATGAATAAGTTCAAGCTTCCTATGTGCTCTTGAATGTGAATCATGAAAAGACTGTTTGCTATGCTTTCCTAGAATGCAAGCATCACATTGTTTATGTTTTCTAGGAATTGTAGGCAAACCAGCAACACCATTTTTCTTCAACAAGCGGAGACTATCATAGTTTAAATGTCCAAATCTAGCATGCCATAATAAACTTGATGGAAGTGTACCTTCATCATGATGAGAAATATATGAAAAATGCTGTGCATGAGCAGAGGTTCCTTGCAGTTTAAGAAGTCTTTCTTCTTCTATACCCCTCATGACAAGTGAATGGTCAGATGCCTTTCTTACCTCAAGCTTTCCATCAAACATATGAATGGAGTGACCTTGCTGGCGGATGTGAACCAGGGACAGCAAGTTTCTCTTGAGCTGTGGGAGATATAGAACATGATCCAGAAGAAAGTCTGGAAGACCAGGCAGTTTAAGCCTGACTGTGCCAAGCCCTGATGGCTTGATTTTTGACTGATCTGCAAAGTATACTGCTCCATCAACATTATCAGTGAAATCTTCAAAAAAATATTTCCTATGAGTCATATGACAGGTTGCTCCTGAATCAAGCAACCAGTCATTTTTTGAAGAAGTAAGTGAAGCATTAAACAGATATTCATTTACTCCAATGTTACATTGTGCCTCAATATAGTGAGCGGATTCAGGTGCTTTACCTTTGTCTGTGTCATCAGTTTTACCTTTCTGCTGATTTCTTCTCTGCTCAATCTTTTCCCATGGTAGCTTGCATGTAGAAGCATCATGAGATCCATTTTGTTTGCAGCGAATGCAATGTAAGTTTTCCTTTTCTTCTTGAGGGTGTCTGCCCCCCCTGCCTCTGAAATATCTTTCTCTTTCTCTTGAATGCATACTGTAACAAAAATTATTTTTGCTGATAGAAAAATAATTTTGCTGATAAAAAATTACTTCTGCCAAAAAAATCCTCACTTTACAGCCTTTTAAATCCCTCTAATATGTGACAGAAGGCATCAAAATTTCATTGAAATATTATAACACTTTTGTGCTTGAATACAGTATAAAAAACAAACTGTGCAAATGTTCTAACTGATATGACTTTGACTGCTTTTGAAAACAGCTTATATAACCCCTTTGAAAACTGCTTACAATACAATTTCAATAACTGAAGCTTGCCAGTATTTTGAATACAATGGAAAACTATAAATACCGAAAAAACTTCATCCAATGTGAAAGGTCTAGGATATGCTTGATAGAGACGGAAACCAGCTATCTTCAAAAATATATCTAAAGCAGCTGCGGGAGTGCACTTAAAAATCGAGCCATCCAAGACCATCCATCCTTCACACCATGAAGATTCTTAACCATGTCATTCAAGCACAAGGAGTCTTCAGTCTTCAATACCAAAAGCGCAGTCACCAGAAACGTATCAACGCTTCAGGCTTCAGAGGAATCAATGAGCGCAGTCTTCAATACCATAAAAAACGCAGTCTTCATTAATAGAACGCAGTCATAAAAACGCAGTCTTCATTACAATAAAAACGCAGTCTTCATTACAATAAAAACGCAGTCTTCATTACCGTTTATATAAACCTCAGGCATCAGTCTCAATACATAATTCTATGGCATCCGTTTCAATACAATTTGTCAATACAAAACCTCGGCATCGGTGTCAATATGTAATTCTATGGCACGATTTCAATACAATTTGTCAATACAGAACCTCAATATGTAATTCTATGGCACGGTTTCAATACATAATTCTATAATGCAGCGGACAAAAGGTTAAAGGCAACAACGACAAAATTGGCAGTTTATCCTCCAACTGACAGCGACGATGGATTCGGCTCCTCACACAGCAAAGACTGCAGATACTCTTATGCAAACCTCACACCAATTCCACAATGTTCCACGCTGCACCGACGTCCCAGGATTAACCCACAGGCTTTCCTTCACTCTTTACGGAGGCTCTTCAACTTCACATGATAACCGACAGCGCACCTGGGCAACGAATTCTCCTTTTGCAGAAGGAGAATAGACAGTTTATCTCAAAAAATCTCAAAATCTCAAACGCACCAACGGACAACAAAATCTCAAATGCACCATACAGGGTCTTTGAAGTCACATACAGTTCAAACACATGCACCAGGTCACGATCTTAAAAGACATTCAACGCATATCATATAACACAACACAATCTCCCCTTTCACGATTGTGAACACAATTTCTTCTTTAAATATAGCTATACATGTCAAAGTTCTGCCTGAATTGGTTTACGAAAAGACGTTAAATCCCATCAAAGAATCGCTTGATGAAAGGAACCTTTTATTTCCCTCTCTCGAGGGCAGCTTCTGAAAACAATGTGATGTTATTCAAGAGCAGTTTAATATCTGTGACTATGTCATAAATGATTCTCCACAGCCACATTCGCCACGGGAATCCACAGGTCTTGCAGCAACACTTAATGAGATTTGAAAAAAACGGTGGTGGGTATTTTAGAGACCGCAGACATGGCTGCCATGACTGAATGCGCAGAGAATGAAACGTTCAGGCATGGCCAGGCATTGATTCTTTCTGCGCCAGGCAGAGACAGAGCAGCGCAGGATAGACAGGACAGAGTGGCGCAGGACAGAGCAGCACAGTGCTCAGGGCAGGAGTTACAACCTATTTTGGGACCTGAGCTCTGATACCATGTCAGGCCAGGGTAACTCCACATTGAACGAGAGACAAAACTGATTGATTTTATTCATTAGCTAACACATTATTTATATACATACATATGATGGATCAGTTCATCTTCTAGATGACTGTCCATTTCACCCATCCGTTTCGGATTAGGTGTCAACACATATTCTTATTGTTCCCTGTTTTTTGTTAACCGGAACAATATTCGATACCCAATCCGTTAACGGGATCGGATAAATGAAACCTGCTTTCAATAATTTTTCAACTTCTGCTTTAATTGCAACAGCTTTTCGTGGGTGAATCTAACGCAAACGTTGCCGGATGGGTTTAGCGTCCGGGTAAGTCTTGATCTCATGAACAACAATCGTGGGATCAATCCCTGGCATTTCCTCATAGGACCAGGAAAACACGTCGCGGAATTCTTGAAATAGGGCCTTATATAGTTGAATTTCGTCATCTGTACATGAGGCACCTATATGAATGTTCTCAACAATTCCGGGCTTAATCAAAATGTCAATAGGAATAGTTCGAGAGATGTTTCCCAAATTTAACTCTGAATCGGGATGTTTCATTGGATTCTGAGGTTCCTTGACATATTCAGTTGTAAAAATTGATGAGAAATCATTTTCAAAACGATCGTCCTTAGGTAAAAACGAAGATTTGTGATGGAGAACTTCCCATGGTAAATCATCTACACATAGGATTTCACGAATTTGCTCATCAGAGTGAACAAGTTTAGAAAACGTGATTAAATCCGAGGTTGATATGAAAAGTGATTCCTCACGGACCACATTCATGAAGTCATTTTCGGTTGAAGATGGGTCAGCAAATGACTGCACGACTTCATAGGCAATTTCATATGGACTCAAAGGCATGGCATTACCAAATGAGTCTATCTCAGATTCAGAAGGAATGATCCAAGGATCATCATAAATAATGGTGTATGATGTAATCATATGAATGGTTGCAAATGAAGATGATGCGTTGATCGAAGGAAAAGGAAAAGTTCCCAGTAAACCGACATCTTTAACTAGTCCTACTCCAACATCCTTATATGGGATAGTCATTTTACCGACATACTGAATACTCCCAGAAGAGGCTGGGTTGGATGAAAAGTAAGCCAGCTGGTCTATTGTTACAATCTTTCCATTATGTGGAAACTTTATTACTCGAAAGACTGATGAAACGACTGCTGTCATAGCGTAAGACCAACTTCGACCCAAGAGAAGGTTGTAATCTAGAGGGGCATCAACCACCTCCACATCTAGACTAATGGTTTTTCCTTCAACCCCTATAGGAAAATCCTGTAGAATGCCAAAAGGATGAAACCCATGGCCGTTAAAGGCCTTTAGAATCGTCGAGTATTGATTTAGCGAAGGAGAACCAAGCGATCTCCAACACTGTATCGACATAATACACGTTGATGCTCCCTCATCAATTATAGTCCGATGAATAGGCCTGTTTTTGACTATCACTAGAATCTGGAAAGCCATTTGATGAGGCAACGCGGTGTACTATTTTCTAGATCAAAAATTATTAGGTTCGAGTCCTGAACGTCAACAACTCCTATAGCCGACAAAAGTAATTTACGTTGTGCTAGACATGATTGCAGCACTTCCAAAGCCGACATTGCTGAGGGTGAAACAGCTAAATCCTCAACAATGTTATAATTCTGAGCCGCTCTTGCATGTGGATTGAAAGCGGACTTTCGAAGTATACCCTTGGCAGGCGGTTTGATTACCAAGTCTGGATTAGGTTTCTCGATCTGTAGTGGATCGGAACCGGGAGCTGAGGTTGATGGATTAGAATGAGAAGATTCTGCTTCTTTACCATCAACAGGACTTTTACTACCATAATCTTGCGATTGAGTTGCAATCCTAACATGGGACATCATCAGTATGGGTTCTCCATTGGCACTCGAGGATGAACCTATCATCTTACTGTCTTGAGCCGGAAAAGGATCCTTCAAAACAGCAGGAGTTTGGGAACCCTTGACAATCTTCGCAACCTCTGCACGATGAGGGCAGTCTCTTGTAAAATGTTCATCATCACAAATGAGACAAGGATAACGAGGTTTGCACTTTTCATCATTGGATTCCGCCTTTTCAGGTTTCTCCTTTGAACTTTTGTCCGTTTTAGTCTTCTTCTTTCCTTTCTTCTTTCCACCAGATTTTGATTGGCTGTAGATGACTCTTCAATGTGAATATCGGTGGAAATCTCCGCAGAAGAATCTCCTGTTGGGGAATCATGCAAGGTTATAATAGGAGAAGAATTCTTGGAAGATTTCTTCTTACTTTTAGTGTTAATCGAAGAATTCTTGGAAGATTTATTCTTGCTTTTAGTGTTAACCATACCAATCATACCATCGGCGGCATGAGATCCCGAAGGAGCTGCAGCGATTTGATTTTGCTTGGGAAGATCGGGGATTTTCTCGTGTAGCGTACCTGACTGAGTATAGGCCAAGTCAAGGTACTATGCTTGAGCAATTACTTGCTCCTCAGTAACAACTCCGGCTTTAGCTACATATTCAGTGATTTTTGGCAACAAAGATTTTACAAACCACTCGGCCAAAATCTGATCCAAAATAAATACCTTCACTAAATGCCATCGACGTCTCCACTCATGAATATGATCTGAAATATAAGTAGATGTCGATTGTTTTAACGAAGTTAACAATTCCATGCCATTGTCATATCGGACTGACAACTGAAAATAAGTTAAAAATGAGGTAGCTAACTGACTAAAATTATAAAAAGTGCCTCGCAGTAACTCAATGTACCACTTGGCCACGAGACCAATTAGAGTGTGCTGGAAAAGTCTAAGAAGGATTGAATAATTTGAAATGGAGTTAGACGCACACTAGAGGTGGTAAGTCATCACATGGTTCGACGGGTCCTCTCTTGATTTACCTTCGAACTTGGGAATGTCACTGGGAAACTTATTAGGCATTGGCGGCCAAAACGGAAGATAATTAATGGGATCGTTCGTTAGGCGCGACAAGTCCGGCAAGTCCAAAGTTGCGATAAATGGTAACTGCCGATTAGGATCCCTAAAACTCTAGGTCATGAGACCAGCCCCAGGAGGAGGATATCCAGGATAACTAGGAATAGGAATTGCGTTTGGGATATTGTATCCTCCCGGAAAACTAGGATTAACCGGACCGTACTGGGGTTGTTGAGGTTGTTGATAAGTGTACCCAGGATACGGTTGATACTGATAGACTAGCTGCTGCACAGCGGGACCGAATTGGTACTGTCCCTGGTACAGTTGATAAGTAAATTGTGGTTGACTTGTGATAACCATACTTGAACCAGGTTGTCCTACAGGCATATGAACCGAAGTATGAATCGTAGATCCAGACGGTGGTAAAGATATTTGAGGAGTAGATACAGGAACAGTAGAAACCAAACCTGTCGATACTCCAGAAGTAGGTGGGGTAGATTGAACAGATGTTGCGGCAGTTGTAGCAGTCGTTTGAGGCGGAGTACGAGGTGTACTAGGCCCAGGCTAAGAAACTACCGAAGGTACAGAAGTTTGAATGTTAGACTGGACTGGTTGCTGGGGTGAACCAAAAACTAAGGGTTGTCCAGTTTGAGATGAAAACTGTACACTTGGCTGCAACACCTGTTGAGTTTGTGATGGATCCCACACTATATTCATTCTGGGGTACTGACCCATAACAGGTTGAGAATACTGAGGACCATAACCAGGTTGAGGGTAGGATTGATAATTGAAAGGTACATTTCTTGTTCCTTGAACATACGTTTGACCGGAGGGTGGTTGGAAACCTTGGTTCAAGTACTGACCTTGGGGTTGATACCCTTGAGGCACGTACTGATACTGGGGTTGACCTTGAGGTATAAATTGATACTGGGGTTGACCTTGGGGTACATATTGAGTCTGGGGTTGACCCTGAGGAACGTACTGTCCCGTAGGTATGTACTGTCCTTGAGGTTGCCCCCCAGATGCAAATCGTGTACCTTGAGGTTGCCCCCCAGGCGTTAATTGAGGCTGCCCCCCAGACGGTAACTGGCCACCTTGAGGTTGAGGATTGGGAATAGAACCTGACATCATAAGAATGTCTTCTACGCTCAATGGCTTAGTACCATTGCTTCCAGTTAATAACCCTTGCTCAATGGGTTGAGGAGATGCTCCCGAAAAAGTACCAGAAAGGGATTGATACCCAGAGGGAACAGAAGGACCGCCGTACAAAAAGGATTCAGGCGATTGAATAAACATGGATGACTATCCTGACATATTTACAGGAGTATAATAACCTCTAGGTGTTGGGTGATAAGGAGCACGATGTGGTGAAAAACTTAACCCTGAGTTTTCTAAGAAATTAGTCAAAGAAAGATACCAAGAACTGCTCCTAGGTGGACTGTAAAAAATTGATTCACGCTCCCTTAGCTCAATAACAGGTTGATTTTCAGGGATAGGGATGCCTACTTCTTCTTCTAGAGCAAGTTCTTCAATAGAAATAAGTCTAGAAGGAAGATCTTGGGTGATTACTCTTTCTACCCTAGGTGAACCAGGACCACTAGAAGTTGGAGAAACAAACCCCGATGTCGGAGTAGCAGCAAATTCACTTTCAGGCTCGGATATTTCAGGTTCTTCACCTATATCACTAGTAGATGAAAAGCTACCAGTAACTTTGGAAACAGACACTGACTGTGGATTATAATCTGCCACTAACGGTTGAAAATCAGGATGTACTATCAAAGAAGATTCTCCTTCTTCAGGTGACCTAACTCTACTGTCTCTAGGAGTTACGAGGACTTTCAATCCTTCAAGCTGGCTCGGTACTTCCTCAGGAGGTTGGCCCTGAAGTCTACGGGACTGCCTTGGTAATTCAGCCACAGTTAAAAACTTTTAACTACTTCACACGCAAACAAAGTAAAATCTCAATGAAAACCACCTAAAGTCTCTAAAGAACCAAACAAATTTGAATCACACGCCTAAATAATCTAGGAGATCAAACACACACAAACAGTAACTTTCCGTACTGAAAACACTAGTTGGTGATGAAATCCAACGTCGCAGAGTTCAATACAGAAATGGCGGTTGGAACAGTTACCCCGGCAACCTGCTTAATGAATAGACTGGAACAAGTTCCTCCACTTAACCGTCTCGAGTGAAGAAAACCCCCCAGAAAATCCAAGTGAGTCAAGCCGACGTCTGCTCCAGGTACAGTGGGATCTTCCCACCACTGTCACCTCAGGAAGAGTCCTAAAGAATATGGCCACTAAGGTTACCAACTGAGACAAATATACCTGGGGGAATAGTCTACGATCCGATACGCACGCAAGGGCAGAGTAGCAAGCTCAATCCCCTTGAAGGCTCCTTGAAATAATCCAAGGTTTACCAATAAGTGAACCCAGGCTCCTCAACAATGGTTAATCTGAGGTTTACCGTTTTTAATACATGAATATCTGGCATCGTTCCTAATGAGGAAGGATTGATTCCCACACTAGTTCGGACACGATCTCGTGCTTCTCCTTTAAGAGGAGCTTTCTCAGAGCATAAATGCAACAATTGGATTTCTTCCCTACCACAAGATACAACTACTTGTTTGTTTTTACTGTCTTGGAGAGTTAATTACTCTCCTACTCCAAGACACTAGCCTAAGCTAAGTTGGTGTATCAGAGCCCTAGAAATAAAAATGTTACTAGATGAATTTTACTTTAAGCGTTATTTTTTATTGGTTTTTGTTTAAGTCCAAAGGTGCGGAGATGAAACTCGTGGTATGAAGACTCGACTCAAAATCACTAAAAATGCACCTAAGATGATTTAAACAATCTTTTTCTCTTCGATGAACTTCTAAACTAAAAAAGAGTTTGAGAATGCAAATACTTTGTAAACACAAATCTTTCCTAATCAAACAAATTAAAAGAAGAGCTTTTTGTCCTTTCCAATGCACTCAAAACAAGACAACTAGTTATTTCACAAAAATTTCCCTTTTTCGTTTCAAAGCACTCAACCACTACAAAACAAACTTTTTCCAAAAGAGATTTTTTATATTTTTTATAAAACACTCAAAACTATGGAAATGACTAACTTTGAGATCTATAAATTATAAAAACCTATTTGAAGTCAAAGCCTACTAAAAGTCTTTTTTAAGGATGTTTTACTTAGCTAGATGTAAGCTAAGGACCAATTTATGCAGAATCACAAATAAGTCAAGAATAACCAATTTTGTTTTCTTTTTGAAAATGAAAATCCAAACTTTAAACACAAGCTTTTTGAAGTTTTGTAAAGAGAAAACTCAAAGCGGATTCCTCAACAAGGGGAGATTTCATAAATGGTCAGACTCATAAGAAGGCTGGTAGACACTAAGGTGATCTGAAGTCCCTACAGCTTCTAAGCTCATAGCCACTACACAACCAAAATGAAAAACAAACCCAACAAGCAAAACTCCTAGGAAATTCACCTAAAACCCTAACACTAACGAGATCAACCTAAGGAAAGCTTCTGACAAGTTATATGCAGGTCTGGACAGTGGATAACAATTTCTAAACAAAAACTAAGCTGACTAACAGAGGAAATCTTAGGTTTTTCAAAATTTTGACAGGGTCCGCAGGCCCACAGTTGACAGAGGTGCGGTCCCGCTCTGTGCTTAAAGCCAAGCTGCAGGTAGGTACGCACTGTGTTAAACGGCTAGGGTGCGGTCCTCTCCCAAAGATATGAAAAACAAAAAAAATAACCCTGGATCTACAAACTCTACCCAATTTTACACACACCAAGCCAAAAACAGAAGCAAAAACATAGTTTCTCAGGTCAAAGTAAAAACAAGGAAAACAATCAAGTCCCCAGCGGAGTCGCCATTTTGTCACACGGAATAAGTCGATCTTGCAGACAAGATAGACCTTCCTAGAATCTAAAGAAGACCTAATGACAAGCAAATCAACCAGACACTATCTTTCTCTAAATATGCTTTAATAAACAATGGCAAACAAGTGTTTTTAGGGCCTACCTTAGGTCCAACGCAAGCTTGTGGATGCCCTCGCTCCTTCGATCCAAATGAGCTCCTTTGTCGCAAATCTACAAAGACAAACAAGGCAAACAAATTAAATAGCACCTGAAAAGCAAAAATCATAAAACATATTTAACATGAAAGTCAAGGAGTCCATGAAAAAAATAACATAAGATACTTGTTGAGAAAAATGAGTTTGATTGTATTAATTCAAAAGAAGAAGAACTTTACAACCTTTGCCTTGACGCTATACAAGCTCCTCCTAGGGTCCAGCAAGAAGTCTCCTCTACTTTGACAAGTTTCACTCACTCCCCAATGAAGCCAGAAAGGTATGTGATCTCTCCTCTTAAGCTCAACTAGGAAGTCTTGATTTCACCAGCATTTACCCTCAAAAATGTTCAGCTTCTAACCTCTCTAGCAACCAGCCCAATGCCTGTATTTATACTGCAATGGAGGGAGGTTACTAGGTCCTCCTTCAAAGGGATAAAACCCTCCTTCAAAGGGATAGCTCCTCTCATCAAGGGATTAGCTCCTTCTCTTTTGGGATGCATGAACCACCTCAGAGCAAACAATCCACGTCAAAATTCCTTCTAGAAACCTCTAGAATTAACCCAAAGTGAGTTTTTTAAGATAAAACTTTCACCTTTTGACTTTCACAGGGGTCTGCACCTACACTGTTAGGGACAGAGCGGGCAGGTCCGCAGTTTTTGTAAACAGAAGGTGCGGGACCGTAGGTGACAATGAGAGAAAGTGCGGAACCAGAGTTACATTGATTTTTAATGTCTTTCTCCCATTTCAAAAGCTTGAATTGAAGAGCTGAGGTCTGAGACTTTCTTAGGAGGACAGTACAAGTGATGATAGACCCATACTGACTACAAATAATCATGGTGACGATATTTTTGTGTAACAGGTACCAACGTTTACCTGCTTTGTTTTCAGTGACATAGTGATGTCGAGGTCCTCAATTAATGGTCCTCGAACTTTGTGACTCCCTTTACTTTCTGGAATATTAATGTTTCAGGGGTCGTCTTCATCATCCTCTACTTGTATGTTATAACATTCGAGGGCATGGCTTAACTGGGTTTCCCATGCTAGTTGAACTGCTTCCCGTGGTTCCTATGGTATTTTGAAGATCGCAGCTTTCACGGCTTGTAGCGCATCATCAATAGTATTTGATCATGGGTGTTCAAATGTGAATGTTAACAAAAATCCCTCGTGCAAGACATCCCATTCACCCATACCATGTCAAAGTTTTGTCTTGGTATATCAGTTCATGGGTATGACATCCAAGGTATGGTAGAATATGTGTACCCATTCAGGCCAAGGTTCTTCTCCATAGGCCTTGGTCCATTTTGTGAGGTGCGTGCATGGGTAATTGTGTCCATCGTATTTCTCTTCTATTTTTAGTTCTGGTTTGCCAAACCATAGCCGCATCATCCTTTTGCAGCCGCGCTAGTTTTCAAAATTTCCTTGATGTGTTCCATACCAATGTGCAGGTGTCACACACAGCGTCCACTTTAGTGCATCGAACCGCTGATGCTCCAGTACGACACTCTCAAACTTGCTCAAGAATTCACCGACCACTGTTAATCCATCATATGTCGGTAGATCTTGGGCCTGGGCTGTTATGCAACGCATTGACTTAGTCATCATGTTGCAATTCAGCGTTGTCACTGCATTCAATCGATTGTGCCAGCGTTCATCTTCCTTGTCTGAATCCGAGGTGCAGGAACCTACACGCTCCCACTCGATCCTTCCATGTACAGTCAGATTCACTTACTCCTAATTTTGCATAGTTATCTTGTAGATACAATCCAACTCATCATCGCGGACGAGTTCAGTGTAGCGCTCTCCTTTGGATGGGTCTAGCGGAATTACTACACGTAGAGACTTTTTCTCGAATATCATCTTCCACTTCTTCAGGTTGATGACTCCATTCATATCAGTGGCCCAGTCTATTCCTAGCAACGTGGGGTAAGGGTTGTTGTCATCCACAATCTCTATCACTTCAAAGTCTGTCTGCATGCTCACGCCTTCGATGTCCACTATTACCCCTTGAAACCTTCCCATGGGCAAGACCTTTTGTTGGTTCACCATCCATAATTGAATAGGAGACCACTATAATGCAGGCCTGCCAATGTGTTCCCATGTCTGCTCTGGTAACACATTCGCGTCCTAACCCAGGTCTAGGATCACCTAATCCATTTCATATTCACCAATTTGCACCATCAATCTCATTTCCCTCCCAGTGCGCAATGCATGCCTTCCCATCTTTTGGACTACACGCGGTTCACCCGACCCCACGCACCTAGTGATAAGCTCTTGTAGTCCTTTAATTGCCTTATTTTGTGAAACAACTTCATTCATGTCTCTAAAAACGTAGTAAGCATAAAAGGATCCATTCTCGGCTTTGGTTGATCCTTACTACCTGAACTAGAGGTGTTCCAAGTAAAACTCTTGTTCCGTTGTAGGAGCCTTGTGAACTTATTTATCTTCCTCTGGCTGCTTCCCCTTATCTTCCCCTGTGGTCACGCCACTTCGGAGCATCATGTTCACATTGGGGTCATCTTCGCACAGTTCAGACCTCATCATTTGGATATTCTAAGTCGAAGTAGGTTGTAGTATCCCTTTCTCGCACATCTATGCGATCAACGTAGGACAATCTATCATTTCATGATCAAACTGCTCACAGTATGAATAAGATATTCTCATCGGATTGGTACAATCATGAGCATAGTTCCCTGGTCCTATGCAATTATAATAGATTAACTGTTCGCGACCTCTTCCTGGCCCCATTTCTCCTCGTCCTCAACCTCACCCTTGAAATCTAGTGCACGCCATCCTCACAGTCGGGTCAGGGCCTCGCGTTTCCATCTGCATTCTATATGCTGGGGTCCGCTCCATCATTAACTTGTAGCTGTGAAAAGTACGCTCGTTGTGGCCTATTGATCTACAAAAATTGAAAAACAGTTGTTGTGGAGTCTGTGTATACTTCTAAAACAAATGACAGTTGTCTGTCGTGTGCTTTCCTCCCACCTGACAGATTGTGCACCAGAGCACGGGTGCCGCACTTGGCCCTGTCTCTGCCTTTGGTCTCAATGGCATTGGTCCCCCTCCTCCCATGTAGTTTGTGAATACTGGACAATGATCCTTATCGTGGCCCTGGCCTTTACATTTTATCCACCACACTTCTTCGCGTGCCTCTGGCCGGGGTGCCCTATCCTTCTTCAAACTTTGCATCTCCAAGCATAGATTCTGCAGTTGTGCATGGATATGCTGGACTCTCAATCTCAGATCCTGTATCAGTGTTTCATGCAACCTCATCGCCATTTCCAACGCTTCAGCCTTGGTTGAAAGCTTATGTTGTGACAACACTGTCCTCAGGTGTGGTGTCAAATATGCCACAAATGACGTGTGGTGTTGCACATCCATCAGTGTCATATTAGCCTTGCAGATCGTACTCTTCAGTCTCTAATCCAGATTGTAGGGGGTCTCGCCTGGAAGCATCTTGATTTCTTTAAATCTAATGATTGACTATGTCTCTGATTTTGGCCTGCTAAATTCTCTATTGAGTGCATTCTAGATCTTTGTTATTCCTGGATTTGGGTGATCATTTGAGTGCTTGATATACCATGTCAGCGTGTGATCCTGTAGCGTGCTCACCAATGTGGCCTTCTTAATGTTGTCACCCATGACTCCTTGTGCTTCCCACACTGCTCTTACAACGAAGCAGAACTGTTCTGGATCCTCATTCCCTACTCCTTTGAATACAGGTAGCTTGATCACGCTCGCCATGCTAAACTGCGAGTTTGGTGGAGGCGGGGTGGTTGAAGATGGAGGTGAAGTAGGTGAAGTGGGTGATGGCATAAGTGGGGGTGATAACTGCAGTATGCACTGTCTTATCAACTGACTGCACTTCTCAGGGAAACCCAAGTGCGCTCTTCCTCGCTCGCATACGGAGGTGAAAAAAATTAAAGGACTATTCCCTAACCCTTCAATACCTTTGTAGATCTTTCTACTCCGTGTCATTCCAATCATTAATGTATTTGCATAACCCGCTTCTCACATAACAATATCTTAATCTAGGTATTTAGGGAATTGATGTACCTACATCGCAGTCCCTTGAGAAAACATCATTCTGCTTCATTATAGCTCACAGTTGTGTCTATCGCAAACTCAGTGATAAACCCCCTATTATCCGGTCGAGCCAATGGTCCACGGCCCGTGCGATCTTATGTTCTGATGCCTTTAGTTTGTGCACTAATTCCGAAGTCCGAATTATCGATTGATCAAGCTTGTACCTTCCCTAGCTGTCGGCTAACCTCACGATCCAATCATACAGCTCTGAAGATCTCATGGATTTCCATATATACGTACCGATCCAGCCACCTCTTCTCAGATATCTACAGAGTTCTGTTTTCCCGTGTTATAAACTCGTGAAGCTTCTGATCCAACCAATCTTCAATTTCCTTCTTCATAGGGTTCCAGTGTTCTGACATCAGACATCCCTTAGGCAGATCTCGGTCCCAGCAACGAAACCATTTGTTGGCTTATTAGGGCTTAACCCAGGTTTAGAAGTGTTTTAGCCAAACAAATCCTGAAGCTATCGGCTCTTTCAGCAATGGTCTGTGGAGCGTGGACTGAGGTATCACTAAGGTATTAAGGGAGGGTGTTGGAACTAGGTTTCCACACCCTACAAATGTCTTGATGAGGTCCGGGAAGTTCGCAACCCAATCTGGCACGCTCGCACTGCCCCGTGCAATTGTCTGACCTTCACGTAGCTTTGGTACAGAACGCGAAGAGTGGCTATCTAGATCCCACTACAAGAAAAAATGTCATTGGTGAGGGTCATGCCTGTGACGGACCTTTAAGGTCCATCATGAATGTCACATATGGTGACGGTCCTTACAAAAGTGTTGTTGTAAGTGTATATAGTGATGGTTCTTTAAGGTTTGTCACCAAAGCCATTTTCAATGACACTTTTGGTGAGGGTTGTTAAAGGCCCGTCACTAATTCTCTCTTTGGTGACACTTTTGGTGAGGGTTGTTAAAGGCCCATCACTAATTCTCACTTTGGTGACACTTCTAGTGATGTTCTTGTATTGACCCTCACCAATGATCTTTTTGGTTACTTTTGGTGACGGTCAAAAAATGTTCATCATCATTGATCATTCCAATGAGTTTTTTATGATGCTATGTACCTGTTATTGTATTTTTTGTCAAAAGATAATGATTTAAGACCATTGTTGTGGATTCCTTTTCATTGTGTGTCTACGGCCATAGGGGTTAGAGGCATTCAATTTGTTAAGAAGTAATTAGTGTCTATCATTTCCCTCAAGTAATAAGAGTATAGTTTTCCTATGAGTCAACACATGATTCATCTCTATTGGGTTTATTATCTAGCAAATTCCCTTTAAATAAAGTTCCACTAGTGTGTTTAGGAACTATATTATTTAACACATAATCAAGCTCTATCAATTCTATTAATGAGAGAGACCTATCACTCCTCAACACTCATGGGACACCTTAACATGATTTGGCACACACTAACATTCCTTGGCACCTCGCATGTCTTGGAACATATTTGTACCTAGAACATCTTGCCATGACTAGGATGCCCAAGCACATGTTGGCATGCCCTAGCATAGCATAGCACTCCCCTAGCATGTCTTGGCATGCCTTGTATTCCCTAGCATTCCCTGGAACACCTTGGCATAATATTGCATTGGAATACATTAGCACTACGCACACATTGGCACTTGGCATGTATTGGAACCTATTATTAGTGTGCCTAGCATGCCCCTTTTGAAAAAGATAAAGTCTCGACTTATTAACCCTCATATGTGTTCATTTACTTGAATGTTAGCTTGGTTATTCCTTTTTTTTCCTTGAAACTCCTTGACACATATTGGCATACTCTAGCACCCTACACATCCTAGCATGTCTTAGCACCTGACATTTCTTGGCATGTCTTGGTATGCCTTGGCACTATTTGGCACATGTTAGCACACCCTGGAACTACCTAGCACACTCTAGCACTTCTTGACATGCCCTGATATTCCCTGGCATGCCTTACCAATGCTTATTATACTTTGTCACTCCCTCCTTGGCATGACAGTTAGCACTCATTGACACTCCCTGACACACCCTCATATTCATTCACTTCCATGCATTTTGACCTAGTGATCCCTTGTGTTTTCCTCGTACTCCCTAACACTCCTCAACACACATTTTCATTCTCTAAAACACCTTATTATGCTTCGACATGTTTTTCCACTTCATAGAATGCATCACACTCCCTCACACACATTGGCACTTGGCACGTGTTAGCACTTGGCAAGTATTAACATGGTTGGCATGCATTGAGATTACTTGGTATGATTTGGAATGGTTTAATATTAAATTATTTGAGATCAATTATTGGAAAGTAAATGAGAAGCAAAAGACGAAGATTTGGCACTTAAAATGCACTGAAACTTAGCACTTGGTACCTAGTGTTGATGTGCCTAGCATGCCCCTCATGGAAAAGGTAAATTTATGACTTATTAACCCTATTATGTGTTCATTTCCTTCTAGTTTAACTTGTTTCTCCATTTTGTTTCCTTGAAAGTCCCAGGCATGCATTTTCACACCGTTGCACACCTTGTCATGCCTTAGCACTTGGCACATCTTAGCATGTTTGACATGCCTTCGCACTATATGGCACATGTTAGCACACCCTAGCATTCCCTAACACACCTTGGCAGTCACGCCCTCACAACTAGCATTACATTTTTGTATGACTTGGGAACCTTACATTCCCTAGAGCACCTTGGCACTCCCTAACTGTAATGCCCTCATAGATAGCCTTACATTTTTTGCGACTTGGGAACCCAACCAATTCATTAGGAAAACAATATTGTGCCGAAGCCAAAGTCTCCCTTTATTTGAAATTTATTTGTCCACACCTTATCAAAACCATAGGATTATCTAATACAAGTCCTATTCTGAACTTCTCCTAAAACACTTCATCCTTAGGGGTACACCAGGAATTCACTGACACTCCTTGGCACACACTCTTATTCGTTCATTTCCAAGCATTTTGACCTCCTGCTCCCTTCTGTTCCCTTGACACTCCCCAACACTTCTCAACATCCATTTACACTGTCGGCCATGTGTTAGCATGCCTTTTCATTCCTTGGCATGCCCTGACACTCCTTAGCTATCATGCCTTCACAACTACCATTACCTTTTTTAGACTTGGGAACCCAAACAAGTCTTGCCTTGACTACAAAACCTTATCCAAGTTATAATTACTACAACTAGACTATGCCTTGTTCACCTAAGAATTTCCTATAACAAATCTTAGGCTACTCATTTCCAATATCCACTCATCCCACTTAACATGTTACCAAGTCAAGGCTCATGTCCAACCATGGCCAGAAAACAACTAATCAACATAGTTTACATCTTGACATGCCATGAAACCTGGAACATCTAACAATCCCTTAGCAATATGTGTCACATGTTAACATCCCATACATTTATTGGCATGATTTTCACTCCCTAGCACACCCTAGCACTCTTTGACATGCCCTAGCACTCTAACATGCCTTGGAACTGCCTAACATATAACCTTGTCACTCCCTCCTTAAAACACTTGGAACTTGCTGACACTCCCTATCACATACTCTTATCTATTCATTTCCATGCATTTTGAACTAGTCCCCCCTCGTGTTTCTATGTCACTGCCTAACACTCGCTGGCATGCATTGGCACACCCTAGCACCTGGCACATCTTGGCATGTTGCCCCAAGACTCTAGCATTCCTTGGAACTACCTAACATATCTTGTCACTCACTCCTTACCACACCTAAAACTCACTAACACTCCCTGTCACACACTCTTATTCATTCATTTCAATGTATTTGAAACTAGTGATCCCTTTTGTTTCCTTGGCACTCCATAAGAGTCCCTGACATGCATTGGCACACCCTAGCACCTGTCACATCTAAGCATCTTTCCCTGGCCTCTAGCATGCCTTAGAACATTTGTAACTCACTGACACTTCCTATCACAAACTCTTATTTGTTCATTTGCATGCATTAATTTGACCTAGTCCTCCCTTGTGTTTCCCTGACACTCCCTAACACTTCCTAGCACATGTTGACACATCCTAACACCTGGCAGATCTTGGTCACATGTCACTCTATCAATCTAGCATGACTTAGTGCAGCCTAACATACCATGTCACTCTCTCCTTAGAACACTTGGAACTCACTAACACTCCCTATCACACACTCTTATTCATTCATTTCCATGCATTTTGACCTAGCGCTACCTTATGTTTCCATGGCACCCCCAACACTCCTTAGCATGCATTGGCACACCTTGGTGCTTGGCACATGATCTTGGTATGCTTCCCTAGCTCTCTAGCATTCCTTGGCACTACATATCATACCTTGTCACTCCCTCCTTAGCACACCTAGAACTTGTTGACACTTCATTTCCATGCATTTGAAACTAGTGTTCCCTTGTGTTTCCTTGGCACTTGACCCTAACACTCCCTAGCATGCATTCGTGCCACACCCTCACACCTGACACATCTTGGCATGCCTTAGTAGTTGGCTTGTCTTAGCATGCTTAACACGCCTTCGAACTTTCTAGCATGTGTTATTACTTCCTGGCATTCCTTGGCACACCTTGGCACTCATTAATTTTCATGCCCTCATAAATAGCTTTACTGTTTTTGCGACTTGGTAACCCAACCAATTCATTGGAAAAACAGTGTTGTGCCCAACCCAAATTCTCCCTTTGTCTGAAACTACTTTGACCAACCCCTTATAATTGTAACTATAGGCTTGTCTCCTATGATTCCTATTCTAGCCTTCTCCTAACACACTTTGTCCTTGAGATACCTAGAATTCATTGAAACTCTTTGGCACACACTCTTATTTGTTCTATTAGCGCAAGGAGTTACTCCTAGACTGCAAAAGGAGTAAGCCTTACACATCATGATTTCATTTCAAAATTTAAAATGGTTGTTTGAGTGGTGGGATGGCTTTTGACAAAGTTTTGAAATGATTGTGTTCCTCTTTAAATTTCATGCATTTGGCAAGCCGTGGCAAGCATAAATTGTGTGGTTAAGTGAGTAATATAGGGGAGTGGAGGAAAGAGAATAGGTAGTTGATAAATATCCTAAGAAATTGAGTATCTTAAGACAATCCCTTCAACTACATAAACAACCTTGTAACAAACTTTGTTTCTTGGCAAGGAAAATAACAGTTAGAAAGTAAGAAAATATATAAAGTATTTCACAAATCGTTTCTGAAACCTTCACTAAGAATTTCTACATGAATTGATATTGTGATTTACAAAAAACTGGATGGTAGATAAGTCATCATTAGATCCTCTTAATGATTTCTCACTCATACTATACTAGCTGCTGTAATTTATCATTTAAAAGATTAAAATAGGTTTGACAAGGAGAACAACAACTAGAAAGTAAAAGCATGTATAAAGTATTCCAAAAACCCTTTGTTAAACCTTCACTAACAAGTTCTACTTGAACATGACTTACAGAAAATTGGATAGTAGATAAGTCATCATCAGATCCTCTTAATGATTCTCACTCATAATATACCAGCTACTGCAAATTTATAATTTAGAAAATTGAAACAAGTAAATAGACAAACCAAAATCCTCCAGCATGAAGTGCAGAAAAAGCTATTTTATTAAGCTGAGTCTTCATGTGAACCAACATCCCCTGAAATGATATTTACAAAAGATATATATATATAGAGAGAGAGGCACCAAGTCCAACTCTCCTAAATTGGTGGTTCCACTATTTACTTGTTACATAGGTGTCTTTTAGATATTAAAAACATATCCCATCAAAATGCAACAAAAAGTACAAGTGTTGATGAGAAGAAGAGGAAAAATGACACTTTGCTACTGGAAAAGCTCACTGGCTTCCCCTTTTGCTGCTGATTTTTCTCTTTATGGACTTAACTATTAAATGACCATATGGCTTCATTAAATACAACCTTCAACAACCTCATAACTATCTCTTATCCAACATCTTCCTTATCCATAATTTTATGGGTTGTTGTCTTTCCAAAACTGGCCTGAAGGTTTCTGCTGACAGCTGTATATTTTTGTTAAAACATGTGCTACCGGAAATTCTGGTAATACCTGTAATAGCGAAAATACTGGAAATGCTTCCGGAATTTCTGGTAGGATCATAACATTTTCATTTCAAAATTTTCATACAAAAGACTCCGAAACACCTGTATATGCTTGGATATTCTGAGCTTTAATCTTCACATTCAAAACTTTGACTTAATATGCAAAAATGTATTTTTTAAGGAAAATTACTCTTTCATTTCATGTGAGTTGCAGCCTCTGCAACCTTACCCAAGTTTTTTTTATTCCTGGCAATAGATTTTGACCTTGTGATTCTGGTTGTTTCTTCTTTGATGATGGTCTCTTTCTTCTCTGCTTCTTTTTGGACCTTTCTTCTTTTGGAAGGCTTTGATGGTTGGTTCATGGGAGCTTTACCTTTTCGCTTCCTCAAATATCTTTTGATTTCTGCAATTGAAGGATCCTCAATCTACAACTCTGCATGTTGTTCTTCTATGACTATTACTTCAGTCAGTAAACTAGGATTATTTAGGGCTTTTGATTTTAGTCTGTATTTGTTTCTTTCCCTAGTATCTCTCTTTCTAGCTCCAACAACTAGTTTTTTTTCTTTTTTCTTGTTTTTACTGGTCACTTTATACCCTACTTATTTTAGCAATTCCTCATCAGAATCAATAGGTTGGTTTTCTTGTTGTTGTTTATGTTCTTCCAAAATTTCAGGAACCACCTATGCTTTAGATATCTCTTTAGCTACAAGTTTTCCTCTCCGAGTTCTTGTGTAAACCTTAGGAAAAGGTCTAACAGGAGGAACCATTTTCATGCTTTTTATTTTCTGGGAAGAAGAGCTTTCACCTTGCTCCTTTTTCTTTTCAGATTCAGCAGCTAAAGGCTTCTCTTTGCTGCTTTTGGTACCTCTACTTACACTTTCCTTCTTTGCCTTTCCTTTGAAACTTCCCTCAATTGATGTAGTTGACGTCCTTTTTGTCTGAAACTGTGTTGAAGAAGATTTAGTAGTTTCTTGGGGTTTTGGTGCAGGTCAGCTTGCCTTGTAAAACAAGAAATGTTCCCAAGTTTGGTTTCTCATTTTCAGTTCTTATTCAACCATAACCTTGATAATTGCTTGATGATACAGGCTGTATTCTGATGCTTCCTCGTGTGCTTGAATTCTGGCTGCCATTTTGGTCAAGATATTCAATATGAAATAGGGAAGATTAAGAGTCCTCATACCTGAAAAATGAAAAAGAAACCTCATATGGTAAAGACATACTACTGTATGCCTTCTCTCACAAGTGAGAAAAATCTTAACCGGTTTGATTGTTTCTTCCCTTTCCTTCTTAAGATAATTGCTAGGAATTCCTTTGGCCCAGTTAGGATCTCTGTATTCATCTCTAATAAAATTATTGAGATCTCCTCCTATAATGAGTTGTCCCTTAAACCACTTTTCTCCTTCCCGGGGAAGGTTAAAAGCTTCTGCATTTGATTGTTCTGAAACTTGCAATTTGAAACCACAGATGGTAGCTTCCTGTCCATTGAAGGTTTGAGAAAACTCTTGGGCTACACCTTGATGTAAGCCTCCTAACCTAGTGTAGAATGGATACCAACTTGCCTGAATAAACAATCTTCTAACACTTGGATTAGCATCAACTAGTTCAGCTCGTCGAGGTTTGATTCTCTTAAGCTTTCCACCTTTCATAGACTTTGATGCCATGGATATCTGCTTTCTTGTTATTAAGAATATGTGTCAAAGTATGGAAGTGATCTGATAATCACCCTATGAGTGACCTCAGTTAAATATTTATTGAATAAAGGTATTACAAATTCATGTGCTGGTGTGTGTGTCTATGTTATTTAAGCAATGGATCGATCAGATTGCAAATACAAAGACACTTGAAATGGAAAGATAGCAGAGAAATACAGTAAGCAAATACAAGAAATTAATAAGGAGTTCACCCTATCCTCCAGGTCTACATCTCCGGTCCAGCTCTCAGTGGTGGCCTTATTTTATTGTGTCTTAAGCAGAGAATTACAATGCGGGACTCGATATGAGTCTCATGAAATGGAAATTTACTTGGCAGGGTGGTTCTTGGATGCCCCAAGCCACTAGAGTACACAGACTCTTTTCCTTACCAACTCTGTGACCTTCTGGTCTACAATGGAGAGAGCCTAATGTGGTGCTCAGTCCGGACAGATCCTCTTTGGGATGGCTTGAATCTCTCAAGCTCTCGGGTGCTCGATGCTACCTTTGGTCAGCTCGGCCCCCTGTCTTCCATTCTACTTTTGCTTCACTGTCTTCTTTGCTTCTCTGTCTTTTGTCTTCCTCTCCTTTCCTCTCGGGGTTCTCTCTATGTCTTCTTACTCTATTCATGGCTTCAAAGCCATTCATCCCCATGTCTATTCAGTTCCTCTTGCTCCTTCGTTGAATCGCCTACTGCAGCTACGCTTGTAGTTCCCTCTTCAGCATCATCATCATACACACAAGGAGTGGCCAGATGTCCTCCTATAACTGTGCCAGCCTACTTCGTTGGTTCAATTCTCCAATTACATCGTGGAATGAGTCTTCCTCCACCATGGCGGTCAAAGCGGACCTCAAATCCTTCTAAATCGTGGCTTATTCCCTCGTTAAATCTGGTCTTGTCATCGGGTGCAATGTCAACCGTCAGATCTGGACCCCCCAAATCCAACGCCATCCTCTCATTTTGCATGGTTGACTTGCTCAATCGTTAGCGTGCGATGAGTAGTGGTTTTCTCTCTCCTCTGGTCACCACGCATCGATCACTGAGTGGAATTTCTCCGCTTCCATAAAAAACCACTTACCGTTCAAGGAGACCCCGATCAATACTGCTGGTTTTCGGAGCGGGTCTCGCCTTTTAGCTTTTAGCCTTTTTGCCTTTTGTCCTTCGGTTCTCCGGCTCTCCATGCGACCAAGTGCTCGGGGCTTCTCCATTTTGAGGGTTTAAAAGGCTCCTCTGTTTCCCAATCTGGGCCTCCCATGGGCTAATTTCGCTTCCCGCATAGTCTCCAAGGGCCTCGGTCAGCACGCTTTGATCGAGGTCCTCATCGTTCCACGCTGGCTGCCACTGCCACTAGTTTAGAGGTGATTTTGAATACTGTTTTGAATTCTTTGATGTCCATCCCGACCTGATACAGCCGTGGTTATTTTGATTATTCTTCATGGATCCGATTCAGATCACGACCTTCCCATTAAAAAGCTTTTAGACCACCAAAAGTTAGTTTTCAAGCATCAACTAAGTGAGGGTATTGTTTTCTCACTTGCCCAATCTCAATCCACTTTGCATTGCTCGGCTTTGAACCTTTGAGCCAAATCCTGAGGTACTCCACATCTCCCCTGCACATCATCCTTACCTTCCTATCTAGCACTGTGTATTCCTGCAATTCATTAATATATTCAAGTAGCAGGTCATCAATAGAAGGCAATTGACTTTGCTCTTCATGGTCCTCAATCGTGGAAGGTTCAAACAATCTCAAACAGTCTGCATTTATGACTAAGTAGATGTGCATGTACGCTGGTAGATCAAGGCAAAAAGTGTTTTCACCAATCTTCTCAAGTATCTTGAAGGGTCCATACCTAATAGGCTTTAGCTTTCTAGCTTCACCTTGCATTCTGTTCTTGCTAATATACAGCTAGACCTAGTCACCAACTTGAAAAATATGCTCCATCTGATGCTTGTCATGCCTAGCCTTGTACTTGGCTTGGCTCTTTTCCAGCTGTTCCTGTACTGCCTGTTGGATCTCCTAGATCTGTTCAATGAACTTAGTTTCCTTGTCCACATCACTGTGTTCATCAACCATGGCATCTTTACTAAAGAAAAAATCCAAAGGAGACCTTGGTGTGAAACCAAAATAGGTCTTAAAAGGAGATCTCTGTGTAAAAGAATGTTTTGCTCTGTTGTAAGCATGCTTCACATTACACAAGTGTTCATCCCAAAGCTTAGGATGTTTGCTGCAATATCCTCTCAGTAACTAGATGACTGTCCTGCTAACTACTTCTGTCTAGACATCACTTTGTGGATGAAAAGTTGTGCTTTTCTTTAATTTGGTGTCCATCAGTTCCCATAGACTTGACCAAAACTTCCCCACAAATCGGGTGTCTCGATCAGATAGAATAGAAGTGGGTAATCCAAAATGAACCCATACATGCTCAAAGAATAATTTTGTAGTCTGTTCAGCGGTAATTTGTTTATTACAAGGTATCAAAATACACATCTTGCTGAACCTATCCACAACGACATATAGACAGTCATGACCTTTCCTAGATTTAGGCAGTCCTCCAAGAAAATCCATGGAAATACTTTCCCAAGGGTGAGAAGGAACTGGCAATGAAGTGTACAAGCCTAGCTTTCTATTACTGGGCTTGCTTTTAGCACACATAGTATATCCTCTCACATATCTAAAAACTGTCTCATTCATTTTCAGCCAATAACAAAACCTTTGCAGCTGTGCAACTGTTTTACTTAACCCAAAGTGACTTGATATCAGAGAATTGTGTGCTTCCCTAATTATCTTTACTCTCTCAGTTTGTGGAATGTAGAGTTTCCCACAATGGTATAAGAATCGGTCCTTCACATGATAATCCAATTATTCTACTCTTTTGCCTTGACTCAAAGTTGCATATACATCTTTAAAGTCCATATGCTGTAGTACAAAATTAGGCTTAAGTATGGTAGATGCATTTATAATGGGTCTAGATAACATGTCTGCAACTTTGTTATGTATGCTCCTTTTATATCTGATGATTAAATGAAACTGCTATAGAAAACCCATCCATCTGTAATGTCTTGATTGCTACAACTTAGTTTGGGAGTGTATATATTGAAGTGGTTGATGATCAGTATGTATTATTGTCTCTTTGCCCATTAAGTAATGTTTCCACTTTTTCACACTCTGAACTAATGCATACAATTCTTTATCATATGTAGGATAGTTAACTACTGCAGGATTAAAAGTCTCAGAATGATAACATATGGGTTTACCGTGCTATGTCAACACTTCTCCCATGGCATAGTCATTGGTATCAATTTGAATCTCAAATGGTCTTTGCAGATCAGGCAGTGCTAGTATAGGTGCTATACTAATCTTCTCTTTCAAGGTGTCGAAGGCTTTCTGATGTTTGCCTCCCCACTGAAACACCTTGTTCAATCCTGTTAAAGCATGTAAAGGAGCTCCAATTGAGGAAAAGTTAGAAATGAACTTCCTCCAATATTGTGCTGCTCCTAAGAAGCTTCTCACTTCTGTAGCAAACTTGGGTTTAGGCTAGTTTACAATGACTGCCACCTTAGAGGGATCTATTTTCAATTCACCACCCCCTACTATATGACCCAAGTAGTTTAGAGATGTTTTGCCAAATTCACATTTTGAGAGTTTAACATAAAGTTTTTCTCTTTTCAAAACATCTAATGTCTTCTTAACATGCTTTAAATGTTCTTCCCACGTTTTACTAAAAATCAAAATGTCATCCAGGTACACAATAACAAAATCATCAAGAAAAGGTCTGAGTACATCATTCATTAATCTCATGAAAGTAGTAGGAGCATTAGTTAAGCCAAAAGGCATAACCAACCATTCATACAATCCCTACTTTGTTTTGAAAGAAGTCTTCCATGCATCTTGCTCTGCAACCCTAACCCGATGATATCCACTGTGCAAATCTAGCTTGGTGAAATAAACAGCTTCCTTCAATTGATCTAAGAGATCATCTACGCGAGGAAGGGGATAACGATTTTTTATTTTTATCTTATTCAGTGCTTGGTATTCAATGCACATTCTCCACGAACCATCTTCCTTTCTCACCAAAACGATTGGTGACCCACATGGTGATGTGCTAGGCCTAATGAACCCTTTCTCGAGCAACTCCTGCACCTGCTTCTTGATTTCAACATTCTCTAAAGTAGACAACCTATACATTCCATTGTTAGGCAATGGAACATCTTGCTACAAAATAATATCATGTACTATTCCCTTTTTGGGTGGCAGACCTTTAGGTTTTTGAAATAAGACATCATACTATGAAACAACCTTTTCTATATCAGCTTGTTGTTTAGCATTACAACCCTCAAATACATTTGTTTTATCAGGTTTCTTTTCCTTCACAACCATCAGTAAGAATTGTTTGCATGAATTTATCATTCTTTTCATTTGCCCTGAGTTTATGAGAGTATAATTATTCTTGAGCTTATGAGCTTTTACAAAGTATTCGATTCCATCTTTAACAAGTAGATACTTGTTCTCAGCTCTATAGAAGATAGCCTTTCTATCATACAAGTAAGGACTTCCTAAAACAATTCCACATATATCCAAAGGAATTATGTCTAACTCAACCTCATCTACAAATGTTGACCTAAAAAAAAACTTGAGTTTGCACTGTCTAGTCACTTGTAGTTTTGCTTTATCATTCAACCATCCTAATGGGTATGGTTTCTTATGAGGTGTATTTGCTAATCCCAATTTCTTTATAATTGCTTCAGAAATTAAATTTACTTGTGAGCCACTATCAAATAAAGTATCAATCTTTTGATGTTTGGAAATAACTCGAATATGGAAAAGCTCATGTCTTTTTCTCTCACTTTCTTCGTCAATAACAGATTGAGCAGAATTACTAGCAGATGCTTCAGAATTCTTACCTTTTATACTTGTAGCTGCAATAGTTGTTTCATATCCTGAGTCTGACCCCAAATCTTTCTGAATAGTTGCAACAGTCTTCTTATTTTTGCCCTCGAACTTCTTAGGTCTTAGCTCTGGTTGGAGAATCCAACAATGCTCATCATCATGCCCATCCTTTTTACAATGAGTGCATGAAGCTTTGCTTTTCTGTGTAGTGTTAGCCTTCCTTGCTTTCCACTTCTGCATTCTTTTCTCCTTGCTCTTGCTTGCAGTGGGTTGGGATGGTCCCCCAACTTCTGCATTTCCATTATTTCCTCTAGCTTCTAGATAAGTAGCTTGTACAGATACCTCATCTATACTAGTGGGATTAAACATGAGGATGGTATGCCTCATGTAGCTATGTAGACCACCAATGTACTTCAAAAGAGTCTATGGTGAGTCTAATGAGATCCCTAGAATCAATGTTCTCTTTCTAAATTCTTGAGTGTATCCTTGCACACTTTGCCCTTTCAATTGCTGAAGCGTTTGCCAACTCATCATGGCTTTTTGCATGTAGGCCAATGGATAGAAGTGATTTTTAATTGCAGAAACAAAGTCACTCCAGATAGAGATAGCCTTACCATGTATTTTCATGTCAGCTTGGGTTCTGCCTTCCCACCAAACCAAGGCAGTGACTCCTAGGCATAGGCTTGCTAGCTAAATCTTACTCTTGTGTGAGTTGATGTTCTGTACTCTGCAATACACATCAATTTGTCTAATCCAATTGTCCAACTTTTCAGCATTTAGCTCTCCATCATATATAGGAAAATCAAATTTAACATCTAGCTTGATAAAAGATGATTTCTTATTATGCACAAGGCTATTAGGAGGTGTGAGAAAGCTTTCCTCTTTACCTTTTCCCTTGGAGTGGTCATGGGAGTGAGACTCATCTTCTTCTTTATTTTGTTTAGAACCTGATGTATCTTCAACCTTATGCTTTCTAAAGTCCCTACACATTTCTTCTACCATAGACTTTATAGCTAAGAAACTTTCTATGAATTGATGGTCTGGCCCCATAGAACCTCGCTCTGACATTGTCTTCCGAGGATAGACTCTCCCAATTTTAGGATTAGTTTCGACCAACTCTCCTTCTCCTAATTTGAGCTTTGATCTAGTGAGCATTCAACCGCTAAACCAACACAAGCTTGTCTAACCTTACAACCTAAAGCTCTGATACCACTTGATATGATAATCACCCTATGAGTGACCTCGATTAAAGATTTATTGAAAAAAGGTATTACAGACTCATGTGCTGGTGTGTGTGTCTATGTTATTTAAGCAACGGATCGATTAGATTGCAAATACACAGACACTTGAAATGGAAAGACAACAGAGAAATACAGTAAGAAAATACAAGAACAAAAGAAATTAATAAGGAGTTCACCCTATCCTCCAGGGCTACATCTCTGGTCCAACTCTCAGTGGTGGCCTTATTTTATTATGTCTTAAGCAGAGAATTACAATGCAGAGACTCAATATGAGTCTCCTGAAATGGAAATTTACTTGGTAGGGTGGTCCTTGGATGCCCCAAGCCACTAGAATACACATACTCTTTCCTTACCAACTCTGTGACCTTCTGGTCTACAATGGAGAGAGCCCAATGTGGTGTTCAATCCGGACAGATCCTCTCTAGGATGGCTTGAATCTCTCAAGCTCTTAGGTGCTTGATGCTGCCTTTGGTCAGCTCGGGCCCCTGTCTTCCGTTTTGCTTTTGCTTTACTGTCTTCTTTGCTTCTCTGCCTTTTGTCTTCCTCTCCTTCCCTCTCGGGGTTCTCTCTGTGTCTTCTTAGTCTATTCATGGCTTTAAAGCCATTCATCCCCATGTCTGTTTAGTTCCTCTTCCTCCTCCATCGAATCACCTACTATAGCTGTGCTTGGAGTTCCTTGTTCAACGTCATCGTCAGACTCACAGGGAGTGGCCACATGTCCTCCTGTAATTGCGCCATCCTGCTTCGTTGGTTCAATTATTTGGTTATGTCATGGAATGAGTCTTCCTCCACCATGGTGGTCAAAGTGGACCTCAAATCCTTCTAAATCATGGCTTATTCCCTCGTTAAATCCGGTCTTGTCATCAGGTGCGATGTCAACCGTCAGAGCTGGACCCCCCAAATCCAACACCATCCACTTATTTTGCACGGTTGACTTGCTCAACCATTAGCACGTGATGGGCAGTAGTTTTATCTCTCCTCCACTCTCCATGCATCAATCCCTGAGTGGAATTGTTTCGCTTCCATCAAAACCGCTTACCGTTCAAGGAGCCCCCAATAAATACCGCCGATTTTCGGAGTGGGTCCCGCCTTTTAGCTTTTAGCCTTTTTGACCTTTGTCCTTCGGTTCTCCGGCTCTCCATGCAACCAACCGCTCAGGGCTTCTCCATTTTGAGGGTTTTTAGGTGCTAATCGCGCATCAAAAACCTCCTTTGTTTCCCGATCTCAACCTCCCAGGGGCTAATTTCACCTCCCGCGCAGTCTCCATGGGCCTCGATCAGCACACTTTGACCGAGGTCCTCATCGTTCCACGCTGGCTGCCACTACCATTGGTTTAGAGGTGTTTTTGATCGTTGTTTTGAATTCTTTGATGTCTGCCTTGACCTAATACAGCCATGGTTCTTTTGGTTATTCTTCATGGATTCGATTCAAATTAGGAAGCTTACCCAACAAATGTTGCAATTAGCTTCAATTACACTGCCTGAAAAACTGGGATGTGTTCTTAACCACCTCAATCACTGTCTACTTTGCTTCACTTCAGAAATTCACAATGGTGAAATTTCCTCCATTTTCGAATATTTGATATAAAATTTTGGTTCAATATCCTATGCATATGATCCTTCATGATTAAATGATATTTCATGTCATAATAGACATCATGTAATAGTAATGATGAAGTTGAGTTTCTTTGGAGAGTCCAACTAATCTCCTACAGGTAGCTGTACGAGATTTTTTGCAAAATTGGCAATTTTTTTGCTTTAATTCAGACTGGCTAGAAATTCCAGTAGCACATTATGCGGAACAGAAAGAACAATCATCTGAATTTAAACATATATCTAAGACTGACGCTGCAAACACATTTTAACTTTAGAAACACTATTTTATTTAATATCAATGGAGTAAGCAATGACTAGCTATGGCTGTGACTAACACCTAGCTATTTCAATCAACCAAATCGATTAACCAGTACCACTTGACTAGAATTAAATTTTGTGACCCATCCAATCACAAAATCTCATGATTTGGATTAAATATTTCGCCATCATGACAAGTGGACAATCAAAAATGGTTGCGTTTTCAACTTTATTTTTTTTTTAAACGAGAGATGCTACCAGAAATTCCTGTAGCATTGGTAAATTAAAAAAAAAATAGGAAATAAAACAGGAACAAAAAGAATGTTCGAAAAACAGGGGAGACTGTTTGAAAAAAGAAAATAGGGTGCTACCGGAAATTCCGGTAGTGTTTTAATTTTTTTTTAAATTTACAAAATTAATCCTAAAAACTAAATTTTTTAAAACCTACTCATGACTTAGCCTATAACTGTGCTAAAATGTTCATTTCCATGTATGTTGACCCAGTTCTCCATTGTGATGCCCTAATACTCCCTAACATTCCTCAACATGCATTGGTAATGTTCGACAAGTGTTGGCATTCCTTTTCATTACTTGGCATGCCCTGACACTCCTTAGCTATAATGTTCTCACAACTACCTTTACTTCTTTTGGGACTTGGGAACACAACCAAGTCTTGCCTCAACTATAACAACTTGACCAAGTTAGAGTTACTACAACTAGACTATGCCTTGTTCACCTACGAACTGACTATAACTCATCTTAGGCTACTCATGTATAATTTCAACTTATCCACCTTAATGAGTTACAAGTTACCATTTCAAGGCTCATGTCCAACCGTGGCCATAAAACAACTAAACAACATAATTTACATCTTGAAATGCCATAGAAACTGACACATCTAACAATCCCTTGGCACTGTGTTGCACGTTTTAGTACCTGCTACATTCCTTGATATGCTTTGGAACTCCCTAGCACTCCCTGACATGCCCTGGAAATATAGCATGTGTTGGCACTGCCTAGAATATAACCTTGTCACTCCCTCCTTAACACAGCTAAAAATCACTAACACTCCCTATCACACACTCTTATTCATTCATTTCCATGCATTTTGATATAGTTCTCCCTTGTGTTTCCATGACACTCCCTAACACTCCCTGGCACCTCGCACATCTTGGCATGTCGCCCTAGAACTCTAGCATTCCTTAGCACTACCTAACATACCTTGTCACTGCCTCCTTAACACACCTAGAACTCATTGACACTCCCTGTCACGTACTCTTACTCATTCATTTCCATGCATTTGAAACTAGCTCTCCCTTGTGTTTCAGTGGCACTCCCTAGCACTCCCTGGTATGCATTGGCACACCCTAACACTTGGCACATCTTGGCATATCATTTCCCTGGCCTCTAACATGCCTTAGCACTGTAAAGAATAACTTGTCACTCCCTCAGCACACCTGGAACTCACTGACCCTTCCTGTCACAAAATATTATTCATTAATTTCCATGGATTATTTTGACCTAGTGGTCCATTGTGTTTCCATGGCACTTTGTAACACTTCCTAGCATGTGTTGGCACACCTTGGCACCTGGCACATATTGGTCAGATGTTTCCCTAACACTCTACCATGCCTTAGCACTGACTAGCATACCATGTCACTCCCTCCTTAACACTCCTGGAACTCACTGCACTCCCTGTCACACACTCTTATTTATTCATTTCCATGCATTTTGACCTAGTGCTTCCTTGTGTTTCCTTGCACTCACTAACACTCCTTAGTACACATTGGAACACCTTGGAACTTGGTACATCTTGGAATTCTTCCCTAGCACTGTAGCATGCCTTGGTGCTACCTAGCATACTTTATCACTCCTTCCTTAGCACACTTAGAACTCACTAACGCTCCCTATCACACACTCTTATTCATTCATTTCCATGCATTTTAAACTATTGCTCCCTTATGTTTCCTGGCACTCCCTTGTAACACCCTCCTCCCACATCTACCCAAGCAACTGACCAACCAGGATAAACATGCGACGAGAGGCCACTATGATATAATTCAACCTCCTATATCACGTTAAGGAAGTGGAACCGACGGAAGCACACAATGCATACATTAACCATCAGCTACAGGACCCTTAAGAACAAATCCAATACTTTAGACAACTTTCCTTGGGGTCCCACTAAAATTTTGGACAACTGAGGGGTCAGTGGCTTCCAGGATATAGACATGAGGGTGACCAGAAACCCAAATTCGTTCTCACAGGATTTCCTGCCACCGACTAGAGAGAAAAATTGTCAATCCTATGCTAGCAACTATGGGATTTGAGCCACTTTTTTAGGCCCAAAGCCCAGGTCATTGCCCAGAATTGAACCATCTCTGCAAATTAGTAAAATAACATGTAAATGACAGTGCTAAAGAAAATACTTGTTCAAGACCTTGACTGGACTCCTACTAGCCATGACAGGCATTTCGTCAAACATATTCCAAATGTGTAGTCTACAGGTGTAATTCACATTTCTGAGCATAGGGGTCTCATACTTAGCCAAGAATCACTAAGAATCATTGATTCCTGAACACATCAACCATCATTCCATCCATTAGGTCATAGATACATTGATCATTCAATTATAAGTAAAACCATGATGAGAGCCACACATGGCTTCTGTCATAAAACACATACATAACCAACATAATAGAAGCATAAAATACTCTTGAAAGTATAGTCATATAGACCACATATAATCCATCAAAATGCTCATATAAATACAAGGGGAAATAACCTTTCATTAATGATGCATAATATAAACCCGGGATGAGACTTCCACATTCTAGTTGGCCGTATAATGGCCGAGCCAAATCTCTCTTCATCCATTCACCCCTATGCCATATTCCAAGCATGAATGTGGGATCTCATAGAACACATCAATCAAAAACCATCCAAGGCTTCTAGAACCCATCCACCTCAACCCATCAAAAAATGATTCTACCTCACGGTCAGACATCACAAAACCATTATCAGATCGGTCTCTATGCTAGCCATCCAGGGCTATAGAGCATTTGTCCAAACAAGGCTCCAGGACTAGTAACTCAACCCACCAAGGGCTCTAGAGCGTTTGTCCAACCAAGGCTATGTGACTAGTAACTCAACCCAATTTGAGAAGGAGGCTTAGGACTTAATTTCGTAATATCTAGGGGACCTAGAGGGAAGGTAGCGAGAGAAATTGATAGGGGAAACCCCAATAGTGGTGATAAGGGGATTAGGAGTCCAAATATCACAAACCATAAGCCTTTAACCCATAACCACTAAATTCCCTATCCCTTTAACCCCCAATTCATAATCCCTTAACCCCTACACTCACAACTCATAACCCATAAACCCCTTGACTCATTAAATCTTAAGACATCAACCCCTTGCCTAGTATATGGAAGTCTCGAACCTAGTTGGATTCACCTATGTTTAATAAAAGCTAAGTTATCTTTCTTTTGTACTTGTTAATATGTGGCTTTAATGGTTGTTATCTGATTGTTACTTTCATGGTATAATGTTGGTTATAGGCATGGTTATATGACTGGTTATTGTCATGGTTATTTCATGTATTTACTTGTAACTGAAAAGGATAATGGATGGAAGACCTAATTGATGTCAGGAACGTTAAGGGAAGAGGGTCATGATCCTTCTTGTTAAGTCTCATATGATTTATCAGTCATTTATGCTCTATCTTGTATTCATTTCTTGTAGATTGCATTGATGCCAAGTGTTTGACAAAATGTTAGTCCTAGTTGGGGATGGTCAGGCCTAGTCCTGGAGTACGTTTTCAAGTTGTAAGAATTGTTATTATGTAAATCATGAATTTTGAAAGTGTCATTGACTTCTGGGCAGTGAACTAGGTTATGGGCCTCAAAAGTGGTTCAAATCCCGGGGATGCTGGCGCACCATGTTGTGGGAGGGTCCCGAGCCTTTTGGACACTGGCATACCCATATCATGGGAGTGTACGGGGGTTAATTGGTCTAAAAATTCATTGGGACCGAGGGGTTGGTTACCTGAAAGGTTGGGATGGTTCTTGGGAGTCATGTTGCTGATGTGGAAGGTCTGTATGGTGTGTTTCCATCGATTCCACTTCCTTAAGGTGACTTAGGAGGTCGAATCATATCATAGTAACTTCTTGTCACATGTTTACCCTAGTTGGCTCATTGCTTGGGTAGATGTGGGAGGAGGGTGTTACACTAGAATTGAGTTACACTACTATCTTAAAAGAGATGGTAAGATAAATTGGAACAATGTCTTAGTTGCTTATGTTATTGAAATTCATTATACTTTCACATTAATAAAAAACAAAACGATACATACATTTGAAAACTTTAACTTTATTTAGTGATTAAAGATACATACATTTGAAAATTTCAACTT
This sequence comes from Pinus tabuliformis, assembly GCA_031772625.1. Classification (NCBI taxonomy): domain Eukaryota; kingdom Viridiplantae; phylum Streptophyta; class Pinopsida; order Pinales; family Pinaceae; genus Pinus; species Pinus tabuliformis. The sequence continues at coordinate 1,340,834,245 of CM062804.1, read as the reverse complement.
TATTCAATGAATAATGATACATACAATTGAAAACTTTAACTTTATTCAGTGAGTTTTTGTTTCATCTTATATATCTTTCTCCAAGTTTAAGTTAACATTCTATATTGAAGGGTTTATAGATGAAGTGGTTGGGAGGTAAGTTTCACACTCTCGCTACTTATGTTCAAGTCCCTAATAAAACATTTGGCCTGTTTTGTTGAGGCTATAAAAGTAGGTATCCCTTAGAGTGAGACCCTTGTTGGAAAATTCAAAGTGGTAGCTTATTATATCAATTTTTTTGTACCATAATATTTGCTTGTGAACTTAGTTAATCCTTTTCAGTTCTTTAGTTAGATATTTTCATTAAACAAATATCAAGAACAAAAAATAACAATAGAGGACACACAAATTAGGCTCTCAATCAGGGAAAAACCACTCCAAAGGGAAAACCCGGAAAACTCTTATCTTCTTATAGAATCTGCTTCAAATGAGACACAAAGACCTAAGTCTTAGACCAAGTCCTTCTCCAAGTACCAAGTTATCCCTTTCAACAAGTATTTCTTTGATCCCACACCAACCAACTTCAAACTGCAACTTCAACACTTCTTCTTCGACCTGCAACTTCAACCCTTAAGACTACTTCAAAAACCCTAACCCAACCTCCTTTGGAGACCTTCCTTGAGCAAGATAGCTCCAACCAAGGTCAATGAGGCAACTTTAGGGTAATTATTCCTTCTTGCAATAGGAGATTTCACTTCGTCTTACTGCAACTTGAATATGCAATTTCAACCTCTTTTGTAGCTGCAGAAACCCTAGACTTTCACACTTGTGGGAGAGAGATATCCCAAAAACAAGTTTTTCGTCCTTCCTTCCTCTTTTAGACCTTCACTCTTCTTGTCTTCTAGCCATATATCTAACTTTTTCTTGAGATCTAACTTCTTGAGTGAGTGAGTGCTAAATGAGGTTGAACTACTTCTTTATATAGCCTTTCTAAGGGGTGGAATATCCTCCTTTAGGCGTGCTTTAGGCTGACTTGGAGCTACTAGGGCCGACTTGTACTTTTGGAGTTTCCAGGACTTTCTATACACAAAATAGGTTATTTTTCCAAGTACATTTTTCCGAGAAGGACCTTATAAACATGATTTTGACTCCTTTGACTTGTGACAATAAATCCTAAGACCTAACAAGCCCTAGAAGCATGAAGGACATGGTTTTACCTAGAAGACCATCAATAATGAGCATGGAACCCATGTTTTAAAAATAATAACTTTTTCTTTTCTTCTTTTGTTCATTACATAGGATACATATTGAAATGAGTACAAAAATTACGAATACCAAAACTAGTTACATTTTCAACACTCCCTCTTAACTAGGGAGGTACTCATAATTTTACAACCAATACAACATCATTGTCAAACTGAAGAGTTGTCATAAGAGGAGTCAGATTAATATGCCAAACTATAAGCATCATCATTATGACCAACATTGTCATTTAGGCCTAACTTGACAAGCTCTATTTCATTCAAGAGCATTATGTTGGGAGGTTTTATGTGTGATACCACACTAACTCTACAAGGCACATACCCCATCTAGATATTCACAAAGTATGACCTTTTAGGACTATTCTTACCTTGGATTCTTGGCCTTGAATCCTAAAAGAATATTAGTCCTCTTCGCCCACTCTTATCTTGGATACCTGTTAGATCCTCAAAGAGTGTTGGTCCCTTTCCTTTCTTGGGTTTTCTATCCCCAAGGAAATCACAGATGCTTATTCAATCCTCCACCATTCTCTCTCCAATGCCTTCACTTAGACTTACGATTGTTAGCCTTGGTCAAGTGTTTGAAACATGAAGTAGAGAATGCACATGTGATGTCCAACATCACTCCCTCTCAACCTAGAGAGGATATACCTATTCTTCTTTTAACTTGAGAATAGATCCTTGCTCCTATACAAAGAGACTCCTTCACTCCCTCTCAAACCTAGAGGAGATACTTGACTTCCTTTCTAATTGGGAAGTAATATCCACAAGCTCTCTAGCTTGTCTTCATAAGAGTATCAACTGCCAATTTTCCATAGTTTCCTAGCTCCCTCTTTTCTCCACATCTCATTGTATCGACCTTTCTTCCTTTCAAGGTATCATGGAGCCATATTCACTCTTTAATATTGTGATAGGATCCATGTCATCATTCTTGGTCATCAATTTCATCTTGAAATCATGAAGGCTTTACATTGAGGCTTTCCTAAATTCACATTGATCATATCTTCCTCATTAAAGTGATCTCGTTTTACCTTCACGTTATCTTCTTACACTACTACCTTTCAATCCCAAGATGGACACATCTTGACTTCACAGTTACCAAGTACTAGATATTGAGCTTCCCTCAACATTATTCATACATTTTTATATAGTTGAACTTGCCTCAACTGCCATCATGTATTCCTGCAACATTCTTCCAGGTAGCAAAATAATATGTTAGCCAGATAACCAACAATAATTAAAATTAGACTTACCTCATTCAGATGACCTTCTCGTCCAATCAACATTCTCATGGTCCATCTCCATATGAATATTCCTATTGGAAAATGGATAGTGGCAACTATTAATCTTATTTTCCTTTAACCTTGATATTTGCTTGTGAATCTTAGTTATCTTTTTTAGTTATCTAGTTATATATTTTCATCAAACAATATCAAGAACAATAACAACAACAATAGAGGACATGGATATTAAGCTCTCAGCTAAGGAAAAACCCCTCCAAGGGGAAAACCTGAAAACTCTTCTCTTCTTAGAATCTGCTTCAAATGAGATACAAAGACCAAACCCTAGACCAAGTGCTTCTCCTAGTACGAAGTCGTCCCTTCCTCAAGTCCTTCCTTTGATCTGCACCAACTAGCTTCAATACTTGAACTTCGACCTGTTAGCTTCAATACTGCACTTTGGCATGCAACTTTGATCTTGTAATTTTCGCCTTGCAACTTCCTCAGAAACCCTAATCCAATATCTTCTTGATACCTTCCTAGAGAAAGACAACTCTTCCTAAGGTCAATGAGGTCTAGACATAGTATTCTCTCTTCCAACTACAAGTTATTGCACTTCGTCCTCCTACAAATTAGACCTGCAACTTCAACCTCTTCCTGCAGCCCATAAACCCTAAAATTTTGCATGTGTGAGAGAGATAAAGCCCAAAAACAAGATATTTTCATCCTTCCTTTCCTCCCAGACCTCCTCTCTCCTTTTTTGCTCCTCCTAGTTATAGATTGAACTTCTTATTGAGATATGAAACTTTTGGAGTGAGTGAGTCCCAAATGAGGTTGAACTGCTTCTTTATATAACCTTCTCAAGGGGTTGAATTCCCTCCTTTAGACTGACTTGTAACTAATAGGGCCGACTTGTACTTTTGGAGTTTCTAAGACTTTCTAGGCTCTAAATAATTCTTTTTACAATTACATTTTTCTCAGAAGGGTCTTATAAACATGATGTTGACTCGTTTGACTCGTGACAATAAATCCTAAGACCTAACAAACCCTAGAAGCATGAAGAACATGCTTTTACCTAGAATACCATCAATAATGAGCATGAAAGCCATGATTTAATTATAATGACTTCTTATTTCTTTTTATTTTTCTTGTTTGTTACATATGATACATATTGAAATGAGTACAACAATTATGAAGATCGAAACTAGTTACATTTCTCAACACTTCATGCATAAGAGTGCCCAAGGATCAAACTTGGTTACCAAGTTACAACCTTTTCTTCCGGATATTATACTAGATGTTAATCATTATTTTACATATTCTAGAGAAAGTCTCAATCTCTTATACATCCTTAAGTAAGTCAAATTCTTCCTTTTAAACATCATACAATCATACTTGAGCATGTTACAAGATTCTACATCAATCTTATCCAAGAGTCACTTCTATTGGGAATTATTATGCTTCTTATTTCATCATCTAGCTATTTGTCTCATAATGAGCCTACATCCTGACCCATTGCATTCCTTCTTCCTTTTACTAGTATTATTTCCACATTACATGGAATGTATACTAACTTTTTCATAGTGCTTATCCTAAGAACCTTCCATAATGATGGTTCTTCCAGGATCATAATGACCCACCTTATCAAGATGACTACTCCTAACACAATGTTAGATAATGCCCAGATGAACAATATGCAAAATGGCCTATCTATCTATTCTTGGAGACTAGATGACTTCTACAAATCAAGTTGATCAAATAGACTCTACATATGCTATTATCACATGCTTCTCTCAATGATGTTATGCAAAATCAAGACTCTTCTAAAGTAAACAACAATGCACACTATTCTAAAGGAAAGACCAATTTTACCAAGAACTTGAAAAACAAGATGTCTTCTTTAATAGTAGAGATCTTTCACTTCTTATTTCTTCAATGTCTTCTTAGGTTCACCTGTTTCCTCAGCTATGTGAGCCTCACTTCTTTCATTTCTCTTGTTTTTTTGTAGCCTAGGAAAATCCCTCTTATAATGTCCATATTCATTGCACTTGAAGCATTGAACATTAGATATATCTTTCTTCTTGGACTTCCGAAACTTCCCCTTCTTCATCTTCTTGATTTGAGTTGGATAAGCTTGAGATTGTTCATCTGATCCAATCCCATCTTTCACCTTGATCCTGGATTCTTCCAAAATGCATTGTGCCCACAACCCATCAAATGGATTTGAATCTTTCTTTGAGTAGATGCTAGTTGCAAAATTGCTCCATTCCGGTGGAAATGCATTTAGTACACAGATGGTCATTTATGAGTCATAAATAGTTTCTCCTAGACCTTGCAAGTGATCTCTTTATTGAGATATCTTCATTAGAAAGGATGACATGTCCTCATCCTTTGATTTCTTCATTTTGTATAGTTTATTCTGCAAAGACATATTTTGTCTAGATGTACTTACATAGTACAAGTTCACTAGCTTGTCATACATCCCCTTGGAAGTTTTCAAATTTGTAACAAATGGAGCAAGAAGATCCTTGATTGATTCAACTATGATCCTTTATGCCCTTACTTCTCCTTTCATGTACTTTTCCAGTTCTTGAGTCTTTCCTTTGCTAGGTTCAATGATTTCCCTAGTTACATATTCCATTACCTCATGCTCTATCAGTGCCAGGTCAGTCCTTTTCTTCCATGCTAGGTAATTTGATGCTCCAATGAGCTTATTTCTCTCCTTGCAAAAAGAACCCACATGACCAATAGATTCAAACATAGAGTAATAATATGATACTTACTTGATAACTGAGATTTTCCTCTTCCTTGATGATGTCTTCAACCTTTCTTGATGCCTTCAAGACCTTTGAAGAAACTTCAATAATGTCCTTGAAAGATGCCTCCTGGGATTCTTCCAACCACAACTTTCTTCAAAGATCATACCAAGATTCCTTTTGATGCTTCAAAGATGCCTTTCAATGAGCCTTTGTATACATCTTCTTCTTTCAAGAGACAACCTTCCTTGTAGTCTCCCTTTCAAGCCTTCATTTGATGAGAGCTTAATGTAACCTTGATCTTCTTTAATGTAGAGATCCTCCTTCTAGATTAATAGGTCTTCTACTTCTTTCCACATATGATTCCCCTTGACAAGCAAGCCTTTCTTTGTGTCCATAAGATAATCCTTCCAATTGCCTTCTTGTTCACATTAGCTCTGATCCCATGTTGGAAAATTCAAAGTGGCAACTTATTATATCAATTTTCCTTTACCTTAATATTTGCTTATGAACTTGGTTAATCTTATTCAGTTCTTTAGTTAGATATTTTCATCAATTTTTTTTTTAGAACGAAACAGTAACAATAGAGGACATAAAATTAGGCTCTGAGCCAAGGCAAAACCCCTCCAAGGGGAAAACCTCGAAAACTCTTATCTTCTTATAGAATTTGCTTCAAATGAGACACAAAGACCCAAGTCCTAGACCAAGTCCTTCTCCAAGTACCAAGTCAACCCTTCTAACAAGTCTTTCTTTGATCCATCACCTACCGACTTCAAACTGCAACTTCGACCTCCTAGCTTCAATATTGCTTCTTCGACTTGCAACTTCAGCCCTTGAGACTGCTTTAGAAACCCTAACCCAACCTCCTTTGGAGACCTTTCCTGAGCAAGATAGCTCCAACCAAGGTCAATGAGGCAGCTTTAGGGTAATTCTTCCTTCCTGCAAGAGGACACTACACTTTGTCCTATCGCAACTCAGATATGCAATTTTAGCTTCTTATGTAGCTGCATAAACCCTAGACTTTCGCACGAGGACTTCCTTCCTGCAAGAGGACACTACACTTTGTCCTATCGCAACTCAGATATGCAATTTTAGCTTCTTATGTAGCTGCATAAACCCTAGACTTTCGCACGCATGAGAGAGAGATAGCCCAAAAACAAGTTTTTCATCCTCCATTCTGTTAGAGAATTATATATTACAGAGCAATGGAACACATAAAATATTGCAGAAATATAAACACAGAAAACAAATAAAACAAGAGAGACACAGATATACGTGGTTCAACCAGTTTGGGCTACGTCCATGGAGAAACAGCTAATCCTTCTTTTTATATTATCCAACAAACTAAAGAGATATAAGCTACAACAGATCCACTGTAATTCCCTCCGCTTTCAATCTCCTCTCTCTTTCTCACTTAGAATACAGATATCCATAGATGCAATATAATTCCCTCATATATAACGAGGGGTTGTCTTTTAGGGCAAAAACCCTAAATTAAACATAACTTCTACCGTTAGATCTCCGCTTAATGAACGACCTAGATTGACTACAAAATTACAAGATTTTACAAGGCAATTTTACATCTATTCTTCGCTTCGGGGGTGCTGCCCCCGATCCCCCTACTTGGGGGGGGGGGGGGGGGGGAGCTCCCAAAGGTCGTAGCCACCTCCCCCTAGACCCCCCCTGCAGCGAATATTTTACGGGCGGCCATTACGAACTGGGGTCCAATGCGGTGACACCTTTGAATACAAAAGATAATCAAGCTCCACACCCAACACTTTCCTCTTCTAAACCTTCAATTTTCTTGTCTTAATGTCTTCTAGCTATAAATCAAACTTTTTGTTGATATCAAACTTCCTGAGTGAGTGAGTGGTAAATGAGGTTGAACTGCTTCTTTATATAGCCTTTCGAAGGGGCCGAACTCCCTCCTTTAGGCCGACTTGAAGTTGCCAAGGCCGACTTTTACTTTTGGAGTTTCCATGAATTTCTAGACTCAAAATAAATTTTTTTTCCACGTACATTTTGCCTAGAGGGGTCTAATAAACATGATGTTGACTCCTTTGACTCATGACAATAAATCCTAATACCTAACAAACCCTAGAAGCATGAAGAACATGCTTTTACCTAAAAGACCATCAATAACAAGCATGAAACCCATGCTTTAAAAATACTAACTTTTTATTTTCTTCTTTTGTTTGTTACATAGGATACATATTGAAATGAGTACAACAATTATGAAGACCGAAACTAGTTACATTTTCAACAACCCTACTAGTGTATATTTAGAAATCTCAACCATTATTAAATTACAACTTTCTTAATTAATAATAATTAGTCAAGTTTTATAATGAAATCCATTTACTTTAGTGACTCTCATTCTAAAAGTCTCTTCAAAACTAAGAAGGAAAAAAAAAATATTAGAAAAAAGAGATGAGCCTCATAGCAAAATTTACAACCTAGTAATACTTTACACATACACATGGATGCTAATAACATCTAAATACAAAATTAGCATTTATCCCTTAATTATAATGATAAACATGCACTAAATAATAATTTAGGGAACATAAAAGAATAACCTTTTGTGGATTTAGTAATACTTTACACATACACACATGGATGCTAATAACATCTAAATACAAGCTTAGCATTTATCCCTTAACTATAATGGTAAACCTGCATGGAATAATAATTTAGGGAACATAGAGGGAATAACCTTTTGTGGATTAAGAGGTTTTTGTTTGTTCATTTTTTTGGCAGAGGTAAAAATAGTGTATTAGGGTTAATTATTATTAATATTTTACTTACTCCTTATTCTGCTAAGGGTGAATTGTTCCCAGGGTTTTATGCGAGGGTCGAGGGTTTTACAGATTTATGAGAATGGCGGAAAGGGGAGGTGGATTCGGACGTGGATTTGGTGGGGGTTGAAGTGATGGAGATCACGGGGACAGTCGCGAAGCATGGCCGTCTGCTAAGAGAAGGGGAAATCCGTGGCCGTCTGCTAAGAGAAGGGGAAATCCGTTCCCTCTAGCAAATAATCTAGACGAGGGTCAGGTAGAGGACTCGATTCAAAACATTCGTTGTTGTGGGTGACTGAAATGCCCACGTAGGGCTTGGGATCAATTGCAGCAAAGAGGTGGCCGCGCATGTGCCGAAGAAGGTTCTGCAGTTTGCTGGGATCGAAGATGTGTTCACCTTCTCTCGAAGATCCACCAAGTCGTTAAGAAATTTCGTGAAGGTATTTATTTATTTTAATTTTAATTTTTTGAGCTTTGGTTTGCCCTTTATTTTATTGCTGATAAGAGTTTGAAACTAATTCTTAGTATTGATTTATTATTTAGAAAAAAAATTGTGTTTTGCTATAAATTTGATATTTATAAAATATGTTTGAATTTGTTCTATACTTGCAATATTTGGAATCTGAAAATAAAAAATTTCAGATTTGTTTTGTTCTTGATCCCGATCAAATACCCTTTTGGCCATAAAATCTCGTGGTCTGTCATTTATAGTGTAAATAACATGACCACTTTTTCTGTTATGCCAAAATTGACCGTGTCATAGCATTTCTGCCGGTGAGTCGTGACTGTGATAAATTGTCTAAGCACAGTCAACAATGAGATATCTTTAAATATCTTTTTTACATACACATACCTTAAAGTTATTCCTCTTTCTTCGAGTAATCAAATTCTGTAGCAAAAGTAGTCTCTCTGGCAACAAATCTAATAAGAATCTGGTAGAAATTTCACGAGTGTTCCAGTGTGATCCAAGGTCAATGCATAGCGGAATGATGCCCCAGGGGTTTTTCTTCAGTGTGTAATTGGAGGCAAGTTTGATATAAGATTAGACAACTGCCTAGGCTACTAATAAAGAAAATGGAAGCAAAAAATGCCATTTAGATAGAAAACCCTCAAACACCATATTAATTTTTTTTAATATGGATAATTTTTAATTTTATAAAGTTGATTGCAATGTGTATTTTTAAGTAATTGTGAAAAACAGTTTGTAACACACTTAAGTCTAGCTGCATGTACTCAAGGTACTAATTAAAAAAAATGGAAGCAAAGAAAAACCCCAAACACTATATTAATTTTTTTTAATATGGATTATTTTCAATTTTATAAAGTTGATTGCAATGTGTATTTTTTAAGTAATTGTGAAAAACAGCTTGTAACACACTTAAGTCTAGCTGCATGAACTGAGTGGGACTGAAAGTAGATTTGAATGACTTTTGAAATGTAACCTCCTTCGCATATCAATATTGTAAAGTTATTTCTCCTGTTGTGAATTAGCTAATTATGTAACAAAGGACTCTTTTTCTGGATGCAAATATTATAAAAAATTGGTAGAAATTTTAGGATGAACGGTGTTCCAATATGATCCAAGTTCCATACAAGGGGAATGATGTTCCAGGGGTTTTGCTTAATTTCTATAATCTGAGGCAAGTTGGCTTCCTGATATTGCTAACTAAAAGTTTGGAAAGAAAGAATGCTATTTGGATTGGCTACTAGATTTTAGAGAGCTTCCTGATGTTGCTAACTAAAGAAAATGGAAAAAAAGAATGCTATTTAGATAGAAAATGGGTAAAAACTGTTTTAAATTTTTGTTCTAACATGGATAATTTTGAAATTTTTTAGGAAGTTGACCACACTATTTTTTTCTTTCAAGTAATTGTGATAAAATAGCTTCTACCATACTTATCTCTCACTATTACACCCTGTGCATTTTGCACATGTACAACTTTCTAACTACCTTCCGAATATGACAAAGCTCCCTGATACTATTAACTAAAAAAACTCTGGAGAAAAAATGCTATTTGGATAGAAAATGCCCAAAAACTGTTTTAACCTTTAGTTTTAACATGGATAATTTTGAAATTTCTTAGGAAGTTGACTGCAATAAAATAGGTTCTAACATGCTTATCTCTCACTATTACATCGTGTGCATTTTGCACATGTACAACTTTTTAACTACCTTAGGAATATGAAAAAGCTTCCTCATGCTGCTAACTACCTTCCGAATATGACAAAATAGCTTCTAACATACTTATCTCTCACTATTACATCGTGTGCATTTTGCACATGTACAACTTTTTAACTACGTTAGGAATATGACAAAGCTTCCTCATGCTGCTAACTACCTTCCGAATATGACAAAGCTTCCTCATGCTGCTAACTAACAAAAATGGAAAAAAAGAATGCCATTTGGATAGAAAATTCCCAAAAAATGTTTTAACCTTTTGTTTTAACATGGATAATTTTGATATTTCTTAAGAAGTTGATTACAATATTTCTTTCTTTCAAGTAATTTTGATAAAATAACTTCTACCATACTTATCTCTCACTATTACACTGTGTGCATTTTGCAAATGAACAACTTTCTAACTAACTACCCTGAGAATTTGACGAATATGACAAATCTTTTAGAAACCATTAACAATGATATATCACAAAATAACATCATTTGTATGAATTTTCGGGCTGCATGTACTTAGTGGGATTGAAAACATATTTGATTAATGCCTTGAAGAGTAAATTCCTTCGTGAATGAATATTTTAAAGTTACTCCTCTAATTTTGTGACAACTACAAATATTATAAGAATTTGGTGGTAAAGTTACTCCTCTAATTTTGTGACAACTGCAAATATTATAAGAATTTGGTGGAGTTTCAGCATATGATAAGTGTTCCAGTATGATCAATTCCATGCAGGGTGGAATGATGGTAAAATCCCAAAATATTTTTTAATCCCAAAATATTTTTAAAGATTTCTTAAGTTTAGCATATCAAGCTTTGTAGAGATTTAGAGACCACATGACATTATTTGAATGGAAAATCCCCAGAAAAAATTTGAGTTTTTAGGAAGTTGGTCTTAATGTCTTTTTATTTTATTTTTTTCTAATATTTATAATGGAAATTATCACACAAATTACAATTTTTTATTCACAATCATACTATGTGCAGAATCTAATATTGAGAAATTTGAGTTTTTAGGAAGTTGGTCCTAATGTCTTTTTATTTTACCTTTTTCTAATATTTGTAATGGAACTTATCACACAAATTACAAATTTTCATTCACAATCGCACCATTTGCATTATGCACAAGCACACCTTATAAATTTCTTTAGGATATGTCAATTTGAGGATATGTTTGAGAAATTTGAGTTTTTAGGAAGTTGGTCCTAATGTATTTTTATTTTATGTTTTTTAATATTTGTAGTGGAACTTATCTCACAAATTAAAAAATTTCATTCACAATGACACCATTTTCATTCTGCATAGGCACACCTTATAAATTTCTTTAGGATATGTAGTATATGTCAATTAGAGGATATGTTCTTAAACGATCTCATGTAAACATGTAAATGTAAAAGTAAAAGTAAAAGTAAATTAAACTAAATGTAAATGTAAATGTAAACATTTAACATGTAATGTTTAACATTTAATATTTTTAATCTAATGTCCACCCTATTTAAAAATCAATTTAATTATTATTATGTATAAACACAATATAAATTTAAAATATAAAGAGGTTTATGAATACTCAAAAATATGTATGGTAAATAAATAAAAATTTACATAAACTCGAGGTATGGTAAATAAATAAAAATATAAATAAACTAAAAGTATGGTAAATAAATAAAACCTATTGTTATATCTACTGCATAAACCTCTTTATATTTATAAAAACTCAAAAAAGAGGTGTTATTTAAGTGAAGCCTATGGGCTAAATATCATTTTGATACCATGGACTAAATACCATGTGTCAAATACCATATTTATAAAAAAGGTATGGTAAATAAATAAAACTAGCATTTGCACTAGATGTTGTAGAGGAAACGCCGTAAGGCATAAAGTGCGGAAATCCATTATCCATGTAGTGTGTGCATTACATCAATGACCTAAATATCAACATATCTGTTCACTTTTTCTAAATGTTGTAAAAAACAAAAATTATAAAAATATTCTTAAATGTGTACCAATATTTATTTATAAGGAAAAATATTTTTGTCTTTCGGATTTTCTAACACTTGTCAAGCATTTTCATGTTATAAATGTAGAAATTTTGAATAATATGACACTTATTCATAGAGATTATCCCGATTATACACTATTGCGGAATACATGCACAATACATAACCTCCTCTACGTTGAAACAATGAAACATCAATCGCATGCACACATTAACACAGTATGTAACCCGGGGAAAGTATACAGCTGAAAACCCCACACTATCTATATATTATAATGATAGAGAACATGTAACAATACATAGTACAATACTCCTCACAAGTACTCAGTACTATCTCCACCTGTTACACAAAAACTAGCTCAGATCTGATGCCTCAAATCTCCTCCACTGTTTGCCTGCCTCCACTGCGCAATCCTACAAGAGAATCAATCACTCTGTGAAATCGAATTCCTTTGGTTATACTATGCAAGCCTCATGGGCAATCTCCATCCATGCATGTGCAAATCTGATGCACAACTATAGTCATAACTGATAGCAATCTCAACCTCTAACACCTGTCTCCACTGAACTGTCCATGCACTGAGTTAACTGATGTATTCTTTAGTTACTTTATGAGTTAATAATTAGTGAATTAGTTTAACAATTAATTCCTTCACTCATCACTAGTCTATTTGCTATTAGACTAAATACAACTAGTTCAACCAAGTCAAATTGAACACAACTCCATCAACTCCACAATCAACTCCACCGAAACTCAACCACATGAGTTCTAACCGAAGTCCTGCATGCAATAGCTCAACTGACCCACAAGAAAAGTGTATTTCCTTCTGACAGCTGCATGTGCCACATCTGTATCTCAAACTGAAGTTCTCTAAGAGGATAAGATAATGTTTATAGTCCAAATATTATTATGATACAATAATATTCGACTGTTCTATTTTTAGCCCGACAGTTTAAAAATAGAGACCTGCCCATCTGTCTAAAAATAGAAGTCCATCTATTTTTACCAACATGACCAATCATCCACAAATGGCATACTGCAACTCATAGACCATGATCCATATGTCTAAAAATAGACATAGTCTAAAAATAGACTTTGCGCCAAAAATAGCCTGTGGGCTCACTTAGTGAAGGCGACTTCTTTCCACTAAGCTCTATCATCTTGTTGCATTCTGAACACTCCCTCTCAACAAGATATGGATTATCAGCAACCCCTATCCTGCCTCGGTGGTATTCGAATTAGCTCCTGGTGAGCGCCTTCGTCAAGATATCAACATCCTGATCCTCCGTTGGAATGTATGAAAGTAACATGATTCTCCACTGCACACAATCTCTGATATGATGGTACCTGATGTCAATGTGCTTCTATCATGAAATACAGGATTAGCCGGGAGTTTAATACAACTCTAGTTATAATAGTAAATCACAGTAGGCTCCAAGTAAGAACCGAACAACCCGACCAAGATCTTCCTCATCCATATAGTCTCGCATGCAGCCAAACTTGCTGCCATATACTTGACCTCTGCTGAACTGAGTGCCACGGATCTCTGCTTCCTGCTGTACCAAGAAATTGCTGTCGACCCGATACTGAAGACCCCTCCATAGATGCTCTTTCTGTCCTTTGGGCTCCCTGCCCAATCTGCATCCGTGAAGCCACATAGCTTCACCTCATCCTCCTGTTTGTACCACAATCCATATCCCGATGTGCCTCTAAGATAACACAATACATGCTTGCCTGCCTTCTAGAAGAGCTTGGTTGGCTTAACCATATCTTGTAAAAGCTGGTTAACAACATAGCATATATCGGGTTGTGTATTGACCAGATACATAAGCGACCCCACCAACTGTCGATAAACAGTGGCATCCACTACTTCTGCCGAAGTAGCATCCTCCTTCCTCCAACCTCCAGGAAGAGTGTCAACAGGCTTGCAGTCATGCATGTTGAACTTCTCTAGTATCTCCCGAGCATACTTACCCTGAGAAACAAATAGTCCATCATTGTGCTGCCAAATTTCCAATCCCAGAAAATAATGAAGGAGGCCCAAGTCCTTCATCTCAAACTCCTTAGCAAGATCATCCTTGCATGAAAGTATCAACAGCTCATCACCTGTTAGAATCAAATCATCTACATAAAGTACAATGATAAGCAACTTACCCTCCACCACAATCTAGTATAGGTTAGGATTCGCCTCACTCTTGGAGAATCCAAGTCTGGTGAAATAACTGTATATCCGTGTGTACCAAGCACGTGGTGCTTGGTTCAACCCATACAATGCTCTCTTGAGCCTACACACATGTGACTTGCTGCTGAAGTTCTCGAAACCTCCGGGCTGTTCTATGTACACCTCCTCCTCATTGACTTGGTTGAGGAACACAGTCTTCACATCCATCTGATGAATGTGCCACCCCATCTGTGTTGAGAGAGCAAGAATCGTCCGTATGGAATAATACCTTGCGACAGGTGCAAAGGTCTTCTCATAATCGATCCCCTCTATCTGTGAAAAGCCTCGGCCAACAAATCTTGCCTTGTACTTCTCCACACTCCTGTCAGCTGCCTACTTAACTTTGTAGATCCATCTCGAACCCACCACTGATTTCCCTTCCGGTATAGGAACAATCTCCCATGCACTGTTTCTGACAATCGAATCATACTCTTCCACCATGACATCTACCCATGCGGGATCCTCCACAGCTTCCTCGAAAGAGGATGGCTCAATCACAACACATTTTCTCACAAGAGCCATGTATCCAGTGTACCGATCAGGTGACTGTCTCTGCCTGCGTTGCGTTGTAGGTGGTCCTACAACTTTCTCTGCATCTTGAGCCAGTCGCTCAGCTTCTATCAAGCGCTTTTGCCCTTTGATGGTTGGCACTGCATGAGTGGTTTCTTCCACTCCATGAACTTCATCGTGTGGCTGATCCACATTCTGAAGCTCATCCTTAGGAACTAATAGCTCCTCATCTGCATGCAAGTGTGGCTCCCTCTCAAGCGAACACTTCATGGCTTTCTCCTCCTGAAATTTTATATCCCGTCGCACAATAGTCTTGCCACTTTCTGGCAAATACACACGATAGTTGTGGGGCATATCAGTGTACCCCACAAATTTTCCAACCTCTGCAATTGGCTCTAGCTTCTTCCTGGCATCCTTCGTCACATGCATGTAAACGTTAGCACCAAAAATATTCAAATGAGAAAGATCAAGCTTCTTACCATAATAAGCCTCCTCGGGTGTACTCATGCCAAGTATCCTGTGAGGATAACGGTTCTGTACATATACTGCAGTATTGCATGCTTCTGCCCATAAGTGAAGGGGTAGGCCCTAATCATGCAACATCGCCTGTGTAGCACCCATGATCGTTCTGTTCTTCCACTCAGCAACCCCATTTTGCTATGGGTTATGCGGAGCTATGAGCTCTCTTCGAATCCCTTCTGCACTGCAGAAATCCTTGAACTTGCCAGAGATGTATTCACCACCATTATCGCTCCTAAGAGCCTTCACCTTCTTCCTCAACTCCTTCTCGACCAGTGCTTTGAACTCACAGAACTTTGAGTATGTCTCGCTCTTCTTCTGCATGAAGAAGATCCAGCACTTTCGAGAGAAATCATCAACAAAGATCACATAATACCTGTGTTTTGTTGTCGAAGCTACTGAGAAAGGTCCACACATGTCTGTGTGAATTCTCTCAAGGATCGTCGTGGCGCGACTATCCTTCTCGTGAAAGGTGGATTTCACAAAATTTCCCAAAGTACACCCCTTGCACTGATCTGACTGTGCAAGAGTGCCTTTAGGAAGCCCAATAGTGATCTGTTGCGGTATCTTCAAGGCTCCATGGTGAAGGTGACCCAATCTCCTATGCCACATCTTGCCATCATCCCGGCTCACCGATCCTTCTGCCTTGCATGCCATTGTTGCGCAGCCATCTACATGCAACTGATAAAGGTTCCTCACTCGAACCCCTATCTTTCGGGTTTCACCAGTTGTCTTACTGCGCAGGAAATCCTTTCCCTTGCTGAAAACAACATCATATCCCTTGTCTTCTAACATCGCCACAGAGATAAGATTCTTCTTAAATCCTGGAACATGCATCACTTCCTTCAATACGAAGGGTTTACCAGACTCCCTCTCAAAGGAAATGGTACCGATACTGGTCACACTATATCTATCATCATTGCCCATCTCGATGTGCACTCCAAGATCTTTCTCCTCCAGATCAGAAAACAAATCTTGATCTCCTGTCATGTGAAAAGACGCACCACTGTCCAAGAACCATACCGATCCCATCACACTTGATACCAAGCATGCAATCAATGAAAAATCAAGCTCAAACTGCGAGGCTAAGGCCTCTCCAGCTGTAGATCCAACAGCTTGCTTGTTCTTCTTCTTCTGCGGACAATTAGTGGCATAGTGTTTGTGCTGGTGACAGTGAAAGCACTTCACCTTGGACATGTCCTGCTTTTTGCCTTTTGCACCAGACTGAGAAGCTTTCTTGTTCTTCCCCTTCTTTTCTTTGGCAGCCAAAGCACAATTTTCTTCATCAGTGCCCTTTGATGAAGATCCATCCCTGGTATTCTGCCTGATCTCCTCTTGCACAACATCTGATCAAAGTCTCTCCCATCCTGGCAATTTCTCCCGACCAGTGACAGAGTCCTGATGGGAATGCCAACTCTTTGGAAGACCAAGGAGAGCCAAGCTCACCAAGTCCTTATCATCGCAGTCACCCCCACCCTTCCCAGCTCATCCCTGCACTGAGTGAACTTCGTGAGATACTTGGGCATACTATCTCCCTTCTCGCATTTAATGTTTCTGAGTTTATCCTTGAGCGCCAGCTTCCTCTAATCGCTCTTGCTTTGGAATAGATCTGTCAACACTTTCTACATCAAGTATGGAGAAGCCTTTCTATGCAGGCTGGACATAATGTGATCCTTCATGCCCTCCAACAGAATCCTTCGACACTTTTCTGTCTTCTTTTGCCAAGCATCAACCTGCGCAGTATCAGTAGGCTTTGGGACGTTAGCCTCTATGAACTCCTTCAGCCCATTATCATCTAACACTGCCTCCATCCTGTCCTTCCATGCAATATAGTTTGAGCTACCCTCAAGAGCATACTCCAATCGCAATCCATTGAAAGACATTGCCATGCTGACACCAAGAAAACACTGCTGCAAATTCGAATTCCACCAACTCAAAAAATCAACTGCCTCTGATCTAGAATTCATGAGAACAAAGTATTTCTCGTATAGAGATTGATTGTATGGGCTTTTACCAGATATCTCACCTTCCAAAAGAAGGATGAATCCAGAGGCAACCTGGCCCGATTACAGACTCTGCCTGAAGAAATAAAATGTAAACACTTTTTGAATAATAGATCTGATGATCAACAGCTCTGATACCATGTAGAAATTTTGAATAATATGACACTTATTCACAGAGATTATCTCGATTATACACTATTGCGGAATACATGCACGATACATAACCTCCTCTACGTTGATCATCAATTTAGCAACATTAAAAACAATGAAACATCAATCGCATGCACACATTAACAAAGTATGTAACCCATGGAAAGCATACAGTTGAAAACCCCACACTATCTGTATATTATAATGATAGATAACATGTAACAATACATAGTACAATACTCCTCACAAGTACTCAGTACTATCTCCACCTGTTACACACAAACTAGCTCAGATCTATTGCCTCAAATCTCCTCCACTATTTGCCTACCTCCACTGCGCAATCCTGCAAGAGAATCAATCACTCTGTGAAATGGAATTCCTTTGGTTATACTACACAAGCCTCATGGGAAATCTCCATCCATGCATGTGCAAATATCATGCACAACTATAGTCACAACTGATAGCAATCTCAACCTCTAACACCTGTCTCCACTGAACTGTCCATGCACTGAGTTAACTGATGTATTCTTCAGTTTCTTTATGAGTTAATAATTAATGAATTAGTTTAACAATTAATTCACATCACTCATCACTAGTCTATTTGCAGTTAGACTAAATACAACTAGTTCAACCAAGTCAAACTGAACACAACTCCATCAACTCCACAATCAACTCCACCAAAACTCAACCGCATGAGTTCTAACTGAAGTCCTGCATGTAATAGCTCAACTAACCCACAAGAAAAGCATATTTCTTTCTAACAGCTCCATGTGCCACATATGTAGCTCAAACTGAAGTGCTCCAAGAGGATAAGATCATGTTTATAGTCCAAATATTATTATGAGACAATAATATTCGACTCTTCTATTTTTAGCCTGACAGTCTAAAAATAGAAACCTACCCATATGTCTAAAAATATAAGCCCATCTATTTTTACCAACATGACCAATCATCCACAAATAGCATACTGCAACTCATAGACCATAATCCATATGTCTAAAAATAGACATAGTCTAAAAATAGACTTTGCACCAAAAATAACCTGTGGACCCTCTTAGTGAAGGCAACTTCTTTCCACTAAGCTCCATCATCTTGTTGCATTCTCAACAATAAAACAAAGTCTAGAAGTCATAAAACTTACATGGTGGTGGAAAGTTTAAAATGGCGCAAAGAAAGATCGAGTTCGAGGGATACTCATGAAAACATTTAATGTTAGTAAACTAATGCTAGCATTAGTTTATTTGTGAAAAAATGTTAATCAAAATGTAACTTATAACATAAGATATATGAGTTGAAGAATTAGATATCTATCTTGGGAAGAGGTTAAATAAAGTCTTAGACTTAAACATAAGGTATAATGTGAAATGCAGTATATGATTTCGACAAAACTTTAATTAAACAATGGTGTATCATCATTCTTTCTAACTAATTAATTAAGAAACAAAAATAGAATACTATAGTCTTTACAACCCAAAGGGGAAAGACTTGTAACATTGTAAAGGGACTAACAACATTGTAAAAATAGTTGATTCTTAAAGAGAAAACAAGATACTCCAAAAGAGCAATCACACCAAAAATCAAAATCAAAATTCTCTCCTTAAACTATTGGTCAAAATATAAGACATCATAGAACCATCACATCACCATAAAAAAACAATAAAATACATACAAATTAGAAACCAAGAGTGGTGGTGCTGCAAATTGCTACTTTCCAATGAAGGATTGAAGCTCTGTATTATTCATTTTGTGATAGTCTAACTAGATTGTTTTTTTTCCCTGAAAATCATGGAAATTCTGGCAATATTTTGATAAATTCTGGCAGGGATTTTTGTAAATCCAGGTTACAGCTGTCAAACTTTAAGATTTTGGGTACCCAGAGGTTTTTGATGGTGTTGAATCTATTTCCACCATCAGAAACATGATTTAAACACTGCTTCTACAAGATTTGTTGATTTTTTTTTTTGCCCGGATTCCGGCCACTTTTGACTGTCTGGGCAATTCCTCCACCTCGGTAGACTTGTCCATTTCTTTTTCCTTTGAAATGAGTAAATTATTAAAAGTGAAATAAAATCATATACATAATCGGTAAACATAGAAAATAAAAACAACCGAATATTTTATGTAAAAGCAATAGAATATTAAGCATCATTGATATTAATTAAATTTCAGTTAAATCCACAAACCAACTCTGAACATCTCACCACGGAATAATGAATGAAAATCAAGAGAACTATCTAACCATTGGTTATATTCTTTATTAAATAAGCGTGGAATCCTTTGTCATGTCATGAGGCACAATCAAGCACCTCAACCTCTTCCCCTTCTTCATCACTAAAAAGAGATTAAAGAGTGCACAGGTAATGGATTAAAATGCTGCAATCATCATTCACATAATAGTGAGAAAGCGTCAATATTGATTCTATGTTTTGAAATAGAAGGTTGTCAAGTTCATGATTAAATGAGACTAAGATCTACATCAATATAAAATTGCTTGCTTAACAAATGGAAAGGAGTGATAATCAATGGAATGTGCTTAACAAATGGAAAGGAGTGATAATCAATGGAATGTAGAAGATTATTGCTCGCTGCCTCATAAAAATTTGCAATGTTCACATGTTCTAAGTATTGTTGCAATTTTTGCTACTAAAAGACTATTCTCTTTCTATGGATGGTGCAGTTACAATCTTTATGGAAATGAGGAAACAACCTACTCTTCCATGTAGCCTTCAACGATGGATATTTAATCCTGATATCTTCTGACAACCCTTTGTAATTCTAGGACTTTTGGGTAATTAGGCTTGTGATGTTTCCCTTTTCTCTTGCATGGCTTGAAAGCAATATCCTCCATGTTTCTGGGAGGAGTTGTGGAATTATTTCTCCTTAAACCATCTTCAATATCTACTTTGGGACTGACTAGAATTTATTCTGGGATTAGGTCGGATTGGGGTTGGAGCTAATGGAACAATATTTATGGGATATGTTGCATTGGGATCAGGTTGGATCATGGTAGAAGTTAATGGAATTGCACCCTTGGGACATGCTGGTTTGGAATTGGGTCACATTGGGGCTACAACTAATAGAACTACACCCTTGGGACATGTTGATGGTATTGTGATTGAAGTAAATGGAACTAAGATCTACAACAATATAAAATTGCTTGCTTAACAAATGGAAAGGAGTGATAATCAATGGAATGTGCTTAACAAATGGAATGGAGTGATAATCAATGAAATGTAGAAGATTATTGCTTGCTGCCTCATAAAAATTTGCAATGTTCACATGTTCTAGGTATTGTTGAACTGTTTCTATGGAATAATGTTGCTTTGGGATTGGGTTGGAGTTAGTGGAGCTGCACCTTTGGGACATGTTAATCGGTTTGGGTTTGGAGATAATGGAACTGCATTCCTAGGGTGTGTTGCTCTGGCATTGATTTGGATTAGGCCTAGAGTTAATGGAACTGTACCTTGGGACATGTTGCTCTGTTGCAGGGGCATTAGGTCGGATAGGAGCCGGGACATGTTGCTCTGTTGCAGGGGCATCAGGTCAGATTGGGGTCGGGACATGTTGCTCTGTTGCAGTGGCATCAGGTCGAATTAGGGTCGGAGTTGAGGAAACTGCACTGCTAGGACATGTTTCTCCAAGGACTCCTAAGTTGTTTCCTGGGCAATTGCTACTGCAAGGAGTCTTTTATGGTAACGACTGTGACACAGGTGGTGGCCCAACAACTTGTCCTGGATGCATTTGTAGAGCTAGATGTCTGAAATTCTACAATGGACGAGCCATTGATTGCATTGGTAAGGGGATGTTACTCCTTATGTTTCTGGGAAGGGTTGGAGACTTATTTCTCATGAACTCGTTGCTGGAATTTATTCTGCGATTGGGTCGGATTGGGGCGAGAGGTGATCGGAATAGGAGTTAAGGGGGATGCACCCCCATGAAATGTTGTTAGGACACTTGGTGGGATTGAAACATGAGATAAGGGAGCTACACCCCCAGGAAAAGTTGCTCCAACACTGGGTGGGGTTGAAACAGGACTTAAGGGAGCTCCACCCCCAGGAAAAGTTGCTTCAACATTGGGTGGGGTTGAAACAGGTATTAAGGGAGTTACATGCCCAGGAAATGTTGCTCCGACATTGGGTGGCATTGAAGCAGGAGTTAAGGGAGCTGCATTCCCATGAAATGTTGCTCTAACATTGGGTGGAATTGAAACAGGCGTTAAGGGAGCTGCACCCCCAGGGAATGTTGCTCCGATATTGGGTCGAATTAAAGCAGGAGTTAAGGGAACTACACCCCTCCAAACTCCTAAATTTCTTCCTCTTGATGGTTGCCCAACAGTCTATCCTGGATGCATTTGCAAAGGTGGTTGTCTCACATTCTACAATGGATGAACGGATGACTACATTGGCAAGGAAGTGTTAAAAGGTTGCAGTTCGCACTGTGGATTCTGAGGAAAGCATCCCACACCAGGTTGTCTTAGAGGGGGTTGCATATTTGGGATCAAAGTCGACAAAATTGGATTGTTACTAGGTGACAATGACTAAGATATGGTATCAATTGATGGAATAGGTGATGTTCCTAGATTTTCCAAGATATCCAAAGGAATACCATATGAAAGCGGCCATTCAGGAATGAAATTGAGCAACTGATATCCATAAACAGTCCTTAATTGATGAGGCATCATAAGGGGTCATGTCACAGGCACATCTTTTAAGGAGATAGAAGATATGGAGCCAACACATGAATCTACAGGTCTAGGCATTTGCAGAATCTGTTACATGGTAGACTGTAAAGTAGATTGAACACCAATACTTGGAGAAGTGATATTTCTATCAAGGTTGGGTAGGGGAATTTGCATAGAAGACAATTTACCACCATAAATGGAAATATCCTGCACTGTTGGTTGATCCTCAGGGCTCTTTCGCTTTCGGTCATTTGTTCCTGTATTACATCATAATTGCAATAAAAGGATCTTAGTCCACATTAATAATCTGAACAACTTTTCTGTAGCCAACACATGAATCTACAGGGCTAAGAACTTGCAGAATTTGTTGCATGGGAGATTGCAAAGTAGACTGAATGCTAGTACCTGGAGAAGAGATATTCCCATCAAGGTTAGGTAGAGGAATTTGCATAGAAGACAATTTACCACCAAAAGTAGAAACATCGTGTTGGTGGATCCTCAGGGCTCTTTCGCTTTTGGTCATTTGTTCCTGTATTACATCATAATTGCAATAAAAAGGATCTTAGTCCACATTAATAAACTGAACAACGTTTTTGCAACCAACACATGAATCTACAGGTCTAGGCATTTGCAGAATTTGTTGCATGGGACGCTGTAAGGTATACTAAATACCAGTACCTGGAGAAAAGATATTCCCATCAAGGTTAGGCAAAGGAATTTGCATAGAAGACCATTTACCACCAGAAGTGGAAACATCCTGCTCTACTGGTTGATCCTCGTGACTCTTCCTCTTTGGGTCACTTGTTCCTGAATTACATCAAAATTGCAACAAAATAGAACTTAATCCGCATTAATAAACTGAAATTTTCTGGATTCAACACATGAATCTACACGTCTATCAGAAGACAATTTACCAGCACAAATGGAAACATCCCACTCTATTCGTTGATCCCCTGGGTTCTTCCTCTTTAGGTTATTTATTCCTCTATAATAAAAAAATTGCAATAAAAAGGAACTTAGCCCACATTACTAAATTGAAATTTTCCCCTGGGATAAACGGATTAAATAGCTTAAATTCAGGAAACGGGTTTGGGTTTAATTATAAAGATGATCGATGATTTAGATTCACCTAAAATAGGTTGGAAATTTCACAGACGAAAATTCGCGGGCGTCTTCAACAACAGCCAACATGAATCTGAAGAAAACTTTCAACAACGGCAATGGATTTCTCAACGGATTTTCTTCCTCTGGGGCGGATTTGCCCTCGACTCCTGTAGATTCAATCATGAAAACCATTTGGACACAACAGTCATCATCAGACGATTCATCTCTGACCTTATTTGATCCGGATCTCATTTCTACATTCGGGAAAGCCATGGATGAAATTTCCCCTAGAGATTCGATGGAGCCCGTTTCAGAGGTTTGTCAGGGTAGCACGGGAAGCAAGAGTGGAGAAGACGAAAAGAGTACCCCAGGAAAATCTTTCAAGCTCCAATCTAGCAGCATTCAGGCGAGGGTGAATACTTTGCAACAGATAATAGACAATAGGTCAGATGGTGCTGGAAACATGGAGTAGGAACCCGAGTCAGTAAACCACAACTGTTTTGCAACTGTTTCAAATATCATGAACAGTTCCAACCACTCAACTTATACCTTCCCTTGAGCGAACGATTAACAATCCTCTAATTGTCTAACACATAATCTAACGGCACGCAGGGATGACAAGTAGATTTTAGGGAAGTTCACTTCAGAGGGAAACGTCTTACGACGTAAATATAAAAAATAAATAAAACTTTTTTTATATTTACTCCGTAATCCACTTTATATTTACGAATGCTCAAAAGGAAGGTTTTATTTAGGTGAAGCTTATCGGCCAAATTATTATTAATACCATGTAAAAAAAACATTATTAACCCTAATATTAATATTAATAAAAATAAAGATGGCACATGGTATTGACCCATGGTATTCACGTGGAATGTAATTTAAAAGGGGAAATTAAACTAGCATAGATCCATCTTTATTATGAATCTACTAAACCATCTTTACTGTGGATCTACTAAGTCTGAAGAGGGATCAAATATCTTGATTTTCAAACTAGCATAGAGTGAAAAAATTTGATCCCTCTCAGTGCTTGGTAGATCCGGAGAAAAGATGGATTTATGCTGGTTTTTAATGTTTGTGTTTTTTTCTTCGTTTGGAATCCCAACTTTTTCTTCGAGCACTTTTATGCATATAAGATCAATATTGGTGGAGATTTTGAGAGGGAATCAAAGTTTTCTTTCCCAAGTACTTTTTAATTTCCTTCACATTTTTGTGTATTTAGAGAGCTTCAAGAAACACACCCAAAGGGGTTGCACCTCAAAAGAGTAGACTTCCCTTGGTTTAGGAGCCGATTTTGAAGGGTGTCTAGTTGCCAAATTTGCATGATACTTTCACCTAGTTGCATACCTTTGAGAGTTGTGCCATATGTGTTTGGCCAAATTACTAGATTTGGCTTGGAGAAATCTCTAGGAAAAAACACTGTGACAACCCTTTGGGAAAATTCCCCCCTTTTAGACTTCTTAGCAAAGTTATAATTATATTTCGGTAGGGAATTTTGTGTACGCTGAAATTGCGTTGTCCCTTTGGTTTCTTTCAGGTAACAATGGTTAATAATGAATGTGTTCTTAAGTAGCATGCACACTTCTTATTCTACTATCGATAGGGATCTCCATGGTTTTCAAGCATGTCAACAAAAAAGATGTGATTGGGATCTCCAAAGCCCGTTTTGCATGAATTTAATACTAGCGATGATTTTGATTCCTTGTTAGAGAAAGAATGTCAAAAGTCAAATTCAAAAAAACGGAAGCGGCTCAAGAATGAAGGTGAAGCTATTGTTTTTGTCCAAGTGAAGTCACCGGAGAACCTCACCAGGATAAGATGTTTAAGTCTAGCAATATGTCCTCTCCTACAATAGATATGCACAGTATTCCCATGTCTCCATGTTTCTCAGCTGAAAAAATTTGTGTTTTAAAATGAGTTTTCTCTTCAAGTTCACGAGCAGTTGGCAAAAGTACTGCAAAAGATTATTCCGTGAGTGAGAAAAGGGCCTTGGTAGAATTAGATTTAGGTATTTGCAAAACACAAACAGATGATAAAACACCAACACACTCAAATAAATTGATGACTGATGGAGATGAATACATGCCAAAGTCTTCAAGGAAACTTAAACATCGGGGGATAAAATAAATCCAAGGAAAAGTGATTCTCTCAATTTGCTAAATTCAAATATTATATGTTCACAAGGTACCCCTAGTTCTATGAATAAAGTATTGATTAATATGCCTAGTAGTCGTTGTGCTTGTCTTATGTAGTATGTTCAACCTAATCATAATAGTTTCCAAACTCCAGTGAAAGAAAGCACTCCATGCAGAAGAAAGAAAAAGAATTCACCAAGCAAGGAGCATGTTGTGGGTAAATGAGAAAACAAGGTTATGGGGATTAATACCCCTACAACTGGGGAAAAAGGTGGTCCTAAAGCCAGAGATGACACAACTGTTGGCTCATTTGAGTATTCTGGTTCATCCACACTAAGGAGCAATTAAATTGTCTACCCTAGATGTTGATCCATACGCCTTTGAACTAAAAATTAAACAAACACCCCAATATACATGCAAGGCAAGTGAAGAAAGACTAAACAACAAATTAGATTTGTCATATTTTTATTCTCCAACACAGTGAGAAAAGCACCATCCCCTGGATGCGAACATGCAGAGATCAAAATGAGTCAAGGGTTAGTTTTCAGCTCCACGTTTTCAACTCCATCTTTGAAATTCATCAACTCCATGTTTTATGGATTTTCGAGTTCAAACTTATGAAATCTATTCACTCGATTTTCTGCAAAAGAGGTTGTTAAATACTGCAAAATATAGACATCTAGACATGGAAGGTAGTGGTGAAGTGTGTTTTTGAAAAAAAAAATTACATTGTTGCTGGTCATTTTTATTTGTGATTTAGTATCAACTCTTCTGCTTCATTAGAATTAAGTCCATTTTGTATTGGCAGATAATTGAAAACATTGGTTTTTTTCCAATGTTTTGTGGTCTTAAAGTGAACTAATTACTGACTTATTGTTTGGTGTCCACTGCTGAAAAGAGATACTCTTACTGTGATAAGTTTCATTTTTTTAATTTGTTGGTTGGTGTCATGTTTTGACTGCGGACTTGTGAAATTCCAAATTGCATGTTGGTTTATGTGAAGGGGATATATATATATATATATATATATATATATATAGAGAGAGAGAGAGAGAGAGAGAGAGAGAGAGAGAGAGAGAGATATATATATATATATATTTCATGGTTTTTGGAGATCCGTGTTACATTTGTACATGAGTTTAGATATCATTCAAATATCTAAAATTTGAAATTTTTTATTTGAATTTTTATGTAATAAAGGAAAGACAAAGGTCTCAAATTATTAATAAAAACACCCAACAACAACATTGAGATATTTCTTTCACTCAAGTTATAACATATTGCATCTATCTTCATCGATGCTCTTCTTCCATATTCTATCCACTTATGACATTTTCTTTGCAATATTTGGTGCATTTGCTAGTTATAGGTCATTTATAGGTTATAAATGTCTTCAAAGTTTCAATTGTAATTGAGTATCCAACTTAACATATTGGGTCTCTTATATGTAAGTATTTTTCCCTCCACCCACTTTTCATAACTTCCATAACTATTAAGTAGGGACTTGTAGCTTCGATACTACTTTGCTTGTTTAGTAAAAGATTGTTGAAAGTTGTATAATTTACAATTTATGAAGTTCGAAGGTTTTTAAAAGTCTAATTCTTTAAAGGGTACTAGCTCAATAGAAGAGCACCTACTTTACAAGCAAGAAGTTGGTGGTTCGATTCTATCATGCCTTGATATCCATATGGAATGGTGATGATTAGTTTTTGGCGACAGAAGCTCTCTTGACTATCACTAATGAGCTTATGGTGACATTTTTTTACCCTCACCAAAATGTGAAATGGTGACGGTCAATGAATGCCACCATATATATGCATCAATAGTGACAACCATGAAAGGTCTGTAATTATAAATCATTGTTGTTGATATGAAATGGTGACGGTCATTGTCCATCTATCTGTCATTATTTGTGACGGACCTTGAATGTCACCACAACACTTATACTTTTGGCAATGTGGCTTTTGGTGACGGTCAATGAACATCACCATATATATGCACCAATAGTGACAACTATGAAATATAAATCACAATAAATCGTTTTTGTTCATATGAAATGGTGACGGTCATTATCCATCATTATAATCAATATTCGTGATATACCTTGAATGTCACCATAACACCTATACTTTTGGTGACGCCACCTTTGGTGACATTCAGTTTTTTGGTGACCGAGGCTATGGTCCATCACCATTGCTCATATGAAATGGTGATGGTCACTATCCATTATTATAAATAATTATTGGTGATGGACCATGAATGTCACCACAACACCTATACTTTTGGCAACGCCACCTTTTGTGACGTTCAGATTTTGGTGACGAATGCTCTTTTGACCATCACTAATGAGCTTATGGTGACATTTTTTTGCCCCTCACCAATGTCCTTGTTTCTTGTAGTGTCCTCTACCCTTAATGTGTTATTATTATAGATCTGGTTTAATTTTGTGGGCCCAGTATTCTTAACAATCATTCACATTCATAACAAGTGCGCACAATCATGGAATGTAAAGAGATGCATGAACATATAACAGAAGAATAAACATACAGATCTACAAATAGATGCACAATCTTTCAGAATCAATTTAGCTTTTACTAAACTTCTGTTCTGTTACAATCCCAACTCCACCCTGCGCACTTAGTTGCAGGGATCCGCGCAAACAGCTGCGGACTCTACCAGGCCTCTGCGCACTCAGTTATAGAGCCTCTCTCTATTACTACGACCCAAGATTCAGACTTACAAACTCAGAGCAAATATCACACTCAAAAACCCATATCACTTAAGATCAATAAAACTACCTTCTACACTTAGAGCCTTGCTCTATTTATACATTCCCATGGTCCACAGACCATGGGTAGGCTGACACATTCTATATTAAATTACAATATTTTTGGGGTGGACTACCCTAGACTCTAGCACTTCACCCCTGCATTTTGCGGGGTCTTTACATTACATTGACCCAAAAATTAACTTTCAGCCCCAAAAATCTGCTATGGGGGGATCCACTGCCCAACAATGGGAATGCGAAAGCTCTTGCACTTTGGATTCTGACGAAGAGATAGAGTGATGGTAGAATTGGCTACACGAAGTAACAACACTGAACTACAACATGATGATCAGGTCATTACGTTACGTAACAACAGAGGCAATGGAGTTGTTGACATATGATGGATTGTCAGAGGTGGATGAATTTTTGAACAAGTTTGAAAGTGCAGTACCAGAGCACCAACGGTTCGATGTGTTGAAGTGGGCATTGCGCATAACACCTGCGTGATGGTTGGGTACATATCAAGGAACTTTTGAAGACTGGCACAGATGCAGAAGGATGATGCACCTACATTTTGGAAAACCCCAACCTTGAATGAAAGCAAATCACATGGGGCAGAACAACCTGTGCGCCCACCTTTTCCGATGGGTAGAGACATATGTTGTATAGTCCACACAAGTGCACAACAACCTTAGTGTAGAGAATGGGAACAAACCACAATAGTAAGAAAGGTGATGTGTGTTACCAATTCTCCACGACGAAGCTTTCCATAGTGTACGTAGGGTACTGAACAAGGTTTACCAGACGCAAGAAATTGATTGAGACCTACATTCACCAATAGTTCGATGGGCTTATAGGACCATGTGAAAAAACTTGAGCACGGAGATGATTCAAAAGGTGTGAACCAGAGTAGAGCTCGAGATTTCTGAAGGGAATACTAAGAAGAATCCACATGTACTAGCTCCCACAGTTACGACAGTACATGAAGACCAGGATGAAAGAATCACATAGCTGCGCGGGGATGACCATATAAGGATTTGGGAAGCCATTCAATGAGGGACCCTTAGACTTTGCGAACTCAAAGAAGATCAAGTATGATTAAGGAAGAAAAGTATGTTGATGGATGTTGAGATCAAAAGACTAGAAAACAGGGTCATGCAAGCATGTCTCGTTGATAAACCAAGGATGACAAGGCAAGATACGGATGGTCATACCACTGCATTGGAAGAGTGTCGCTAAGAATTTATGATTCTGTTACCATCGTTGAGACCGCACCTCACCAAAAGCAGTAACAAGGGAAGTGAACCACATAAGATAAAACACGCTCCATAGGCCGTTACGAGGGCAATTGAGTAGTGTCCATGGACTAGACTGGAAGGCGAATTGGAGTTTTGCATAGATGGTGCGACCACCTTATTGGCCATAGGGAGCACAATCTTAGCACTCCAGACAGTTGAAAGAGAGCCCGAGACTCTAAATGAGTATGTTTGGGAATTGTGCAATGAGGAAGGTACGCACAGAATCAGCATGGTACAAGGTCTGCGCCCATGCACGGGGGGTTGCACTACTGCACGGGTCAATTGGGAAGTAACCGTTGATGTCACTGTTCATGACGAGATGTCCAATTTAAGGCAAAAGGGAGCGGGCGGTGGGCAATTAAGACACGAATTAAGAGCTAGATTTAGGACGATCTACCACCAAGGATGCATTAATGACTGAGAAATCGGGGAACAATCAAATTCAAATTCAAAAAACGCTAGAAAATTCCCAAGGCTAGCCACGAGACAACACTTGTTCATTTGAGATTAGAGTTAATATGAAAAGCACAGAGTGTTGAGCACAAGGCAGGATTTGAGCCCCCAAGTTCATGAACAACCACAGACAGCTCGAACAAGATGACAACTACTAGGAGAGGTGTGGGATTTGTAGAGAGTACTGATGAGGAAGCCATGCAGAGCCCTATGGTGCAGGTGCAAGATGCGCTAGAAATTATGAAATCGCCCCGGACGCCGAGGCCCAAGATGGCTACACAGGCAGTGGGACCAATCCGCATGTCCCCGCGAAATCCACAGTTTGATAAACTTTCCATGGAAGACAAGGGCAATGGTGTCAACCTTGAGATAGATGATGAGGAGGGGAACCTCCAGGATTTCGTAGAGGAGATAGAGGCAAATGAAGAAATAGAAGAAGACATCCAGCCGGTGTGCATTGCAGCAAAACTACTCGAGTATGTCCCTTCACGGAAAGGGAAAGCCAAAGTACCCAAGGATTTGGATGTCACTAAGAGTGCACTCCAAACCCTGCTCCTCCCAGATGGAATTCTATTTGAAGGCTCAGTCCTGGGCCGTGTGCCCATGATGGAATTTGAAGATTGGGACCTTGTGGACAGTGAAAAGTTCCCACAATTGGAGACTATAAATGTCATGAAACAGAGCAAGGAGGGGTCAATTACAGTGCTAGAACCGTGGAAATGGTTGCGCAACGTGGAAATGGCTAGAACCTACTATGGATTCTGCACTTTCATCGAGCACCAATCACAATCTTTGTCATCAAGAAACTTCTATGCCTGGTGCACGATGGGTACTTGTGGCTGGAGGAGCCTATTCCCATCACGACAGAGCTTATTCACAGGATTTCTCGGCTTCCCTATAAGGGAAGGAACCCCGCAAAGATAGCTAGAAAAAGTAAATATTTGGCACTTGAAGAGGCCATGAAGAATAAGTACAAATTGGAAAAGAAGTAGAGAGGCTACATAATCAGTAGCATTCAAGACAAAGGGGTGCATGTATCCACCCAACTGTTTGCCAGGAAGGTGATGAGAAAATTCTATGGCAAGGAGGTACTAGCGCTGGTTGTCGCGCTAGCAAAGCAATGCGTAGAGGGGTCCAATTAAATTGGGCCGAATTCCTCTACGAAGAATTTCTAACCAACTACAAGGAAGATCAGGAGCAAGGCAAGACCTTCCACTACGCATGGGTGCGCTTGCCTATTTTATTGGTGATAGGGGAATTGCTTGAGGACAGTCAGTTCCCTCCTCTTGAACAGGACTTTCCAGAGGCGGAAGAATATGCATCGCTCTAGGCTACAAAGGACGCCACGCGGATCCATGAGACTAAGATATTCTATGTGCTCATGGAGGGAAGCATCCAGATGTGGATTAATAGATGGTCGCGCCTATCCCCCACAGTGTACAACAGTCTGGGGAGCTTTGCAGACTTGAAGGTGGATATGCACAATGCGTATATCAAGGCATGTAGGGATCCTGCGTAGACTTGGACCAAGCTTCCTTTCATCACAACTGACGACGCTATCTTCTTCATGCTCAAATCATGGCATGTTGAATGGCATGCCCCAGATCTGGCAGAAAAGGATAGAAGGATAGCACAGTAGCAGAAGGAGGCAACCATGTTGCATGTCAAAAAGTTGGCCCAACAGAGATGCAACAAAAAAACAGTCGTGGAGGTAAGGACCGCTCATGAAGCAACAAAGGTAGGCCAAGGCCACCGAAAGAGCTGCATAAGCACAAGCAATAGGGGCCACCCTGACACAGGAGGAAAGAGGCCAGGATGTGTCTACAGGACAAGGACCAGATACAGCAGAAGGCACAGACCCGAGCACGATGTCCACCCAACTAAAACGGCCGCACATTGTGGAGCAGTCAGGTCCACGAAAGAAGGCCAAGGCTTCCAAACTAGACATTGCGCCAATCACATTGACAGAGGGTGACCTCTATAACATTGGCGACACAGTTCATGAGGTCACTTGGGAAGCGCTCCAAGAAGCAATGATGCAGCAACAGAATGTGTTAGTGGCCCTAAGGGCGCAGCTATAGGAACTTCAAGTGTGGTCACCACAGGAAGGAGAAGGACATGCCTACGGAGCCACAGGTACATCAGCAGCAGAGCAACTGTTGTGCGCCAAATTGGAAAATACCATAATGTTACCGGAAGGACCACTAATAGCGGAAAGCGAGGAGGACAGAGCCATGGTGGGTAGGATCAAGGGACTTGGCCTAAACTTGGTTTCCCTTCCATAGGATATATTATATCAGCTACAGGACAGGGTGACACTAGAACTCCGAGCAAGGGAAGGATGCATAGTGCAGATACTCAGCGAACAGAGAATCAACCTTGAGCAACTTAGTTTACAGCATGATGAAGTGATGGTGTAGAAGAAATAGTTGGAGCAAATTGTAGAGGAAGCATGTCACCACATTCCAGAGCTAGAAATCGTGATAGACCTACCAGTTGGAGTGTGAGTGCATAAATTAGCCAGTGGATTCCGCGAGGAAAAAGAGGAAGCAATGAGGGTACAGCTGGACCTCAACCTTCAAATTTCCGAGCTACAATTAAAGGCACAGTCTTCTACGGCCCCAGAAGTTAGGGAATAGTGCGTTGGCACTATTCAGAAAGGGTTGGAGGAAATAGGACAGGCAGTACATAACTGCACCAATATGTTGGAAGAATCCTTCATGGTCCTCACTTCATTAAAGGAGGACCCGAACATACAGCACCTGGAAATAGAGGCACGACAGCTTCAAGTTCAGTATGACAATGTATGCGGAACGACGTAGACAATTGTCCTGACCCAGCGGCTTGCGAAGCTACAATAGGCAAAGGCATTGAAGGAACAGGTGGATGCTGTGTGGCAGAAAGAGGCAGTCCTTAAAGCACGCGTCCAACCTTGGATTGATGAGGCCTTCCTCATCACTATGGATATCGAAGGAAAACTCGCACAGATTAAGGCGATGCATTCCTTAAGGCAGGGAGTTGCCCCTAATAGTGAGACTTTGGTTGAGAGAGTGGAGTAGATCTAGCAGACTGTAGATCAGTGCACCATAGACCTCAGGGAAGTGAAGGAATGGTTGGAGGGGCTCCGTACCAAGATATCCGCACCAGTAGAGTGACTCGGGACGAGCCATGATGATTGTGTTGGGGGCCTGTTGGGCATGGAATCCCCCCACAGTAGGTTTTGGGGCTCAAAGCCCAAGTTTTGGTCAAAGATGGTGTAGAACTCCATGAATTGCGGGCACGGAACATGAAGTGTATAGTTGAGTCATGGGGTTGTCCGCGCTAAGCATTGGATTGTAAATTAGTGTAAAGTTGGGATTGTATAAATAGAGCGAGGCTCTAAGTTGTAAGGGTAGTCGATGATAGAAAAAGTAGAGAAGGAATGGTTCAAGCTTAGAGTAGAAGTCTAAGTGTCTTAGGGTGTAGTAGTAGGAAGAGGCTTTGCAGCTGAGTGCGTAGAGGCCTAGTAGAGTCAGCAGCTGAGTGCGTGGACCCCTGCAGCTGAGTGCATAGGGTGGAGTCGAGTTTGTAATCGGGATAGAAAGCTAATAAAGAGAAGTTGATTCCTAATTCTGTGTAATTGTTGTGCTTATCTTCTTTATGTTTATGTTCATTTATGTATCGTGCACACTGATATAAATGTTGGATATGCTATAATAACCATAAATCTTGCACACATAAGCTAAGTAATTGGTTAATAAGTAAGGAGCTTGGGTATTATACGAGTTGTGCCCCAAGCAAGGCTACGCGGAAGCCGCTCCGTAGGTCGCGAAGGGATCGCAAGTGCGCGCAGCGATAGGTCAGACCACATAACTCCAGAAGTCCATCAGACATCACAAGGCTGTGGAAACCTGGTGCTAGCACCCTCCCATACTAATTCGGGTGAGACCTCAGTCTTTTCTCCACAGACTGTTGCCGAAAGGGCTAGTAGTACCGAGATTTTCTTGGCTAAATCACCTCTGAACCTGGGTCAGGGCCCATTAATCCAACACTAAGTATGGAAATGGGTTCCATGTCCTATTTGACTCCTTCATTGCCTTCACATAGGCTCTTTGGAAGTCCATTTTGAAGTCTTCAATGTGACAATACTGCTTATATAAACTAGGTGATAGCATTGGATATTGATTCACCACCATGTGTAGATCCATTGCCATCACCATAAGGAAAATCCTATTTTCTATTGTGCATGTTGGCTCCTTAGTAAATCATTAGGAAGCATACCTCGATGCTTCACAAAAATCCACCTCAAGAGATGGAAACTACAAGTCTTCTAATTCTTTCCACTTAATTAGTGCGATGAGGATTATTAACTAAGTGTAGTGGAACGTCTTCCCCTCTTTCAGTGTTTCTCTAAAATCTGTCAAAATTCTTTGCATAGATAGGTAGCCCAGTTAAAATGGACTCCTATGCTACACTTCACAGCCAAACATAATACAAATACATGCACCTCATTGGCCCTGCGCTTCCTCATTTTCTTACCTGCCAAGATGTGTGTGGTGAAACACACTCCTTGGTCATCAATGGAATTGATGTGATATCCTTGCAACTTGTTTACTAATTTGAAATTTTCCTTCATCATTTGTGCCATTTGATTATGATTATTCTTTCCCACAAATTATTCTGTGGGGTCTTTTCCCTGATGAGGCAATGTTGTAATTTTTCTGATTAGCATCTCATTAATCAGGGTCCTTGTTCCTAGCCAAATGCATTCATCATGTACCTGTGCGAGGAGATGTCATACACAAATTGTACTGGATGTGATTTAGCCAAAGTGTGGCACATTCAACATATTCAATAGGCCCACTCTCTGTAATCTTGCAACCCATTGGAATGGCTCCAGCCTCGTGACTCCACTTTTTGGGTACTGAACCTACTTCAAACATCTACTTGGTTCAAATTGAGGGTATTTTCTCAGATCGTTAAATTCCCAGTCTTCCATTTCAGCTGGGGGATCTTCCCCAACACTTCGCCCTCAAATGGTACTTCCTCTTTCAGCAATGGAGTGTACGTGGTAATCTTACCCTCCTTTGGTTCCTTAACTGACTTGGCGTTTGCTTTTCTTGGTGGCATGTAAGGTGGGCGAACAATGGAAATATCTTTGTGCTCTATCTCCATGCAGTGATATTCAACCTCCTAGTAACTTTCATTGATCTGCTGAGGCACCTTTTGTTCCATCAGATTATTTCCTTTTTGCACAAGCTTCTTCCCCTTATCTTCTTTGTTCTTCGTTCGGACTTCCTTCTATGTTTTCTTCCTTGGGAATGTTCTGAGTTCCACCCAGAGACCTCATCTGATCTCTTCTCCCACTTCTTTTGTGGTTGTTGTTCTGTGGGTACCTTCTTTCTCGATGACCTATGGCACCTTGGGGACATGGGTACATTTGCTACTTGTGCCTCCATAATACAAGTTCCTTAAACTCCTTTCAGATATACAATAACTTTCTTCAAACTTAGATGTAGTTTCCCAACTTCTCCAGACATAAAAGTGTCAAATGTGGCATGAGATAGGGTTTTTATAACAAATTTTAATTCCAACCTTATGCTTACTTCAATATTTTCTCATTTAACGCATGTATGGGGCTAGATACAACCAGATATGCTTCATAAATTCTCTTCTCCTGTGCCCTTTAACAGTGATTTCCTTTTAATGGTAGATTTTTCCTTCTAACAATCATATTTCCGGCCAACTTTGATGAACCTTTCCTCGTGGTGAAGTTTATTTTTCTTTGTCACAGTTCCTTCAGACTTCATCATATTCCTACGTATCATGCAATATTATTCCTTCGATGAAGTCCCTTTTCTATAGAGTAGTTTATAGTCTCGTGCCCACTTTCAACTACAAGTGGCACTAAGTTTTCCTTCCCTTCAATTTTCAGTGCGAATCTCCAGGAATAGAGTCATCCCTGTATATCTTCAATCTTCTGCCATTCACTTGTCTCAGAATCAACTGACCATTCAACTTCATGAGTTGAATTGCACCACCATCAGAGATGTGCTTGATGATATATGGTCCTAACCAATGTGTTTTTAATTTTCTTAGGAACTTCGCAATTTTTTTGTCATAAAATAACAAATCTCTCCTTCTTGGAATGTCTTCTTCTTGATATGCCTGTCATGCCAAGCTATCTCCCTTGCTTTCTGTACTTGCTGATGAAACCCTGCTATGAACCTTTCTTCTTCTAGAGCTAGTATCTGTGGCATTATTTCCTTCATAATGTCAGGGTCAGCCATATCTGTGACAGGGACAATTCTCAAACTTGGCATGATGTATTCCATAGGCATAACTACCTCTTGTCGATATACCAACCTAAATGGTGTCCGTCCTGTCAATTTCTTGCATGTTGTTCTATATGCCTACAATACCATTGGAATCCTTAAATCCTAGTAATCCTCGTTCACATTGCATACCTTGGTCAATGGATTCTCCATAATCTTATTGAAAGCTTCCAATATTCCATTTTCCTGAGGATGATAAGGGTTGTTATTCTAGTGGTAAACTTGAAATTCCTTAGTTAGTGCTTCGATGGTATTCTTTAATAATTGTGTGCCTTGGTCACTCATCAAGATCTTTAGAAAACCAAACTTTAACGGTATATATTCAAAGATGAACTTTGTAGCAATTTCTACGCAGCAATCCTTCACTAGTTGTACCTAAACCCATCTTGTCAAATAATCAGTTGCAGTGATTATTTACCTCACACCAGTCTTCTTTCCTGTCAGAATGATACATCCAACAAATTCAATAACCTATTTGTCAAAAGCCTGCAAAGTTACCTGTGGCACTGGTGGCTTCTTGTCTCTTCTAGACGTCTTTCCTATTATTTGACGTACATAACATGCTTGATAGAATTCATTTGTGTCCTTATGTAATTTAGGCCACCATAGCATAGCTTTGAAGATTTTTTGTGCAATGGATTTTCTTGCATAGTGCCCACCTACGATTCCTCCATGAGGTTTTATCAGAATACTTTGTCACTTGTGTTCAGGGATGTATCTCCACTGTACTTCATCTGACCACATTTTGTACAAGTGTCCAGCAATCAACAAGAAATCAGCACTCAAACCACCAACTCCTTTTTCTTCATAGTGTACTCTAAGAGCACCATTTCTATGGCTAGAAACTAAATAATATCTACAAAGTGATCATCCGCGACTCTAATTGAATAACTATGCATTGGGTAGGTTATCATCAATATTTGTGGGTTTTTCTCTTGTCTCTATTCTTGATATATCATCTGTTATCACTCAGGTTGTTCCCTTTGACTCCTAAGGGAATACGGCCAAGGTAACCGCAAACCAATCTTTTAGTTGCAGGTCCTAGCCTACCTGCAACCAGAGAGGGCTCTCGCTTTATGATTTAGCTTTGTTTTGGGGTGATTTTAGGCTAGTTATGAAGTGCGGAGTTTGTTTTGAGTTTGGTGGGATGGGTGGTGTTTTAAAACAGAGATGGCATGCAAAGTGTGAGAAGTTCAGACCATTGGGCATGGGGTCAATGAATATGAACTGCCGGGTGTTTTTTATTTGGTAAAAGAGAGGAATACAGAGCAGGATAGCTAAGCATGGAACAATATTCAAAGCTGGAATTAAGATGAAATGGAGGTCAGGGAATGAAAGGCAATTAAGAATCTTTCATTCAGCTAATAGAGGGAAAGTGAATGAATAATATCTAGGAGCAATGAATGATTCCTAAACAACATTTAGAAATGAGAGAACTAGCATAAACATGAGCAATGAAGTATTCATATTCATGACTAATTCTGAAGAAAACATAGAAAAATCATAGAAATTGAGCACAAAGTACATAGAAGTAAAGCCTGAGCTATTCTTTCTTTCTGCAACTTAGATCATGATACATAGATGATATAGACACATAGAAACTGAAAACAGAAATAAGAAAGACTTATTGATCCATGGGGAAGCACGAGAATTCCATAATATTCTCTTCAGCCATTAAATCCACAACCAGCCAGTTCATAAGTAAACATTCCAGCAATCTTTTTTCATAGAAGTTCTGAGGTTTACAGTGTAATTCTAGAATGAATCAATTGACCAACCAACCAAGCAAGCCTTATTACATAGCTCAGGGTGGTATATATAGGAAAAATATCTACAAAACAGATCTGAGGGAAGATCTAGGGAAATAACTATGTTTAACCTAACTTCTGCTGAAATAAATGCAAAAATATCTATTTGAGTTGCGCTGGAGGCAACAGCATCAAAAATGAGGCTTTGAGGTGTCCTTTGAGCTCTGCACTGGCCATCTTGCCATAACTGTGCTTTGGAACCTGAAGCGCTGCTCTCATATGGCTTTAATGCATTACACTGTGATCTGGTGAGCCTTAAATGGGCTTTTACTGCTTCTTTGACTTGGATGGAGGCCCTTTATTCCTTATCTGCCTCGGCTTCAAGCCTTTCAATGCAAATCTCTAACTGATATACTTTCCCGCTGAATCTGACGTCTACTTCACTATTGATACACTTTAACTGTTAAATCACCCTTTTTTCATCTCTTTATGGCAAAAATTAGGTGTTGTGGTGCTTCTGCAGGCCTTAGAGGTGTTTCGGCGTTGGCTGATTAAAATACTGTCCAAAAGGAAGAATTTCTGCAAAAAATGGCAAAGAATTTGTGAAAACATGACTGTACTAAGGCCATGCTCATTGTCCGGAGCAAATTTGGGTTTCCACGGCATTTTGGTGCGCCTTTTTTTGTGATGACGTCAGCATGACATCATCGGCGGGTCCCGGGTACGGCAAGATGACGTGGCAGCTGACTGGGGCAATGACGTGGCACAGGACATGGTGGTAGGGTGGGGACGCAGGCAGATGGTGGTAAGTGGTTTTAT
The DNA here is from genome assembly GCA_031772625.1 of Pinus tabuliformis. Classification (NCBI taxonomy): domain Eukaryota; kingdom Viridiplantae; phylum Streptophyta; class Pinopsida; order Pinales; family Pinaceae; genus Pinus; species Pinus tabuliformis. The sequence continues at coordinate 1,340,795,340 of CM062804.1, read as the reverse complement.
CGGACCGCCTTTTGTACGGGGGCGGTAAGTGTCAGAGGAGGCCCGATGCAATGAAAATAAGGCACGCATCCCTGCGTACGGCAGTAAAACCACCCTCTATCGGACGCTATCATCCTGCCACCTCGCCGCTTCCGTCCACCGTCAGATCGGGGAGAGCGGATCAAACGGCTGAGGATAAAATACTGCTGCTTGGAGTCAATCTGGGCCAGAGCAATGAAACATGGGCCGAGAATGATTAAGCTTCCTTTGCTGAAGGGGCGCGCACAGGCGCAAATAGAAAACATGAGAAAATGGCCCCTTTTCCTTTATAAGGCGAAAAACACATAAAACGTAAAAATCTGATGAAAATATAGGCGAGAGCGATACTGTAGCTGTGAACAGATCCTGGCCATTGGATCACGCGAAGACAGATCCAACGGCTGCAATGAATTTCTTAATATCGTTATCGCCGGGGAGCGGGGGACGGGGCCTTATATGTATATATGATCAGCGATATAGCGATCGCCGATATCACATCGGCGATCGGCTATCGGGGGATACAATGGAGGCTTTAAAACATGGGCGAGCGAAATGGGTATGGAGCGATATGATCTGGACCGTCGGATGAGCGGGGAAGATCCGACGGCTGCCGAGCGATCGGCGCATCGCATCGGCGGGGAACCATGGGGTATGCACCATTGTTTTATTGCGATGCGATAGCGATAGTGTGATAGCGATGAGGGCTTGTGATGCGATATATGCATAAATTGCGATAAACAAGGGGTTTTTTCGGTAAAGCCAAAATTTGCGGTAAAACCAAGTTTTACAGAAAAAGAAGGTTTTACGCCAAAGCGGGGTATAACAATAAAGGCGGAGATTGCGATAGGGAAAGGATTACGATGCGATATGCTTTCGGGTGCGATAGCAATATCGCATCGGGAGGAAGGGTCGGAGACATAAAACATGGCATATATACCGCGCGACTGCCGATTGCGACATTCACATCGGCGAAATGGTTTTCGAGGAGCACATATATATGGGCCAACACTTGCTGCGACCTCCGACAGCGATATCGCGTCGGAGGGGGGGAATTGAATCGGAGGTATGCATTATAAATCGGCCAAGGGTTAATGCAATCTGAAAAAGGCTTTTTGCAATCGGAGATGGGTTTTAGTGCATCAAAGGAAGGCTTTTAAGCTTTAGGAAGGGTCCTTAATGCATCGGAAGGGGTCCGATAGCATTTGAAGGGAGTTTTTGTGCTTTGGAAGGAGTCCAAACACCTTAGAGGGGAGATTTATGAAGAAATGAGGGCTTTTTATTCATCAAAGGAGGGATTTATGCAATGGAAGAAGTCCAAATGCATTGGAAGATGGTTGAGGAGTGAAACTAAGGGTTCTTACTAAGTTTCAAGCAAACTTAGTAATTCCCAAGGCATATTTATGGTTATGTTTCAACCAGAGGGAGGGGATATGTATATAAGGGGGATATTTACTATATTTTTAGTATGGGAAGGGGAAATAAGGAGGGATTTACATAATAGAGTTAGAAATTAATATGAATTTTTTGAAGAAAGCGCTAAGGATAGAAATCTTAGGCTTTAAAGGGGAAACAGGACTTATAGAAGAAATATGAGCACCTTTAAGGAAAGAAAATCTTTACTTTGGCAAATGTTATGGAATATGATGAATTTTAGTGATGTTAAGCATATCTTAACATATTTAGGGGGAATTAGTGAATGATTTGGGGGAAAAGGAAGAAGGGGAAGTTAGTCATGCCTCACTTGAGCTGCTCCAAGGGAAAATTGCCTTGCACTTGTGGTCTGAAGTAGATTAACACTTTGAAACACAAAATTGATCACAAATATTCGATTCTGCAACCTCAAAACTGCCTACCCAGCCTACTTACTTAACATTTTCTCTTCTTTTTGTTTGGGTGCACTTGAACTAGCAAACCCAGCTTTTCATCTTTTCTTTTGGCTATCCTCCTATCTAAATCTACCCTTATATCTTGTTGGGGCTCAGATTAAGCTGTTGAGCACCCTTGTTTCTCTACCTATCTACTAATCTTCCAAGAGTAAACAATTTGGACAGATCTTTATTCTCTATCTCTAAAACAAGCAATTTAAACCTAGGGAAGCCAAAATTAAGCTGTTTGGCCTTCCCTTGACTATGAAAACCTTAAAGGATGGAACTTTTGCAACATGGAAAAGATGAACATTTTTGGCACTTCCACTGTCAATCATGAAATATGAAACCTATTGTATAGGAGGCTAACAGTGGCTCCACTTGGGGATGGATTTTCTTTGTGAAAATTCAAGAACAGCAGGTCATATGGCCTTATCTTCAACTATTTGCTGTAAACTGAAAACTTCCCTTTGCTGGTTGCCTTATTTATGAACATGACAGCATACTTGAGGAGCTTAGGGCCTTCTCTTCGGGCTTCAACTGCAGCAAGTTGCTATCCAAACAAAAAACCAAAAATCCTACCTACCTACTCTATTTTGTTGAAAACCAGGCTGAGTTAAACAACACAAAAGTGCCAAAAAAGCCAATCAAACAATTGTAGAAACAAATGAACTGCTTGATTGACAGTCGGTGAAATCAGAAACATTATTCGATCATGTGCCCTCATAAACAAAATTGTGATATAGAAAGGCCACTGTTGGTGTATTTGGTCCTCACAGAGAAAACATGTTAAACATTTTGAGTTGAGAAGGACCTCCATGTAATCTGCTAGGATCAACAAAAGTGTAATGTGTGATAGTTTCTTCTGGGCCTTTTTGGTCCATATTTACAGGGATAAATGGAACAACAGGAAGAAATGGAACAACTGGAATAGCTGGGATGGAAGAGGAAATAATAGAAGGAGTATGTGTAGTGGATGAAGGTGTAGAAAAGGTGTTTTGGGAAGTGGATGATGAACTAGAAGAAGTAGGAACAATGCGAGGATGGAATGAAACTTTAGCAGGGGTTGGAATATAGCTTTGTTGAACTGTTTCAGAGCTTGAATCAACAATATCTTCTTTTCACTCTTGTTTCCCGAGAATCTTTGGGATTAAGTTAAGATTATCAAAAATTGCTGGGGGATTTGGGTCTGGATTTGACCTAGTATAGCGAGTTTTCTTCTTTGGAGCTAGCTTCCGAACCTGTTTTTTTGAATTTTCAGTCTTTCTCTTGAAAGCATGATTATCCTCAATCTAAAAATCAGAAGGTAGTACAATTTCCTCATGACTTGGAGAAGGAAGATTTTGCAAGAATTATTTAGGATCGCAAAAATCATATGACTAAATTTGAGAATGCAAAAGTTCAATTTCATTTTCATATTTTTCAACAACTAAATCAAGAAAATAGATATTGATCTTATGTGGGCGCCCTGCTGTTTTGACCTTTAACAACACCAATATGAAAAATTCTTCATCGGGCTCCAATTGTGATAATCCCTCCCTGGCTTCATCTAAAGCTTGTTCGACTGGAAGATCTTCCACAAACCCGGTCATCCTGCCTTACTTTTAATGCTTTGAAATATGGACTATTTGGTTGCAGAATCGCTCAGAAACTTAAAGATTTCTCTTTCAGGTTCGTTCCTCCAGTGGAGTCTTGATTGTAAAAATGATGTGGAGTCTCCAGGTGGATGATTTAACCTTGGTGTGTCTGATCCCTGTCCACCATCATAGATAAGAACTAAACGTGAAAAATAACTCTGAAGAAAAGGTTGATTTTCTCCAGAAAACAAAATTTTTGAGATTTTTATGATTATTTTGATTTTTTTTGTGATTTTTCAAAAAAATTTTATGATTTTATTGAAGAGGTGAACTGATCAAGTCTTTGGATTTTGGAGTAATAAACAAATGATTCAGGTCCCCAGTGGAGTCGCCAATGATGTTATCACTCAGGTTGTTCCCTTTGAATCCTAAGGGAATACGGCCGAGGTAACCACAAACCAATCTTTTAGTTGCAGGTCCTAGCCTACCTGCAACCAAAGAGGGCTCTCTCTTTATGATTTAGCTTTGTTTTGGGGTGATTTTAGGCTAGTTATGAAGTGCAGAGTTTGTTTTGCGTTTGGTGGGATGGGTGGTGTTTTAAAACAGAGATGGCATGCAAAGTGTGAGAAGTTCAGACCATTGGGCATGGAGTCAATGAATATGAACTGCCTGGTGTGTTTTCTTTGGTAAAAGAGAGGAATACAGAGCAGGATAGCTAAACATGGAACAATATTCAAAGCTAGAATTAAGATGAAATGGAGGTCAGGGAATGAAAGGCAATTAAGAATATTTCATTTAGTTAACAGAGGGAAAGTGAATGAATAATATCTAGGAGCAATGAAGGATTCCTAAACAACATTCAGAAATTAGAGAACTAGTGTAAACATGAGCAATGAAGTATTCATATTCATGACTAATTCTGAAGAAAACATAGAAAAATCATAGAAATTGAGCACAAAGTACATAGAAGTAAAGTCTGAGCTATTCTTTCTTTCTACAACTTAGATCATGATACATAGATGATATAGACACATAGAAACTGAAAACAGAAATAAGAAAGACTTATTGATCCATGGGGAAGCACGAGAATTCCATAATATGCTCTTCAGCCATTAAATCCACAACTAGCCAGTTCATAAGCAAACATTCCAACAATCTTTATTCATAGAAGTTCTCAGGTTTACAGCGCAAGTCTAGAATGACTCAATTGACCAACCAACCAACCAACCCTTATTACATAGCTCAGGGTGGTATATATAGGAAAAATATCTACAAAAAAGATCTGAGGGAAGCTGTGGGGAAATAACTATGTTTAACCTAACTTCTGCTGAAATAAATGCAAAAAATATCTATTTGAGCTGCGCTGGAGGCAGCAACATCAAAAATGAGGCTTTGAGGTGTCCTTTGAGCTCTGCACTGGCCATCTTGCCATAACTGTGCTTTGGAACCTGAAGCGCTGCTCTCATGTGGCTTTAATGCATTAAACTGTGATCTGGTGAGCCTTAAATGGGCTTTTACTGCGTCTTTGACTTGGATGGAGGCCCTTTATTGCTTATCTGCCTCGGCTTCAAGTCTTTCACTGCAAATCTCTAACTGATACACTTTCCCGCTGAATCTGACCTCTACTTCACTGCTGATACACTTTAACTATTAAATCACCCTTTTTTCATCTCTTTATGGCAAAAATTAGGTGTTGTGGTGCTTCTGTAGGCCTTAGAGGTGTTTCGGTGCTGGCTGATTAAAATAGTGTCCAAAAGGAAGAATTTCTGCAAAAAATGGCGGAGGATTTGTGAAAACATGACTGTACTGAGGCCGTGCTCGTTGTCCGGAGCAAATTTGGGTTTTCGCGGCATTTTGGCACACCTTTTTTTGTGATGACGTCAGCATGATGTCATCGGCGGGTCCTGGGTACGACAAGATGATGTGGCAGCTGACTGGGGCGATGACGTGGCACAGGGCACGGTGGCAGGGTGGGGATGCAGGCAGATGGTGGTAAGTGGTTTTATCGGACCGCCTTTTGTATGGGGGTGGTAAGTGTCAGAGGAGGCCCGATGCAATGAAAATAAGGCACGCGTCCTTGCGTACGTCAGTAAAACCACCCTCTATTGGACGCTATCATCTTGCCACCTCGCTGCTTCCGTCCACCGTCGGATCGGGGAGAGCGGATCAGATGACTGAATATAAAATACTGCTGCTTGGAGTTAATCTGGGTTGGAGCAATGAAACATGGGCTGAGAATGATTAATCTTCCTTTGCTAAAGGGGCGCGCACAGGCGCAAATAGAAAACATGAGAAAATGGCTCCTTTTCCTTTATAAGGCGAAAAACACATAAAACGTAAAAATCTGATGAAAATATAGGCGGGAGCAATACTGTAGCTGTGAATAGATCCTGGTCGTTGGATCGCGCAAAGGCAGATCCAACGGCTGCGATGAATTTCGCAATATCGCTATCGGCAGGGAGCGGGGGACGGGGCCTTATATGTATATGTTATCAGTGATATAGCGATCGCCGATATCGCAATGGCGATCGGCTATCGGGGGATACAATGGAGGCTTTAAAACATGGGTGAGCCAAATGGGTATGGAACGATATGATCTGGACCGTCGGATGAGCGGGGAACATCCGACGGCTGTTGAGCGATCGGCGCATCGCATCGGCGGGGAACCATGGGGTATGCACCATTGTTTTATTGGGATGCGATAGCGATAGTGCGATAGTGATGAGGGCTTGCGATGCGATATATGCATAAATTGCGATAAACAAGGGGTTCTTTTGGTAAAGCCAAAATTTGCGATAAAACCAAGTTTTACGGAAAAACAAGGTTTTACGCCAAAGCAGGGTATAGTAATAAAGGCGGAGATTGCGATAGGGAAAGGATTACGATGCGATATGCTTTCGGGTGCGATAGCAATATCGCATCGAGAGGAAGGGCCGGAGACATAAAATATGTCATAAATATTGTGTGACTGCTGATTGCGACATTCACATCGGCGAAATGGTTTTCGAGGAGCACATATATATGGGCCAACACTTGCTGCGACCTCCGACAAAGATATCGCGTCGGAGGGGGGGAACTGAATCGGAGGTATGCATTATAAGTTGTCCAAGGGTTAATGCAATCGGAAAAAGGCTTTCTGCAATCGGAGATGGGTTTTAGTGCATCGGAGGAAGGTTTTTAAGCTTTAGGAAGGGTCCTTAATGCATCGGAAGGGGTCCGATAGCATTTGAAGGGGGTTTTTGTGCTTTGGAAGGAGTCCAAACACCTTAGAGGGGAGATTTATGAAGAAATGAGGGCTTTTTATTCATCAAAGGAGGGATTTATGCAATGGAAGAAGTCCAAATGCATTGGAAGATGGTTGAGGAGTGAAACTAAGGGTTCTTACTAAGTTTCAAGCAAACTTAGTAATTCCCAAGGCATATTTATGGTTATGTTTCAACCAGAGGGAGGGGATATGTATATAAGGGGGATATTTACTATATTTTTAGTATGGGAAGGGGAAATAAGGAGGGATTTACATAATAGAGTTAGAAATTAATATGAATTTTGTGAAGAAAGCGCTAAGGATAGAAATATTAGGCTTTAAAGGGGAAATAGGACTTATAGAAGAAATATGAGCACCTTTAAGCAAAGAAAATATTTACTTAGGCAAATGTTATGGAATATGATGAATTTTAGTGATGTTAAGCATATCTTAACATCTTTATGGGAAATTAGTGAATGATTTGGGGGAAAAGGAAGAAGGGGAAGTTAGTCATGCCTCGCTTGAGCTGCTCCAAGGGAAAATTGCCTTGCACTTGTGGTCTGAAGTAGATTAACACTTTGAAACACAAAATTGATCACAAATCTTCGATTCTGCAACCTCAAAACTACCTACCCAGCCTACTTACCTAACATTTTCTATTCTTTTTGTTTGGGGGCACTTGAACTAGCAAACCCATCTTTTCATCTTTTCTTTTGGCTATCCTCCTATCTAAATCTACCCTTATATCTTGCTGGGGCTCAGATTAAGCTATTGAGCACCCTTGTTTCTCTACCTGTCTACTAATCTACCAAGATTAAACAGTTTGAACAGATCTTTATTCTCTATCTCTAAAACAAGCAATTTAAACCTAGGGAAGCCAAGATTAAGCTATTTGGCCTTCCCTTGACTGTGAAAACCTTCAAAAATGGAACTTTTGCAGCATGGAAAAGATGAACATTTTTGGCACTTCCACTGTCAATCATGAAATATGAAACCTATTGTATAGGAGGCTAACATCATCAAGTCCAACATTCAATTTCCCTGGCTTCACTATAACTTCAAAGTCATACTCCTGGAATAATAACAACCATCGAGAAATATTTCCTCCTAAAACAAGCTTATTTACCAAATATTTCAACATGGAGTGATCAGTGAACATTTTGAAATGTGCCCCCAATAAGTAGTGCTTGAAATTATGTAATTCATATACCATAGTTAATCCCTCTCTTTCCGTCGTGGTATATTTATTTTCCTCGTTGGATAGTTTCCTAATTGCAAATGCTATGGGATGATCAATTTATCCTACTCCTAGCTACACTAACACTACACCCAATGCTATGCAAGATGCACCAACATGTACATGGAACTCATTCTTTCAGTCTAGAAAAACTAGAATATGCATAGTTACCATCTTCTCTTTCAGTACATCCAAGCCCTTCTAGCACTATTTTCTCCATTGAAAAGTCACATCTCTCTTTAGAAATTTCTCCATCGGTGCAGTTATCTGCACATACCCCTTTATAAACATCCTGTATTAGCTAGTGTGTCCCAGTGTCGTGCGTAGTTGTATGACTATTTTTTGTGTTGGCATGTTCACAATAACTGTGATCTTCGCGGGATCCACCATTAATCCTTGTTTACAAACTACTAGTCCCAACAATATACCAAATGGTGCAAAAAATATGTAGTTCTTCAAGTTTGGTATTGTTTACACATATCCAACATCAACCTTATTCTTGCCACATGCTTCTTTAATAGACCAAAAACCATCCAATCATCGAAGTATACTTCCAGAAAGTTGTGTATATATTCCTTGAAGGCTGTAATTACAACTCTAGAAAATATAGCAGGCACATTCTTTAATCCAAAAGGCATCACCGTGTACTGATAAGAGCTCCACTCTGCCACAAAGGTCATTGTATGTTTATTTGCTGGTGTAATTCTGATCTAATGGTATCCTGAAAATCCACCTGTGAAAGAATAGGCCTCTTGTCCTCCTACATTATCCAATACTTCATCTATAAATGGTGTAGGGAAGGGGTTGTAGAAATGCATCATTTGATTTCCTTAAGTCAACACAAATTTTGATTTTCCCTTTTACCTTCTTTTCCTGAACCACCATGGGACTTACCCATTCAGACTCTTCGACAGGTTCAATTATCCCAGCTATTAACATCTTGTCTAATTCTTCTTTCACCTTCTTCTTGTATTTTGTATTCAGTCAATAAGGTCTCTACTTGATAGGCTTCACATTAGGCTTAAGAGGAATCCTCATAACTCCAAAATCTCCTAATATTCCCTTCATATCTGAAAACTTAGTAGGGAACAACGCATGATATTCATGCAAGAGATTTGTTATCTTTTTGACTATGTCTTCATCCCAGTAATTTGCTATTATTTCATATTTTGATTCACCTTTCGACCCTATATTCACCTTCTTCATCTTCAATGTCTTCATTATATCAAGCATCTCTATCTCAAATCCATTTACTTTGCGATGACCTATTAAATATTTCATGTCAATATTATGAGGATCTTCATCTTATTCCGCATTGAGATTATAACATTCCATTACATTGCGTAGTTGTACAACCCAATCAGGTTGCCAGATAACTGGAACTTCATTCTCAAAATGTTCTTCTAAATATATTCATAGTTGTGGCTATATGTGGGTAGTCATCTTCAAATATGAATGTCATTATAAATCCATCAACCATTTCTGTCCAGCTAGCAGTACCATGTCGATGCTTGGTTTCCAAATACCAATTTTGAAGAATTGTCTCCACGGTATGGATGAAGCCATGCACCCATTCTTATCACAAAATTTCTCCCCAAGCTACCATTAAAAGTTGTATGTGGTCTCTAGGATCACTCTGCCCATCATACTTGCGTACGAGTTCTATTTCTACTTGACCAAAACTTACACACATCAACCTTCTACACTTTTTCCAATATCCTATATTCTTCTTATGAGTACCCCATCATCTAACAGGAGTAGCCCTCAGTGCTTGATCCAGAGCTAAAAATCTTTGACATTTGAGTACTCGTCTTTCATAATATTTAAAGAAAGTATTTACATTACCAAAACCATCATACGGAAGTAAATCACATACCTCAGCTGTCACACAGCTCACTGCTTTAGTGATCCTTGCACATCGCCTTGTAGACACTTTATGCAACCTGTTCTGCCAGTTTTCCAATTCCTCTTCTGAATTTGAAGTGCAAGAAATATCTTGTTCCCAAGCTAGTTTTCCATCTGTAGTAGGGTTAATCCATTCTTCTTCTTTTGTTAAATGTTGTCGATGTCATCTATGATGTACTATTCTTTGAGAGCTTCAGTATATCTCGCTCCCTTTGATGGATATAATGACACAATAAATCTCATATTATTGCTTTCAAATATCATTTTCCTTTTCTTCATGTTAATTATAGCCATGTTATCGAATGCCCAATCCAATCCAAGAAATGCGGGGTAGGGATTACTGTCATCCACAATCTCAATCACTTCGAAGTCAGTGATAGTGCACACTCCAGCAATGTCTATTGTGATACCTGACAATATTCATAGAGAGACAATCTTCTATTGGTTTTTCATGTTAAACTAGATAGTTGACCATTGTAACTTTGAATTACCCATTAATTCCAAAGTTTTCTTTGGCAAGACATTGACATCAAATCCTAGATCCAAGATAGCATGATCCATGTTGTATTCCCCAATCTACGCTGTAAGTCTCATTTCCTTTCCAGTCTCCTTCTTATATCTATGTAGATTACTCACTACACACATATCACTTTGTGATAGCTCTTTAGGAGCACACGATTCTATCGATTCCTGCAATCCCTCTACGACCTTCTGATTTCTCAACAAAGTCATGCAAGTCTATAGAAAATACTTCCAAATAGTTGGATCCACATCTTGTGTCGCAACCAGTACTATCTCGCAGTTATCCTTCTGAGTTGATTGAGCGGTAGAGGTCGAGGCCCCATCATCTGTAAAGCTTCACCTCATCTCCATGACTAATTTATTTTCCTTTACGATATCAAATGCAATAGCTTTTTCAGTAGTTTTTATTACCCATGTAGCTTCATCTTCCTTTTTCCCATTGGATTTATCATTTCCAATTGCAACTCCACTTCTTGTTACAATGTCAATGTGTATTTGATCATCCCTTGGCTCAGCAGTCATCATTTGGATATTTGTTTTGGGCTACTAGTTTCGTTTCTCCTACATCTGCGTAATAAGGACGAGGAATTCTTCTATCACATGACAAAAAGACTTACAGTAACTATATATTATTGTAGGGTTCTGAGAATCTCTTGCGAAGTGTCTTGCCTGTCCACAGTTATAACAGATAATCTAGCCACATCCCTGACCGCTCCTCCTCCTCCTCCTCACCCTCGTCCTTGAATTCCTCCTCGAATAGTGTGTTGGCCTAGCTCCTCGTGTGTATGTACTTTAGCTTGCAGCCTATAAGCATCAATAGTGCATTCCATCATCAAGTCATAACTTCGGAAATTTTTATCATCACGGCCTACTGATCTACAAAAGTTACAAAATAGTTGCTTTAGGGTCTACACATACTTTTGTAATAGGTATCAATCTTCAGAGTGATGTTAGCATCTTGTTCTACAAATATCACACCACAGACCTGGGTTTACTAGATTAGGCACTCCACTTCCCAAATAATCTCTGAACATCGGGCATTGATCCTTATAATGACCCTCTTCTTTGCATTTTGTACACCATACTTCTGATCTGGTCTCTTTACCTTTCTTGAGACCCTGTAATTCCGAGGTCAAATTGGCTAGCTCAATCTGTATATGTTGTACGCCTGCATGAGTACCTACAATCGGTGAATCTTCCAACTTCATTGCATTCTCCAATGCTTCAGCTTGGGTTTCCATCTTTTGTTGTGTCAAAGGTAACCTAATGTGTGGTATTAGCGTGGCTATGAACCATTATTTATGTTGTTATAGAGGTATATTTAAGCTTACTTGACCCATCAAAACCTTGAATCTTTTATCCAACTCCCACACAGATTCAATCGTTGTCTATTTGATTTCTTTTAGCTCTGTGATGCACTGTGATTCTGATTTCGAATTCTTGAATTTTTATACCAATGATTTCTCAATTTCATCCAATCAAGTAGTCGGGTTAGTCATATAGTATTTCATATACCATGTTGGCACTCTTTCTTGCAGCGATGTGACGAGATGTGCCTTCTTTACATCATCACTAGTGACCTGTCTTGTTGTCCATACTCCATCAGATACAAACTAGAACTGTAAGATCCTCACATCCTTGTCGTTTAAAAAGAGGTATCTTAACGTCATCGGACATTTTCCTTCTCTAGGAGATATATGGAGGGGAAGGGGGTGGGGGTGTAAGGGAATTATGGGGAGGGGGATGGGATTTAAGGGAGGTGGATGGATGGGGAATCCCAAAGACACCCTTTTTCTTCTCAACTCGTAACTTCGACACACCTTTAGGACAGGTAGGGGAATGTTGTGGGGTTGTAGGGTTACTTCTTTCTTATTCACTCGTAGATCCTCCTAACAACGGGCTATAGTCATTTTCAATAAAATTATTCAGATCTGTTCTATATCATTTTCCACTTCGCGTTGACCTTAGTTCAGCCTTAGTTCCTCTTTGTCCAAACATTAATCTGACTGCATTCAAAAAATCCCCTTTTCACACAATAACATCTTAATATAGAGATTAAAATATCTTAAGAACATACCTCGTGGCGCTTTGAAATTTTTTCTTTCAGCTTCGTTATAAGACACGATGGCATCTATCGTGAACTCAGTGAGAAATCATCCCAAAATTCTATCGATCTAGAAATCAACAACCCTTGAGATACTATTACTGATGTTCTTGAGTCATTGTATCAATTCAGGGTTCCAGTCCTTAGGTTTGTTGTTCTTGAAACAAGTCTTATGCTCAGTCAATTTAGATACCCACTCGTACAATTAAATGTAGAATGAACAAAATAATATTTTGTATTACTCTTCTAAGATATAATTCTGCAACTAGTCTTCAGCTGATAGATAAGGGTGTCTATTTTCTTTTTCCGTAAATTCTCTTTCTTTTTATTCAACCCACTCCTCAATTTCTTTCTTCGATGAATACCAAAACATATCCCTTAAGCAGATCCTAGTCCTGAAAACAGAACCATTTATTCGTTTAAGGGAGCTTAACCCAGGTTTAGAGTGTGCTGTGCACCAAAAAAACCCTCAACCATTGGACCTTTCAGAAACGACCTGCAAGCAAATTGCAGTCTCACCCGAAGCAGTTATGGGTGGTTGCAGAACCAAGTTTTTGCAGCTAGACGATATACACGTTGTGGTGCCCATGTATTCACTTATGTCTTATATCTACCTACAACTTCGCATACATCAATAACTTCATACTGATGATTATCCTTACAGATTGGTACTTAATGCATATACATAACATAAAAAAATATAACATGTATTCTTTAGTATAATTTAGTAAAAAGCATGCATATTGATATCAATAACAATAGAGAATGGACACAAAACGATACACAATACTTTGCCAAATATTATTCTTTATTAATAAGAATCTTCAATACATTCTCTTCCCTAACCTACGCACCTAGCTGCATCTAGTCTATGTACGCAACTGCAGACTCTTCAAGGCCTCCGCGCATTCAACTGTGGAGCCTTCCCCAAAAATACAGATTCAAGACAGAGAATATGAACAATCTATGCTTAGTTGGTTATTCTATATTCGATAAAGTATTACATATTCTTTCTATAGACTTGCATACTATAAGACCAAGGTCCACATACCATGGATTCGACAAAACAATGGACTAATACCAAAAACCCATTACAAAATAAGGGACATTTGACCCACCCCAAAGGTCCTAAACCTTGTGCGACAAATAGAACTTCGCCATGCACTCTGCTCTTCAAAACGAGGAGTCTTTGACCAAGTTGGGATGTGCCCAACATATTTAAAGGGCCCAATTTTCTCCCCCTTTTTAGTAAAAGGACCTTGATACTTTCTGCAACTGAACATCTCATAAGACATACTCACTTTCTAATCCAAAGGTACATGTATATTACTATCTTGCCTTGAAATTTGTAGCCAAGGAAAATGTACAACAATACATGGCAGTTAGATCAATATTCCGAATGGGGATCCTAATCCAAAAAATGTGAGGTCTCACTGCGACTTCACATTGGGGAGAGCCCCTTGGTTAATAGATTTCGAGCACTGTAGAAAAAATGGTGCTAGAAGGATGGCCACATGACAAGATGTGCCCGTTGACTCTGTTTTGAGCCTCTTATCTCAAATGGATCATCCTCAATTCATACTCCCGAGGTGTTTTTCTAACCTACCCCATGGTAAACGTTTCGTCCCTTACGAGCCTATTTATCACTTGTCTCAATTAAATTATGATGGTGAGGATGGAACATCCATAATTGAGCACATTTCTGATTTTATTAAATTTTGTGAATTTTACAAAATTGATGATGAAACTTTTTCTTGTGTGGCTTTCTTACTCACTCTTGAAGGTTGTGCTAATCAATGGTGTCATACCTTAACATATGCTTCCATCTATTATTTCCTAAAGGAAGTTTATCAATCCTTTGGTAGGTATGATTATCAGGATGTTTATAAAAAATTAAATCAACTAAGAATGAATCTTGATGAAACAATTGAGAATATTTTTGATTGATTCCTTTACCTCTGTTATGAGTTTCCTGAAGAAGATATAGATTGGGACTTCTTGAAACAAAAGTTTGAGTGTTTGGTTCATATCTCTTTGCATGGTGAATCCAAATCACCTGATGTTTCTTCTTTCCCAACTCCTGCAATTCGTGAGACACCTCTAATTTTAGAGGAGGAACCTATTATTCCTTTTGTTCCATGTCCTCTTCCTTTTCTAGTTCCGATGAGGGTACCTTCTCACGATGATAATAAAGTTGGGAAATATGCACATCAAATTCCTAATCCATCTTCTCATCCTCCTTCCGCTTTTCATGATTCAGATCCCATGGAGGAAATTCTGGAATGGCTCATGAAGCCTACGATAAATACTAATTTCTCCATTCTACAAGATGGTACTAACACTGATAACTTGAATATTGAATTTTATTTGGATTTTTGTTATCCTCTATCATCTACATTCCATGACTTTGTATTGTGATTCACTTGACTAATTTGTTCCACCAACAAGTCTTTCACACTTGTTTGATTTTCAAGTTGCTGGTCCAAATTGTGATCAAGTTCAAGATAGTCACTTTACGCAGCTATATGAGCATGAAGGTGAAGATTATTTCAATCCTTCCTCTTTGTTTAAGAGTACTTTATGTGAATATGGTGTTTATTTACTCTTGGCAACCAATGAAACTAAGAATCTCGGTGATGAATCAAATAGAACCAATTCCTGATCAATTTAAAGTCTTGGAAAACCATCATCCTAATGATTTTGACTATGTTGTTGTAGGGATGATATATTCCCAAGTGCACCAATTGATCTTTTGGTTCCTACATAATACACTGATTTGACATAAATAGACCTGGAATCTGGTCCAACTGAATAAAATGTTTTTTACAATTTTTTCTTTTCATCTCACTATCCCTTGTTCTCTCTTGTTTACGATGAATCTACATGTGATTAGGATACTCCATGTTTTTAAAGTTCTTTATTGGATGAGTTCACTTCCCAATTCACACAAGGTAGTGAAGTTGTCCATGGCAAGAGAGAAAACAATCAAAATATTGCGTTTCCTTTCCATCCTATATCATCTCTTGTTTTGCATGAAGACAACTCTTTAAATCAACTTGCTCGTGAAATTTCTCTGATTCATATATCTCTATATTTGTGATCATAAGAATCTCTCGACTTAATTAATTTGGTTTTTGAAGTTGTAAAATATAATCACACCAAATTATGACATAGATGGCTTCCATCCGGTTAGTAGTGGTATCATTGAAATTAGTGAATGCAATTAGCCTCAAATCATGCATCATATGGTTTGATTTTCAAAATGTGATTTTACATTCCTTGAAAGTTCTAGGACTTGCTAGGGAGGCGAGGCACTTCAACTTCTGATGATGGTTATGTTAGGATCTAGCAACTATGGTAAAATCCCCAGAATGAATTGATCTAGTTTTCCTCGTAAAATATTTCTCTTTGCATGGTTTCACTCGATGTAAGTTCCTTCTTTAAATATTTTTGGCATTGCGGATGTAATATTTTGAGCTTTCAAGATTCATTTATGATCGGATTGAATTTTTTATTTTAGTCGATTCATCTCCATGAAAAACTCTTTCTCTTAACTCAGGTTTGGAGAATGTGTCTCTCACAAAATTATGTAACTGTGAAGTTGATTATTCAAAGGATTGTATTTGGAAAAAGGAGTCATACATGTAACATTATTTTGAAAACAATTAGCTCCTGACCTACCTTGTGAATATTCTGATGCTAATTGTTTTCTTCATTGCACTTGAAATCCTCTTGAGCACTAGTGAATGCATAGATTATCTGATGAACCAAATTCTTCTTCACTCATTTTAGCCTCATTGGTTTCATGCGTTTTTTATACTAGAATTCCTGTTTACTTCTTTCAATGATTACGATGCTAGTGCAGTGTGTAACCAGTTACAAGAAAATATTTAGGAACACTCATCATGAAAGGAAGTTGATTCTATTATGAAAAGCATTCGCAAAATTGTTTAAATTAATTTATCCTTGTTAATTACAAACTGGGAATCTAATTCTTTAATTAACCCATTTGATCACGAGTCTGTCTCTGATGACTGTCATTCAACTTAATATTTTCACATCAGCACATCCAATGACAACTGCTTTAAATATTTTGATCTGTATGGTTTAACATCTCACTATTCAGGTACTTTTCAAGTTGTTGAGCCACTCCTGCACTCGCTGATGGTTATGGAAAGTCCTCACTGTCTTGACACAGGTGTGGAATGTGATTAGGTCTATTCACCCTCAAAATATTCTCATCGTAATCCTATGCCTCGAATTAAAAGTTCATCTTTTCAAAGATTTCAAGGTTTTCAAGAGGATTATCACGAATTTTATGATCCAATCGCTGAATGGTTGGGGCAATCTTACTTGGCAAGCTCCATCGCAAATAACATGTCTCAATATTCCCTCATGCTTGCTAAGGAGTTCGATGTACATGAAGGCACATTCGAAAGAATATTCCTAGGTTTTTTTTAATGATTGTTTTCATCAGTAATGTAAGAATGTGAGCTGGCTAGAAGTAGTCACTATGATATATCCTTTTGTTGATAGGAAAGACCTTCAAATTTTTGTGTAGGTAATTCACGTTCTTAAGTTTTCTATTGCACATTTCTTTATATCAGTTTTAATCGATAATACCTTTGTGTATGCATGTCGGGAGCAGCTACAATGGCTACATTACAAATTCCATTCTACTTAACCTTGGCCTTCTAGCTAGTTAGGATAGGTGTAGGTCTAGCTACATATTAGTTTCCTTTGCACATCAACCATGCACTCCCTTTCTTTACTCTTTCATTTTCTTTCTAACTTTCATCTTGCATCCTCTTTCCAGTTAGCCTCCATCTATTTTGTTCTTTTTATTTTAGTTTTATTGTAGTGTTTCTCCCTTTCATATTTTGTTGAATAAGAATTTCCATGAATGATGCCACTTTGGCTAAAAAACAATGTGGAAAAATAATAAAGGATCTTCATGACACTAAAACATTTGGCTGACCTTTAGTCCTTCTTCTTTGTCTCAGTTACAACTTTTGGTTGACGATGTTCTCGCAAAAAATATGATACTTGCGTAAGGAAATATTTGTGTCAAACCATTATATGTGTGTCTATTCAGAAACCTTATGCATCCTCTTGGTTCTTTATGTTTTAGTGTTTTCACACTTGTCCAATATAATAGAAGAGAAAATGGGAAAAATCTAAACGAGTAAACCTAAATCATAGGTCTTTATATGCTTCTCTAAAAGAACAACCTCTCCTACTCCTAATAAGTTAGGATCTCTCTTCCACTCATGAAATAAATAAGTGCCTATGCACAGTCCTATATAAATATATAAATAAAGGAAAAACAAGAGAAAGACTTCCTACATAGAGAGGTGAAGCAAGAAACTCCGTTGGAGTACTATCGAGGCTCGCTAGCAGAAAAGCAATGTTTGTGTTCTTGTAGTGACTCCAACGAGGTACTGTCTAGGCCTACTAGTAGTAGAGAAACAATAGAGATTAAAAAATATACTTTGAAAATCTAAAGCAGGTGAACTATAGTACCCTTTCTTGATTTGAAACATTGCGATATCATTGATCTTATGTTTTTTTCAACCAAGAAATGACAAAGGGGACTATGTTTATTTGTAGGGTAAGTGGGTAAGTCAGGGTAATCCGAACAATGGATCAATAATTCCTAAAGAAACAGACCTTGCATAAATAGCTTACTAAGACAAAAAAAACTAGAGTGTCACCAATTGTTGACGCTGTGACAAACAACCTCCAAATTTTTTCCTACACTTGAATTTTGGAGCCTATTGTTGATCTTACAATTGACCATTTTGTAGTTACATCTTTGCCGGTAATTATTTCTTAAGATTTAGAGCTCCCTTCTTGTATTTCAAGTGTAGAAGTCACTTGCTTACAAATGCTGAGTCCGTAATGAATTCATGAGCACAATTTTTCACGCAAGCTTGAATAGGCCTAGTGCAGTCTATCAAGAGAGTGATTGTGCTATGCACAACCCATGTCGAGAGTTAATGTGCATGCTCATTGACTGTTTCTCACTTTCGGCTATATTGGTACTTCTATTTTTGTGAGTTTTTCACACTATCTCTTTTGCGCACCTTCTCTCTCATAAGTGTCAAGCATTGGCGCGTATGTGTCACCACTTTCGTTGCAAAGTATAACTTTTGTGTCGCACTTGGTAGGAATCATCACAAAGTTGTTGCATTGAGGAAGCCATGTTGTTCATACATTCTGAGCGTTCCTTGTTATGTATTCAAGTGATATAAGTGTGTGATCAGACTCATAGTCTCTCTTTCACTCATCTTCATCTACTTGATCCAAGACTTAGTCCAAATGGGAATATTCCTTGACCGAGCCACTCAGCCTCATTCTTCCCAGCTTGAACTACACACTGCGTAGTATCATCCCTCTAACAACATCCTTGTCTCTTGGCACTTCACAACACATAGTCTCGACCTTCCATTATTGCACTCTATGAAATCACAATGCTAAAATGCAACCTTTAACCTCCAAAACTTCATAATTTATCTCTCCTTCCCAGTTAGTACTGTGCATTGCAGAGTCTCAAGGCTCATGCCTCAGCCCTGAGCTCCTAAACTGTGGAATTGAGAAATCACCTAACCTCTCTGCCTCCTAGATTTTCCTAGTGGGAAAACTCAAGGCTCAAGCCTTCATCCTGAGTCCTTGAGTCCCTCTACTCAAGCCTCAAGAACTGTGAATTATGCAGTATTAAGGCTCAAGCCTTCAGACTGAGTCCTTGAGTCTATCAACTGCACAATTCCTTGGAATTTTTCCTTATAAAAATGTGCAATGCGCATCTTCAAACCTCAAGACCTAGCCTTGAGCCCTTAATCCCCTCTACTGTTCAATTTCTTGAACCTAGCCATCCTGAACCATGCATTGGGTAGTCTCAAGCTTCAGTCTCGGATCTTGGCCTTTGGAACTGTACAATCCCTTAGCCAGTCACATAACTAGTCACCAGTTCCATCCCTAACATGTGATTTCCTAAAATATGTTAGGTAAGGGGTTTTCAGAATGATGTTGCCTTATCATTAATGGTTTTTGGTTACAGGTACTCTATCTTATCATGATAGGATGATGATCAAGGAAAAGGATAAGGGGAGCATGCTAGAAGACACATATGGAGCCGAAGGGATAATATTATCTTTAGGTGAGAAGACAAAAGGAACACTAGATTACAACAAAAGATAAAAGATGAGGACCACATGAAATCTCCATCTTATGCACAACCATTTGGGGGGTGGATAATAAGAATAAATCATATCTCTCATGAAGATGAAGCATTGGACATCTCTTATCAAAGAAAAAACAACAATAAATAGTGGCTTGACATTGCCATGTCATCATGAAATCCATGTCATCAGTGTCATGTCATGTCACGAGTCATCATGTGCGACATCATTTATGGATTATATAAATTATATATCATAAAATGCAATGTAAAGTGGAAGTTCAAGAGTCATCCATGTAATGTGAAAAGTCATGTGAGAGTCTAAAGGTCATAGAGAAGTCAAACAAGTATGAGGGTAGTCCAAGAGTCATATGGGAGGTGAATGATGACACCATTTGTTATATATACACCCTTATTGTACATGCAACAAACTTTTCACCTTGGATCCTCCAACCAGGCATTGGGGGGGGGAGATAGTTGTTTTGGAGGTACAACTGACTTCTCTAATGCTCCATTATTGGGGCTAGTCATGTTCATTGTCTTGATGTATCTTGGAACTTTTACTTAATTCAAAAGCTCATTGAGGCGTCAAATGTTCATGCATATGTCATGAATATTGTAACATTGTTCTTTGAATGTTTGCGATGTATGTCATTTCTCATATGTACTAAGGAAATTAAACTATTTCAGTGGCTTTGGTACTTATATTGTTAAAGGTGTGCTTTATTTACTTTAACAATCATTTTTTCCTCGTAAAATATTTCACTGATTGATCAACGATTCATTCTTATCTATGTGCTCATGTGTCTTTTCTAGATTAGCACTATTATGTGCCTTTAAAGGGCCCACTTTTCTCCCCCCTTTCGATAGAAGGACCTTGATACTTTCTGCAACTAAACATTTCACAAGACATACTCACTTACTGATCCAAAGGTACCTATATATTACTCTCTTGTGTTGAAATTTGTAGCTAAGGAAAATCTACAACAATACATGGCCGTTGGAATGATACTCTAGATGGGGCTCCTACTCCAAATAGTGTGAGGTATAATTGGGACTTCACATAGGGGAGAGCCCCTTGGTTGGAAAATTTCCAACACCATCAACATAATAATACATCAAAACCAAGTCAAACCTATGAGCTTGTGAGATTAACAAAATCAAAGCTATGTGGAGCTTAGGTGTAAGGTTTAATAAACATTAAATAAAGAAAATAAATAAATAAACACATATGTGGAATTCAAATAAATACAATAGAAAACCCCCTTCACCCATCCAAAATAAACCTTGTTTAAACCAAAATATAAAATAACCATATAAACCATGTTCAGAGTGACCAAACCATTACACTCTCCCAAACTACATTGTTGGGAATAGGATCCCCCGAAGGACAGTTTTGGGGCTAAAAGCCAATGTTTTGGGTCAAATTTTGTAATAAAGTTGTAAATCCTCCGCATTTTGTGTTCGTGGAGCACGAAGGTATCATGAGTCATGAAGGGTTATATGCCCTTATTTTTGTAAAGTAAAGTAAGCTGTAAAAGATCTAGTAAGTAAGCTCTAAGTCATCAATAAGTTGTAGAAGAAGTCTTGAGCGATAAGGAGAGAAGTCTAAGTTTCAAGTCTTAGTGTAGGTAGAGGCTCTGCAGCTGAGTGCTCAAAGGTTTAGAGTGGAAGTCCACAGCAGAGTGTGCGGACCCCTGCAGCTGTCTGCGCATGGCGGATATAGTTTGTAATCGTCTAAAGATATCGATAAAGAGAAGAATTCTACAATTTCTGTGTGTTTGTTTCTTGTTAATGCATCTTGTCATATTATATATGAATTTAATTTATAATTCTCATGTGATGCGTGAATGTATGTAATTACGTTGGTTAATTGAATGCAAATAAGGATATCTGTTTACATGGTGCTAACTATGATTGTTTAATAAGATAAGTAAGACACTTAAGCTAGTTGGGGAATCTACACAATACGCTACCTTAGCATCATGAAAGTACCTAAACCGCAGGTTAGGGCTGCACGAATGTCAATCGTACCCTTTCATGGAGGTATTGAAGGGAGGAATAAAGGGCTAGCATGACAAAACCCTAGAACTAAGTGACCTGCACGATAGTAGGAATAGAAGGAATAAACAGACATCACAACCATCTTAGGGTGTGGAAACCTGGTTCCACCAATTCCCCATACTGCTTCAGGTGAGACTTCGGTCCGTGTTTTGCAGGTTGATGCCGAAAGGGCCAATAGTGTAGGGATAAGGAGAGAAGTTTAATGTAATGGACATCACTACAAGTGATTTGTGGCTTCACAACTGCCACACCTAATGGTTGCACTGTCACAACAAAAGGTAACGACTCAGGCAAAGCCCTTGGAGATTGCAATGAGACTGCATGAAACTCCGATTCAAGATGCATAGTTGCAAAATCTTTGCCTTGAAATGCAAAGTTTGAAGCAGGACAGGATAGTTCAGCTAGAAGTGCACAAAGAATTCTGGTCCCTGAAATACAAGGGTCAGGGGCATGACAAAGACCATTTCTCGGTCTGTGCAAACTACATTGTAGGAGGGGGACCGATGCCCTAGAGGCTAGAAGCTCAAGCAAGACCACATGCAGGACCTGCGTTGTGGTGCGCTATATGTCAGATAGTAGGAAAACATGCCATGGATTACTGTCATTTGTTGCAGAAGTTTGTACAGACACTGCAACAACTGTTCTACAACTTCTATAGGTCGGTAGGGCATGATGAGCGCATCTACATAAGCCATGAACTGATGATGGATAGAACACCCACCTATAGGTTTCCGGAAGAAACACGACCGCTTGACTAGAGCACGGGGATGGTGCAAAAAAGCTTTTAGTGGTGCGGACAAGGCCGAGGAGGAGAACGACCTAGCAGAGGTTGGGGACATATATTACAATTGTGGAGGAATAGGACATTATGCCCGTGATTGCACTAACCTCACATGTCCGTCATGAAAATATTGCACTTTGTTTGATCATGAAATGAAGGACTATCCTACACTGATAGTGAGGATACGCGACAAAGGGGCACTACCACCTTAGTTGACTTAGAACCTGCAGATGATGAGGTCTGAGCCTCGCGAAAAAGATCTGAACGTGAATATAGTGCTTCGAAGGGGAATTGAAACTGTAGGGGATGATAAGGGGAAACAACCTAAAAATAGCACATGGGTTTGTAAAGCCTTGACAAAGGAGGCTGAATTTGATTTGGAGAATGCATGGGAAACCTTCATGGAACCAAGGAAGAGCTTCGCTAATGTGTCCACCTCAGGAAGCAAGGATAAGCCTGATTAGGAGATGGACACTTCTATGCTTACAACCTTCCTAGAGACCTACATGAAGTTGTTGCACGATAGCAAGGTTGAGAAGGGATTACAGGAGCTTGTAAATAGATGCGCTGGAAACACTTCGGGTGAACCGCACATGGTACAAAAGATTGGTAAACATAAAGCAAGAATAGGATGAGAGATGAGAATGACCGCGTAGATAGGAGAGTACGAAATGGATCAGGTTATTTTGGATCTGGGGTAAGACGTGAACATCCTACCAAAGAAGACTTGGGAATGGATGGGAAGGCCTGCCCTGCAATGGTCTCTGATTCAGTTAAGGATGGAAAATTAGTAGAAGATCATCCCCATGGGGCGGCTGCAAGGGGTGACTGTAGATATTGAAGGTGCAAGCGCGTTGGATGAATTTGAGGTAATAGAAATTGTGGATGAGAACAACCCCTATTCTATGCTCCTTGGAATCAATTGGGCTACTGATATGAATGGGGTAATCAACCTAAAGAAGTGAAAGATGATATTTTAGAAGAAATCACTCTGCGTAATAGTAGCCCTAGATCCTACTAAAGGATAATGTTATACTGAACCAGTCTGCTATTATCAAAGCGATGACAATCTGGACTGTATCTATAAGATAACAGTGTGAGACCAAGATTGGGTGAATCCCACAGTGGATGGATGAATTACATGGGATTGCAAGAGTTCCTGCACCTCAGACTCTGA
Organism: Pinus tabuliformis; assembly: GCA_031772625.1. Lineage (NCBI taxonomy): Eukaryota > Viridiplantae > Streptophyta > Pinopsida > Pinales > Pinaceae > Pinus > Pinus tabuliformis. Next base: position 1,340,771,666 of record CM062804.1, on the reverse strand, counting down.
TGAAGAATTAGAGTGCTGGCAGAATCGGTTACATGAGGTAACCACATTGAGCTGTAACATGATGACTCGATTGCTGCACTGTGTGTAATCAAAGGTGAGAAATTTTCCCACTTATGATGGCATAAATTATGTAGATATATTTTTGGATGCATTTGAGAGGGAGGTACCAGAGAAACAGTGCTTCGAGGCTTTGGACTGGGCACTACATGCTACACCTGCAAGATGGTGGGGTACGCACAAGGGTAGCTTTGATGATTGGTGCAAGTGTAGAAGGATGCTGAGAACACACTTTGGAAAGCCGAAGGTACGAATCAGAGATAAGTATGACAAGAAGGATGATCCATGCACACACCTAGCCAAATGGGCCGAGGATTATGGAGTGAAGCCCTAACATGAACGGGTGCACTTGTTCTATCACACCCTCGATGTAATCTCGATGAACTGGTACTTGGAAGCAGAGCTCCACCATGGTATATGTGAATGGGATATTCCGTGTGAAGGATTAATAATGAAATTTAGCTTGGAAGATGGGTTTGACTGTATTGACGAAGTCCTACAAGAAGTGAAAGCAATAATCTTTAGGATACTGCAGGATCCTTTGGACCTGATTCAGCCTTATTAGGCTACTCTGTTGAGTCACATGTTGGAATGCTATGACGTAACAGTTGAAGAAGAAGATGAGGATCCGCGAAAGGTTAACATCCCTGAAATAGAAGGTCTCCGTGAGGTTGAAGGACCATAGATTGAGAATCCTGATATAACTGCACCACTGAAAATGAAAAAGGTAAATATTGGTATGTAGGTAGAGCCAAAATTCGCAAATATTAGAGATTACTGGGATGGCGCGATGATGGATTAGGTCACTGAATTTCTCTGCGAATAACAGGATTTATTCCCTACCAAGTTTACAGATCTATAAGGGATAATCAGGGATCTAGGTGTTATGAATATCACGTTGAAGCCTGACACAAAGCCAGTAAAGAAAAGACCTTACGGTCTTAATCCGAAGTATAAGGAGAAGGTCTGCCTAGAGCTAGACAAGATGCTCACGACATGCATCATTGAGCTCATAGAAGAATCTGATTGGGTAAGCCCAATGGTGGTACAAGAAAAGAAGGAAAAGGATGAAATAAGGATATGCATAGATCTCAGAAAGTTGAATGACGCTTGCGTACATGATCCTTTCCCGACTCCATTCACTGATGAAGTGTTGGACAATGTAGGTGGCCAGGAAGCATATTCCTTCACTGATGGGTTCTTTGGGTACCATCAGACCAAAATCACGCTGGAGGATAGGAGCAAGACGATCTTCCCGACTGATTGGGGGTGTTTTCAGTACACTGTAATGCCTTTCAGATTGAAGAATGCACCTGCGATTTTTTCGCGTGTAGTCGTTGCAGCGTTCAAGGAATTTATTCATAAGTTACTGGAAGTGTACTTTGATTACTGGACTATGTTTGGGCTAGTGAAATGCCATGTGGAAAGTTTGTGCCTGATGCTAGATACCTGTCGAAGATACCAGATCACGTTCAATCTAAAGAAATGCCTATAATGTGTTACTTTTGGGACCCTGCTAGGTCATGTGGTTTGTAGAAAGGGACTGATGGCAGATCCTGCGAAGATCGCGGTGATAGTTAACTTAGAAGTGCCAAGGAGTGTGAAATAGCTGCACGCTACCCTAGGAAATACAAGATATTACCAAAAGTTTATCAAATGCTATGCCTAGATCACATGCGTATGGAGAAGTTGTTGAAAAAGGATGCCACATTCTATTAGAATGAGGGCTGTAAGAGAAGCTTGGATGTATTGAAAGAAAAGATGGTCACTATATTGATTCTAGTCTTTCTAGATTGGAAGAAGGAGTTTCATGTACATGTTGACGTGTCATATATTTCGCTAGGAGTAGTACTGACAGAGGCTAGTGGAGGAGACTTGGACCATCCTATAGCGTTCGCGAGCAGAATGTTATCCAAGGCGCAGAATAACTATTCTACCACTGAGCATGAAGGGTTAGCCATGGTATACACGCTTCAGACGTTTAGACACTATTTGCTGGGTGGCCATTTTATGATGTATACAGATCATTCCACATTGAAATACTTGGTCAATAAGCCTCTGTTGGGGGGGAGAATCTGCAGGTGGTTGTTATTTTTCTGGGAGTATGATTTTGAAGTTATTGTGAAGCCTAGACAATTGAACATGGGACCACACCATCTGTCGTGCATCAAAACAGGGGAGGAACCCACTAATTTGGAGGGATTGCCCGATGTGTAACTCTTTGCAGTGCCCATTACGGATGGTCCTTTTGAGGATTTCATACACTTCCAAATGACATGAGCTGCCCCGGAAGGATGCACCGTCCAACAAAAGAATGAGTTAGTGGTGTGCGTGGTAGATTTTTCTATCATTGCTGGGGATCTCTACAAAATGGCGTCTGACAAAATATTGTGACAATATGTACCGTTGTTTGAAAGGAGAAGTATCCTGATGGACAGTCATGGGGGCACTGTGGGAGGACATTATGCAGGGAGAGTGACTGCATAGAAGATTCTACACGTAGGGCTATGGTGGCCAACCCTGCATTAAGATTCAAAATCTTATTGCAAAGTGTGTGATGTGTGTCAAAGGACTAGTAGGCCATCACAGAGGGATGAGTTGCCCTTGAATCCAGAGATGAACTTCCAACCCTTTGAGAAATGGGTGATAGATTTTGTGGGACCCATTCAGCCGCAAGGGAAGAAGACGGGAGTGAGGTACATTATCACGGTGACAGAGTATTTGACTCGATGGGCGGAGGCACAACCTGTAAAGCATTTCACAGGCATGACTACTGCGAATCACCTCTTTGAGTATGTACTAATGCGATTTAGCTGTCCAAAGACTTTGATGTGTGATTTCGGTATGCACTTTTTGAATGAGACAGTCAGTGCACTGAAAGAGGAATTTTAGGTATATCACCAGAAGAGCACGCCTTATTCAATAAAGTACTAGAGAACGCATTGACCAAGGTTTGCAACGCTCAATGAAGTGATTGGGACCTACACATACCCATAGTACTATGGGCCTATCAGAGGACATGCAAAAGGTTGACTGGACAAACACCCTTTAGGTTTGTATATGGTGTTGAAGCAGTGATGCCCATGGAATACATTATGCCTAGTCCGCACATAACAACACTCATGGGTATGACAGATCACAGAGCCCTGAAGGAGAGGCTTGCGCAGTTGGCTGAGCTTGAGGAAGAGAGATTTCTAGCTAGATTTCACCAACAGGTCCAGAAGTAGCTCAAAAATGAATGGCGTGATCGGCACATTAAGCGGCACACCTTTAAGGTAAATGACTTGGTTTTGTTATATGATAGCAGGTTTGATAAATTTCCAAGGAAATTCAGAATGCAATGGTTAGGGCCCTATGTCATTAAGGAGATTACCGATGGAGGAGCAGTTTAGCTGGTCAAATTGAATGGGGATCATTTTCTAGGAAAGGTGAATGGCAGTCGCTTGAAGCCATACACTGATGGTCTGGCCATGTGACTATATAAAGGCAACACAGTCTTAGTGCTCTAGGTAGCTGAAAGGAGGCGCAGGACTATAAACTACATTGCCCAAGTTGGGGGACTGTGCGATTGGAGGATTGTGCGAAGTAAGGAAGTGTCATAGGGTTCGCGACAGCGCGAAGGGAGTTACACTACCCAGGAAGAAATCGTACAGGTTGGCCAGAAACTGACCGTTAAATTCAGTGTTCATGATTTGATGGTAGAAATGCAGCCAAAGGGAGCAGGCAGCCAACATTTAAGACATAATTCATGGGTCAAATCCTTGAAAATCTGCTGCCAATCCAGCATTAATGAACTGAATTTGGGGGGGGCGGTTGTATTTGAATTCAAAATTCCTTATAAATTACAGTGGCTACCCAGTGAAAAACACTTGGCATTTTGAGAATTGAGTTGTTGAGCTCTCAGGCGCACATGCACCAATAATTATTCGAAGCTCTGATAGCGAGTCCAACATTTGAGAAGTTACCAGAGACATCATGAGCACTGTTGGAAAGCATTATGTTGACACTTGCAACAGCTATAGATACCGAAGAAGTGATAACAGAGGAGTCGGTGCCGAAAACTATTATGGAAGAAGCTACTCTAGAGATTGTCGAAGTATTATTAGAAGTCCCCAAATCACCATGGACATTGAGACCAAAGCCCACCCCAACCAAGGAGAGTGTGAAGGATAAAAAGGGCAAGCAACCTACAATATCGGTGCACGCATTTCCAAGAACAAAACCATCGAAGCGTACTGCACAGGAAAAGGGAAAAACCATCAATGTGGAGCCAGAGGAGGAAGAAATCAAAGACATCTCGATGGATGATGAGGATGTGGGAATAGATGTGGAGGAAGTTGAAGCTCAGGGTATTGACCCTATCACTTGGTTTCCTGAGTATGTCCCTCCATGCAAGGGAAAGACCAAGGTGCCAAAAGATATTGATAAGAGCAAGGCCCCCTTTGCAAACCCCTATGCTTCCGGATGAAATTGCCTTTGATGGACTGTGCTTAGGGTGGGTTCCCCTATTGAAGCTTGAAGACTGGGACTTGGCTGACCATGAGAAGTTCCCACACTTGGTGACCAAGTAGTTGATGCGTCGCATTATTGATACAACCACCAAAATGACTGCATTGGAGTTGCAGAAGTGGCTTAGAGAAGTAGACAAGGTAGGTTTTCTTAAACTACCATGGGTGCTGCACTACAACTGCACCCCAATTATAGTATTGGTCATCAAGAAGTTGCTATTCTTGGTGCATGATGGGTGTCTATGGCTAGAGGAGCCAATACCCATCACTGACAGATTGATCCAGATGATCACTTGATTACCTTAAACAGGAGAAAATTTGGCCATGATATTTGGCAGAAAGGGTGGTGAGAAGGCCCTCGTGGAGGACATGAAAGAGAAGTTTAAGCTAGTAAAGAAGTTGCATGGATATGCCATATCCAACATCTCTAACCTTGCTGTAAAGGTGGCTACGTAGATTTTAGCATGGAAGGTGATGAGGAAGTGTCGCGCCAATAAGGTGCTAGTGCCTGTCGTCGCTCTAGCAGCCTAGTGCACCAAAGGAGTTCAGTTCAATTGGGTAGACTATCTCTATGGTGAGTTCCTTGCACACTGCCGCGAAGCACAGGAGCTCAGCAAGACATTCCACTACACGTGAATCTTGTTGTCTATTGTGCTAGTAGCATGGGAGCTACCAGAGGACAACTAATTTCCTTCGGTTGCGCCAGATCTACTAGAAGCAGCAAAGTACACTTCAATGTGGGAGACCAAGGATGTGCAGTGCATAAAGGACAACAAGATCTTTTGGATCTTGATGGAGATGAACATCCGTATGGCTGTCAATCACAAACCACGTTGTCTCCTACAGTGTTTGCCAGCTTGCAGGGCTATGCAGAATTTAAAGCAGGCTTTCACCATGTGTCCATCAGGGCATGGAAGGACATTGCGTAGAAATACTATGACTTGCCTTACTTGGTAATGGATGATGCCACTGATGTAGTACTTGATCGATGGCCAATAGAGTGGCGCACTACAATAGACTTAGTTGTGGGAGGGAGAAAGCCTACTGCACAGGAAAAGAAGGAGGAGGCCAAGCTCAAGATGACGTAGCTGGCCAAGAAAAGAAAGAAGGAGGTCACTAATAAGGCCCAGGTGGAGCGCGATGCCGCTCAATAGACGGAGAAGAAAATAGGTGGAACAAAGAAGGGCACTAACAAAGGCACGAGGTTTCCTTCACCTGAGACATAGGAAGAGACAGACGAGCAGATAGAACATCATGGCGTAGACCCACAGGTAACGCTCGCCCATATCTAGTGTCTAAAGGAGCAAGAGAAAGTAGGGTCCAGGAATAAATCCAAGGCTACTGAGACATCACTGGACCTAATCACCCTTAGAGAGGGCAATTTGCATGACATCGGTAACATGGTGTGGGATGTCATCGTAGAGGCCCTACAACAGTTTGAGCAGCAGCAAAAAATGATATTGGGGGTTATCCAAACAAGTTTGCAGGAGCTGCAGACCTGTGTGCCACAGGCTGGCACGATGTCTACCATCCTTGCTATCGGCACTTCAGAAGCTGCTGAGATGCTACGCGCGACACCCTCCAATGTGATAGTGCTGCCTGATGGAGCATTAAAGACGGAGAACGAAGATGACAAGCCCACTGTCAGCGCCCTAAAGGGAGTAGGGTTGAATTTGGTAGCGCTCCTCGGTGAAGTGCTCCACCTTTTCCAGGATGAAGTGATTGTGGACCTAAGGGCCCGTGAGCATTGTGCCCTCTAGGTGATTAGTGAGCAATGGATTAACAATGAGCAGATGGAACTACAATGAGACTCTGCTCGAGGTGACCAACCAGAATAGGCGTATAATGTAGGTCATTGAGGAGGCATGACGAATGGTCCTAGAGTTTTCCATTCCTGAGGAGGAACCAATGGAGGTCTATGTCCACAAGCTAGCTATAAGGGTGTTCGACGCATGTACATAAATGGTGAGGGTTGAGTTGGAGTTGAACCTATAGATCACCAAGTTATAGTTGAAGGCCCAGCCTTCAACCCCACCAGAAGTAAAGGAGCATTGTGCGACCACTGTCAGAGAAGCAATAGTGGCAGTTGACAGCGCAATAGCAGACTGCACACAAGTTTTTAAGCAGTCATTCGATGTCCTGACAAGCTTGTAGGAGGACCCCAATGTACAACGAATAGAGATAGAAGCACGCAAGATGCAACAACGCTATGATGAGGTCAAGGGCATAGCGCAAACCATCATGCTCACATAGAGACTGGCAAAGCTACAAGAGGCCAAGCAGTTGAAAGAATAGGTGGATGCAGTGCTGCATAAGGAAGCAATGTTGAAGGCACGACTGAAGCCCTGGCTGGATGAGGTTTACACTATCATAACCTCTATTGAAGGAAAGCTTGCGACTTTGCAAGCAGCTTAGTAAAAGCTTTAGGATGACAGTTTAGGAGTAGTGATTGAGCAGATGGTTGAATACGTGAAGCAGGCAGTCGCATAGTGAGCTACCGAGGTTGTGGTCATATGGGTTGAGCTGGAAGGTCTTCGTACTAAGACCTCCGCACCTACTGAGTGACTTGAGGTCACCATGTTTGTGTCGGGGGCCTGTTGGGAATGGGATCCCCCAAGGACAGTTTTGGGGCTAAAAGCCCATGTTTTTGGTCGAATTTTGTAATAAAGTTGTAAAGCATCCACATTTTTTGGTCGCAGAGCATGAAGGTGTAATGAGTCATGAAGGGTTGTCCGCCCTTACTTTTGTAAAATAAAGTCGGTTGTAAAAGATCTACCCATGGTCCATGGACCATGGGATTGTATAAAAGGAGCTAAGTAAGTAAGCTCTAATTCATTAATAAGTTGTAGAAGAAGTCTTGACCGATAAGGAGAGAAGTCTAAGTTTCGAGTCTTAGTGTAGGTAGAGGCTCTGTAGCTGAGTGCGCAGAGGCCTAGGGTGGAAGTGTGCAACTGAGTGCGCGAACCCCTGCAGCTATGTGCACAGGGCGGATAGAGTCTGTAATCGTCTGAATATATTAATAAAGAGAATCATTGTACAATTTTTGTGTCTTTATTTCCTGTTAATGTATCTCGTCATATTATATATCAATTTCATTTATAATGCTCATGTGATGCGTGAATGTATGTAATTATGTTGGTTAATTGAACGCAAATAAGGATATCTGTTTATGCGGTGCTAATTGTGATTGTTTAATAAGATAAGTAAGACACTTAAGCTAGTTTGGGAATCTGCAAAATACCATACCTTAGCACCGTGAAAGTACCTAAACCGCAGGTTAGGGCTGCACGAATCTCAATCGTACCCTTTCACGGAGGTACTGAACGGAGGAATAAAGGGCTAGTCTGACAAAACCCTAGAACTAAGCGACCTGCACAATAGTAGGAATAGAAGGAATAAACAGAAATCACAACCATCTTAGGGTGCAGAAACTTGATTCCACCAATTCCACATACTACTTCAGGTGAGACTTCGGTCCGTGTCTTGTAGGCTGATGTCGAAAGGGCCAATAGTGTAGGGATTTGTTTGGATATCTAATACTGAACCTGGGTAAGGCCCCACTAAGCCAGCATACACCCATGCCAAAGAAAATGTCTTATGTTAGATTGTCACATTGGGATGAGAAAATTCCTGTCTAGAAATAGGAAAAAAATGTTGTCTTTTGGGACCATTAATTAATGGATTTCGAGAAGGAAAAAATTTCATCAATGTCCAACACCTTGTATCAATTTAAGGATTCTTGGACAGGAAAATCCTAGTTTTGTGATAGGAGAAGTTTTTTCATGGGATGGAAAAATTTCCATTTGTGCCATTCGTCATCACACCCATACTTGGAAGTGGAAAAATAATAACTGACATGAACCTATTGGTGAGGCCCACATACTGACATGGTACCCTCATAGAGGTTCTATTAGGGTCCTATATTATAGGAATCTCAGTGTTTTCTGTCTTACTATTTATTTGAGGTCATTTTCTAAATATCAGTTTTGGTTTCATGAGTGATATGGTCTAGAGGGGTCTATTGTAAAAAAAGGGTCTAGTTTTGGATTGAGTGTCATGTAAAAAATTTTGAGTCAAAAGGGGTCTATTTTTCATAATTCAAAGTGTAATGTCATGAAGGATCATCATTAAAAGGGTAATCATAAGGGGTGATTGGTCACCATGAAAGGGTATTTAAAGGTCATGTCATGAAAGATTTTGGTCATCATGAGTTATTTAGTTTAGTCCTATTAGTTATGGGAATATATGGTCATTCATGTCATGATGTCATGGTGTCATCATTACAAAAAATCACTTATCATTTTCCATATCAAGAAAGTGGATAATCATTAGCCTAAAGAAAATCTTTGTAAGATATGAAGGTCCTAAATGTGCTTCCTTACTCTCATATCTCTCATTCGAAGCACATGATCTGAAAACACTTTGAAGGTCAAAGGAAGGAGTGTTGCATGTATGCAAGTTCAAACTGCCGCACAAGTTGGAGGATGCTGCAAAACTAAGGAAATCGTTTCGCATTTCAAAGAATTTTCAGACCGGTCATGAGTAAGGGTTCCTCTCACTCCTCTAAATTTTTTTACATTGTGTGTGTCACACTTCATTGTGTCAAGCTAATCATAAATATTTAGGGCTTCTTAAACCACCATAAGCTATAGTTGTTAGGTGTTTTTCCACGCAAATTGATATGAAAAACATTTTCCACCTCTGGAAGTGCAAACATTTTGTTTTCCCATTGAATTCAATTTTCTTGTGAACCATACATACTTTTCCTTTGAACTTCAGTCAAGTGACACCAATTAGATCTTTGTTTAATGCTTCCCAAACCATAGTTACTATTTCTACGTACTTTTCTATGCTGCGAAAATCAGGCTGTTGTTGCGAAACTCCCTTGTTCCCTACAAAAGTGCTCTGCTTCCAACTTGCTGCATATCATACTTTTCAATGATGACATATCTTGTCCTGAGGAGATTGTAATACCTATATTTTTGATGATGGAGACCCCAGAAGGAAAGAAGAAAGTAAAAGGAGGAGATATTGTGTGATATGAACCCCAAGACCTTAGCTTAGTGAACTCTGACCTTACCATTAGGGTATCATTTGAACAAGTTGGTTGTATTGCATTCTATGAGAAGATTCAGGGCCAGGGTCACCACTTGCAACTCACTAAATAGTTTGCGGTAAATTTGAAATGAAAGGAAGTAAAAGCTGGAAATGTGGAGTTTTTTGTCTCAGAGAACTCAATAGCTACTACCACCAATATCCCGTTACATGGTGAAGAATGGTTTCAGGTTATGGAGTTAGATTTAGCTCATTTCAAATATTTTTTGAAGCCACAATACCAGGAGGGATATGGGTCTGCTATCCTAAGGATTTATCTACAAGACCACCATAGTAAGTTGTTGAAGGTGATTCAAAGGTATTTTACATGTGAAGGGAGGTTCAACAAAGTTTATGAGTACCACATTAGACTTCTAATGCATTTAGAAGGTAGGAAACCTTTGAATATTCCTTACTATTTTCTTAGGAGTCTCAGCAAAATGGCTGACAAATTTCAAGAAAAGGGGGGTCAGATTGAACCTAGTTTATTTAATTTTACATTGATTAAATGACTGGTGATAAAAGAAGTTGACAAGAGGGAGCATTTATGCCAAGATTTTTTGATTTATTCACGGAGGACGAAACGGTTCTATGAAAGAAAAAAGACTAAGAGAGATACCCCATTATTTGCAATCAAAGAGGCCTCATCTGTAGAAGCTAGCTTGGTAAAAAAACCTTTGATTAAGGACATATTAGTGGAAAAAAGAAGTACCAAGAAACTTCACTTCTCACCTGAGGTAGAACAAGTGGCTAGGAGACCAAGAACAAGAGCTTCATCCAAGAGATTGCCTATAGACCCCAAGCTTGTTCAATCTATTGAGATATGAGAGAGTTCACATGAAGAAGTGTAAACTAATGAAAGGGATCAGAGAATTAAGGACTTGAAATTTCAGTTGGACAAGGCTCATCTAATGGTAGCATACTTGCAACAAGAAAATAGAGAATTCAGGCAATAAATATCACAAGAATCTTCTGATGAGCACCAATATTGCAACAAGAATGTTACAACTCCTGGGGCTACCAACTTTATTTCATCAACCCCGGGTTCATACAAACTTGGAGGTGACAGTGCTGTATACACAAATTGATGCAATGGGTCCACTCTTTTGTCACTGCTGAGCTAAGATACAAACCACTAGGGTTTCTCAAACTAGCCTTCTATTGATTTAGAAGAAATTTGATTACCAATCGAGAAAGGAGAATTTTACCCTAATTGAGAGAATTGAAATGCTTCCTACTACAGTAAACAAAGACTGAAATAGATGCTTTAAAACACACCACTCAGTTAGCTATATGTTAATACACCTTTCCTAAGAATAATTCTATTTAAACATGTGTGCAACCATAACTAACCTAAGCATGCAATTTGATCTAATTAAACACTTAACTACTATGCATATGAATAAACATAAAAACCCTTTTAGTTTTGTACTTTTGTAAAAACATGAATGTTAATTATTCTTGATTGTATGGCTGGTGGGTTAGGTGTGGACAAAGATGGTTGTGATGGGTTAGATGGCTTTGGAGGAAAGAAGGGGTATCCTTTCTTTCATGATGTATTTCTCACAAATCAGCCTGAAAATTGTTCACTACAGGTCCTCCTACAGGATGTCTACATGATGTCCTAATTCACCTACAGGATCCCATGTATTCCTATAGGAACAGGTCGAAAGCATGAGGATTGATTTCGGCAGTGGTATAAGGCTTAGGGAAGGTGAACAATGGAAGGAATAAGGTAAGGAAGTGGCTAGTACTCCCTCAGAACTCAAACCAAAGTTTGTATGATGGTTGGATTTGCTCAACAAGCATGGCAAGTTGTCCTTATGAAATGATAACTCAGATTATGGACTTAGTGGATTTTGGCGATCATGGAGGGGTGAGGTTAGGCTGAGGTTGCTGATATGAGGTCTTCCTACACTACTGAAACTCCTTCAATATACACATCAATGTTGGCATTTACCCATAAATCATGTCAAAACAAGGAAGACTTCCAACAACATAAGAAAACAAAATTTCATCATTCATTTTCCTAGTTCAAGCATAGAAATACTTGAAGCCTATTGTGAACACACCATGAAACCTAATACAAAGCCTAAGATATAAGCAATGCAACTGCATTCTATCTTTAAAAACTGAAAGATGCTGACCTAATTAACAGAAAAACCTTAAATTTCATAAGAAACCAGAATTCTGTCTTTTTGGGATGAATGAGAGTTTTCCCTCAAACCATGGTCCCTAAAGTGAGGAATGAGGCAAGATCCACATATTATCAGCCTTTTTGGTATTACTTTATCTCTCTAAAGCTACTATTAAAGCTACTATTAAAGCTATGCACCAATGGAAGCAAACTAATCAAATTCACAAATACTTGTAATGTAACAATGCCATAATCAATTCAACAAGTGATCTATTGTTGGGTAGCGGATCCCCTGCATAACAGTTTTGGGGCTTAAAGCCCACATTTTTGGGTATTGGTATTGTAAAATCTCTATGAAGTGTGAAAAGCACGAATTGTAACAAGTTAATTCTAAGGGTAGTCCACCCAAAAATATTATAAATTAATCTAGAATGTGTCAGCCTACCCATGGTCTACAGACCATGGGAATGTATAAATAAGAGCAAGGCTCTAAGTGTAAAAGGTAGCTTTTTGGAATGTAAGAAGTAATATGGGTGTTTTAATGGGGTATTAGATTTGAGTATGTAAATTCGAGTTTTGGGTTGTAGTAGGAGCTAGAGGCTTCGCAGCTATGTGCGCGGAGGCCTAGTAGGGTCCGCAGCTGTGTACACGGACCCCTGTAGCTGTGTATGTAGGGAAGGAAGTGGATTGTAACTGGAAAATGGCATTAATGAAAATAAGTTGGTTTTGGAATATTTCATATTTGTTCTATATTCTAGCTTATGCGTCTGTTTCCAGTTTAATTGCGTGTATGTCTGTTTATGTTAAATAGTAATTGAAAGTATTGTGCCTTAGTAAGTTAATTCAAGATCCATAATAATAATTAAGCATAGAAAAGGTAAATTGAACTTGAACTCGTCTTCCAAACCATGCGATGGTAGATACTCTGAACGGAACATTGCGAGGAAGTAGCACAACACGTAGGATCGATTCACGAACTTCCAGACCTCATCAAGACATCCCTAGGGTGCGGAAACCTGGTTCCATCACCCTCCCATACTACCTCGGGTGAGACCTCAGTCCACGCTCTGTGGACTGTTGCCGAAAGGGACGGTAGTTTCAACATTTGTTTGGCTAAACATTTATGAATCTAGGTCAGGTCCCAATAAGCCAACATCTATGAAGTAACATAAGCATAAAAGTACAATGAGAGTAGCCTATGCTGATAGGGTTGGTCCCTAACCCAAAAGCTTTAGCCCTCTGAGTGAACACAGTGCTAGATCAAGGGAATGCTCATCTTCATTAACATATCAAAAAAATACATAACAATGTTTTGTCACAATCCTTCAACTCGAAAGTGCTGAGTTATATTGCATAAAAAGTTCTGAATCCTAATGAGGCTATAGGCCTCCTTATTTATACAACTGAAGTTGCTAATAAATTCCTTAAATCTAGGGAGGCTTGGCTCTAAATGTCAAGATAAACTGGTTCATAACTATCACTAGCTTGGCTACCAATGATCCTCATGACTCGGCTACCTGCAACTCCGAGCTAGTGTGATTTGATTAAGGGATTTTCAAATGATTGAGGATTTAATGGGGAAGATCCATCTCTTATAATCTCCACTTCTTGTCTTATTCGAGTTCCTGCACCTTAATTTGATCTGATAATGAGATATAAGACAACAATAAGGTATTACAGACTTATGTGCATGGATTAGTCTATGTCATTTTATGCAATGGATCAATAAGATTGCGAAATGCACAAACAATGAAGCGGTAAACAAAAAAACATAATAGGAAACACATGACACAATAAATTTAATGAGGAGTTCACCCAATACTCCTGGGCTACATCTCCTGGTCCCGCCTTTAGTGGTGGCCTCTCTATTATGTCTTCAAGCAAAGTTCTTTCTACAATAGTGAGCTTTATTCAAGCCTCACACACAATAGAATACAATAACAAGAGCTTTTACTTGAACCTCTCAAGTTCTCTATGAGTACACAGACTCCCTCAATTGTCTCTATCTTTGTGCTAACTCTGTCTTGGCATTTTCCTGCAATACCTCCTCTCCTCTGTTGTGCTCTCTCTCTGTGGCTTTATAGCAAAAACTGCATTGCCTGTTCATTTCAAGTTCCCATCTCTCGGTCTCCCCAGCCTCTATCCACTTTGGATCCCTCTCTCAGCGTGATACAATCATTTTTTAACACCTAGAGAAGAGGTGGCCACCCATTCTGTAATGCTAGAGTGCCTCAAGCCTCTACAACTCCTGAAACAGCCGCACTTTGTTTTCACAGTGAAAATGTGTTTTACAAAGAAAGTCAACCAAAACTCAATATATTGGATTTGAAAAGTCCTTAAATCCTCCCTATTTTTCTCTTAGGTCCGCTTATAAGTTTTTGCAAATCACAATGGCTCTCTCCTTTTGTGTTTCATAAATATTTAAAAACTGCGAGAATGCATTATAAATGGCTTTCCTCCAGACTTGAAACTATATCAAATAGACTTAAGGTACCCTTTCAGGGCCATCATATCGCATCGACACTTTCCTCTTTGCATTTCATTTAACAAACAAAACTGAAAAATACATTAAAAATGATGCTTGGTAGATCTCAAGATCCATGTAATATGGCTTATAATATTCATCGGGTCCGACCCATCAGATTGCATGTGTGAATGACCATAACCCCGCTCTGTTAGGCTGCTCTGATTGCGATATCGCAATTGCTCATTGCAATAACCCCTAGGCCATTGTAAGTGCTTTTGCAATCTCCAATAGTGATCCAATGATATAATATGGGCTATCGATCTGTGCGCTTGATCGACAGTCCAGATTAACTCCACCAATCGCCGTCACAACTTTCATGAGTTCTGTGCCAATACTCGCTGATCACTGTCGCATCCCCTATGTGGATCCCATTGATCCCTGCTGAAGGTAACTGCCGATTGCGATCCACTACTCAGATCTGGACCATTGATCGGCCAGATCTGACGGCCACTGTGCATCACTGTTTCTACCTCCATTACTCTGTTTTTTTCATTAATTTCATGGGTTTTTCCTCCCGATAGTGTATTAAAAGGTTGCCTTATGCGATTTTTCCTTGGTTTTTGGCATGATTTTTAGAGTTTTGAAGACATAGAGAGTGTTTCTTGGATCCATTTGAATCACGCCTTCCCACTGAAAAGGCATTTGGACCACCAATTTTTGGTTTTCAAGCATTTTTTAAGTGAGGATACAACTGCCTCACTTGCCCAATCTCTATCCATTTTGCATTGTTGGGTTTTGAACCTTTGAGTCCAATTCTAAGGTACTCCACGTCCCCTCTGCAAGTAGTCCTCACCTTTCTATCCAGAGTTGTATCGTCCTGCAACTCATTGAGGTATTCAGGCAACAGATCATCAATGGAAGGAAATTGACTTTGCTCTTCAGGATCTTCAATTAATGAAGGTTCAAACAGTCTTAAATTTTTTTCATTTACTACTGTATAGATGTGTTGTATGCTGGTAGATCAAGGCAGAAAGCATTCTCACCAATTTTCTCAAATACCTTAAAAGGCCCATACCTTATTGGCTTCAGCTTCTTCCCTTCACCTTGCATTCTGTCCTTCCTGATATACAGCTAGACTTGATCGCCAACTTGGAATCTATGCTCCACCTGGTGTTTATCATGTCTTGCCTTGTATTTGGCTTGCCTCTTTTCCAGCTGTTCCTGCATTGCTTGGTGAATTTCTTGGATCTGTTCAATGAATCTGGTTGCTTTGTCCACATCACTGTGTTCAGCAATTGCTATATCTTTTTCAAAGACAAAATCCACGGGAGACCTTGGTATGAAACCAAAACAGGTCTCAAAAGGAGATATTTGTGTAGAAGAATGTTTAGCACAGTTGTAAGCATGTTGCACATAACATAAGTGTTCATCCCAAAGCTTGGGAATCTTGCTACAATAACCCCTAAGTAACTGGATCACTGTCCTATTGACTACCTCTGTTTGGCCATCTGTCTATTGATGAAAGGTTGTGCTTTTCTTCAGTCTAGTGTCCATTAATTCCCACAGACTTGACCAAAACTTCCCAACAAATTGAGAGTCTTGATCATATACTATGGAAGTGGGTAACCCAAAATGCACCCAGACATGTTGAAAGAACAATTTCATTATTTGTTCAACTGTAATTTACTTATTACAAGGTATTAAAATACACATTTTGCTGAACCTATCCACAATAGCATATAAGTAGTCATGTCCCTTTCTAGATTTTGGCAATCCCCCAACAAAGTCCATGGAAACACTTTCCTAAGGAAGGGAAGGAACTGGTAGTGTGGTGTACAAGCCTAGTTTTCTATTGCTGGGCTTGCTTTTAGCACACATGGTACACCCTCTTACATATCTAGAAATTGTTTTATGCATTTTTGGCCAATAGCAGTGTCTTTGCAGCTATGCAACTATTTTACTTACACCAAAATGACCTGATATCAGGGAATTATGTGCCTCCCTAATTATGTTAATTCTCTCTATTTGTGGAATGCATATTTTTC
Source organism: Pinus tabuliformis (assembly GCA_031772625.1). Classification (NCBI taxonomy): domain Eukaryota; kingdom Viridiplantae; phylum Streptophyta; class Pinopsida; order Pinales; family Pinaceae; genus Pinus; species Pinus tabuliformis. Next base: position 1,340,755,358 of record CM062804.1, on the reverse strand, counting down.
CCAAATGATATAAGAGTCGGTCCTTAACATAGTAATCCAATTCTTCTACCTTTTTGCCATTACTTAAAGCTGCATATACATCTTTAAAATTTATATCTTGAGGATATTGTTCAGTGTAGCTTTCATGCATTACTGAGTTATGCTTAAGTATAGTAGATGCATTTATGATTGGTCTAGAAAACATATCTAGAACTTTATTGTGTATTCCCTTTTTATATTTGATTACTAAGTGAAACTACTATAGGAAACCCATCCACCTATAGTGTCTTGATTGCTGTAGTTTGGTTTTTGAGTGCAAGTACTGAAGTGGCTAATGATCAGTATGTATTATTTTTTCTTTTCCCATTAAGTAATGTTTCCACTTCTTCACACTCTGAACTAATGCATACAATTATTTATCATATGTAGGATAATTAACTTCTATACAATTAAAAGTCCCAAAGTGATAGCATATGGGTTTACCATGTTGTATCAACACTGCTCCCATGGCATAATCACTGGCATTTGTTTCGATCTCAAATTTTTGTTGAAGATTTGGCAATGCTAGTACTGGTGTTGTACTAATTTTTTCTTTCAAGGTGTCGAAGGCTTTTTGTTGTTTGCCTCCCCACTGAAACACCTTGTTCAATCTTGTCAAAGCATGTAAGGGAGTTGTAATTAAGGAAAAGTTAGCAATAAACTTTCTCCAGTATTGTGCTGCCCCTAGGAAGCTTCTAATTTCTTTAGAAGACTTGGGTTTCGGCCAGTTTACAATGACTGCAACCTTAGAGGGATCTATCTTCAGTTCACCACCCCCTACAATATGACCCAAATAATCCAAAGATGTTTTACAAAATTCACACTTTGATAATTTAACATAAAGATTTTCTTTTTTCTACTTTACATGATTCAAATGTTCTTCCCATGTTTTACTGAATACAATAATGTCATCTAGATATACAATTACAAAATCATCAATAAAAGGCCTGAATACATCATTCATAGCCCTCATGAAAGTGGCAGGAGCATTAGTTAAGAAAAAGGCATAACTAGCCATTCATACAACCCTTGCTTTATTTTGAAAGTAGTCTTCTATGCATCTTGCTTTGCTACTCCAACCTGATGGTAGCTACTACGTAGGTCCAACATGGAAAAGTAAACAGCCTCCTTCAGCTGATCCAATAGATTATCAATGCGAGGAAGAGAATAAAAATTCTTGATTGTTATTTTATTCAGTGCTTGGTAACCAATGCACATCCTCCACGAACCATCTTTCTTCCTCACCAACACGATTGGAGATCCACATGGTGATGTGCTTGGTCTTATGAACCCTTTCTCGAGTAGCTCCTGTACCTGCTTCTTGATTTCGTCATTCTCTAAAGCAGATAACATGTACATTCCAATGTTAGGCAATGGAGCATCTTGCTACAAATTAATATCATGTACAATTTCCGTTTTTGGTGGCAGACCTTTAGGTTCTTGAAATAAGATATCATATTTTGAAACAACTCTTTCTAAATCAACTTTTTGTTTAGCATCACAGCCCTCAAATACATCAGTTTTTTCAGGTTTCTTTTCCTTTACAACCATCAGTAAAAATTGTTTGCATGAATTTACAATCCTTTTCATCTGCCCTGAGTTTATGAGAGTATAATTACTTTTGAGTTTGTGGGCTCTTACAGTATATTCTATTCCATATTTAACAAGTTGATACTTATTTTTAGCTCTATATAAAATGGGTTTTTCATCATACAAGTAAGGACTTCCTAAAACAATCCCACATATATCCAAGGGAATTACATCTAACTCAACCTCATCTACAAATGTTGAACCAATGGCAAACCTAAGTTTACATTGTCTAGTCACTTGTAGCTTTGCTTTATCACATAACCAACCTAATGGATATGGCTTCTTGTGAGGTGTGGTTAGTAATCTCAGCTTCTTTACAATTGCTTCAGAAATTAAGTTTATTTGTGAGCCACTATCAAATAAAGTATCAATCTTTTGATGCTCGGAAATAACTCTAATATGAAAAAACTCATTTCTTCTTCTCTTATTTTCTTCATTATCAATAGTTTGGGCATAATTACTAGTAGATGCTTCAAAAAATTTACCTTGTATACCTGTGGTTCTGATGGTTGTTTCATCACCTGAGGCTGACCCCAGATCTCTCTGAATAGCAGCAGTAACCTTATTCTTCTTGCCATCGAACTTCTTGGGTTTCAGCTCCAGATGCAAAGACTAGCAATGTTCATCATCATGTCCATCCTTCTTGTAGTGAGTGCACGAAGGTTTGGCCTTTTGTACATTATTTTCCTTCCTCTCTTTCCATTTTTGCTTCCTCTTTTCCTTGTTCTTGCTTGTAGTGGGTTTTGATTATCCCCCAATCTCTGGGTTCACATTCTTGCCCCTAGACTCTAGATGGGTAGCTTGAACAGATACCTCATCTATGCTAGTAGGGTTAAACATGAGAATGGTGTGCCTCAAATAACTATGTAGACCACCTATATACTTCATTAAAGTTTTAGGTGAGTCTAAATAAATGCCTAGAACCAAAGCTCTTTTTCTAAATTCTTGGGTGTAGCTTTGTACACTCTGCCCTTTTAATCAGCGAAGAGTTTTCCAACTCATCATAGCTTGCTCCATGTAAGCTAGTGGATAGAATTGTTTTTTAATTGCAGAAACAAATTCACTCTAGACAGAAATAATTTTACCATGCTTCTTCAAGTCTGCTTGTGTCCTGCCTTCCCACCATACCAAGGCAGTTCCTCCAAGGCGTAGGCTGGCCAGCTGAATTTTACTCCTGTTTGAATCAATACTCTGCACCCTGCAGTACACATCAATTTGTATAATCCAATTATCTAGCTTCTCTGCATTTAACTCTCTATCATATACTGGAAAATAAAATTTAACATCTAATTTAATCAAAGATGTATTCTTCTTTGTATTTTCAGGGCTATCAGGAGGTGTGGATAGAGGAGCCTCTTTTCCCTTCCTTTGTCTTCAGAATGGCCATCTATAAGAGATTCTTTCGTTCCCTTGTCTTGTTTGGAAGTTGAAGAATCTTCACTTCGACCTTTTTTAAATTTTCTATACATTTCTTCTACCATGGCTCTCATGGTCATGAAACTGTCCATGAACTGAGAGTTTGATTCCAAGGGAATTTCTTCTGTCATTTTCCTCTTAGGATAGACTCTACCAATTCTAGGCTAGTTTCAACCAGTTCTCCTTCTCCTAATTTAAGCTTTGACCTAGTTAGCATTTACAAATAGTCTAGCACAAGCTTGTCTAAGCTAAGCAACCTAAAGCTCTGATACCACTTGATCTGATAATGAGATCTAAGACAACAATAAGGTATTACAGACTTATGTGCATGGATTAGTCTATGTAATTTTATGCAATGGATCGATAATATGACGAAATGCACAGACAATGAAGTAGTAAACAAAAAAACATAATAGGCAACACATGACATATCATATTTAATGAGGAGGTCACCCAATACTCCTGGGCTACATGTCCTGGTCCTGCCTTCAGTGGTGGCCTCTCTATTATGTCTTCAAGCATAGTTATTTTTACAATAGTGAGCTCTATTTGAGCCTCACACACAATAAAATACAATAACAAGAGATTTTACTTGAACCTCTCAAGTTCTATATGAGTACACGGACTCCCTCAATGCTCTCTGTCTTTGCGCTAACTCTATCTCGGCATTTTCCTGCAATACTGCCTCTCCTCTACTGTGCTCTCTGTCTGTGGATTTATAGCCAAAACTGTGCTACATATTCATTTCAGGTTCCCATCTCTCAATCTCCTTGGCCTTTTTCCACTTTGAATCCCTCTCTCAGCATGATACAATCATTATTTAATGCCTAGAGAGGAGGTGGCCACCCATTCTGTAAAGCCAGAGTGCCTTGGGCCTCTGCCACTCCTGAAATAGTTGTGCTTTGTTTTCATAGTGAAAATGTGTTTTACAGAGAAAGTTTGCCAAAACTCAATATATCGGACTTCGAAAATCCTTAAATCCTCCCTATTCTTCTATTAGGTCTGCTTATAAGTAGCTATCATCAATCGCAATGGCTCTATCCTTTTGTGTTTCATAAATATTTAAAAACTGTGAAAATGCATTATAAATGGCTTTCCTCTGGACTTGAAACTATATTGAATAGACTTAAGGTACCCTTTCAGGTCCTTCATATCACATCAGTGCTTTCCCCATCATATTTCGTTTAACAAACAAAACTATGAAATACATTAAAAATGATGCTTGGTGGATCTCAAGATTCATGTAATATGGCTTATAATATTCATCGGGTTTGGTCCATCGAATCGCATGTATGCATGTACCATAACCCCGCTCTATTAGGTTGCTTCGATTGCGATATTGTAATCACTCATCGCAATAACCCCTGGGCCGTTATAAGCGCTTCTGCAATCCCCAATTGTGATCTGGTAATGTAATATGGGCCTTCGATCTCTGCACTTGATCGATGGTCCAGATTAACTCCTCCAATCGCCGTTGCAACATTTATGAGCTCTGCGCCGATACCTGTTGATCGTTGTCGCATCCCCTATGTGGATCTCATCGATCCCTGCTAAAGGTCACTGCTGATTGTGATCCACCACTCAGATATGGACCGTTGATTGGCCAGATTTGATGGCCACTGTGCATCACTGATCATGCCTCCATTACTCTACTTTTTTCATTAATTTCACAGGTTTTTCCTCCTGATAGTGTATTAAAAGGCTGCCTTATGTGATTTTTCCTTGGTTTTTGGCGTGATTTTCGAAGTTTTGAAGACATAGAGAGTTTTTTTTGGATCCATTTGGATCATAATTAGCCATAATTTGCCTCAATTTTCTCCCACAAACTTGCAATCAATTCACATTATACCACTAGACATAACATCTTACTTTTACTCATCTCTTTAAGAAAAATATAATTAAAACATGTAAGGAATTATGAGAAGAGTTGATTTTAATATGCTTCGAGGTGTATTACGGTCCATATATTTACCCAATGATGATCCTAATCATCAACCCTCTACTGAAAGTGTTGCTCAGCCTCTGAGCAACTCAATCTATGCCCATGTCTTTTATTGCTTTGGTGGCTTCTCTGACATCCCATGCTTCTGTTGTAGTCTCTTCTTCCTGTGAATAAAATCCTTCCTTCCTCTCTACCTATTCCCATTGCTTTCTTTCTTCTTCTTCTTTCCTTCCTTCCAACATTCCCAAAAGAAATTTTGGACTGAGCCTCAAGCCAATCTAATTGAGTTTGAGTCTTTGTAGAGTCTGCTTATACATTGGGGTTTTGTTTAGAGCCTCTCTCATATTGCCAGGAGAATGATATTCTCTGATTTTTAGGCTGTAAGGCAAGATGTTCCATCTCCTTTGGAAATCTTGCATGCTGTCATCTCCTAGCAATATGAACATGTCTTCAAAGTGCATGACTGCCAGCTCTTATACAACAAGGTACCTTGGTGCAAGCTTGGGATCATTTGCAATGAGTTTGTGGGTGCTGATGATAACCATTAGGTTATACTATTCTACTATGATCATAAGGGGTTCTATCTCTTATTTTTCCATTACCTTTTTCATCTCTGTAGCTCTTTCCTCCCCATGATTCATCCATGATGCTAAAGCCATCAATTGCAAGTCCCCTAGCTTGGGATTTGGGTCCCACACATTTAAATCTGTTAAGGCTAAATTGTGTAGGTTGGGACCCATTTAAATATGTTAAGGCTAAATTGTGTAGGTAGAACTCAAATATTTTTGCTCTATCTTCCAGGTGCTTTGATCACAAATATCAATGAATTATCTATAGTCTTGGAAGGGCATGGTTCCTCTTTGTGCTAGGGTCTTTATTTGGAATTGTAGCCATTGCTCCTTTAGGTACAAGGAATAAGACTTTGTTGGCATCCTGCAATGGATTGCCTCCATGGACAAACTGGCCATAGCTACCAATTGGCTTTCCCTTTCTTGTAGTTTTCCTCTTAGCCATGTGTTTTCAGCCTCCAACTGAGATTTCATCATTGCTTCTTTTTCCCTTATGCTTCTCAGTTCTCTGCCCATCTCTTACAATTTCTCCTCCATGTGGCCTATATCCTCTACCCCTTTTGATTTGGCGATTTGCATCCACCTGTATGTCCTTGCCCTTTCTTTTTCAAGTTCAAAGAATAGGGGAATGACAAACTTCTATGGTATCACCCTTCCTCCTTCAATGAACCTGTAGTAGGAGCTAAGGTTTGGCTGTGGGCTAGGTTCTTCCAGTTCTTGGCCTTCTCCCTTTGTTTCTTGTTCAACCATTCTTTCCTGGTCTCTTTTCTGTGTTTCCTGTAGGTTTGATAGAGTTTCCTATGGGATGGACTCTTCTTCCTGTAGGTTTGTTTATGTCTCCTGTAGGAGACCCTTTACTTTTGATGAAATTGACCTTGTGATAGGTCTCCTAACATAGGTAACTGGAGACTTGGGATAGGGTTGTTTTTATGATCCTTCTCCTTCATTTTTCTTTAAAGGGGTTGCCTTCTCTTGCTGCTTCAGTGAATCCTCAATGACAATTAGAGTTTTGGTGGGGGTTTGAGGTCTTCCTTGTCTAATAATAGTGCTCTTTCTTGTCCTGAAGTACAATGGGTTTTGTCTTTGCCTCTTCCCCTTTGATTTGATAGGTGTACTTAGGGAAGTAAGAGCAGATGTTGCCTCTTTCTATGTAGGCACTGGGGATACCCTTGGTGATCCTTCTTCCTCTTTGTCTTGAGTTGGAGACCTCTGTCTTGTTTCCTCTTTTCCATTTTCTTTCTTATTCTCTTCTTTGTCTCCACCTTGCTCTTATTCCTCTTCCTCTATTTAGTCACTATGTTCATTTGTTTCTTCTTCTGTTTCCTCCTTTGTCTCTTCCTCATTTTCCTCCTCTATTTCTTGTTCAATATCCTTCTCTGTTTCTTCTCCTTTCTCCTCTTATTCTTCTTCTTCTCCCTCACTAGCAGTAGGGCTTTTGTCATATTCTATAGATTGAATTTCTCCTTCTCCCTGCATGTCTGTAAAGGTTGTCTATGTCATAGGGAGTCTTAAGTTTTGTAGAGAACCTTCAAGGATGAGTTTGATCAACCCATGACAGGGTAGTTGTTGATGTTTTCTCTCCTGCACTTTGATGCTCATGTCTATCATTGATTGTAGAAGAAAATAGGGTATACTAAGTCTATTTTGAGGAGGTGTGTTCTCTCCAAATCTCAGTTCTTGGAGGAGTCTGAAGTGGTATCCATACACTACAATGTATCTCCCTTCACGTGAAATGTATTTAATGAGGTGGTAACTAATTTCATTCCAAGGGTATAGAATTATATCCCTCCTAACCCCATTTTTGTCCTCCATTGGCTCTTCTCCTTCTAATTTTTTTTTTCTTTGCAAGCGTCTTATTACCCTTGTCTTAGTTTCTCCATGTTAACCCTAAAGGGAGTGTAGTGATTCTAATTATAACTTCAGGGGGAATTACTACTGATAAACCTTTCACCATAACAGTGGCATTGGTCCTAGTGAGGGGTATGAGTGAGAGGGAAAATTCTTTGGCTACATCATCATCGTATCCTCTCATCCTCTCAAAGAACCCCATCCATTGATGCCTTGTGAAGATTTCCACCACAGGAGGATGCTGGTGGATTCTTGCTATGTTTGTGGATTCTCTCTTGTTGAAACCTCTTGTCATCTCTCCCTGGTAATTGTAGAGTCTTGTGTGGATAAAATTCAAGAATTTTGGTAGGTGAGGGAGTTTTCAATGTTAACTTTTAGTGACAAGCAATATAATTCTTCTATCTTAAGATGTACTGCAATTTCCTACCCAAATTGAGCATTTTCTTTTTCCTTTCAAATGGAAAACATTGAGGGTATGGTTCCTACCTTAGTTTTTCACATTCTTGTGAAGCTATATCTGATTTGACCTCCCTTAGTGCCCACTGACAACCCTGTAGGTTGATTCCTCTATATCACATAGGCTTCTTGTAAGTTTCCTGCGCTATAGATGCTGATTGTTTCCTGTAGGTGCTGCTTTAGGAAGGCCAAGAGCATCCTCTTCATTTGATGAATTCTCGAAGTTTCTTTTGCTCTCTTTGTATGGGAATCAATGTTTTATTTCCATATATGGATGATCATGTGGGGTGGTGTGCTAGTTATCTAGGTATGAGCACCTCCTTTTGGACAGTTGGTCCCACTATCAGTCCATCAATATACCTTACCTCGTAATCATCTCCCACTCCTTTCCTCCATAAATTAACAATTTTTGGCTTTATTCCCTTTTCCTCTTGATTTAACTTTTGCCACATGTGGAGTGGTCTAACTGTTTTCTTCTCGTCAACTGGCCGAAGGTGGCCAAGTTAACTAGCCACCTTTACTTATAAAATCAACTCTCACATAATCCTACAGTTTTGATCATATCGTACTAACAAGAGAGCATGAGTAAGATGACATACCTATGGGTAAGGTGCTTCATTGATGATGCATGCTAGAGAGTGATGCCTCTTTGTTGTGCTTTTGCTACATATTTTTCTGTGTATTTTCCTCTTTTGATTCTTGTTTCTTTTGATGTGCAGGTGCTGGAGAGTGATGTTGGTGATCTTCTTGTTTCTGTTGAGCTCTGGAGGAGCTTCTTCATCCTTGGAGTCCTTGTTCTGAAGATGGCTACAAACTATGTGGTTTTCTTTGTGGGATAGGTTGCTACAGGATTTTCTATAGGATTCCTATAGGATGTCCTATAGCTGCCTCTTCCCTAACATTCATATTTTTTCTCAACTCTAAAGCATAAGGGATGTTGAAATGAGTGGAGAAGGGTGGTAGGGAATGGTAGATGAGAGATTTTTCCTCTGAGTATGGTTCGTCTTTCCCTCTTCTCTCTCTCTTCTGTTTGTTTTCTTCTTTTTTTTCTTCTTTTTGTAATCTGTGTTTTTTTGTTTTTGAATTGATTTCTTTGATGGATGTAGGGGTGAAATGGTGATGAAAGGAATGGCTGTGATGTGGTGGAGTAAATGATTTTTCATCTAGACACAGTCTTGTGTCATCCCCTTGCTTTTGAGCTGCCTTTCTTGTGATTCTCAGGGTCACTATAATTCCTACAAGAAACTCCTGCAAGATTACAGTAATCCTGTAGAAAACATAGAGTTTGTGTAGGATGAGTTGGAGGGGTTTGTAAGTGGAATAATAGGTGAGTAGTGGAATATATGAGATGGGTGGATTAAAACATGGCTCTTGTAGGTCCTGTTATCCTTCTTATGCTATGCTCATCCTCCTCTTGTTGACCTGCAAAAAAAACAAAATTTAATCTTTTGTATCCTTTCTCTCTTTTTTTTTTTTCATTTGTAAAAGAACTAGTCTGCCTCCAAGGAGGTTTTCATCCTAGTTGCCTACCCTAGGTGCCTCAAAAGAGGTTTTCACCCAGAGATATTTTTATTCCCCCTCCCCCCTTTTTTTTAAAACACCCTTGGGCCGCCTCAAGAGGTTTTATGCCTCATGGAGGTTTTCACCTGACTCTCTTTGTTTTTTCTCTTTTTATTTATTTTTTCTTTCTGTTTTTTTCGTTCTTTAGGGACTTAGTGGGGTGGAAGCTGAAACTTGCTCCACCACCATCACTATCTTATTGATGCTATTGATGAATTCTTTCTTTGACAAGGGATTCTTGTAGATCTTTAATATATACCCATTGGAAAGCAAAGGGATAGCCTCTGCATCAATGGTTCTTATCTTCACAACACCACTATCATGACACTTTTCTATTAAATAAGGATCTAACCATATAGTCCTTAACTTACCTTTAAAGTCCTTGTACTGGGAATCATACAACAAAGCCCAATCACCTTCTTGAAACTATTTATCTTTTATATTATTGTCATGCCAAATTTTCCTTTGAACTTGAGTTACCTCTGTGTGGAGGAGGGCCTGCATCCTAAATTCATCTAAGCCATTCAGCTAGAGAAATATTTCTTGTTGTGCCCTGGTGAAATCAAGATCTAGGTGTGTTGCCATCCTTAAGGTTTTGTATTCAAATTAAATGGACAATAGGGCTTTCTTCCCATAGGCCATCTCATAAGGGATGAACCCAATGGTGGTCTTCCAGGTGGTATTGTAGGCCCAGGTGGCCTCAACTAATCTGTCTTCCCAATCCTTTCTGCTACTACTAATTACCTTGGTTAGAATGCCTTTTAGTGCTCTGTTGGTTACCTCCACTTTCCCATGAGCCTGTGGGTGGTAAGGAGTGGATGTTATGTGCTTTGTCTTGTGTTGGCTTAACAAATTCTCAATCACGTGAGATGCAAATTGACTTCCTTGATCAGTGACCAATTCGCTAGGGTACCCAAACTTATAAAATACATTTTCCCTTAAGAATTCAACCACCTTTTCTTCTGTTGCTACTTTGATGGCTTTGGCTTCATCCCACTTGCTTAAGTAGTCAGTGCACATAATGATGTACTACTTCTGTTTGGATGGAGGGTCAATGGGCCCAATGAAATCCATGCCTCACTTGTCAAATGGCACAAAAGTCACTTGAGGTTGGACAGGAATCTCATCCCTTGGGGTACGTTTCCCTATCCTTTGGCACCGATCACACTAACTGGTATACCTTCTCACATATTGGTGAAGATTGGGCCGATAATAACCATCTTTCAATACCTTGAATGCTGTCCACAAGGTCCATCATGACAGGCTAGGAGGATGTCGAAGACTTCCTCTTCACTAACACATCTTCTTAGAATCTGATCTAGACCCATGTCGAAGAGATTCCCCCCAATCTAAATGAACGAGGTGCTATTTTTTATGATCCTTCTCTTTTCTTTGGAGGACAAGTTTGGTGGAAACTGTGCAGAAACCAATTATTTTGCTATGTGAGCAAACAATGGAGATAGAACTGAAATGGCGAATAAATGTTCATCTGGTAGCTGATCATCAACCATTCCTTCCTCTCCTGTCGGTAAAGTCAATCTGGACAAAAATGTAACAAAAGTCTCCTTGCTAGGCTTATCAATAATAGTTAAATCAAATTGTTGCAATAAAAGTAACCATCTAATAATCTAGGCATTTACATTAGGTTTATTCATCAAGTATTTATTTGCAACATGGTCAGTATGTACAAATGTTTGGTAACCAGTAATGTAATGCCTAAATTTATTCAATGAATTCACAAAAGCTAGGAGCTCTTTTTTAGTCACTATGTAGTGGAGCTTGGCTTTCGATAGATTCTTACTGATGAAGTAAATGGCATAAGGTAGCTTGTCATCTATCTAGCCAAGTTTTAAGCATGGCATTGGCGAAGGTTTATTGCTTGTCTCTATCTTAGCCTAACATTAGCTAAAATTTTCCATGTATCTAGCCTAGAGTTGCTCCTACAGATTTTTGAGAGGCATCAACATGTATATGAAAAGGAAGAGCTCAGTTTGGGCCTCGGAGAATAGGTGGAGTAGTCAACTTGTCCTTTAGGGTGTCCAAGGCTTCTTGATAGCCTTCTGACCATAAAAATTATGATTCTTTGGCCAATATCCCAAATAAAGGAGAATCTAACATGTTGAAGTATTTTATAAATCTCCTATAGTATCTGACTAAACTTAAAAAAATTCTGACATCCCTCTATTTTTGTGGAGTCGAGATCCTTTTGATGATGGCTATCTTATTTGGGTCTACCTGTAGTCCTTCCTAGGATATTGAGTGACCTAGAACAGTCCATGCAGTCATCAAAAACATAGATTTTTTGGGAATAAGGGACAAGTTCATTTCAATGCATTTCTTCAACACCTTACCTAGGTTAGAGAGAGCCTCCTCGAAATCACACCCATAGGGTGTAAAGTCATCCATATAAATTTCTACTGCATCATGGACTAGCTTAGCAAAGATACTCAGGACTTCCCTCTGGAAAGTGGCAGGGGCATTGCATAAACTAAAGGGAATGACACTACAAGAAAAAGTACCCCAAGGACAAGTGAAGGTGGTTTTATCTTGGTCCTCTAGGCTGATCTGGATTTGATTGTACCTGCTGAACCCATCTAAGAAAGAGAAAAACTTTTTCCCTGCCAGGCCATCTAACAATTGGTCAATGAAAGGCAGAGGGAAATGATCCTTCTTTTTTTCTTTGTTTAACTCTCTGTAATCAACACAAATCCTCCACCTTCCATTTTTCTTTGGAACCAACACCAAAGGAGACACCCACTCACTGTCCAAGATAGGGTAGATGAATCCTACATCCAACAGCTTTTGCAACTCTTCTTTGACTATATCCTTGAGAGCTGGATTCATTCTCCTTTGAGGTTCTCGGACTTGTTTTCAACTTTCTTTGATATAAACGTGGTGAGTACACATCGAGGGGTGCAATCCATTCATCTCTTTGTAATTCCAAGAAAAGGCATCGAAGTTCTATCTTAGCATATTACATAACTCTTCTTCCTAGTGTACAGAAAGAGGGGTTAATTTTCAATGTTCTTTCAGGGCCAAATTCTATTGTCTTGACATGATTAGGGTATGAACTAGCTAAGCATAGATCAATCTAATGGTTGTTCTTGGTTTGCTTCACTAGTTCCTCTAGAGACAAGGTGTTGGGAGTTTTATTTTGGAGGATGTGTTCAATCAAATCATCTCCACCAGGTTATCCTCCTCCCATGGCAGTTTATAGGGTATATATTTGGGTGGTGTAGACTTCATATTCTTCCTCCACTTCTAGCCATAAAGGCAAATCATGTTCTAAAGATGGCTGAGTAGGAGGGTACATGATCAACTGCTTGGATAGATGCCCATTTTTTATAGTCATGTTTCCATCACTATAGCTGATGTAGGCATCGACAGTGGCTAACCAAGCTCTCTCAATTATGAGAGGATAACCATTAAATTTGGTTTTAGGCTGGAGAACGAAGAAGTCTGCAAGGTATTCCCAGCAGTCAATGGAGACCATCACATCCTCAAAAATCCCCTCAGGGGCTACTGTGGATTGGTCTGCAAGCTGAAAGATTATCGTGGTCTTTCTTAATGAACCCTGGAGATTCAACTTGAGCATGGTGTCCTTAGTCATTACATTAATGGAAGCCCCAAGATCAATCAAGGTATGTGTGACAATGGTGCCATTGATGTGTACATCTACTACAGGGCTTCCAAGGTCTAAATACTTTGGGCAAATTACATGCCCCAAGATTAAGTCGGATAGCCACCCAACAACATTAATGGTAGGGGTGTCTCTTTTTCGCCTCCCTGGATGTTTGAAACACTTCTCTTTAATCTGTTTGTTGTAAATAGGTACATCCTTAATGGCTTGGAGAAGAGGGATTTTAATAGATAGATTTTTCAATTCACCTAGAAGTTCATTCTCTTCTGGGGTAGGCTGGACTAGATGAGTTAATCTTTCAGGAAAGGGTGGTGGATTCACTCTAGGCATACTTTAATCTCTTTATTCCTCACTCTCCTTAGGTGGATATGGAGGTTGGCTATCTGGGAGCACTCTCCTTTATTCAAGGCTGATCTCTTGAACTTCCATAGCATAAGATAGGTAGGATGTCTCTCCACTGTAGACCTGTTGGGCCTGCCTATTGTTCGGGTTCGAGTTTGATTGGGTAGGCATCTCAGGTTGTTTAGGTGGAGCAGGGTGTAAAAGATGTGGTTGAGTAGGAGGTGAAGGCAATAAAGTTGGAGTGTTGTTATATGGGGGCCTCTGCCCCTGGGGTGGTGCATTCCACTGAGGTTGTGGAGGTGTACATGGCTGAAATGGCTTGTTGGTCAGCTAGGAATGGTACTGGGGTGCAAAACACCAGGAAGAAGGTGTAAACAAGGAGGGATGAGTAGGGGGGGCCCAAGAGGGAATGAATGTGTTATCGGTAGGGTTATAATATGCATATGATGACCCTTTCATGCCCTAATCATATGGCTGAGGCCTGTGAGGCCTTCTTTGATTTATGTAGCAGAGTTGTTCAGTCATCCCTCCAGTTCCTTGATACACAGCTTTTAGTCTAGGTAGAGAAGGCCACTTATCTGTGGAGTGGTTTTCTATCAGGTTTAATGCACATTCATTTCTAGGGTGCCTCCTTGTGCATCTTGGGTAGAAGAATGCTCTTTCTACTTCCTCCCACTTCCTCTTGATTTGCATAGTGTCCATATGTAGGGCAAGGGTTTCCATCATTTCACTCTTAAAATCTTCCAACATGCTTTCAATTTCACTTTTTATAGATGTATTGGAAGAGGATGAGTTGGCCACTGTTTAACTACCCCTACCCTTTTTCTAGCTACAACAGAATGGTTCGTAAAGACGGTCTTGATATCTTCATATGGCAGCTGGTAGATGTCCCCTCTTGATAGCAGGTTTAAGATATCTAGGAGATATTCTATGACCCCCCTGAGTAGGAATAGCTTAAGTGAATCAAGATCAAGTGTGCACCTGACCCTTTTATAACTAAGATGAAATATTTCCACATAATCCTCTAAGGATTCATCATTCCCCAAGGCCATTCTAAAAATTTCCCCTTTAGTGTCTTTGGACCTACAGTAGTCTCTATACTTGTTGCTAAAAGCTTGCTACATCTGAGCCTAGGTGGTGATACTATCCCTAGGTAAACCCATGAACTAGCACAGAGCTGCATCCTTGAGAGTCGATGGGAATAATTTAAACTTCTGATCATCAATGGTGTAGTCATAAATTCTTCATATGACAACAAATTCAAACAAGAAAGTATCTAGATCTTTCGAGGTCAGGCCATGGAAGTGAGGAAGAGAAGAGTGGCTTATGTTCTTCAACTTGGCATCCCCATTAGTTATGTTGATAGGAAAAGAACCCTTGATTCTTTCCCTATCTCCCCTTTCATTTCTATTTTCAGCAATTAGGTTAGTTGGAATGGGTTCTTCTTCTTCTTCCCCTGTAGGCTCTTTAAAAATATCAGGTTTCTCGCCTAAGGGGTCCTCTAATTCACAACCACTGAAGGAGAGGCAAGGTTGGTTGTTGGAAGTGGTGGGTATTTGGTAGAAATTTTCCTAAGATATCCCTATTCCTACGAGGCATGAAAGAAGTGTTTTGTTTTGTTTTTTTCAAGATTTAAGACTAATTACATAATAGAAAAGAAAACTGAATTGGAACTAACTGCTGAATGAAATCACTTGCAGAATGGAAAGGTAAGAAAACCAACTTACAACTATCTTGCATAAATGAAACTAATAGAAGAATGAAAGAGATAAGAAATGGAAGAAAGAAAGCATAAATCACATCTTCTCAGACACCTCCTTGAAAATGGCGCCAAAAAGTGATGAGCACCAGTATTGCAGCAAGAATGCTGCAACTCCTGGGGCTACCAAATTTACTTTATCAACCCGGGGTTCCTGCAAACTTGGAGGTGATAGTGCTGTATACTCAAATAGATGCAATGGGTCCACTCTTTTGTCACTGCTGAGCTGGGCGATAGATCACTAGGGTTTCTTAAACCAACCTTGTATTGATTTAGAAGAAGTTTGATTACCAATTGAGAAAGGAGAATTTTACCCTAATTGAGAGAATTGAAATGCTTCCTACTGCAGTAAAGAAAGATTGAAATAGATGCTCAAAACACACCACTCATCTAGCTATTTTTTTAGATACCTTGTTTTAAAATAATCCTAAGTTAACACATGTGAAACCCTAACTATCCTAAGCATGCAATATGATCTAATAAAACACTTAACTATTGTGCATATGAATAAGCATAATGACCCCTTTCTTTTTTTCTTTCTGTAAAAACATGAATGATAATTTGTCTTGATTGTATGGTAGGTGGGTTAGGTGTGGAGAGAGATGGTTGTGATGGGTTAGATGGCTTGGGAGGACAGTAGGGGTCTTCTCCTATCTTTTGTGATGCATTTATCACAAATCGACCTCAAAACAGGCCACTTCAAGTTGTCCTACAGGATGTCGTAATTCACCTACAAGATCCCATGTATTCCTACAAGAATAGGCCGCAAGCATGAGGAGTGATTTTTGTAGTGGTATAAGGGTTACGGAAGGTGAGTGATGGAAGGAATAAGGCAAGGAAGTGGTTAGGACTCCCTCATAACTCAAACCAAAGTTTGTATGATGGTTGGATTTTCTCAACAAGCATGGCAAGTTGTCCTTATGAAATGATAACTCAGATTATGGACTTAGTGGCTTTTGGTAATCATGGAGGGGTGAGGTTAGGCTGAGGTTGCTGATATGAGGTCTTCCTGCACTACTGAAACTCCTGCAATATACACATCATTATTGGCATTTACCCATAAATCATGTCAAAACAAGGAAGGTTTCCAACAACATAAGAAAACATAATTTCATCATTCATTTGCCTAGTTCATGCATGGAAATACTTGCAGCCTATTTTGAGCACACAATGAAATCTAATACAAAGCCTAATATATAAGAAATGACAACTACAATCTATCTTTGAAAACTGAAAGATGATGACCTAATTAACAGAAAAACCCTAAATTTCATAAGAAACTAGAATTCTGTCTTTTTGGGCTGAATGAGAGTTCTCCCTTAAACCATGGTCCTTGAAAGGAGGAACGAGGCAAGAACCACCTATTATCATCCTTTTTATTATTTCTTTATCTCTATAAAGCTACTGTTAAAGCTATGCACAAATGGAAGCAAACTAATCAAATTCACCAATACTTGTAATGTAACAATGCCACAATCAATTCAACGAGTAATCTATGAAGTAACATAAGCATAGAAGTATAGTAAGAGGAACCTCTACTGCTAGGGTTGGGCCCTAACCCAAGAGCTTCAGCCCTTTGAGTCAACTTGGATCAAGGGAATGCTCATCTTCATTAATGTATCAAAAAAATACATAACAATGTTTTGTCACAATCCTTCAACTCAAAAGTGATTAGTTATATTGCATAAAAAATCCGAATTCTAATGAGGATCTAGGCCTCCTTATTTATACAACTAAATTTGCCAACAAATTCCTTAAATATAGGAACACTTGGCTCCCAATCTCAAGATAAACTGGTTCTTAACTATCACTGGCTCAGCTGCCAATGATCATCATGACTCGACAGCTTGCAACCTCGAGATAGTGTGATTTGATTGAGGGATATTTGAATGAGTGAGGATTAAATGAGGAATATCCAAATCCTATAATATCTCATTCTTGTCCCATTCGAGTTCATGCACTTAATTAGCCATGATTTGCCACAATTTTCTCCCAAAAACCTGCAACCAATGCACATTAGATCACTAGACATAACATCTTACTTTTACTCATATCATGAAGCAAAATATAACTAAAACATGTAAGGAATTATGAGAGGATTTGATTTTAATAATCTTGGAGTTGTATTAAGGTCCATATATTCACCCAATGATGAGCCTCATCAGCTTCCCAACCTAGTGAGGGAGAACCATCAAGGAGAGAATTGGTACATTTTGTTAAAGACAAAAGCAAACAGATCATAGATGTTGAAGATGTGAAGGTGACATTTGAGTGTATAGGAGACCTAGAACTAGGTCTTCTGTCAAGATTGAAATGGAAATGAAGGATAATACTTACCTAAAATAGAGGTTTTTTTATGAGCAGAAAGAGTTTGGAAGACTACTAGAACAACTTGAAGGAGTTCAACAACAAGTAGATTGGTTTGTGGAGAAAGATAAAAGGGATAAGCTCAGCTTCTTTAATCAATTAAAAAAAAATTGAACGTGTCCTTGACAAGGCCAAACATAAGTTAAAGTGGACCTTGTCTCTATATAGGAAAGGGAGAAATTTGTATACACAGAATTTGGTCTTAAAAAGGAGACCTGGCTTAGTAAAACAACAGCTAACCAAGAACAGACAATCTAGAAGAAAGAGGAAGAAGGGAAAATTACATATACTTGTAGAAGCATGAAAAAGGTAAATATTCATTGCATGAATGCCACTAAGCTCTAAATTTCTTCTTTTTTCTCATAAAGCCATCACAGGTTAGTTTTTGGTGAAGTTTGAAAAAACGCAGCAAGGACATGTTGCACATTTTACATAGTCCTTTATGTTGATGAGATGGTGAAATTTTGAGGTTTTAATTGTCACGTGGTGAGTTATAAGGATGTCACAACACTTATATATTTCCTTTTACACTTTATATCAAAATAAATCATCATATTCTCATAGTTTTGAAGTTGTTGTGAAGTGTGCTACATTTCCAACCAAGGGGATCAAGTGATCAAGAGGTATTCAACCATTTTAAAGGATGTTTCAGGAGTTAATTACCATCATAGGGATATTTTGAGACTAACAAATTGCTTTTTTATTTTAGTGGAAGGCTGCAAATACGCATAAATTAAAGTGATGCAAAAGTTACTGCGAAACTAGGAGATTTGCAGCGGATGCTGCATGTTTGACACAATTTTCAATTCAACTTGTAAATTTGAGTTTTTTTTGTTCCAAAATTTGTTTACTCATGTTGTAGGTTTCATTACTCCTTAGGATGGTATGGTTAGTGATTTTTTATGAATATTTCTAATTTTAATGATGTATTAAGCTGAAAAATGGATTAGGTAATTAGTTCTTATTTTTCTACGAAGTAGCTGAAGAGTTCGATGTATCTAGATGATGAATACTTTTCCTTTCGAGGATTTCAACCTTGGTAGGTGGGAGTGGAATATTTTGATGTATAGAATATGTTAAAAACTAAGGAAAACATTTTTTTGGCTAGTGCAAAGAAGAAGGTTGTTATTTTACATTTTGTAAAAAATTTCTCAACTGAATAGAAGAAAGGCAAAAGGAGTTTTGAGAAGGATCCTTGTGTCAAACCTTTGATGGTATGTTTTTCTCTGTGCTATTAGATCTAGCTTACGGTTCCATTTTTCAAACATATGTCTTCATGTTTTAGCTTAAGAGTAAACATTTTAGAACTCACTCTTGTGTTCTCTTTTATATAAGCTAAACATTTTATGTGTCTTTTTCCTCTTAATGAAAATTTGAATTCATCTATGACTTGATTCTTTAACTGTCATCCTTATTTTTCTACACTCACCCCTCCTATAATGAAATCATTTTATATTATCAAAAAAACTACCTATTCTTCCCCTATCTAAATCACCTTCACTATCCCTATTCAATTGAAATAATTAGTTGTGATTGGTTCTATGTTGAGTGAGTCTTTATTTTCTTACTTTCCTTCAAAACAATAAATAAAATCTTCTCTATTGATCCTCCTAACCACCTTAAGATTAAATAATTATTCAATCATTAGGTTGAATGAGGAAAATCCTAGTGAGAGAGCCCTCTCCAAGGCTAGTAGGGCTAGATCCTAGCCTAAAAGTGGTATGATGTTACCTTTGTAATCCTTTATTATCCTAAAAGAAATTATAGAGAGATAACATTTTGGCGCCATTTCTGGGGATCAAATTCTAAATTTTCCCAGCTAAAACCTTTGTTTTAGAAGCTTAATCCTATTTCTTGTGGGTGATAGTTAGTTAGGAATCAATCATGCTGAATTTTCACCTGGAACTTGTGTTAGACCTAGTTGTAATCATATTTATTGGAAATATGGCTTTTAGAAAGATCCATACAAGATCACATCCATATCCTAATCTCGATAAAGTTGTAAGTGACCTTGAGAAATTGCTTAGAAAGAAGAGGTTTGAAGAAGGTGAAGCAAGTAACAACCCTTTAGAAAGATCTTACACCCTTCTTGAGAGTTTTGTATTAGTTGAAGACATTAATTATGAGCTGCCATTTGAGCGAAGTCTTTTCAAATCCAAATCTGAATCTTTTGTGTTTGAGATTGTCACTGATGAGTTTGAATTAAAACCATATATCACATCTTAAAAACTAGGCATTTCAAAGTTTGATAAAGACATTTTGCAACAATTTTATAAGCTTGAAAACTTGGTCAATCAACTACATGAGGCTGCTAAGAAGGCACCTATTTTTCAGTAGGTTTTCCCGACATTTTATGCTCCTCCATATACCTTTCTTTTAAATCATCCATATCATTTTTCTCTGATTGTATCTGATGTCTTCACTCCTCCAATCCCAACAACTCAGCAGATCATGGTTCCACCATCTCTTTCATCTTCATCATCAAGTACAACAACTAATAAAACTACATTTCATAATACATTCATGGCTTCCTACTATGCCCCATTGGATCTACAATGTTGGGTTGTGTTATATTCTTTCCATGGCTAGCCCATGTAGTTAATTGTGGGGTTAGAGGGGGGCAGAGCCCCCCCTTTGTTGCACCGATTTCATAGCGGGGGGGTCACAGGGGGTTTGAGGGGTGCAGGTAACCCCACTTTATGGTTTTGTGGATGATTTTCACACATGTTTTTGGACGCAATGGTTTTCGGTCCATGGTATTGGATGCTTCGGCATGTATAAATATGTATTATAACATTGAAAGAAACATAATGAAAAATCAAGTTGGTAGTCCTGGTTTTGGGATCCAGGGGAAAATCTTTGTGTATATGGGTTTTATGTGTTATGCTCTCGCATTTTTATTTTATATGTTTTAGAATTTGTATGCAAGTAATTTTTGTACAAGGTTGAAACCTATATTTGGTATCAGAGTTGTTTTGCCTTCAAGGGGACACCTTTGTTGCTAAGGGGTTTCACTCAGGCCTATGGTAGACCTTGTTCAATGGGAGATCTGCAAGATCGATTCTGGTGGTGAAAGAAGATGGCGAGCAGTGGAAAGATAGAGATCGAGAAATTTAATTGTTAGAGTTTTGAGTTGTGGAAAATCAAGATGGAGGATCTATTGGTGGATAAAGATTAGCGGATCGCGGTAGATCCATGTACTAAACCAACGGGAGTGTTCAATGAAGAATGGAAGAAGTTGGATCGGAAGGCAAAGAGCACAATACAATTGTGTGTCTTAGATTTAGTATTGTTGATGTACCAGGGGAAGCTACGGCAATGGCTTTGTGGGACAAGTTAGGGACTTTGTACCAATCTAAGTCTCTAGTGAATAAACTGTTCCTATGGAAAAAGCTGTATAACCTGAGGATGAAAGATGGAGACTCGGTGATAGAGAATATGAACACATTTAATACTGTGGTAAGTCAGTTAGCATCTGTTGATATTAAGATTTCAGATGAAGATAAGTGCATCAGTTTGTTGTGTTTGCTACAAGATTCGTGGGATAGTCTGGTTATTGCAATAGGTAGCAATGCGACTGCCTTGCAGTTTGATGAAATAGTCTCATCCTTGTTGATGGAGGAGATGAGACGGAAAAATATGGAGAGCTAGAATGGAAATGCCTTGTCTGTACGAGGACAATCCCAAGAAAGAAACAAAAATAAGTCATTGTGTCGGAGATCTAAATCTAGAGGGAGATCGAAAACTCCAGGAAAACCTGTAAAGGTGGTTTGCTGGAAATGTGGAAAGGAAGGGCACTACAAAAGGGATTGTAAATCTAAAGCACTTGATAAATGAGAGGGATCTGATGATGCTCCTTCTGCAGAGGTGAAAACCACCTCAGATGAAGGTGGGGATGTATACTTGGCTTCTTCAAGTACACATGTAGATCATGAGGCGTCGTTGATTAACTCAGGTGCACCCTTTCACTTCACTCCCCATAGACAGTGGTTCTGTGAGTATGAGAAATACGATGGTGGTGATGTCTTCTTAGGATATGATAAGAAATTTAGAATCGTTGGTTGTGGAAAAGCAAAGTTTAAGTTGCAAGGTGGAAGGGTTAGAACACTTAAGGGTGTTCTGCATATTCCTACATTGGCTAGAAATCTGATTTCTGTAAGCAAGTTGGATAATGCAGGTGGAAAAACAGTGTTCGAGAAGGATACCTGCAAGATGGTTTGGGGAGAACTAGTATTGATGCGGGGAGTTCGGATTGGAACTCTGTACAAGATGCAAGGTAGCACGGTTGTTGATGGGTGCAACAGTTCTGTGGTTCCTGAAAGTGGAGCAAACAATCTAGTGGTCTCTGGAGAGGACCATGTTTTGGCATCAAAGGCTTGGACATATTGGAGATAAGGGACTTTGAATACTTCATGGTAAAGGTATGCTAGAAGGTATGGGTAATAGCTCTATCGATTTTGATTTTTGTGAAAATTGTGTATATGGGAAGTAGAATTGGGTGAGTTTCCCCTCTAGTGGTAGGAGGGTGAAACATCTATTAGAGCGTGTGCATAGTGATGTGTTTGGACCTGTGAAGGTTCCATCACTGGGTAAGTCTATGTACTATGTATCATTTATAGATGACTTCTCAAGGAATACATGGATATATTTCCTTAAGAAGAAATATGAAGTCTTTGACAGGTTTAAAGAATTCAAGGCTCTGGTGGAAAACCAAACAGAGAAGAAGATAAAGGTGTTGAGGACAGACAATGGTGGAGAGTTTTGCAGTAAGGAATTTCAATAATTTTGTAAGAAGTGTGGTATAGCATGGCAGAAGACTACTCCATATACACCTCAACAAAATGGAGTTGCAGAAAGAATGAACAAGACATTGATGTTAAGGGCAAGAAGCATGCTCAGTCATGCCAGGTTAGGACAAGAATTCTAGGTAGAGGCGGTGGAGACATCATGTTACCTAGTCAATAGATCACCTTCATCAGCGTTGGAGGATAAAACTCCACAAGAGATATGGACTGGTAAGAAACCCTCTCTTTCACATCTGAGGGTATTTGGATGTGATGCATATGTACATGTTCCAAAGGAGAAACGAACCAAGTTGGATAGTAAATCTGAAAAGTTCATCTTTATTGGGTATAAGGATGGTTTAAAGGGTTATAAGCTTTGGAACCCAGTAACAAAGAAGGTTATGTACAACTAAAATGTGGTGTTCAGAGAGGTGAAAGATGCCATTAAACATCAATCCAACCAAAGGAACCTGAGAAGATAGAGTTTGAGCTAAAGGAGGAAGAATCAAACTCTACAGAAGAGGAGGAATCAAAAGATGAAAAGCCACAAACTCCGGGTGTGAGAAGATTAGTTTGAGAAATAAGGTAGCCATAAAGGTATAGTCCATCTGCTTTCTATTCAAATTTTGCTTTATCTATTGCTGATGATGATCCCAAAACTATGAAGGAAGCAGTAGATTCAGAGGAGGGAAAACTCTAGAAAGAGGCCATGGTTGATGAAATGGCATCTTTGCACAAAAATCAGGCTTGGGATCTGGTGGAATTGTTGGCTGGAAGGAAACCCATTGGCAGCAAATGGGTGTTCAAGAAGAAGATAGATGCAAAAGGAAAGGTGGAGAAATATAAAGCTCATATGGTAGCAAAATGTTATTCCCAGGTGCCAAGAATTGATTTTGGTGATATTTTTTCTCCTGTTGCCAAGGTAACTTCTATTAGATTACTTTTATATGTTGCTGCTGCTTTTGATTTTGAGGTAGAACAGATGGATGTGAAGACAAAATTCTTCATGGGGATCTGGAAGAGGAAATATACATGAAGCAACCTAAAGGCTTTGCAGTGAAGGGTATGAAAGAATTGGTATGCACGTTAAAGAAGTCTTTGTATGGGTTAAAACAATCAGCAAGGATGTGGTATCAAAAATTTGATACATTTATATGGGGACTTGGCTTCACCAGAAGCAAAGGAGATCACTGTGTATATTTTAAATTAATTGGTGACCGTGTTATTTATTTGGTCTTGTATGTGGATGATATGTTGCTGGTTGGAAATGACAAAGAAATTATCCAGTATTTTAAGATCCAATTGTCCTCCAAATTCAATATGAAAGATCTTGGTGCTGCAAACTATATTTTGGGCATGGAGATTAAAAGACATCGGGCAAAGAGGAAGCTCTGGTTAAACCAGAGGAAGTACATAGAGACAATATTGTAGAGATCTAATATGCAAGGTAGTAAATTGGTGAAGGTTCCTATTCCTGTAGGTGTAAAGTTATGTGCTGAACAGTGTCCCAAGACACAAGAAGAGGAAGAGGACATGTCCCATGTTCCATATTCAAGTGCAATTAGTAGCCTGATGTATGCAATGGTCTGTACTAGACCAGAAATTGTACATGAAGTGGGAGTATTGAGCAAGTTGATGTCAAAATCGGGAAAGGATCATTGGACAGTAGCAAAGCGAGTTTCTAGGTATTTCCATGGCACTAGTGATTATGGTTTGTGCTACCAAGGAAGACTAGGATTGGACAGAGTGTTGGATATTCATGGCTTTGTTGATGTAGACTAGGCTAGAGATCTGGATCAGAGAAGATCTACAAGTGGGTATGTGTTTAACCTATTTGGAGGTGCAGTCAATTGGATGAGTAAGAAACAATTTGTAGTGGCACTATCAAGTACATAGGTAGAATAGATGGTAGCCACTCATGCAAGCAAGGAAATAGTTTGGTTGCAAATATTGTGTTCAAGTATGGGGTTAGTATAGGGAGCTATAAGGATAGACTGTGACATCCAAAGTGCAATTTTCTTGGCAAAGATCCCTACATATCATTCAAAGACAAAGCACATTGATGTTCAGTATCAATTTTTGAGGGATATTATAGAAGACAAAAAGGTGTTGTTGGTAAAGGTGGACGCTTTGAAGAATACTACAGATGCATTGACAAAATCTGCGAGCTCTGAGAAGTTCTCCTAGTGTAGAGAAACAATGGGCATTGCAGGGATGGATAAATGACTAAGCTCTCCTGTGGCCCACTGTGGAAACAAAACAACAATGGGGAGAATGTTGGGTTGTGTTATATTCTTTCCATGATTAGCCCACGTAGTTAACTAGGGGCTTAGAGGGTGGGCAGAGCCCCCCCTTTGTTGCGCCGATTGCATAGCGGAGGGGGTCACACGGTGTTTGAGGGTTGTAGGTAACCCCACTCTATGGGGTCCGGGGCAGTGCCCCAGAAAATTTTGGTTTTGGAACCTATGTTAGGTTGGGAGGACCCACTTGTGGTTTTGTGCATGATTTTCGCGCATGTTTTTGGACGCGATGGTTTTCGGTCCATGGTTTTGGACGCGATGGTTTTCGGTCCATGGTATTGGATGCTTCGGCATGTATAAATATGTATTATAACATTGAAAGGAACATAATGAAAAATCAATCTGGTAGTCCCGATTTTGGGATCTATGGGAAAATCTCTATGTATATGTGTTTTATGTGTTATGCTCTCACATTTTTATTTTATGTGTTTTAGAATTCGTATGCAGGGAATTTCTATACAGGGTTAAAACCTACATACAAGGCCAACTACATGATATGACACAAAACTATGCCCAACGACTACCTCTGTTTGATAGTACAAGGGATGTGACATCTCAACAACATCTAGATAAAATGAGTGATTTTATAGATCTTGAAGAAGTTGACCAAAATGTTGTTAAACTGTGACTGTTAGCTCAAAGTTCCTTTGGAGAGGTCAAGAAGTGGTTTAGAGGTTTGCCAACTAAAATTATTAATAGTTTCTAACAACTTGAAAGACGTTTTCTGACTATGTGGGACGTAAAAAAGAATCCTCTTCAAATATTAGTTGAGTATGAAAACTTGAAGAGAGCTCTGGGAGGAACAGTCCAAGATTTCTCAACTAGATTCAATAAATTTTACAATTCCATCACTCTAGATATAAATCCTCCCCAATATTGGAACTACTTCACTATCCTAATGAATTCGATGCTAAGATGGCTTACAAACTAAGGGAGAGAAACCCAACTACTTTAGAAGATATGAAGAAAATTGTTTTCAATGTAGAAGCTAACTTGTTGGCCAAGAAATCCAAGATGAAGCTTGAAAAGAAGGTAATTATCAAGGAGGAAAATTTTACATCATTAGATGCTAAGTTGAACACTTTGGATAAGATCATGGAGAAGATGATGGAGAGAATGACTCTTGGAGATAGAGCTATTGCAAGAGAACCATAAGGTGGTATCCAAATAAAAAATCTGAATTTCAGAGGGAAGCAAATTCAAATCAAGCAAAGAGAGTAGAGAAATCCAATAGATCAGCAATATATCATACCAACTTTTCAAGAGAACTACGCAGAAGAGGAGGAAATGAACAACAAAAGATCAAGATCAGGGTCAAGATCACATTCGTTATTTTGGTGAAACATAGGACACCGTATTTTTAACAGAAGAGGCGAAAGCTTTTTTTCTCACTTTCATGGAAAGATGCTATGTCTACAGAATTAGAATAGTATAAGAAGGGGCATGAAAATGTAGTTTTAGAGGTACAAAAATAATATAATTTGAGAAATAGAAAGGTGAAGGTTAATCCTCCAAAGAAATCCCATGTTGATGCACCCTCTACAAGTCAGAAGAAAGATGATCCTCCAAAGGAGATTCCTGAAAAGAAAGATGCAACCACCAAAGAAGCAGAAAAGGGTCAGTCATCCTTTAGTTTGGAAAATGAGATATCAAAAATCAAAATTTCTATCCCATTTACTGAACTGATCAAGAATGGAGTATACAGAAATCATATTATCAAAGCATTAAAAGTTGGAGATGTTTCAAATATTGTGAACTTGAATGATGACCATCCAGAGATTTTGTTTGCTCCATAAGTTGAAGAAGGTTCTCAGGATGGAAATGTGCCACCGTTCTACATGAGTATGGATATACATAATTTGATCATTCACAATGCCATGTTAGATTCAAGCGCTTCATACAATTTAAGTTGAGGGTTGTCATGGAAAAGTGTGGTTTAGATATTACAAGGCATAACCAAGATCTTTTCTCTTTTGATTCCAGTAAAGTAAAATAATTGGGTTTGATTAAGGATTTGTGTGTCACTTTTACTCAAATTCAAGCTAAGAGTATAGTTATGGATATAGTTGTAGTTGAACTTCCTCCAAAATATGGTATGTTGTTATAGAGATCTTGGGGTGAAAAATTTAAGGGTTCTCTATAGATGGACATGTCATATGCTACTACCCATTGTTTGGACAACCAAGGAAGTTGTAGAGAAAAACTCTCATGAATTACATGGTAAGAGGTTAAGATAAAACAAATAATTATTTTGCTTATTCTGGGCATTCATAAATAGATTCCTTTATATTATACAATGATTCATGTTTGGAGGAAGACAACCAAAGTACAACTACTATAACAGAAGTGGAAGAGGAACCTAATAAGGTTGGCATGTCAGCAAAGAAAATAAATGAATTACAGAAGTCAGAAGAGGAATAGTTATGGAACATGTACTTTCATGGAGAAACAAACAGGAAAAGTGTTGGAGCCAGTGTGTGGGTGATTAATCCACAAAAGGATAGATCAAACAAGTGTTATTGCCATCTTTCTTTCAAATTCACAAACCATTTTGCTAAATATGAGACATTGATTTTGGGACTGAAGGTGTTCAAAAGGTTGGGATCCAAGAGGATTTTAGTCTATGCAGACCCAGAACTGATGATTAAGAAAATCAAAGGTAAGTATCAAACCAAACACCCTAGAATGAGGGCTTATAGAAATGTTGTCCTTGATTTTATGTAATGTTTTTCAGAGTACAAATTGTTTGTAATTCCTAGAAGAGAGAATGTAATAGCTAATGTGTTAGCTACCTCTGCATGTGATTTTGAAATACCTATTCATCCCAATAGAAATTTTGAGATAGAGGTTAAACACAGGCCAGTTGTACCATAAAATATAAGGTATTGGAAAGTTTTTGATAATGATAAACAACTGGACAATTTTCTACAAATGAAAGGAGAATTTTCAAATCTGCACATTGATGAAGAAAATGGTTTTGACAAAGATAAATGGGAAGCCTACATAAATCAAATCAGAGAAAATGTTGACAAGCATAAAATAGACCTTGAATTTTTACAGTTGAAAGATAATGTGATCCCGAGAGGCTTAGTCCCACTGTAGGAGTTGTTTGATCACAATGATGTAGCTCATAAGCCTAAAAAACTACCTACTAAGACCGAGGTTGAAGATTGTAACATAAAAATTGAGGACAATAATCCAGACTTATGCATGAATGAAAAAAAATACATATATACACATAGACACAAAGATGCAACAAAAATAAAAATTCATTTCATTAATATAAAAGAACTGAAATTTTCTTACATACATAAATGGAAATAAACTAGCTCAGGTGATGGTAGCTTATCTATGAGAATAGATGTGGTGGCTACACGCCTCTGAATGGTGTTACAATGAGGCGAGAATTCCTATTTACTATTGAGAAACAATGGAAAAACCTAAAAATTCAAAAACCCAACTCTAGGAGATGCAACGCCAAAACTATGGGCCCCATTTGGGTAAATTTGTACATCAACTTCTCTGGGTTGTAACTTTTGTATATGATATTTGTTTGGCTATCATAATAAGTCATTTATGATCTCTATGTTTTCCCTAAAAGCATATTTTAGTCCATAAAAACGGCTTCGAATGTTTAGGACCCAAAAAACTACCAAAAATAGTAAGTTGTGCTGCAATTAAGGAAACTAAAAAGAAACAATAGTGGGGGTCCAAGTGGAATAAGTGAGTAGCCATCAATATCCACCTAGATTAGTCCTCCCCCCAGAAGAAATGGTACCATTTCAATGAGTGCCTCATTGAAATGGGTAAGCTTTTGCTGAACTTGGTCCCTAGTGATCCACTTGCCTTGGTGCAGGAGTTCTCCAACTTTGACAACCTAATACAGTTGGATCTTCTGCTAGCTAGTTTTCTTGATCTGTGTGTCCATGATCTTATAAGTTGTTCCTTGTTCCATGAAGTATGGGTTTAACTCTGTTGGTGTGCATTGTTCTGCAATGTATGATGTGTCTAGTAATGGTGGAAAGTATGGTCGAAGGCGATCCACATTGAACACTGGGTACAAAGTAAGGAATGGTGTTATGCTGAGCTTGAAAATTCAAAGTGGTTGAAGCTTACAGTGGGGCCCAATGAGGTGATCCTTCTGTAAATGTAACCAAACCTTTTCACCCACCAGTAACTTGCATGGCACCCGATGTTGATCATGACCTTCATTGTACTTTGGGTTGGCTCTATCCAAGATGTAATGGACCTGCTGGCAGATGTGATGAATGCGCTCAATGAAACTGTTAGCCCTATGTACTTCAGACTAGACATGAGACAAATCTACCTCAGTAGATGTAAATGGTATGGCCACATCAATGGGACATAGTGGCTCAAATCCCAACCCCACCTGAAAGGGGTTATGGTCAATTGAGTTATGGAATGCTATGTTGTAGTTGTGTTGGACACAACGGAGGATATCATCTTATGTGCATGGATGCTTCAAGTTGTATATATGCATAATGTGTATGATCATTGTGTGAACTACCTCTGTTTGGCCATCACTTTGGGAGGAGAAGGTTGTGGACTTAGTGAGCTTGGTATCTAGCATCTACCGGAGACTTAACCAAAATGTACTTAGAGCCTCTTGTCTCGATTTGAGATAATGGAACGTGGGATCCCAAAGTGTACCCACACTCATTCAAAGAAGAGATTAGAAGTGGATTTTTCTATGATACATGGTGAGCATCAGTATTACAGCAAGAATGTTGTAGCTCCTGGACTGCCAAATTTAATTTTATCAACCTGGTAGTTCGTAACAAACTTGGAAGCGTCGGTGCTGTATGCACAAGTACCAGTTCTTACTGGAGGTTGTCATTCGGTTAGCCGGTGCAAGATCACTAGGAGCTCAAGCCAACTTCTATAGATCTCAGAAGAAGCTCTATGTGTGATGAAAGAAAGAAATATTACTCTACAGAAGCTATTCTAATTGCAGAAAGGAAAAAGACTGGAATGTAAAGCAAGACCTAGTAAACCCTAATTAACAAGCTAATTCTACTTTTGCCAAAAACACTATGAAAAACATGAAAGCAATGCCATTACCTACTCAAGAAAGAAAAAAATATCTAACCATGCTATTTCTGGAAGCAAATAAGAGAAAAACATATTTTTGGATTTTTATGTGAATTTGACATGCATCTAATTTATTGTGTGTGAGTGTGGCAGTGAACAAGTGGTGTTAAAGGGTGGTTTTGGAGCTTGGGAGGATGGAAGATGGTATGTATGGGTCCTAGGAGGTCTTAGGTGGCCTTTTGGATGCTTTTCCCACACTTGGCCTTCAAAAGAAAGCCTACAGGAAAAATTACAAGAGGACACAAGGAAACTACAAGAGGAAAACTGGGAAACTACGAGAGGCCTACAAGAGGAGGCAGAGTGCAATTTTTGCTATTTTGAGGGTGTGAGAGTGGGTGTAAATGGTGGATGAAGGTTGTAAGGAGGTATTAGGGCACCTATGGTTTACCATGAAACACTAGGGGGGAGAAAGATGATTGGATTTGCTCAAGGAGAGACGAAGAAGTTCTATGAAAAATGCAGGAAACTAAGGTAGAATTGAGGTGAGGTTTGGGAGACCAATAGGGCATGGATCAGATGGAGGGTGTGAATGTTGAAAAGCTAGCCTACTGCTGGAAGAAATATGCTTCAAAGGAACTGACCGTTAACCAAAAAGATCAAGCAAACAATGAAATGAGTGCATTTAGGAAAAACAGAGTTTTGCATTAAATTTTCTAAACTATGATCTATGAAAGGAAATGTTGAGAAATTCTGTAGAAAAGGAAAGCATGAAAGAGGACTATTGCAAATCAGGAAATGAACATGATGAAGGAGATCTGAAGTAATGCAAAACTGGACTATTAACCTACTGAAGATCTGTAAACACTAGAAGTCCTATGAATGAGGAAAATTTGTGTTTTTGGGGTAGCAAGAGTGTCTTTGCCTCAAATCATGGTCCTAGAGGGAGGAAGAGAGGCCAAGGAACTATTGCTAACCTTTTGAATCTTTTCTAATTGTTGCTTAACCTACTACAGAAAGCACAAATGGAAGAAAACTACTAAATCATCAAAAGAAACCTATTCTTAACCATAAAAGAAATATGTCTAACAACAAACTAATCTACCACTAAAGTAAAGCATACAAATACAATTGAAGAGAAGCTTGGCTGCTTGGATTGGGCCCTAACCCAAGAGCTTCAGCCATCTGAGGTAACTCAGTGCTAGCTCAAAAAGGGTTCCATGTTTATTATAAAAAAATAGCAAATTTACATGAAACCATTACACAAAAATAAGCTCGAAATTTGAGCAGAGTTTACATAAGCAAAAATCCCCCCCCCCTTAGTGAGGCCCTAGGCCTCTCTACTTATACATCTGAAGCAATCAATAGCTTCCTTAAAATCAGGGAGGCTTGGCTCCCAAAACTTAAGATAATTATCAGTCATCCTCCACTTGCTCAGCTACCTTGTAGTGCATGATTCGCCTGCTTGTACTCTGAGCTGAATGAAGGGGAATTCGAAGTGAGGAGTAATAAATGAGGGTGATTCCATCCTATAAGTCCTCTCCTCTATCTACTTTGAGTTATTACTGCCATTTTGCCACTAGATCCTTGCTTTGACCTCAAAATCCATCAATAATCTGCATTAAATACATGTTAGACCACATGGCATCATAACTAAATCAACTCACTCTATAAGCATAAATATAATAAGAAAATCATACAATAAGCTAAGAGAATGGTTGATTTGACTAGGTTAGGAGGTTAAATGAGCCCATATAATTACCCATTTATGAGGCTCATCAATACACTTCTTGTAGGCCTCCACAATGGCCATATTAAAGCATCTGTCGACAACCACAAAAATGAATTCCTTGCCATGCTTAGTAGAAGGAAGGCTCCACATGTAATCCATGGAGATGGATTCCCAAGGTCAACTAGGATTAGGTAGAGAAGTGTATAGGTCTTGCTTCTTGATGGTTGGTTTGGCAATGGCATAGCCAGTGCAGGATCTGATGTAATTCCCAACATATTTTCTAAGGTTCGACTAATAAAAATACTTCTACAACACTGCCATTGTTTTCTCTACTTGAAATGTCTAGCAACCTGACTGTAGGGCACCTCCCAAATCATCTTGGCATGATCGCTTGAAATAAAACAAAGGTTTCCTAGGTGGAATAATAGTGCATCTTGTAGGTGAAAATTTGGAACTTTCTTTCCTTCGAGGAGCGTCTGGTAGGTGCTTCCAAATTCTGGATCGCTCTTGTAAAGATGCAACCACTCCACAGTCTCGTACCCACACTAGTTGAGAATAGTGGTCATCACCATGACCAACAACTGGCTGGGGAAGTCTACCACATTGTTTGTGATGCCCTTCTTGTACTTAATTTTCAAATGGAACCATTATAGGTATGTGGACCATTTCTGATGGTGATTATTCTGCAACTTCCCATGTGTTTGTATGAAGTGCAAGGGTCAATGGTATGTGTGGATCACCATTTCCTTTGCCAGAATGTATTGCTTCCATCGTCGGCAGGCTTGCACAATGGAATGCATCTCTTTTTCATAGCCGAGATAGTTTCTAACTGTGTCTAAAAGTGTATCACTGTGATATGCGACATGATGACCTTGCCGAGTAAGAACTGTACCAATAGCATAGTTGGAGGCATCTGTCCCAATCTCAAATCGTTGTTGCAGGTCTGGTAATGTGAGCATTGGTGCAGAGAAGAAGCGATGCTTCAATTTGACAAACACCTTCTGTTGAGATTTAGAAAAAAATAAATTTGCTTTAGCTCCTCCCTTGGTGACTTGATTCAAAGGGCAAGTGATATGAGAGAATCCAAACACGAACCTGTGATAGAAGTGGGGAAGACTAAGAAAGTTGAAAAGCTCTATTAGAGTGGTTGCGGTTGGCCAATACTGAATGACTTGTATCTTGTCTGGGTCCACATGCACACCTTGCTCTTAATTAATATACCCTAGATATTGAACCTGGGTCATACCAAAAGTGCATTTATCCAAATTGGCACACAACTTGTGTTTTCACAAGGTTTGGAGGACCTGTCAAATATGGTGGAGGTGCTTTTCCTGTTGGGATGGGGTCCTGTTGGCCGGATAAATCGTTCTTGCGGACAAGACCAATCTCCCTAGTATCAATAGTTATCTAGCAACAAGCAGGACAATAAAATCTATCTTTATCTAAATATATTGCGATTCATTAATAAAAACCAAGAGGTGTTTTAGACCCTACCTTAAGTCCAACGCTAGTTTGTGGCAGCCATGCTTCGACCGTCCGAATGAGTTTCCTTTTGAGAACCTACAATCACAAACAAGAACACATCAAATAACACCTGCATAGCCAATATAATAAATCATATTCATCATGGTGATCAAGGAATCCATGAAATAAACCATAAAACACAGCTTATTGAGAAAAGTAAACTTGATTTTATTAACTTTGAAAAAAGAAGAACTTTACAAACTTTGGTGCCTTGATGTTGTACAAGCTCCTCCCAGGGTCTGAAATAGGAATCTCCTCTACTTTGACAAGTCTCACACTCTTCCAAATGACATCAACAAGGTATGTAATCTTTCCTCACTTAAGCTCAATTAAGAAGACTAAGTTCCAGCAGTATTTCACCTCAAAAATCTTTAGCTTTCAACCTCCTCAGTAACCAACCCAATGCTTCATTTTATAGTGAAAAGGAAGTAGGTTACAGGTCCACCTATGAAGGGATAGAGTCCTCCTTCAAAGGGATAAGCTCCTCACATCAAGGGGTTAGCTCCTTAAGGTATGGGATGCATGAACCTTAAAGGAGCGAACTTGCCACCTCAAGATTCCTTCTAGAAGCTTCCAGAAATGACTCAAAGTGAGTTTTTAAGAATGTACTTGTGCCTTTTTTACTTTTAAAGGGGTCCGCACCCATCACATAGAGACAGAGCAGTCAGGTACACAGGGGACATGACCAGTAGGTGCGGGACTGTAGGTAATGCTAAGAGAAAGTGTAGAACCAGAGTTTTAGAGAATTTTAAGGGCTTTCTCTTATTTTCAAGGCTTGACATGAAGAAGTGAGGTTTAAGACTTGCAAAGGAGGAAAGTATGAGTGGTGATAGACTCACACAGATTGCAGAATGTCATGGTGACAATATTTTGTGTAACAGATTGCCCCCTAAAGTGCGATGTCTGTAATAGATGAGGATAGCATTTGTCATCTAAGAAGAGTGAAGTACTTTATCATTTCAAAGATCATCTTGTGGACACCCTGGTTGGAACCTGTAAAAATATTAAATACAAAATATATATATGTGAACATATCATTGCTAAGGTAGACATTCCCGTACTCAGATCAAAACTGACTAGAAAACTAGCTAAATTGCTCTGATACAGGAATGGTTTTGTAATACATCATAAGTATAGACATATGTAGACACAGTATGGGCACAACCATCTGTTTATGAATAGACCACTATATAATGAATAACAAAATTCCTCGCAGCCTGGATGGTGGAAACTAGATCCAGGGTCTTGATTTCTACTTCTCGAACTAGTACGATTCTATCCATGTGAATGAATGTGTCGAAGTCGAACATGGTAGAAACCACTTGATTACCAGTCAATGATGTGAACTATTAACAAGTGTGAGAGAAACCACCAGTAATGTGAATGGCTCTCAAAGTATTCAGTACAATCCAGGAAATGTGAATAGATGAGCTGATGTCGAACATGTCATAGAATCCTTTGATCGAAGGTCAATGATGCAACCTAACGTCGAAGGCGAGAAACCTGCCATTGAGGCATGCAGATCCCAAGGTACTGACGATTTCTAGATCATCTTTCTAGATAATGAGCTGAAGTCGATAGAAAGCGATCCGTCGTAGGCAAGCCCACAACACGAAATCATAGATCAAGTTTGAAGAAATATGTTTGGCAAGGACTGACTCAGGGATGGTCAAGATGGATGACATATATTTTGTAGATGAATGGTTTATTTGAACTAACCTCTCGAACACATAACAACACTGCATATGGTTTGGTGACAATTGACCCAAAGCTAATACCCAGAAACTGGCTGAAGACTTTCAATATGGTTTGATTAACTATTAGGCAAAGGATTTCCCAACCCAGGTGAACAAAAAATGTCGTGTTCAAGAGTGGTTAAATTCTTTTCTAAAACACAAAGTATAACAACCAGGTTCATTTTTCTCTCTTTTCCCCCACCATTTCTGGCAAGTACCTCTTTATTTTTGACAAGCTTGAGGAGGATAATATTTGCTTGGTTATAAGCGCATCCTTTGGATGAGTCCAACATAGTTTAAAATTCAAACCCTAAGAAGGAGTGTTCGTTCCTGTTTAAAATTGAACAGGTCCTTTACTGTTAAATTTTAATGAGTCCAGTATAGGAGAAACTCGACATATTTCAATTTTAGGGAGTCAAAAGAAAAACTTAAGAAAACTCCATGGATGTCCTTTTTTGTAAATTTGTGTCTCCCAAGCCCGAAAAAGTATAAAATAATACTTGAGAGAACCCCTTGACCATTACGATCAAGGAGTACTTTTCATAATTAGCGTCTTTGATCCGAAAAAGTAAAAAAGCGATCAAAGACACATCATTTTGTAACCAATATCGAACTTGAAATGACAAAAATCTAGCAATCTTTTCATGTTTACGTGGTCAGAAAAGAGCTGTAAGTGGACCATCCTTTTAATTCCGTTTTAACGAGTTTAAAAAGAAAAACTCGGCAATATTTCATATTTTACGAGTCAGAAAAGAGCTTAAAGAGGACTCCTATGTTTTTTGTTGAAAATGATCAATTTTCCTTGAAAAATCCAATATTCTGCACAAAAATTCAAACATTACTCATACCTGTTTAAAATAAATAAAAATGCATCAAAATTTACCTTTATAAAGTGAAAAATAAACAAATTAAAAATTCGTTTATTCAAAACATCTTATAAAAAGGGATTTTGTAAATTCATTTTTACCATTTGACTTCAGAGTGAGAAGAGAGAGCTTTTGGGTAAGAAACTTCCTGCGAAGATTGCGGAAAATCTTTCTATTGGAAATGAAAACCGTTAGCTCCAGGTAATCCACATGATCCTTGTCTTGCATTTCAACCATTTGCATTTCGTTTTTAGGCTTCCATTTTGATTTTTTAGGGAAAAATTAGTTTAGAAAACCGCTCACGGGGGTTTGCAGGCGCAACATGTGGAACCTATGGACCCCGCCTTTTTTCTACAGAGGAAAGAGCCAAAGTTCTGAATCTGTTTCTTAGGAAGAGTGCGGAACTATGCACTGTCCCTAACTAGCAGGTGCAGACCCAGCGAAATAGGTTTTAAAATTTCAAATTTCTCCATTTCCGCCCAAAAATTTTTGAACTAAATTGTTCTAATACGTCTTTTGTGCAATGTAAGACATACAAAATGCTTATTTGGCAGGAATGCGAGCAAGAGGATGTGGACCTTGCCGCAATAAATCATCAACCCTCATTGGATGCATTGAGAACATGCAGACTATTTAAATTCTGGGCCATAGCTGGCATGAGGGCCCAAGTAGACTTTTTGCAATGGCTGGTAGACAAGTGGAATATACAGGACCAGTGTTTCATTATTGGTGGCCATCGGCTCAAAATCGAGCTAGGGGACATTTATTTCCTGACTAGTTTTCCCAAGAGAACTGAAGGATTATCTCTATTCGGGACTAGGCCAGGTGGCCAGCCTGTCGATAGTCTCTGACTAGAGTTTTGTAATGACCAAACAAAGACAAGGGATCGATATCAAAACTATTTCCCGTGCTGAACTTAAAGTGATTGCATTTACTATCATCAGACTCTGCGGAAGCGTAGCACTGCATGTAGCTACCGGATCCCAAATGTGAATGGCAGTAGACTGTTATCGAGGAACCATCTTCAACTGGTGCGAAGCTGTGTTTGCGAATGTAAAAGGACAACTAACTAGAGCAAAGAACGGACAACTAAAAAACTTTGGATATGGTTTCCTAGTTGTGAGCTTTGGTCTAGAGAGGGTCCCGATGTTGGTTCCAGAACAGATTTTCGTTGGAGTTGGACTTCCCCAAGAGCCTAAGCTAATGCGTTGGGTTGCAGTTATGGCCCGTCATCCTAAGGAGGGTTCAGAGGTTGTTCGATTTCCGCTTGAGTATTTTTGTTGGTTGGAGAACCAAATTTTCATGATTCAGGATTTTCCATATGCTGGGATGGATTATCGTGGTGACCCAAACATGACTCTTCCACCAGGAGAGTAGTGGGATGATTCAGGTAAAATCATTCTCAACATTTTCTAAGTTTTAACTAATTTTTTTTGTTTTTAAATCGTCCAAAACTGATAATAAATTTTTCAAATGCAGATGTGGGTGCACGGTGACTAGCCACTCTCTGACGCTATGAGAGGAGACACCTAGCTACAGCAGTACTGGCCCCACGGGACGAATCTACAGAGACCCTGACCGAATTGGAAAATCATCTAGAGCGTTTGACAGCAGATATTCCAGAGACTAGCATAGATGATATTCCACTTAGGTTACAACGCTATGTGATTGGGGTCCCAGGACCTTTCAGGAGGTTCCTTTGTAGGGTGGCCTGAGCAATGGTTTCTTATCGTGATCATCACCAGTGATAGGATGATCACCTTTGTAGACTCATATGACATTTTTTCTTTTTATACTATCATGTTTGCCGATCATAAGGTGCTTTTCAACCTATGATCGAAGACAATGTATATTTGACACACTTCTATGCTATGCTATATCACTATTACTGGCTATATTGTATAACATGTTATGGAATGTTTTTAAATTTACTGTTCGATTAATGCAAATGTCTATTTAACATTCGAGAAGCCATTGCATCTACTAATGTATTTAAATATCTTGGAATATGCTGATATTCAATATATTCAAATTCACGTTCCAAGAGACAAACTCTCAAAAATAATCTTAATAACACTAGATTTCTAGTGGCATAAACTCTATTAATCTACAATACAATGAGTTCAGAATCTAACCTAACAATCAAACTCCGAATCCCGAATGAGATGGATTCAGATAATAACTCAATCACTGCACTATACTCTGCAATGTTGTTCATCGTTTGACCGAGGCTTATCCCATGCATAGATACCAACTCATCAGAGGGTGAATAGATAACCCAAGTTGTGGAAGAAATGTTCTATGTATTACAACAAGCACCATCAGCGAAACCAATGTATGTTTGAAGAGACGTCGACATCTGCAATATCAAGAGTAAAATCAAGATAAGCAGGAATAATGATAAAAACACTCTCTAAACTAGGCACACTTTTCTAATCTAAAACACACCAGCTAGAAAGAAACTAATCTAACTAAAATCTCCACACCTAGATCTAAGCATAATATCTCTTCAGATAAAGACCATTTCTGGGTTTACCCAAAGAAACATCGTCAAAATCTACAATTCATAGGCCCCTTTTGCCAGCTTTCGCTTAACAACATAAGGACCATGCCACATAGGTACAAATTTTCCAGCCCCTAGCTTATCGTTTGCTTGATCATATAGTAAGACCAGGTCTCCTTCCGAAAAATTATGGGGTGTAACATTTTGATCGTACTGAGCTTTTATTCTTTTGGCATGAGTTTCGATTGCTAATGCAGTGTCACGTTGACTCTCATCTAGCTGAGCTAAGTAAAAAAAATGTTTCTCCTCTTCGGAAGTGGTTGGGAGTAATTCTATGGCTATTTCCAATGATGAAATTTCAGATTCAATGGGTAACACTGCTTCCAAACTGTAAACCAGTTGAAAAGGAGTGAAAGTAGTTGATGTTTTTACGGAGGTTTGATATGCTCAAAGTGTTGAAAATAACATGTTATGCCAATTCGACCTATGAATACCAATGATTCGTCGGATCATAATGACTATAACTTTGTTGATAGCTTCAACCAGAACATTAACCTGTGGGTAATATGGAGTAGAACTATTGTGATGCAGGCCAAGTTGATCTGTTAGTTCAGTTATCATGATGTTTCGAAAATGACTCCCATGATAGGTAATAATTGTTTGAGGAACACCAAATATAGTAATTATATGATTGAAAATGAAAATTGCACCAGTTTTGCCGTTTGCTAAAAATGTAGGCATTGCCTCGGCCCACTTAGTAAAATAATCTACCGCAAGGATGATATACGCATGCCCCCTAGCCGAGTGAGGATTACATGTAATAAAGTCGATACCCCACTTTGCAAAAGGACCGTCAACAATTATAGGGTGGAGAGGAGCAGGTGGAGCACGCATCTTATGATC
The DNA here is from genome assembly GCA_031772625.1 of Pinus tabuliformis. NCBI lineage: Eukaryota > Viridiplantae > Streptophyta > Pinopsida > Pinales > Pinaceae > Pinus > Pinus tabuliformis. Next base: position 1,340,716,454 of record CM062804.1, on the reverse strand, counting down.
AAAAATTTGACAATTGTGGCATTTCCGAACCGCATAGATACAATCTTTAAATAAAGATGGCCAGAAATAACCAGTGCGCAATATCTTTTGGGTTGTGGCATACCCAGACATATGACCGCCACATGCTCCAGAGTGACAGTCATTTAGAACCTTTTCAGCATCTTCATGATTTAAACAATGTCAGAAAACATAATCTGCCCCACAATGATAGAGTGTATCTCCAATAATATTGTATTGTTGGGATTGGAAACGTATTTTCCGTCAGTGAGATCGTGAATTTCAAGCCAAAACGATTGGGTTTGGAGATAAATAATGATATCTCCATACCATGGGTCAAGAGTACTGATAAGAAACAAGGATTCGTCCGTAATGGGCTCTTCCGCCACAGTTTCACTATCAGCACGCGGGAAATCACACATCAGTTCCGCAAATACCAAAGATTTCTTTGCCTTGGATTTTTCAAATTCCAAGTCAAATTCCTGCAGGATAACTATCCATTTGGAATACTTGCCTAATAGCAATTGTTTGGTCAAAATATAGATCATAGGGTTACAGTCATAAATTACTATAGTTTTGCGTAGTAAGATGTAATGACGAAAACTTTGGACAACTTGAATAGCTGCCAAGGCCGATTTCTCCACATGCGAATATTTAAGCTCAGTCGGATTCAGAGTTTGACTAAGATAGTAAATCACATGTTCACTGTTGAATTCATCTTCCTGAACTAAAACCATCCCAATGGTGGAATGAGAAGCGGCGAGGTACAAGAAGTAATCCTGGTTGTAGTTGGGAGGATGCAATAATGGTGCATGGGTCAACGCGTGTTTAAGTGCATCAAAAGATTTGTCAGCTATCTCATCCCAAAAGAATGGAGTATTCTATTTCAACAACCTGGTAAAACCCTTTGTTATCTCGGCGTAGTTAGGAATGAAATGACGTAAAAAGTTTGCTTTCCCTTGCAAACTTTGGAGTTGGCGAAGAGTCGAAGGAGGAGGCAATTTGAAAATAGCTTCAACCTTCAAGGGATCGACACGAATGTCGGCTTTTGAAACAACGAATCCCAGTAAATGACCTATTTCTATATAGAAAACACATTTGTGTGGATTCAGCCTAATTCGATAATGCCTACATCTCATAAAGATTACTCATAAATGAGTGAGATGATCGGCTCTACGTAATGAATGGGTAGGTAAATCATCGAGATAAGGTTGCACAATGTGCTTGATGTCATGAAACACATAAGACATAGCTCTTTGAAAAGTTGCTCCAACGTTCTTCAATCCAAAAGGTAATTTGCAATAACCAAATGTCCCCCATGGACAAATGAAAGCCGTTTTTGGTTGATCAGCAGGGAGTATTTTGATTTGATTATAATCGGAAAAACCATCCATAAAGGAGAATATTTCACTACCGGAACAATTGTCAATGATTTGATCGATATAGGGGGTTGGATAATTGTCTTTAGGACAAGCTCGATTAATATCCCTATAATCGATACATATTCTTATCGTTCCTTGCTTTTTGTTAACAGGAACAATATTGGATACCCAATCCGTTAAGGGAATTGGATAAATGAAACTTGCTCGAAGTAATTTGTCAACTTTAGCTTTAATAGCAACAACTTTTTGCGGATGTATCTGTGCAAACGTTGCCGGACAGGTTTAGCATCTGGGTAAGTTTTAATTTCATGAACAACAATCGATGGATCGATTTCTGGCATTTCTTTATAAGTTTGGAGTTCATTGTCCGTACAGGAAGCACCTATATGAATGTTTTCAATAATTCCAGGTTTAACTAAAATGTCAATAGGAACCGTTCGAGAGATATTTCCCAAATTTAACTCAAAATCAGGATGTTGCAATGGATTATGTGGTTCTTTGACATAATTAGTAGTAAAAATAGATGAAAAATCATTTTCAAAATGATCAAGCTCAGGTAAGAACGAAGATCGATGATGAAGATCTTCCCATGGTAAAACATCAACAGACAAAAGTTCACGAATCTGCTCATCCATATGAATAGGCTCAGAAAAGGTTGTTGAAGCTGAGGTTGATATTGAAAGTGATTCTCCACGGACCACATTCATTAGATCAATTTCGGTTGAAAAAGGGTCAGAAAACGACTGTACAACCTGATATGCAATTTCATAGGGACTCAAAGGAATCGCATCACGAAATGAATCCACCTCAGATTCGGAAGGTACGATCCAAGGATCATCAAAAGCAATAGTGTTCGATGAAATCATATGAATAGTTGCAGTAGAAGGCGATACGCTAGGAGGAGGAAAGGAAAAAGTTCCTAGTAAACTAGAATCTTTAATCAATCCTACCCTAACATCCTTGTAAGGGATAACTATTTTACCGACATGTTGGATACTTTCAGAAGAGGTTGGGTCAGATGAAAAATAAGTCAGGTGGTCTATTGTAATGATCTTTCCATTATGAGGAAACTTGATAAGCCGAAATACCGATGAAACAACAACAGTCATAGCTTAAGAATAGCTACGACCCAAGAGAAGGTTGTAATCTAGAGGGGCATCAACCACTTCCACATCTAGATTTACAATTTTGCCTTCAACCCCTATGGGTAAATCCTGTAGAATTCCAAAAGGATGGAACCCATGGCCATCAAAAGCCTTTAGAATCGTCGAGAATTGATTAAGTGTAGGAGAAAAATCTCCAACACTGGATGGACATAATACACGTAGAAGCTCCCTCATCAATTACAGTCCCAAAGCAAGGTCTGTTTTTTACTAACATTGGAATCTGGAAAGCCATTTAATGAGGTAGGTGAGGTGTACTGTTCTCTAAATAAAAGATTATAAGGTTCGAATCCTGAATATCAACAGCTCCTATAGCCGACAATAGTAATTTACACTGTGCTGGGCATGATTGCAGCACCTCCAAAGCCGACATTGCTGAAGGGGAAATAGCTAAGTCTTCAACAATGTTATAATTTTGAGCAGCTTTCGCATGTGGATTGAAAGCTAACTTCCGAAGTATATCTTTAGCAGGCAGTTTGATTACTAAGTTTGGGTTAGGTTTCTTGATTTGTAGCGGATCAAAACTAGAAGGAGTTGAAGTTGATGGGTTTGAATTAGAAGATTCTGCTTCTTGACCATCAATAGGACTTTTACTACCATAATATTGCGATCGCGTCGCAATCCTGACATGAGACATCATCATTATGGGTTCTTCTGAGGCATTTGAGGAAGAAGCAATGATCTTACTATCTTGACTAGGAAAAGGATCCTTCAAGACAACAGCCGTTTGAGAACCTTTGACGATTTTTGCAACCACAGCTCGATGTGGGCAATCTCTTGTAAAATACTCCTCTTCACAAATAGGACAAGGATAGCGAAGTTTATGTTTCTCGTCAGTAGATTCAGTTTTATCTGATTTCTCTTTTGAGTTTTGTTTATTTTTCTTCTTCCCTTTCTTTTTACCACCATATTTTGATTTGGCTGTAAATGATTCTACGACATGAATATCGGCAGGAATTTCAGCGGAAGAGTCTCTTGTCGGGGAATATGGTAAAGTTATAATAGGAGAAGAATTATTTGAAGATTTCTTCTTGCTTTTGGTGCGAACTGAACCAATCATACCATCAGCGGCATGAGACCCTGAAGGAGCTGTAGTTATTTGAATTTGTTTCGGAAGGTCAGGGATTTTTTCGTGTAAAGTACCCAACTGCGTATAAATGAGGTCAAGGTACTGAGCTTGAGCAATTACTTGCTCTTCAGTAACAACTCCTACCTTAGCTACATCCTCAGTGATTTTAGGTAATAATGATTTAATGAACCATTCTGCTAAAATTTGATCCGGAATAAAAACTTTCACTAAACGTCATCTACATCGCCATTCATGAATATGATCTGAAATATATGTGGACGTTGACCGTTTTAATGAAGTTAATAATTCTGTGCCATTTTTATATCTAACAGGCAACTGAAAATGAGTTAAGAATGAAGTGGCTAACTAACTACGATTATAAAAAGAAGCTCGCGGTAACTCAATGTACCACTTGGCCGCAAGACCAATCAGAGTGCGTTGAAAAAGACGTAAGCGAATTGAATCATCGATAATGGAATTTGATGCACACCAGAGGTGATAAGTCATCACATGGTTTGATGGATCCTCTCCTGATTTACCTTCAACTTTTGGGATATCACTGGGCAACTTATATGTCATTGGTGGTCGAAACAAAAGATAATTAATTGGATCGTTCATAAGGCGCGAAAAATTAGGCAAGTCCAAAGTTGCAATAAACGGTAACTAACGATTAGGGTCACAAAAACCTTGGGTCATAAGACCAGCCCCAGGAGGAGGATATCCAGGATAACTTGGAAATGGAATTTCATTTGGAATATTATATCCTCCCAGAAAAGTAGGATTAACTGGACCAAATTGGGGTTGTTGAGGTTGCTGATAAGTATATCCAGGGTACGGTTGATACTGGTAAACTGGGCTTTGCACAACATGACCAAATTGGTACTGTCCCTGGTATGGTTGATAAGTGAATTGCGGTTGACTTGTGACAACCGTACTTATACCAAGTTGTCCTACAGGCATCTGAACCAAAGTTTGAATTGTAGGTCCCAACTGAGGTAAAGATTCTTGAGGAGTTGATGCAGGAACAATAGAAACCGGAGCTGTCGATAGTCCATAAGTAGGTTGGGTTGATTGAACAGAAGCTTTAGTAGTTGCAACAGTCGTTTGAGGTGGAGTTCGAGGCGAACTAGGCCCAGACGGATGAGCTACACCAGGTGTAGAAGTTTGAATAGTAGGCTAGATAGGCTGCTGGGTTGAACCAGAAACCAAAGGTTGTCTAGATTGAGATGACAACTGCACATTAGGTTGCAAGATCTGTTGAGATTGAGATGAATCCCACACCATATTCATTCCGGGGTATGAACCCATAAAAGGTTGAGCATATTAAGGACCATAACCAGGTTGAGTGTAGGGCTGATAATTCAGTGGTACATTTCCAGCTCCTTGTACAAATGATTGACCAGAAGGTGGTTGGAAACCTTGGGTTGGGTATTGACCTTGAGGTTACTAACCTTGAGGCATGCACTGAAACTGGGGTTGACCTTGAAGTATATATTGATACTGGGGTCGACCTTGAGGTATGTACTGTCCCGAAGGTATGTACTATCCTTAAGGTTGCCCCCAGGCAGTAACTGACTACCTTGAGGTTGCCCCCTAGGTGGTAATTGAGTACCTTGAGGTTGTCCCCCAGGTGGTAACTGACTACCTTGAGGTTGCGGATTCGGAATAGTACCAAACATCATAAGAATTTCTTCTACGCTCAACGGTCGAGTTCCGTTATTACCAGTTGATATCCCATGTTAAATGGGTTGAGTAGATGCTCTTGAGAAAGTACCAATGAGTGACTGATACCCAGAAGGAACAGAAGGACCGCCATATAAAAATGTTTCCGATGATTGGGAAAACATGGATGATTGTCTCGACATATTCAAAGGAGGATAATAACCTCTAGGTGTTGGATGAAAACGAATTCGAGGTGGTAAAAAACCAGGACCCAGATTTTCTAAAAAGTTTGTCAATGAGACGTACCAAGCATCCCTCCTAGGTGGACTGTAGAAAATTGATTCACGCTCCCTAAGTTCTAAAGTTTGTTGATTTTCATGGAGAGTTATATCTTCTTCCGGACTAACAAGTTCTTCAATAGAAATGAGTCCAGAAGGAGGATTTTGGGTAATGATCCTTCCTACCCTGGGTGAACCAGGATCACTAGAAGTTGGAGAAGCAAATCCTGAGGATGGAGTAGCAGCAGGTTCACTTTCAGGCTAAGAAATTTCAGGTACTTTAGCTAATTCACTAGTAGAAGAAATAGTACGAGTAACTTCAGAAAATGAAATTGGTTCAGAAATATACTCTGTTTCTTGAACTTGATAATCAGGATGAACAATTAAAGGAGACTCTCTGGCTTCCAGTGACCCAACTCTACTGTCACTAGGTGATACAAGAGCTCGTATCCCTTCAAGCTGGCTTGGTGTATACTCGGGAGGTTGCTCCCGAAGTCTAGGGATTGTCTCGGTAATTCAACCACGATTAAATATTTTCATTACTTCACACACAAATAAAGAAAATCTCAATAAAACCACCTAAAGTCTCTAAAGAACTAAACAATTGAAACACACACCTAAAAAATCTAAGAGTTCAAACCACACACAAATAGTAACTTTCCATACCAAAAACACTAATTGGTGATGAAATCCAACGTCGCAGAATTCAATACAAAAGGATGTTTGGAACAGTTACCCCGACAACCTGCTTAATGAAACAGACTGGCACAAGTTTCTTCACAAAACCGTCTCGAGTGAAGAGAACCCCCCAGAGAGTCCAAGTGAGTCTAGTCGACCTCTTCTCCCGGTACAGTGAGACCCGTCCTTCACCGTCACCTTAGGAAAGAATCTTAAGATTATGGTCACTAAAGATACCAACAATAACAAATACAACTAGGGGAATAGTCTACGATCCGATCTATGCGGAAGGGCAGAGTAAAAAAGCTCAATCCCCTTGAAGGCTCCTCGACATGATCAATCTAAGGTTTACCAACAAGTGACCCCAGGCTCCTCGACAATTGTTAATCCGAGATTTACCGTTTTTAATATGCACAAATCTTCTATCTTTCCCAATGAGACAGAATTGATTGTCTCAAAGGTTCGGACATGATCTCGTGATTGACTCCTTTAAGAGGAGCTTCCCAGATTATATCAATTACAATTGGATTTATTTCCTACCGCAAGATATAGCTACTTGTTTGTTTTAACTATCTTGGAGAGTCATTTACTCCCTACTCCAAGATACTAGCTTAAGCTATATTGGTGATAAGAGCCCTAGAAATATAAACATTGCTAGATCAATTTAAGAATTATTTTTATGGGTTGTTTCTTAAGTCAATAGGAATGGAGATGAAACTTTATGGTGTGAAGAATCAACTCCAAAAACACTAAAAATGCACCTAAGATGATAATGCAATTCTTTGAAAAACAAATCTTTCTTTCAACATATAAATGAAAATAATTTTTTTGTCTTTTTCAATAAACTCAAAACGAGACTACTAATTATGCTCACCAAAAATCCCTTTCTTTTTCAACACTCAAAAACTATAGAAAACAATTTCTTTCGAAAGAGATTCTACAATTTCTAGAAAACACTAAAAACTATAAAAATTAAGCTTGAGATCTAAAAGCTTCTAAAAACCTAATTGAAATAAAAGCTTTAAATCTTTTTGAGGATTTTTTACTTAGTTATTCAATAAACTAAGGATTAATTCGTCAGAATAACAAATCAATCAAAAAACACCCAGCTATGTTTTCTTTTATAAAAATGAAATTCAAAACTTACAAGCAAGTTCGTTCAAAGCTTTGCAAAGAGAAAATGAAATCTATTTCTCACCAAGGGCAGATTTCACAAATCAGTCACATTCATCAAGAAGACCAAAAAGACCAGGGTAATCTAAGGTTTCTTAGGCTTCTAATCTCTGTGTCACTACAAAGACCAAGCGAAAATGAATCCAGGCACGCAAAACTTCTAGAAAATCACCTAAAACCAAAATGCCAATGGAACTCACTCACAAGATATTCTTGATAGAAAACATGCAGATCTGGGTAGAAACTAAAAGCCGAAAATAAAAACTTAACTTAACTAGACTAAAACAATTTAGGTTTTTCAAAAATTTTAACAGGGTCTGCAGGCTTTCAGTAGAACCAGATGCGGTACCGCTCTCTGTACTAAAGGAAATATGCAGAGAGGTCCACATTGTTTGTAAAAGAAAAGTACGGTTCCCTGTAAACTTCGTAAAAAATGTAAAAAATACACAATCCCACACACATTAAGAAAAAACTAGAAACAGGGATAAGTTTCTCAAGTCAAAGAAAAAGGAAAAGCAAAAGCCAAATTCCAGTCCCCAGTATGGTCGCCAATTTGTCGGCCAGATAAATCGTTCTTGCGGACAAGACCGATTTCCGTAGTATCAACAGATATATAGCAACAAGTAGGACAAGAAAATCTATCTTTCTCTAAATATATTGCAATTCATTAATAAAAACCAAGAGGTGTTTTAGACCCTACCTTAAGTCCAACGCTAGTTTGTGGCAGCCACGCTTCGACCATCCAAACGAGTTTCCTTTTGAGAACCTGTAATCACAAACAATAACACATCAAATAACACCTACATAACCAATATAATAAATCATATTCATCATGGTAATCAAGGAATCCATGAAATAAACCATAAAGCACAACTTATTGAGAAAAGTAAACTTGATTGTATTAACTTTGAAAAAAGAAGAACTTTACAACCTTTGGTGCCTTGATGTTGTACAAGCTCCTCCCAGGGTCCAAAATAGGAATATCCTCTACCTTGAAAAGTCTCACACTCTTGCAAATGAGATCAACAAGGTATGTAATCTGTCCTCACCTAAGCTCAATTAGGAAGACTAAGTTCCGGCAGCATTTCACCTCAAAAATCATAAGCTTTCAACCTCCTTAGTAACCAACCCAATGCTTCATTTTATAGTGCAAAATAAGGAGGTTACATGTCCACCTATGAAGGGATAGAGTCCTCCTTCAAAGGGATAAGCTCCTCACATCAAGGGGTTAGCTCCTTAAGGTATGAGATGCATGAACCTTAAAGGAGTGAACTTTCCACCTCAAAATTCCTTCTAGAAGCTTCCAGAAATGATTCAAAGTGAGTTTTTAAGAATGTACTTGCACCTTTTTGACTCTTACAGGGGTCCGCACACATTACACAAAGATAGAGCGGTTAGGTACACAGGGGAGATGACCAGTAGGTGCGGGACTGCAGGTAATGCTAAGAGAAAGTGTGGAACCAGAGTTTTAGAGACTTTTAAGGGCTTTCTCTTATTTTCAAGGCTTGACATGAAGAAATGAGGTTTAAGACATGCAAAGAAGGAAAGTATGAGTGGTGATAGACTCACACAGATTGCAGAATGTCACGGTGACAATATTTTTTGCAATAGGTCCCCTAGGGCAGAATGGAATTAATTAGTCCTTTTTTGTATACAATTTTGTAAAAGATGTAAATTCTCTATGATTTGTGGAAGTGGAGTGCATGGATGAATAAGAGTCAAAGGGGCTTAGCCCCTTGTTTTATGTAAATTTTTGAGTCGGTTTCGAGATTCACCCATGGTCCATGTACCATGGCATTGTATGAAAATGTCTATAAATAGTTGAGTCATAGTGAAAGAAATAGGTAACTAGAGGGAACTTAGATAGACAATTGGGTTCATTGAAGAGTCTTAAGTAGAAGCTAAGGCAGGAAGGCTCTACTTCTTGTGCTTAAGTAGAGGAAGAGAGGCTCCACAACTGAGTGCATGAAGGCCTAGGTAGAGTCCGCAACTGAGCGCGTGGACCCCTGTAGTTGTGTGCATAGGGAAGTTTAAGTCTGTAATCAGTGAATTGAAGATCAATAAAGATAGTTTTCGGAAGAATTCTTGAGTATTTCTATTTATCTATGTTAATGTTATATGCTAGTGATAAATGACATGTTTTACAAATTACTCATTAAATGCCACATGACTGTATTGAATTTATCTTAATAATGTATGAAATGAATGCTTAGCCACTTCCGTGAAGATTTAGGGGACTTCTCTTATTTTTTCTAGCGAATTAAGTAGATATGTGCAAAATCCAATTTAGGATTGATTTTTGATGCGCCTAAGTAGGTGAATCAACTGTTAAAGGTCTGCAAGGACTAATCATGGGCCTACGCGAAGGTCTAAATGCCACTTTAACTAAGTTACAGTAATGTACCCTAGGAGTTTATCAATCTGCACGAAGGCAAATCCAAGGCACTTGGAGACATCACACTAGTCTATGGATGCAGAAATTGGTTCTCGCAACCCCCCATACTGCTTCGGATTAGACTGCAACCTTCTCTATGCAGGTTGTTACCGAAAGGGCTAGTAGTGTAGCGTTTTGTTGGTTGGCGCAACTAAATTTGAACCTGGGTCAGGACCCCATAAGCCAACAAATGGTTCCATTGCTAGGACCGGGATCAGCTTGAAAGAGATGTGTGATGTTGCATCATTGGAACTCGACTAAGAAAGAAATTGAAAAGTGGTTGGATTAGAAGATTCCCAAGTTTACGACGCAAGAAAACAAGAATCCACGCCTGTCAAAGGAAGATTGGTTAGACAGATATCTGGATACAAAGATACATGAAATCTTCTTTTGCACCTTCCCATTGAACTATATGAGTGGTTAGTTAATTTGACAGATAATAAGGGAAGGTGGAAGCTCGATAGTCTTATAGCGTGGACTCTAGAATTGGTACGATGACTAGAAGTTTCTGAAAACAAGATCACATGGGCTGTCGATCACTGGCTCGATCTAATTCTAGGAGGATTTGTTATAGAATTTGTAGTAGATACCTCAGTCAACTATAGTGAAGTGGAGCAAAGATTCTTAAAAGGACCACGAGGTAAGTATTTAAGGTCATTGAATACTTGGATTAAAATTTTTTTATGTGAAAAATTGGTGATGTCATTACCTTGATGTTTGGAGCTACACGAAGTGGAAGATTCTTTAGAAATCACGAAGGATCAGGACCAGAGTATAGTCCATTGATTGGACATCCTTCAAGAGACAAAGAAGTGGTGGGGCAGAATACACCACGTAGCACTATTCAGCTAATCACTCGGGGGATTCCTAGAACAAACCATCCATCCACTCCATTGCTGCCTCCACCTCCAACGCATACACCTTTTCCTACACCTCCACCTCCATCGCCACCTTTCAACATGGTGAATGCAATGAAAATGTCGACCTTCAAGGGCATAGGAAGTGAAGATCCTGAGCAGTTCTAGTTTTTTGGGAATTTTGTATGGACATCTCAACAGATCATTGATGATAACATAAAGAAGGCACAGTTGGTGGCCGCTGTGCAGGATCATGTGCTAATTTGTTACATTAAGTATTGCGCTGATAACCCTCTTGGACGCTAGCAGAAACTCAGACAGATTTGAACAAAGAGTTTAGTAAGCCTAAATCTGACTCACAGTTAGTGATTTAATTTAAAGAGATCATGATGAAGGTTGAGGAGACGCCTTGGGATTTTGTTAAGAGGTTGAAGTGCCATATCAAATAGGCTAACATGCAGATCAGAGATTTCCAGCATCATGCCTGGTTCATCACGTCGCTTCTACCCCATTTAAGGATCACTCTGTCATAGTAGAAGATAGATACATAGGTATAAGCCTTGGAGATCGTGATGAGGCTGCATGCATCACCTATTGAGGATACGAATCTAGGGATACAATAGATCGACTCACAACTAGCATGCTTACACCTAAAGTTACAAAGTTTGAAGAAAGACAAGGAGATTAAACTAGAAATGTGTGCAGAAGTCTGGTGTTTGAAGTGCAAGGGTCATGTGCATGATAAAGATCATTGTCTTATATACACGAATTATATTACAGGACGAGGACCAATTCACCTAAAACCCAAAGCTGCAGTAGGACTGAGCATGGGGGCTACGCTGTGGTGCACCATTTGTCAAGTCACTGGGCAACATGTGATGGATAATTTCTATTTAATTCAAAAGTTCGTTTAGACACCCTAGTAGTTTTTCTGTAATTTTTGCAAATCTGTGGGCCACGACGAGTGCCACTGTCAAAGCTATGAGCTGATAATTGGAGGAAACCCTCGATACTAAATTCAAGGAGAAACTTAATATCCAGATCAAGGCGCTGGAGACTCGCACGAAGGTTATTAGGGTCAAGGATGAGGCCAAGGAGGAGGAGGACCTAGTAGAGGTCGTGTTCAGATTATCTACTACAACTGCAAACAACTAAGGAACTATCCACGAGAATTCCAAAATCCTACACACCCGTCATGTCAATACTACAGATAGTTTAACCATACTATAGAAGAATTCCCAGTGCTAATAGCTAGAATGCAAGAGAAGAAAATGTAGCCTCAACAACTGATGAAAAATTTACAAATGATGAGGGCTGAGCCCATCGAATAAGATCAAAGCATTAATATTGGGCTAAGAAGTGGAATGATTATTGGCACTGATAAAGGTACACAACCTGAAGAAGAGGGATGGGTCCCTAAAGCACCAAAGAAAGAAGTCGGCTTTGACATGGATCATGCTAAGGAAATTTTTATGGAAGCCAAGAAGAGCTTCGTGGAGGTCTCCACCTTAGGAAGCCAGGGCAAGATACAAGAACTCAATGCACCTACAGATATTGATCACTCTATACTCACTACGTTTTTGGAGACTTGCATGAAACTGCTGCATGATAGCAAGGTTGTGGAAGGCCTGCAGGAATTAATAAATAAATGTGCCAGCAAGGAAAAGGTCCCTATTGAACACCACGCAGTAAGAAATATTGGCAAACGTATGACACCAACAGGGTGACAGATGAGACTAGCAGCGCAGATGGGTGATTGTGAGATGGACCAAGTCATCTTGGATATGGGATCTGATGCGAATGTTTTACCAAAATAGACAGGGGAAAGGATGGGGAGATCTGTGCTGCAATGGTCTCCGATTCAACTCAAGATGGCGAATGAGCAGAAAATCATCCCAATGGGATGATTATATGGGGTAATAGTGGATATTGAAGGTGCGGATGCAGTGGAAGACTTTGAAGTTACATAAATTATCGACGACAATAATTCTTACCCCACACTCCTGGGAATTGATTGGGATATTGATATGAATGGGGTCATTAATTTAAAGAAAAGAACGATGTCATTTGAAAGAAATTTGCTTAGGGTTATAGTGCCACTGGACCTTGTAGAAGGGGCGCACTATATTGAATTAGTGTGTGGTTATGAAGAAAGTGATGATGAACTGGATCAAATCTATAAGATAACAGTCTGAACTCAAGACCGGATCAATTCGACGATAGATGGGCAGATTGCATGGGACCGGGAGTGTTCTTGCACCTCTGATTTAGACGAGGAGTTAGAGAAATGGCCGAATAACTCACATGAAGTTTCTACATTACAATGGAATATGATGACGAAGTCGCTACGTTGTGTTTTGTCGGAGGTAAGAAAATTATTTGATTATGATGGTTTAACTAACGTAGATATGTTTTTGGATGAATTTGAGCATGAAGTCCCTGAGGACCACTGCTTCCAAGCATTAGAGTTGGCACTGCGCGCTACGCCTGCATGGTGGTGGGGTACGCATAAGGATATTTTTGCTGGATGGTGATATTATAGAAGAATGATGAAGCTATGGTTTGGGCGTGCTAATACCAGAATGACCCAGAATTACAATGGAAAGTATGATCCACGCGTTCACCAGAAAAAATGGACTAAGGCATAGGACACATAACTGTAGCTAGAGTGGTACATGTTATGCTCCTATACCAGTAGGTGTCATATATCATGATTTACTTGATGAGCTATGTAATATGTTCATACCTTTACTTGTTGCAAATGGTTTCTATATTTGTAAAAAATAAAAAAATAAAAAAATGTAAAGAGGGTATACCCTAAAAAAAAATCAAAGGGTAAAAAGAATAAGATGGTCAAAAAAGTGAAATAAATGAATCCCACCAAAAGAAATACCAAGGAAAGTGTGAAAGTCAAAATGCCAATACATTTTACTCTTGTATAATAATGAAATATGTGCAACTTGTTAACTTATGCCACAATTGATGAATAGTCAAACAACTTAAGCTTGGCTAGTTCATATTTGAATTTTATGTTTTAGAATAGAGAATAAAGATCTGACCAAACTATTTAATCTTGGTAGATAAGTAGATAGGTAGAGTGAATAAAAGGAGCTCAATACTTTAATCTGAGCCCTTGAATGTAATAAGGCTAGACTTAGATAGATATCTGCATGTAAAGGAAAAGAAAAGTTTGATAAGGGTTTGCCAGTCTAAGTGCACCCAAATAAAGAAGAAAAAATGTTAGGTTAAAATAGGTAGGGTAAGTAGATGATGGTTGTAGAATAAATGTGTGGTGAATGGTTAATTCTAATGCTTAAATCTTTTGCTTTCATCACTTGGACAAAGCACAACTCCTATTGGAGACAACACATCAAGGAGACAAAGTCAAACTAATTAACTTCCTTACTCCATTTTTCCCAAAAAATTCACTAATTTCCCCTAAGTGGTAAAGGTACCTATAAACAAGTTAGGGGGGATCAAAGCATTTCTTTGACTTTTGGAGGGACCGGACCCTTGGCCCAATAATTTAAAATACCTAAAGCACTTAAATCCCCTTCATCAATATTCACCCCTTCATAAAGTCACTCATTCCCTTTATAAAGCTTTTCCTAAGTAAAATCCTATTTTTCTTAGGAAAATTAAAAACATTCTATCTACATGAAACCCTCATATATCATTAGCCTAAGGTATAAGTGTTGTATGATGAAATGCATTTTTGGAAAACATTAAACTTAGCGCTTTCCCATTCATTTGGTCATATTAACCACTAATGTTATTATTATGTAATTCTCGAATAAAACAATATTACCCACACCTGTATTATGATATTATACAAAACCCCAAATTTTTACATATCTCGCCTTGATGGTTAGTTATAATCATAATACAATTTAAATAGGAATTAATTAATTAATCAGTAACTAATTAATAATGCTTAATTCCTTTCCGCATTAAAAAAGGGATTAATTAACCCTCACGTTTAATTAATAGCCTCCCCGTCCAATCCCGTCATCCTCGATATAATTAATTAATTATTAAATACATCGAGCCCACCTTTGATCAACCCCCATCACCTTTCATTCCCGATAGCTATCCAATCAATGCGGCCAGATCCAATGGCTGTCATGCATATCGCATGACCCTTTGAGACCACGCGTTAGCACGCGATCACAAACCGGTTTTTGTACAGTGCCTCCACCACGTGTCGAGTAATCTATGGAATCGTTGGCTCGAGAAAAAATACCACCCCCCTCTAATAGCAGTGCAATAGAAATTGTTTACCACCTTCTACTAAACGAAAAAATGTCTCATCATTCAGTTATCGCCAATTGTCATTTTCATTCACTCTCTAATATCAACCATTTACCCGTTTAAACACAGAAACCCCAGTTTTGCTCGTTTTCACCTGATTGTGTAGTAAAACCCTATGTAACCCAGTTGTTCCACCTGAAGCCTCTGTTAACCGATTTGAACATGGTTTACCTCCCGAAAATCATTCTGGACTCACTCCACATACCTCTCAATCTCAAACGAAATCTTTTTGACCTCCCCTACAAACCAATGCTTTCTTAACAATATGTTTTGCTTTACAGGTGATCAGAAGACCACATCCTTGGATAAAGTCTTAATACTAGTCATAAGACCTGTTTACTCCAAGATTATTATCAAGTATATTCAAAGAGAGATGGAAAATAAAACATACAGCAAAAAGACAAGCAAAGGAAACATGAAATTAAATGATTTACTATTGAAACAGACAGTAAAAACCTAAACTATACAGTGAAGGCAAAAGGACGCAGTAAAGAACAGTTAAAGTGTATCAGGGTTAAAGAGTGTCAGATTGAAGACCAAGTCAGGTAAATCAGCTAGCATGAAGATAAACAGCAGGGAAGACAATTACAAAGCATAGCATACAAATTCATGTCAAAGTGAACACAGATGAAAAACACAGCGGTAAAAGTAAAAAGTAAACAGTAAAAGTAAACATGAAGACATTAAGGATTAAACAAAGATGAAAACAATTTCACCAGAGACAATGAATTTTATCCAAAGTAAAAGTGAAAAACAGTTGAAAGGAATTTAAGGTTAAAAGATGAAATCAGAGCAGAAATGGTACATTCTTCGGAAATTTCATGTTTAAGTCATAGTTTTGTAGAAACTTTTGTGGCCAATCCAAGAAGTATTTTGAAAAACTGGAGGAGGTTTTTGTTCATAACAGGCTAATCTACAAAATTCTATCTCACCTTTTACACAGGTATTACCAAGAGGGATACAAGTGCATGTCTTCACAGCCTATTTTTGAATTTGTGAAAAGTCTTGTTTTTGACATCTTTTTACAGAGAATATTGTGAACAATGGGAGATGAATTTTCGGAAAATGAGAGAGGTTTATCTCAAAAAAATTATTATCTACAAAAGCCTCTTTCACTTTTTACATATATATTAAGAATTGAGATATAAAAGCTTATCATTGGACCCTAAGTTTGTAGAATTTCTGGGGCAGAATGCACAAAGGAAGGATGCAGTTAGTGACTGGGATGCCTCATCATCAACTAAGAGTTGCTATCAAATTCGATTTTCTCTTCTTTGTCACCATTAATACATAGAAATATGGCCAAATAGATTCATTAGTTTTGAATGTCCTCTATTTAAGTTCCATTAATGTAAACAGTTGGAGATATTTGTGAAACTAATCTTGATATTTTTTCAAGATATTTCAATTTACAATTAGTATAAATACTTCTTCATTTGAAGTGTTTTGTGTGGATTCTTAGACATTGCTGTAATACTGATTATCTTGAAATAAAATGTTGTTGGACAAAATTTTGTATGGCTAGCTCGATGAAGAATTGATGTAAAGGACTTTTCACACGATTCATGAGCCACAAACCGGATCAATAAGTCGTCTATATCTCATGTTTTAAAGTTTTATTGTTTATTATATCAACTGTGTTTCATATCTAAATGATAAATGAAAAAGAATAATATAGAAAGTGCTTGAGTGCAATCTGTTTTCAATCATTTTTGTTCTTAATGTTTTCCTCTAAACTGGCATAAACAATGAATTCTTAGTTGCTCATGTTTCCTAGTTTATTCACTTTGATTATTTAGTAAAGAATTATTAATTGATATTTATTGGTAATCATCCAAGTTCCCTCTCTTAAAATATGATGAAGGATTCTTAATTGTCCTTCATCCCTTTTGATTCCATTCCATCTTTTTTAAGTCTCTATTTGTTTCTTGTTTAACTATCTTGCCCTATGAAACCATCCCTTGTTAAGAAACCAAATCCAATTAAGCCATCTTCTTTGACTCCATTAGCCCAATGGCCTAAACTACTCAGTTCTAGCCCTCTGCTATTGAATTTCACCACCCAAACACAATCAAAACCCTTAAAATTTTATAACTAGCCTAATATCTTTCAAAATAAAGCTAAAAATTAAAGAGAGAGCCCTCTCTGGGTAAAGATTGGCTAGATTCTCTACATAAAAGTTGGTTTGTGGTTACCTCAGACCCGTTTCCTCTTCCCAACAACTTTAAGGAAAACTTGAGTGATAACATAGTGGCAACTCTGCTGGGGAACAAATAGTTTGTTTGTTACTATTGTTTACTTTATAAACTATAGATGGAGCTTGAAATTAGCCAAGTGGCCTTTGAACTGCTCTTGCTTTGCAATTGCATATTAAATGAATGCTGCTTCAGTCTATTTCCGGTCTAGTTTATGGACTGAACATATGGTTTCCAAACATTTGACCAGTTCCTCATGTCAAATAAATCTTTAAGAAAGTTTAAATCTCATATCTAAAGCCTCTTAAAGAAATCATAGAAGTTGTTTTGAAAATTCATAAAAAAAAAGCAAAATAATCATAAAATACTCAAAATTTGGCTTCCTAGAGAACTAATTTTTTCTTTAGAATTGTTTTACAGGTTTAGATCTGATCTATGATGGTGGACAAGGATCAAACACATAAAGGTTAAAATCATCCACCTGGAAACTCCAAAATCAATTCTACAATAAAGACTCCACTAGAGAATGAACCTCAAAGAACTATGTGAAAAGATTAGGCTTTTAACTTGGATTGTTATCTGAGACATTATGTTCTTTCTTATCAAGAAAGTATTTCAAATGTATATAGTATTTTAGAGAAGATCTTAGAGTAGTTTTTAATTTATCTCTTTCAAAAATTTTAAATATAAAATATCCATGCACATTAGGCATCATTCTCCTGACTCTTTTGATGATCATTTTCCAATCAAGAAGCCCCAGATAATCAAGACTCCATTGTTCAGAGATCCAAAGCTTCAAATTTTAGAGAAATTCCACAACCAAATAATCCATATTCCAAAGCATTAATAGTGAGATAGGATGATCGGGTTTGTGGAAAATTTTCCATTTGACGAAATTTTAAATGAATTCAGGGATGAGTTATCAAAATTTCAGCTTGATGAAGATTTTTTAAGAGTTGTGTTTATAATTGTCAAAATAAGAAAATACTCTCATGAAATTAAAATGTGTTTTCTTAATTTAGTTTTTGAAAAATATCAAAAATAAATTAAACTTTTGCATTCTCAAATTCAGTCATATAATTTCTGAGATCCTAAATAATTCTTACAAAATTTTCCTTCTCCAAACCATGAGGAAATTGTACTACCTTTTGATTTGCAGATTGAGGATGATTATGCTTTCAAGAGCAAGATTGAAGAAGTAGTTTTTGGGTTTAGTATTGAGGATATAGCTGATAAATTAGACAATGAAGACCCATAAGAAACTACCACACTTTATGCTTTTGTTGATCCTATAGTAGATTATATGGAGGTTCCTCTCAACTCAAGTTTTTTAACATGTTTTTTTTATGAGGACCAAATACATTAGCATTGGCCTTTGTATATCACAATTTTGATTATGGGGTACATGATCAAATTATGCTTCTGATTTTACTGACAATCGGTCAAGAAGTTCATTTGTTTCGGTAGTTGCTTGATTGGCATTTTTGTATTGTTTAAATCAACCTGATTCTCAAACAATATAGAGTAGGTAGGATTTAATTAGATTATGAAATAAATCCTAAAAGACTTGAATCCAATCAAAAGGCCCTAAGATCTTAATGATTTACTAATTTGGTTTGAAGGTTGCAACACCATTTAGTTTTAGGTCAGATCTCAAGTTGTGCAGGAAAAGGTTAAAAATATTTTTTGATAAAAAGACCAAGACTGAAGATTCCTACCAAAGTTACAAGGTGCTCAAGTGGGATTCAAGAAGGAAGAATAAAGGTTTAGTGTTGATTGGATAATAACTTGTTGGAGTTGAAGCCCGAAGAGAAGGCCCTAAGCTTCAGGAGTATCACGGTCATACGTACAATAAAGCAACAAGCAGAAGGAGATTCCATAGTGCAGTCAAAATCATTCAGAGGCCATCTGACCTGCTATTCTTGACTTTCCACCAGGAAAAGCCATCCCCAATTGGAGTAAGTGTTATTCTCCTATACCAATAGGTGTCATATATCATGATTGACTTGATGAGCTATGTAATATGTTCATACATTTACTTGTTGCAAAGGTTTTCCATATTTGTAAAAAATCAAAAAATTGAAAAATGTAAAGAGGGTATACCCTAAAAGAAAAATCAAAGGGTAAAAAGAATAAGATGGTCAAAAAAGTGAAAGAAAATGAACCCCGACAAAAAAAAGACCAAGGAAAGTGTGAAAGTCAAAATGCCACTACTTTTTACTATTATATAATAAACAATTGTGTTCAACTTGTTAACTTATGTCACAATTGATGAATAGTCAAACAGCTTAAGCTTGGCTAGTTCATATTTGAATTTTATGTTTTAGAAATAGAGAATAAAGATCTGACCAAACTGTTTAATCTTGGCAGATAAGTAGATAGGTAGAGTGAATAAAAGGAGCTCAACAATTTAATCTAAGGCTAGACTTAGATAGATATCTCATGTAAAAGAAAAGAGAAGTTTGATAAGGGTTTGCCAGTCTAAGTGCACCCAAATAAAGAATAAAAAATGTTAGGTAGAAGTAGGTAGGGTAAGTAGATGATGGTTGTAGAATAAATGTGTCGTGAATAGTTAATTTTAATGCTTAAATCTTTTTCTTTCATCACTTGGACAAAGCACAACTCACATCGGAGACAACACATCAAGGAGACAAAGTCAAACTAATTAACTTCCTTACTCCATTTTTCACAAAGAATTCACTAATTTCCCCTAAGTGCTAAAGGTACCTATAAACAAGTTAGGGGGCTCAGAGAATTTCTCTGACTTTTGGAGGGACCAGACCCTCGGCCTAATAACTTAAAATACCTAAAGCAATTAAATCCCCTTCATCAATATTCACCCCTTCATAAAGTCACTCATTCCCTTTATAAAGCTTTTCCTAAGTAAAATCCTATTTTTCTTAGGAAAATTAAAAACATTCTATCTACATGAAAACCTAATATATCATTAGCCTAAGGTATAAGTGTTGTATGATGAAATGTATTTTTGGAAAACATTAAACTTAGCACTTTCCCATTCATTTGGTCATATTAACCACTAATGTTATTATTATGTAATTCCTGAATAAAACAACATTACCCACACCCGCATTATGATATTATACAAAACCCCAATTTTTTACATATCTCGCCCTGATGGTTAATTATAACCATAATACAGTTTAAATAGGAATTAATTAGTTAATCAGTAACTAATTAATAACCTTGAATTCCCCACCACATTAAAAAAGGGATTAATTAACCCTCACGGTTAATTAACAACCTCCCCGTCCAATCTCATCACCCCGGATATAATTAATTAATTCTTAAATACATCTGGCACACCTTTGTTCAACCCCCATCACCCTTCATTCCCGATAACTATCCGATCAATGCACCCAGTCCAACAACTGTTATGCATATCACACGACCCTTTGCAACCATGCGTTAGAACTCAATCACAAAGCGGTTTTTGTACAGTGCCTCCGCCACACGTCGAGTAATCTATGGAATCGCTGGCTCGAGGCCAAATGCTACCCCCCCTCCAATAGCAGTGCGATAGAAACTGCTTACTGGCTTCTAATAAATGACAATGTCTCATCATTCAGTTGTTGCCAATTGTCATTTTCATTGACTCGCCAATATCAACCATTTACCCGTTTAAACACAAAAACCCCAGTTTTGCTCGTTTTCACCTGATTGTGCAGTAAAACCCTATGTAACATAGTTGTGCCACCTGATGCCTCTGTTAACCTATTTGAGCATGGTTTACCTCCTGAAAATCATTCTGGACTCACTCCACAGACCTCTCAAGCTCAAATGAAACCTTTTTGACCTCCCCTGCAAACCAATGTTTTCTTAACAATATGTTTTGTTTTACAGGTGATCAAAAGACCACATCCTTGGATAAACATTCTTAATACTAGTCATAAGACCCATTTACTCCAAGATTTTTACCAAGTATATTCAAAGAGAGATGCAAAATAAAAGATACAGTAAAAAGACAAGCAAAGGAAACATGAAATTAAACGATTTACTATTGAAACAGACAGTAGAAACATAAACTACACAGTGAAGGAAAAAGGACACAATAAAGAACATTCAATGTGTATCATGGTTAAAGAGTATCAGATTGGATACCAAGTCAATTAAATCAGCTAGCATGAGGATAAACAACAGGGAAGACAGTTACAAAGCATAGCATACAAATTCATGTCAAAGTGAAGACAGATGAAAAACAAAGCGGTAAAAGTAAAAAGTAAACAGTAAACAGTAAAAGTAAACATGAAGACCTTAAGGATTAAACAAAGATGAAAATAGTTTCACTAGCTACAATGAATTTTATCCAAAGTAAAAGTGAAAAATAGTTGAAAGGAATTTAAGGTTAAAAGATGAAATCAGAGTAGAAATGGTACATTCTTCAGAAATTTCTTGTTTAAGTCATAGTTTTGCAAAAATGTTTGTCACCAATCCAAGAAGTATTTTGAGAAACTGGAGGAGGTTTTTGTTTCTAACAGGCTAATCTAGAAAAAACTATCTAACTTTTTACACAGGTATTAACAAGAGGGACACAATTTCATGTATTCACAGCCTATTTTTCAGTTTGTGAAAAATCATGTTTTTGACATCTTTTTGCAGAGAATATTGTGAATAGCTGGAGATGAATTTTGGGAAACTGAGAGAGGTTTATCTCACAAACATTCCTATATACAAAAATCCCTTTCACTTTTTACATATCTATTACAGATTGAGATATACAAGCATATCATTGGATCCTAAGTTTGCAGAATTTCTGGGGCAGAATGCACGAAGGAAGGATGCAGTTAGTGACTAGGATGCCTCATCATCAACTAAGAGTTGCTATCAAATTCGATTTTCTCTTCTTTGTCACCATTAATCCATAGAAATTGTGCTAAATAGATTCATTAGTTTTGAATGTCCTTTATTTAAGTTCTATTAATATAAATAGTTGGAGATATTTATGAAACTAATCTTGAAATTTTTTCAAGATATTTTAGTTAACAATTATTATAAATACTTCTTCATTTGAAGTATTTTGTGTGGATTCCTAGACATTGTTGTAATACTAATTATCTTGGAATAAAATGTTGTTGGACAAAATTTTGTATGGCTAGCTGGATGAAGAATTGATGCAAAGGACTTTTCACATGATTCATGAGTCAGACACCGGATCAATAAGTCTTTTATATCTCATGTTTTAAAGTTTTATTGTTTATTATATCAACTGTGTTTCATATTTGAATGATAAACAAAAAAGAATAATTCATAAAGTGCTTGAGTGCAATCTGTTTTCAATCGTTTTTGCTCTTAATGTTTTCCTCTAAACTGGCATAAACAGTGAATTCTTAATTGCTCCTGTTTCCTAATTTATTCACTTTGATTATTTAGTAAAGAATTCTTAGTTGATCTTTATTGGTAATCATCCAAGTTCCCTCTCTTAAAATATGATGAAGGATTTTTAATTTCTCTTCATCACTTTTGAGTCCATTCCATCATTTTTAAGTATCTATTTGTTCCTTGTTTAACTATCTTGCCCTGTGAAACCATCCCTTGTTAAGAAACTAAATCTAGTTAAGCCATCTTCTTTGACTCCATTAGCCCAATGGCCTAAACTACGCAGTTCTACCCATCTGCTATTGAATTTCCCCACCCAAACACAATCAAAACCACTAAACTTTCATAACTAGCCTAATATATTTCAAAAGAAAGTTAAAACTTAAAGAGAGAGCCCTCTCTGGGTATAGATTGGGTAGAGTCTGTACGTAAAAGTTTGTTTGTGGTTACCTTGGACCCCTTTCCTCTTCCCATCAACTTCAAGGAAAATCTGAGTAAAACGAATAGTTTGTTTGTTTCTATTTCTTACTTTACAAACTACATAAGGAGCCTGAAGTTAGCCAGGTAGCCTTTGAACTGCTCTTGCTTTGCAATTGCATATTAAATGAATGCTGCTTCAGTCTATCTCCGGTCTAGTTTATGGAATGAACATATGGTTTCCAGACATTCAAACAGTTCCTCATGTCAAATAAATCCTTAATAAAGTTTAAATCTCATATCTAAAGCGTGTTAAAGAAGTCATAGATGTTATTTTGAAAATTCATAAAAAAAAGCAAAATAATCATAAAATACTCAGAATTTGGCTTCCTAGAGAACTAACTTTTTCTTTAGAATTTTTTTAGAGGTTTAGATATGATATATGATGGTGGACAAGGATCAGACACATAAAGGTTAAAATCATCCACTTGGCGACTCCAAAATCAATTCTACAATAAGGACTCCACTGGAGGAATGAACCTGAAAGAACTATGTGAAAAGATCAGGCTTTTAACTTGGAATGTTATTTGAGACATTATGTTCTTTCTTATCAAGAAAGTCTTCAAATGTATATAGTATTTTAGAGAAGATCTTAGGGTAGTTTTAAATTTATCTCTTTTGAAAATTTTAAATATAAAATATCCATGCACATTGGGCATCATTCTTCTAACTCTTTTGATAATCATTTTCCAATCAAGAAGCTCCAAATAATCAAGACTCCATTGTTCAAAGATCCAAAGCTTCAAATTTCAGAGAAATTCCACAACCAAATAATCCATATTCCAAAGCATTAATAGTGAGATAGGATGACTGGGTTTGTGGAAAATTTTTCATTTGGCGAAATTTTAAATGAATTCAGGGATGAGTTATCAAAATTTCAGCTTGATGAAGATTTTTTAAGAGTTGTGTTTATAATTGTCAAAATAAGAAAATAATGTCATGAAACTAAAATGTGTTTTCTTAATTTAGTTGTTGAAAAATATGAAAATGAAATTAAACTTTTGCATTCTCAAATTCAGTCATATAATTTCCGAGATCCTAAAGAATTCTTACAAAATCTTCCTTCTCCAAACCATGAGGAAATTGTACTACCTTTTGATTTGCAGATTGAGGATGATTATGCTTTCAAGAGCAAGACTGAAGAAGTAGTTTCAGGGTTTAGTATTGAGGATACATCTGATAAATTAGACAATGAAGGCCCAGAAGAAACTATCACACTTTATGCTTTTGTTTATCCTATAGCAGATTATATGGAGGTTCTTGTCAACTCAAGTTCTTTAACATGTTTTTTCTATGAGGACCAAATACATTAGCATTGGCCTCTGTATATCACCATTTTTATTATGTGGGTAGATGATCAAAGTATGCTTCTGATTTTACTAACAATCAGTCAAGTAGTTCATTTGTTTCGGCAGTTGCTCGATTGGCTTCATTGGCATTTTTGTATTATTTAAATCAGCCTGATTCTCAAACAACATAGAGTAGGTGGGATTTAATTATATTATGAAATAAATCATAAAATATTTGAATCCAATCAAAATGCCCTAAGATCTTGATGATTTACTAATTTGGTTTGAAGGTTGCAACACCTTTTAGTTTTAGGTCAGATCTCAAGTTGTGCAGGAAAAGGTTAAAAAGATTTTTTGATAAAAAGACCAAGACTGAAGATTCCTACCTAAGTTACAAGGTGCTCAAGTGGGATTCAAGAAGTAAGAATAAAGGTTTGGTGTTGATTGGAAAGTAACTTGTTGGAGTTGAAGCCCAAAGAGAATGCCCTAAGCTTCAGGAGTATCACGGTCATACATACAATAAAGCAACAAGCAAAAGGAGACTCCATAGTGCAGTCAAAATCATTTAGAGGCCATCTAACCTGTTGTTCTTGACTTTCCACTGGGAAAATCCATCTCCAATTGGAGCCAGTGTTATGCTCCTATACCAATAGGCGTCATATATCATGATTGACTTGATGAACTATGTAATATGTTCATGCCTTTAGTTGTTGCAAAGTTTTTCCATATTTGTAAAAAATCAAAAAA
Organism: Pinus tabuliformis; assembly: GCA_031772625.1. Lineage (NCBI taxonomy): Eukaryota > Viridiplantae > Streptophyta > Pinopsida > Pinales > Pinaceae > Pinus > Pinus tabuliformis. The sequence goes on along the minus strand of CM062804.1, from coordinate 1,340,691,408 downwards.
TTAAAAAATGTAAAGAGGGTATACCCTGTTGGAAATAATATTGAGAGGGGGGGGGAGTGAATCAGTATTATCAGATCAATTATTTTTCATTTCACAGTTAAATTTGTATATGCTACTTTGGTTAGAAAATACCGTGTATGTACACAACTTCAGTTAAGGAAACACGCATATATGAGCAAACTTGTAAGTTAGATCATTCTTCAGATGTTAATCATTAATATGTGAATCAAAACATATGAACAGTAACCAGGAACAATAAAAAAGAACATGAAATCACACATAAGAACACCAGTAAGGTGGAAACCAAATGTGGGTGAAAATCACCTGCTGCAATGCATCTCTATCTTCTTTCAATTAGAAACTTCTTTTTACAATGTTTATGTACTGGTACAGACTTATACCAATATGCAGGCTTCAACCTGCAGAAGGATACAACCTTCTCTCATTCTCCAGTTTCTCTTGGAAGGGAGCTACAACCCCCTTAGCTCTTGTACTAGCTTAGGTACTAGTACATAGGTGCTGACCTATAGAAGGCTTCTACCTTCTCTTTTCATCCAGGGACCACGTTTCATAAATTTTCAGACTGGATCCATGAATATCAATCAAACATCTAATAGATCTGCAACAATCAATCTTCTTTGCACAAAATACTGAATCAACCAATAACTTCTAAGAATTTTGTAACCAGAAAAACAGTACCAGTAACCAGACACCAATTCTGAACCCAGAACACTGCAGCAATAAACAGAGGCAACTGAAACATATTTGAAGTGACGTACGCTACTTCATCAATAGAAACCTGCGTACATACGCAGCTATGCCAAAACCAACCAGTGTGTACCTAGTCTTCACTTACTTAACCTGCATGTATACGCGCCTCTACCATGTCGAACCTACGTACAGATCTATAAAAGATTATTTATCCTCAGACATCAGTTATACCCAGATTATTAGTTTTATAGATCTAATCATGCGCCAAATATAATAGATCAAAATCACACAATGATACTACTATTCAAGCCTTGAGATCTTGACCAATAAATAGAACTTAACCATCTTGTAATGTTTAGGTTCCTCCTTGATTCAGGTTCAGCTATGTCTCACCATCCAATCACTAATCTTCTAGATATTGCTCCTCTTCAGATATTCAATGCATAAGTTCATCCCTTGCCAAATTATCTCCTTCCCTTTTTATAGTCTAGGCCTTACTCAAACCATGGTCCAAAACCATAGAGATCTAATACTAAAGACCCAATACCTGGGTTTAATACTTAGAAAGCAATACCAAGGATCAAAAACCATAGGTTAGAATATGTCGGACTAAATACCATGGACCAACCATAAGATTTTGTTGGAAATAATACTGAGAGGGGGGGTGAATCAGTATTATCAGATCAATCAAACTTTTCAATTTCATACTCAGAAACATATACGCTACTTCAATTAAGTGAACCCGCGTGTACACGCTACTGTGTCTAATGAAACTCGCGTATATCCAGAGATCTTATAATTCAGTTAGCTTAATCTTCAGTAAATGCATTAGATCATTATTAAGCATATTAACAGTAAACAGGTGCAGAATAACAGAACAGAACATCACACAAGAGCCACACACATGAACACAAAGATATAAGGTGGAAACCCAATGTGGGTGAAAACCACCTGCTGCAAGTCATCTCAATCTTCTTCTTAATAAGAAAATCCTTTTACAATATTTGTACTGGTGCAGTCTTATACCAGTACGGGAGCTACAACCCCCTTTGCTCTTGTACTAGCCGATCCATTTACTAGTACGCAGGCTGCTACCTGCTACAATGCTCCAAAGATCTCCTTTAGCTTTTGTACTAGCTTAGATACTAGTACGTAGGTGCTTGCCTACAATCTTCTCACCTCCAGGTACCACGTTTCATCAATTTTCAGACTGGATACACTGAAGCACAACACATAATCTGTAAGGCCACTTTTCATCCAATTTTCATACTGGACCCATAACTATCATTGAAGCTCAAAACAATCATCAAACTCTGAATCACTGAAACCCTGTTAACAACAGTCACCAGAACACAGAGCAGACACAGAACTCTGTAATAACCATCAGATCCATCTGCAACTTCAAATATTAAGATTTACAATGTATACGCTACTTCGATGAATCAAACCCGCGTGTATACGCGCTTTTATCAAAGCCAACCCGCGTACAGATCTAAAAATAATTTCTCATAACTTGCAGCTGTACCAGACATCAGTCATACTCATAACACTTATAGAACAATACATGCGTCAGTATGTAGATCTAGAATAAGCATCATAAAGATAGTTCATTTCAAACCATTTGATCCCGATCTCTCCTTCCATCAACAGGTGAGATCTCTCCTTAGCTCAGATCAAGCAATGCATCATCAACCCATAACCCTGCATACTGGATCTAATGCTTCATCAGATATTCAAGACATTTCAGATGCACTTGCCTAATGATTTCCTTCTCCTTATATAGCCTTAGGCCTTGTTCAATACCAAGAGCCAAAACCATAGAAATCCAATACCATCAACTTCAAAACTAGGGATCGACACGCCCGTCGAGACACAATGGTCCGAAACCATAGGCACAACTTCCAAGGACTAACCGCCATGGACCAAAGGTACTTTTCCACATACACGCGCTTTTGCTGAAGCCAACCTGCGTGTACACGCGACTTGGGCTTAACGAACCTGCGTGTATGAACTTTCTCTTCTTCTTATAATCTGATCATCAATTCCTTGCTGCTGACTTTCTGTACTATGATTTGTCATCAGTGAGGTTTGCCATCAAGGACAACACTTATCTCATAATGCCAACAATCTCCCCCTTTGGACTTGATGGCAAAGCTAACTTGTCACACTTAGAATTAGCATCTGATTCCTTTGAGCTGTCCTCCATCAGTCACATCTGATATCTCTTCTGAAGATTCATCATCTGATTCCTTTGAGCTATCCTCCATCAGTCACATCTGATATCTCGTCTGAAGATTCATCCAGTTATACATAAGTGAGATATTCTTCCATCAGTCACATCTGATATCTCTTCTGAAGATTCATCATCTGATATCTCGTCTGAAGATTCATCCAGTTATACATAAGTGAGATATTCTTCCATCAATCACATCTGATATCTCTTCTGAAGATTCATCATCTGATTCCTTTGAGCTATCCTCCATCAGTTACATCTGATATCTCGTCTGAAGATTCATCCAGTTATACATAAGTGAGATATGAGAGGGTTGCCATCAAGTACAACACATGCATCATAATGCCAACAATCTCCCCCTTTGGACTTGATGGCAACAATACCAAATCACTCTCCCCCTTTGACATCAAGGGCAAAGGGTGGACCAAGATATTCTCTTCCTTTGCTGAATCATTCCACTGTCCATACTCCCCCTGAGTACCTGCTGAAATCTCTGAATAATCTCCCCCTTTGTATATGCCAAGGTGTACCAATCTGTCAATGCTCCCCCTGAGTACATGCCAAGTCTCTGTACTGCTGAAGTGTGCTGTTCATGCTCTTCCTGACTGTAGGCAAGATCTGCAAAAGATGTTCTTCAAGAAGAACATGACTCTATACATCATAAAAGACCTTCCTATCACCAAAGACTCATACATACATCCATCTCTCAACTAAGTGAGGATATACAAAAATTGACTCATCCACCCAACCAAGTGGGGATACATCAAAAGTTTACATATGACAACCAATCATATTGCATCAATCATCCCAGGCATAGTGGGGAAACCAAAATAGGCCGTTACATGACCTTGACACCATGAAAGAGATACCACAAAAGAGATATATGACATAGAGACGAAATAACTAGACCAAGACTTATGAACGTCACTAGCAGCATCTGATAATCACCATTCAGATCAGCAACCAAGAGATCCTTCTGTTCTCCTTTCGCCTTTGTTCCTCCTGAAATCAACACCAAATGTGAACTAGAACCAAAAGCTTTAAGATAATGCCAACAATGCATCATTGGAAGATTATCTGCTCCCCCTGAACCTGTGCCAGATGATCTCTGTCAGACCTATATCAGACTTTCTGCAACCAACATCTGTCCCTGCTGATTTCCTTCAAATCTCCATATACGCGTCTGTATACACATAAACAGGCGTATATACGCAGATATCCCTTACGCAACACGCGTACACCATATACGCGACTATCCCCTCGTAAAACGGCGTATGCACGCGGATATCCTTTAAACAACACGCGTACACAAATTTCCATATCAGCAACCTGTAAATGTCCTGTAGAGAATAGGTCATCAACCTATAACAAGGTATGTCTGCATCAATTCATCCCTTTGAACAGACTTCAGAGTCATTCACATTGTATCATGTGTGAAACCACCATAGCCATTTCATCAAGCTCTACATGATCCAAGTATCATTACTTGGGAACATCTGCATCAATTAACATATGTAAGTATAAACCTATCATCATATAGATAAGAACTCATCAACATGTCTCCAATAAAGCAACTTTGAGTAGTCATCCATGTATCAGCATTATGTATCTTGAGTTCAAGCTCATTTGACAAAACTTCTTGATATCATCAACAGCAACAATCCTTATCCACAAGAGTGCCTGCATCATAACTGTATGATTTTTATGCATATGACAACAGCAGTATCATCATCAAGTGAAGATGTATATTCAAGCTTTGTACTTCTCCTTGTCCTTATGAAGATCACCATGTAAGCACCATATATGCATCATCAAAGAATCAACCATAAATCTGATCTGATCATCAACTATGTAACCTCAAGAATCATATGAGATTTTATCATAGACAACTCACAACCACATCATAGCAAGATATATCATTTAGCCATATAAGAATCATCACCAAGAATTATAAGCCATAATGCCAACAACGAATTACTAAAGGCATATGCTCCCCCTCAACCAGTGCCATCTGTTAGATCTGATCATGCATATATCAGCAATAAGCAGCAAAACATCATCATCCTCAAGTTAGGATCAAAAACACTTCTAGACATCATACAAGTAACAAAACATTTCCACACATCCTCAGCAGACTGTAACCAATAGAGCAAATAACAGACTGAATCATATCAGATCCTTTTTTTTTTATCTCTCCCCACTGCCTTTCCTCAGACTGACATATACGCGACTTTGCAGTGTGAAACTCGCGTATATACGCGGCTATACTTCATGAAACTTGCGTATGAGAATTAGAACACTGAAGTTTTACACCTTCAGCTCCCCCTGAGTCTGGTATGTTTGTGCTGTGCTGTGTCTCAGTACATTGTGCTGACTGTACTTCCTTCTTCCTCCATATCTTCAAGTGTGATGAGGTTTTCTCCTTTTGATGTGATGTCCATCCTTTGTTCCTGCATTCCTTTGCTATATGTCCAAGCTTGTTACATGCATAACATCTTACATGTTTCATATTCCTCCTGTAGCAATCAGCAGCTTTGTGACCATACATATTGCAAGCAAAGCAATATCCATTAAAGTACCTTGATTGAGATGACCTGTCCGCATAATAGTCTTGAACTCTTCTTCTTCTACTTCTAGCTGCATCATGTCCAAGATTATAACATTCAATATTATTCATAGGAGGAGTAAAAGATTTTCTTTGAAGACTTTCTTTCCTTGGTTGATGATGAGATTGACCTTTCATCTCCTTGTTGATCATTTTGGATTTCTCTTTAGAGTTCCTTGCCTCACCTTGTGAACTAGATTCACCTTCAACAGATTCATGGAAACCAAGACCAGTCTTGATAGCAGGAGACCTTTGACTACTAAGAATATCATCCAAGACTTTAAAACTATCTTGAAATCGTAAAAGCTTATCCTTTTCTTCTATTTTACCTTTCAAGATATTTACCTCAACTTGAAGTTGTTCCTCCTTTTCTAGACATTGCTTCTTCATGTCTTCTCCGTCTTTCCTTCCTTCTTCCAACTGATGCCTTAGTTTGAGAATCTCCTTTTCTTGTTCTTCATTCAGATCCTGCTGCATTTGACGAACTCTGAAGGCACATTCCAACTGTGATTTTAAGCTGATGACTTCGTTGTCTTGTTTTTCAATTGCTTGGTGTAGATCTTCATTCTGCTTCCTGGATTCTTCAAGATCTTCCTTTAGTGAGAGGATCGTAGCTTCAAGATTTTCATAGTAGCTGGATCTATCTTTGAGTTTCTTGATGGTTGAGCTTCTTTCGTTGACTTCTTTTCTTAATGATGTCACTTCATGCTGCAATTTTTGACATTGGTCTTCCTTGTCCTTGAGTAGCTTTCTTACCTTGTTTCCTTCTTCTATTTGGGCCTTTAGTTTGGTAACTTCTTCTTTGAAAGCACATTCCCTTTTGTTCAATAGATCTTGTTGATCTTTAACTTTGTCTGCAAGCCTTCTAAACACTGCCTCTATTTGACATTTTTCTTGCTCACCCATAAAAGCATGTTCAGTAGTTTCACTATCACTTCCATCACTTTCACAAGGAAATATAGCAGGAACATCAGAGGATAACACATTCATACCTGATAATGATTCTGAATCTGAAGAGCTTCTTATACCTAATCCCCAATCGATTCTCCCACTGTCATAGTCCTTCTGAGATGTCTTCTTCTTCTTATGAGCTTTCTTCTTAAGCTTCTTTCCCATTGTTCCACGGATCTCCTTCAAGCGATCAAGCTTCTATCAAAGGACCTGCTCTGATACCAATTTTGGAAATAATACTGAGAGGGGGGGTGAATCAGTATTATCAGATCAATCAAACTTTTCAATTTCATACTCAGAAACATATACGCTACTTCAATTAAGTGAACCCGCGTGTACACGCTACTGTGTCTAATGAAACTCGCGTATATCCAGAGATCTTATAATTCAGTTAGCTTAATCTTCAGTAAATGCATCAGATCATTATTAAGCATATTAACAGTAAACAGGTGCAGAATAACAGAACAGAACATCACACAAGAGCCACACACATGAACACAAAGATATAAGGTGGAAACCCAATGTGGGTGAAAACCACCTGCTGCAAGTCATCTCAATCTTCTTCTTAATAAGAAAATCCTTTTACAATATTTGTACTGGTGCAGTCTTATACCAGTACGGGAGCTACAACCCCCTTTGCTCTTGTACTAGCCGATCCATTTACTAGTACGCAGGCTGCTACCTGCTACAATGCTCCAAAGATCTCCTTTAGCTTTTGTACTAGCTTAGATACTAGTACGTAGGTGCTTGCCTACAATCTTCTCACCTCCAGGTACCACGTTTCATCAATTTTCAGACTGGATACACTGAAGCACAACACATAATCTGTAAGGCCACTTTTCATCCAATTTTCATACTGGACCCATAACTATCATTGAAGCTCAAAACAATCATCAAACTCTGAATCACTGAAACCCTGTTAACAACAGTCACCAGAACACAGAGCAGACACAGAACTCTGTAATAACCATCAGATCCATCTGCAACTTCAAATATTAAGATTTACAATGTATACGCTACTTCGATGAATCAAACCCGCGTGTATACGCGCTTTTATCAAAGCCAACCCCCGTACAGATCTAAAAATAATTTCTCATAACTTGCAGCTATACCAGACATCAGTCATACTCATAACACTTATAGAACAATACATGCGTCAGTATGTAGATCTAGAATAAGCATCATAAAGATAGTTCATTTCAAACCATTTGATCCCGATCTCTCCTTCCATCAACAGGTGAGATCTCTCCTTAGCTCAGATCAAGCAATGCATCATCAACCCATAACCCTGCATACTGGATCTAATGCTTCATCAGATATTCAAGACATTTCAGATGCACTTGCCTAATGATTTCCTTCTCCTTATATAGCCTTAGGCCTTGTTCAATACCAAGAGCCAAAACCATAGAAATCCAATACCATCAACTTCAAAACTAGGGATCGACACGCCCGTCGAGACACAATGGTCCGAAACCATAGGCACAACTTCCAAGGACTAACCGCCATGGACCAAAGGTACTTTTCCACATACATGCGCTTTTGCTGAAGCCAACCTGCGTGTACACGCGACTTGGGCTTAACGAACCTGCGTGTATGAACTTTCTCTTCTTCTTATAATCTGATCATCAATTCCTTGCTGCTGACCTTCTGTACTATGATTTGTCATCAGTGAGGTTTTCCATCAAGGACAACACTTATCTCATAATGCCAACAGATTTCCCACATGTATTCGCTTTTCTTTGCATGAAAGTGCGTGCATATGTATACGCGCCTTCTGATCGGTAGACTCGTGTGTATACGCGACTTTGTCAAGATGAACCTGCGTATACCTCATTTTCTTTCATTCTGAGAGCCTGAACTGTTATCTACCTTTTTGAGTGAGTTTCCATCAAGGAAAACACCTGTGCCATAGTGCCAAACCTATGCCATAATGCCAACAATCTCCCCCTTTAGATTTGATGGCAACCCGAAGTCACTCAAAATCATTCTCCCCCTTTGACATCAAGTGCAAAGGGATGTGCTCCCCCTAAATACATGCTGAATCCTCTGCTCTGTTGTGTTGTCCAAGCTCCCCCTAACTATAGGTAAGGTCTGCAAGAAGATGATCTACAAAAAAACATGACTTTATGCATTATAATTGACCTTCCTCTCACTAAAGACTCATACATACATCCATCTCCCAACCAAGTGGGGATATACCAGGATTGACTCATCCACCCAACCGGATGACAAATAAGTACATTACATCATTCATCCCAGGCATAGTGGGGAAGCCAACATAGGCCGTTACATGACCTTGATAAAATAAATATAATACATAGAGATGAAATATCTACAACAAGACTCTGACAGATATCAACAACAAACATCAGCAGCATTTTTCAATCATTATTCAGACTAGCACCCATGTTCTCCTTCTTCACCTATTCCACGTGAAATCAAACCAATTGAATTTGAACCAAGATAGTGCCAACAATGCATTATTAGAAGAATATATGCTCCTCCTGAACGTGTGCCAGATGGTTTTTGTCAGACCCATATCAGCCTCTTTTCATCCTGAGCCTAGCCCCACTGCTTTCTCTTCAAACCAACATATATGTGACTGTATCTTAATAAACCAACGTATGTATGCGGATCCTCCTCATTCAACTTGCGTACAACCATTTTTCTCTGAAACAGAAAAGATTCAACAGCAAGATGATGCATCAACTACCCCCAGCTTCTGTTTGAGGTATTCAAATGTCTCCCTGGGCAGTGGTTTGGTGAGAATATAAGCAACTTGTTCCTTAGAGGGAACATACTCCAATTTGACCTTTTGTTCCATCACTTGTTCCCGGAGAAAATGATACTTGATCGGTATGTGCTTAGTCTTTGAATGCATGATAAGATTCTTTGAGATACTGATTGCACTTGTATTATCACAAAAAATGGAGATAGGTGGAGTACAAGTGATTTGAAGATCTTGCAATGTTTGCATCATCCAAAGGAGTTGTGTGCAGCAAGATGCAACAGCTACATATTTAGCTTCAACTGTAGATAAAGCAATAGAACTTTGTTTCTTGCTGAACCAAGATACTAATCTAGGACCCATGAAGAATGCACCACCACTAGTGCTTTTTATATCATCCACACTTCCTGCCCAATCCGCATCTGTATATGCATGATGTGTGAGATCTGTACCTCTAGGATACCATAAGCCATAGTTTTGAGTTCCTTGAAGATACTTGAAAATTCTCTTAACTACCTGAAGATGAGTTTCCTTTGGATTTGCCTTAAACCTTCCAACTATTCCCACTGCATGCATAATGTCTGGTCAGGTACCTGTTAGATAGAGTAGACTACCACTCATGGATCTATAGGTTGGTTGATGTACTACTACCGATTCATCATTTGCGCTGAGGCTGCATCCTGTCACCATAGGGGTGCATACTGGTTTCAAATCCTCCATCCCATATTTCTTCAAGATCTGCTTGAGATACTTGGTTTGTGATAGAAAGATGCCATCTTTGTTTTGTTGGACTTGTAAACCAAGAAAATATGTGAGCTCACCAAGCATAGACATTTCAAACTCTTTCTGCATTACTAAGGCAAAATTTTGACTCATGTCTTCTTCATTGCTACCAAAGATGATATCATCAACATACACAACAAGTATTAGCAACTTATCATTGTCAATTTTTATATAAAGATTGCTATCAGTTGATCCTTTTATAAAACCTTGTTGACAGAGGTATTTATCCAAGCGATAATACCAAGCCCTTGGAGCCTGTTTAAGGCCATAGAGAGCCTTTTTGAGTCTACATACAAGCTTTGGATCATTTCCAAGGATAAACCCATCTGGTTGCTCAATATACACTTCTTCATCCAAGTCTCCATTTAGAAAAGCAGACTTCACGTCCATTTGAAATACTTTGAACTTCTGAAAGCTAGAAAGAGCAAGGAACATCCTTATGGCCTCTAGTCTGGCAACTGGTGCAAAATTTTCTTCAAAGTCAATGCCTTCCTGTTGAGCATACCCTTTGCAAACAAGTCTGGCCTTGTTTCTAATCACATCTCCATTTTCATTCAGCTTATTTTTGAATATCCATTTTGTTCTTATGACATTCTTATCTTTCGGTCTACGAACCAACTCCCAAGTGTTATTCTTTTCTATCTACTCAAGTTCTTCCTCCATGGCTTTTACCCAGCATTCATCTTTGCATGCCTATCTTACATTTCGTGGTTTAGTGGAGGAGAGCAATGCTAGATAGATTGAAGCTTCTGAAATGGTCCTTCTTTTCTGTACACCTGCCTCTTTTTTCCCCAAAATTTGAGATTCTGGATGATTCTTCTGAATGTACCTGGATGGAGTCTTTTCTTCTATCCTTATCTATTCTTCTGGTGCCTCATGGGTTTCTTCTTCATCATGAATCTGATTTGATGTTGATGGATAGGCCTCATCATCTTCGAAATCTTCAGACCTTACCTGCCTAGGAGTGCTTCCTTCTTCATCAACCACTACATCAATACTTTCAACAATTTTTCCAAGCCTTTTATTGTAACACTTGTATGCTTTGCTGTGGGGAGAGTAACCAAGGAGAATACCTTCATCTGCTCTAGGTTCAAACTTGCCAAGATTTTCATCAGTATTTTTGATGTAGCATTTGCTCCCAAAAAGTTTGAAGTATTTTACCGTGGGAGTCTTACCATACCATAGTTCATGAGGAGTCTGAGTGATATTTACCCAGACATTTGTCTTGTTGAGAATAGTAACTGCTGCAAATGCGGCTTCACCCCAGAAGGTTGCAGAAGTTCCAGACTCATCAAGCATAGCACGAGCCATTTGTTGAACCGTTCTTTTCATCCTTTCCACTACTCCATTTTGCTGAGGAGTCCTTGCAGTAGAGAATTCCCTCCTTATTTTGTGTTCTTCACAAAAATCGAAAAACTCATTCCAAGTAAATTCCCCTCCTCGATCAGACCTGAGGCATTTGATCCTGCGATCTGATTTGTTTTCCACCAAGGCTTTGAATGATTTGAACTTTTCGAAAGCTTCATATTTATGCTTCATAAGTCCTATCCAACACATCCTGGAAAAGTCGTCAATGAACAATATAAAGTATTCTTCTCCTCGAGGTGACCTTTTCCTAGATGGACCACATACATCAGTATGGACAAGTTCAAGTGGCCTGCTAGCTGATCCTTCCTTCTCAGGGAAATTAGTTCTGGTTTGCTTACCAAATTGACATGATTTGCATATTGTATTGTCTGGAATTCTGATGTCAGGTAGATCACGAACTGCCTGATACTTGCATGCTTTCCTTATCTGTGAGAAGCTTAGATGCCCCAATCTTCTGTGCCATAGCTAGTGTTCATCATTCTTGCTTAGATAGCATCGTTGTTGTCCTCCTTTGAGTATATATAAATTATTTGGAGTTCTTATGCCTTTGATCACTGTTTCTCCTGTATCAAGCTCACGAACAATGCATCCATTTGATCGAAATATTACTTCATTTCCTTGATCACACATTTGATTGACACTTCATAAGTTATGCTTTAGGCCATCAACATACATAACATTTTCAGCCTTGACCTTTTCTTTCAAAAGAATAGAACCTTTACCTTTTATGAGTGTAGGGGTGTCATTTCCAAATGAGACCTTCTTTTCCTTTTCTAAGGCACTATATGACCGAAGTTTATCTTTATCACCTATCATATGTTTTGAGCATCCACTATCGATGTACCATTGATTTTCCTATCCTTTCGCATATAAGGCTATCCCACATCTTTCTGGTAGCGGTTCTTTCTTTCTCCATGTTTTGGGACTTAATGAAGCTTGCTCCTTCTGAGCTGTTTGTCGAAACCTACTCCTGCATTCAGAATCTCCATGTCCGAAGTTGTTACAATTAGAACATTCTATTTCATTTTCAAGAGCAGAAACATTGTTGTAGGTCCTTTTCATGATTCTAGTCACACTCCTTTGCTTTTGTGCTTCTCTGGTCATGATGGTCCTATAGGCCACACATTGACTTGCTTTATGTCCAAAGTTATGGCAAGATAAGCATTGGCCATTGAAGAAATTACTGTAATCATCAAACCTTCCATTGTAATAGCCATTCATTCTTAAGGTAAATTGACAATGATTTACCTGTGGTTGGTTATAGCTTTTGTTCATCCTTGAAGTAGATTTCCCTCAATTTACTTGGTGATTTTTTTTCATTCTTGAAGTAAATTGTCCCTGATTTACTTGGTGATCTCCATTGGGCCTTTGCTATTGATTGTCAACCTATTCACTTCTCCTTGCAGCCTCAAGATAACTTTTGGAGGTATATGGCTTCTGTGCTTGAGATGTTTCTTTGGTGTACCCAAGACCTGTCTTGATTAGAGGAGAGAGTTGCACTTTGATAATCTCATCTAAGGTTTCAGATCCTTTAGCAAACCTAAGATTAAGAGCTTTCGTTTTCTTAATGTCCTCTCTAAGTCCCACAATTTCACATTCTAACTTTTCATTGTGTTTCTCCATTTCAGCAAGTTGGGATGTCAGAGTATCTATAATCATATTTTTTTCTTCTAAGCAAATTTTGAGTTTAGAAATTTCTTCATAAAGACTTTCTTCATCTATAGCATCCAAGAAATCATCATCCTCAAAGGCCATCAAAAGTATATAATCATTACCTTGTTCGTCTTCATCGCTATTTGAAAGTCCATCACTGTCTTCATGTGTATAATAGCTCTTCTTACTTACATTCTATTTTCTGTTCCATCTAACTGGTTCCTTACCTTTTTGGATCTTATATTTATGAGGACACTTTGCATAATAGTGACCGACTCTTCCACAAGCAAAACATTTGAAAGGTAGCTTACCTTTGAATCTTATAGAACCCCGTTGAAGGTTCTTGACAAAACTTGATTCTTCCTCTTCTTCTGACATATGTCCTGAGTCATCACCTTTTCCTGAGGCTTTGAATGTGGCTTCTCTCTTGTCTGATGATCCCCATTTTCTCATTTCATAAGCAGTTAGGATTCCATGTAGCTGTGACATGGTAAGGCTCTGTAGATTCTATTTTTCTTCTATGGTGGAAACTTTTCATTCAAACTTAGAAGACAAAGATCTTAGAACTTTTTCAACCAAAACAACTTCTTTTATTTCTTCATCCAATTTTTCATACAATTGACAATCTCATCTATACGTAGGAAATAGTTAGACACACTTTCATCATTGTGCATTCTGATATTTTCATATTGAATTCTAAGAGTTTGTAGTTTTCTCGTTTTACCTGTTCATCTCCTTCATAGCTCAGAATGATCTTGTCCCATATTTCTTTTGCAGTTTTGAGCTGCATAACCTTGAAAAAATCTGATTGAGATAGGCTCCCTAATAGAGTATTGACAGCCTTTGCATTTGTTTCATACTACTTCTTACCAGCCGTATCTGTAGGAGTTGCTGATGGAAAATTGTATCCTGTTTCCACAATATCCAAAACTTTTGTACCAAGAGATTGAAGATAAGCAGTGATTCTTACCTTCGAATAGATGAAGTTGCTTCCATAAAAAATCAGTGGCCTAATTGATGCTTCTCTTTCGTAGTTGCTCATGATGATAGATCTTCCTTCAAGCGATCAAGCTTCTTTAGAAGGACCTGATCTGATACCAATTGTTGGAAATAATACTGAGAGGCGGGGGGTGAATGAGTATTATCAGATCAATTATTTTTCATTTCACAATAAAATTTGTATACGCTACTTCGGTTAGCAAATACCGTGTATGTACGCAACTTCAGTTAAGGAAACACGCATATATGAGAAGACTTGTAAGTTAGATCATTCTTCAGATGTTAATCATTAATCTGTGCATCAAAACATATGAAGAGTAACCAGGAATAGTAAAACAGAACAAGAAATCACACATAAGAACACCAGATATAAGGTGGAAACACAATGTGGGTGAAAAACACCTGCTGCAATGTGTCTCTATCTTCTTTCAATTAGAAACTTCTTTTTACAATGTTTCTGTACTAGTGCAGAATTATACCAGTATGTAGGCTTCAACCTGCAGGAGGCTACAACATTTTCTCATTCTCCAGTTTCACCTGGAAGGGAGTTACAACCCCCTTAGCTCTTGTACTAGATGAGGTACTAGTATGTAGGTGCTAACCTACAAAAGGCTTCTACCTTCTCTTTTCTTCTAGGGACCATGTTTCATAAATTTTCAGACTGGGTCCATGAATATCAATCAAACATCTAATAGATCTGCAACAACCGATCTTCTTTTCACAAAATACTGAATCAACCAATAACTTCTCAGAATTCTGTGAACAAAAAAACAGTACCAGTAACCAGACACCAATTCTAAACCCAGAACATTGCAGCAATAAACAAAGGCAACTAAAACATATTTCAAGAGACATATGCTACTTCACCAATAGAAACCCGCGTACATACGTAGCTATGCCAAAACCAACCAGTGTATACGCAGTCTTCACTTGCTTAACCTACGTGTATACACGCCTCTACCGTGCCGAACTTGCGTACAGATCTATGAAAGATAATTTATCCTCAGACGTCAGCTATACCCAGATTATCAGTTTTATAGATCTAATCATGCGTCGAATATAACAGATCAAAATCACACAATGATACTACTATTCAAGCCTTGAGATCTTGACCCATCAATAGAACTTAACCATCTTGTAATGTTTAGGTTCCTCCTTGATTCAGGTTCAGCTATGTCTCACCAACCAATCACCAATCTTCTAAATCTTGCTCCTCTTCAGATATTCAATGCATAAGTTCATCCCTTACCAAATGATCTCCTTCCCTTTTTATAATCTAGGCCTTACTCAAACCATGGTCCAAAACCATAGAGATCCAATACTAGGAACCCAATACCTGGGTTTAATACTTAGAAAGCAATACCAAGGATCAAAAACCATAGATTCGAACATGTCGGACTAAATACCATGGACCAACCATAAGATTTACCACATGTATGTGATTTTCTTTGCATGAAAGTGCGTGCATATGGATACACACCTTTTGATTGGTAGACCCGCGTGTATATGCGACTTTGTCAAGATGAACCTGCGTATACCTCATTTTCTTTCATTCTGAGAGCCTGAATTGTGATCTGCCTTTTTGAGTGAGTTTCCATCAAGGACAACACCTGTGCCATAGTGCTAAACTTGTGCCATAATGCCAACATACCCTAAAAGAAGAATCAAAGGGTAAAAAGAATAAGATGGTCAAAAAAGTGAAAGAAAATGAACCCCACCAAAAGAAAGACCAAGGAAAGTGTGAAAATCAAAATTCCACTACCTTTTACTATTGTATAATAAACAATTTTGTGCCGCTTGTTAACTTATGCCACAACTGAGGAATAGTCAAACAACTTAAGCTTTGCTAGTTCATATTTGAATTTTATATTTTAGAAATAGAGAATAAATATTTGACCAAACTATTTATTCTTGGCAGAGAAGTAGATAGGTAGAGTGAATAAAAGGAGCTCAACAGTTTAATCTGAGCCCTGGGATATAATAAGGCTAGACTTAGATAGATATTTGCATGTAAAAGAAAATAAAAGCTTGATAAGGGTTTTCCAGTCTAAGTGCACCCAAATAAAGAAGAAAAAATGTTAGATTGAAGTAGGTAGGGTAAGTAGATGATGGTTGTAGAGTAAATGTGTGGTGAATGGTTAAGTTTAATGCTTAAATCTTTTGCTTTCATCACTTGGACAAAGCACAACTCACATTTGAGACAACACATCAAGGAGACAAGGTCAAACTAATTAACTTCCTTACTCCATTTTTCCCAAAAAAATTCACTAATTTCCCCTAAGTGCTAAAGGTACCTATAAACAAGTTAGGGGAGGTCATAACATTTCTCTAACTTTTGGAGGAACGGGACCCTCAACCCAATAATTTAAAATACCTAAAGCACTTAAATCCCCTTCATCAATATTCACCCCTTCATAAAGTCACTCATTCCATTTATAAAGCTTTTCCTAAGTAAAATCCTATTTTTCTTAGGAAAATTAAAAACATTCTATCTACATGAAACCCTCATATATCATTAGCCTAAGGTATAAGTGTTGTATGATGAAATGCATTTTCGGAAAACATTCAACTTAGCACTTTCCCATTCATTTGGTCATATTAACCACTAATGTTATTATTATGTAATTCCCGAATAAAACAACATTACCCACACCCGTATTATGATATTATACAAAACCCCAAATTTTTACATATCCCACCCTAATGGTTAGTTATAACCATAATATAGTTTAAATAGGGATTAATTAGTTAATCAGTAACTAATTAATAACTCTTAGTTCCCCGTCGTATTAAAAAAGGGATTAATTAACCCTCATGAGTAATTAACAGCCTCCTCGTCCAATCCCGTCACCTCTGATATAATTAATTAATTCTTAAATACATCAAGCCCACCTTTGTTCAACCCCCATCACCTTTCATTCCTGATAGCCATCCGATAAATGCGCCTAGATCCAACGGTTGTCGTGCATATCACATGACCCTTTGCGACGATGCATTAGCACACGATCACAAACCAGTTTTTGTACAGTGCCTCCACCACGTGTCGAGTGATCTATGGAATCGCTGGCTCAAGGCCAATTACCCCCCCCCCCCCCCCCCGCCCCCTCCAATAGCGGTGCAATAGAAACTGCTTACCGCCTTCTACTAAAGGACAAAATGTCTCATCATTTAGTTGCTGCCAATTGTCATTTTCATTCACTCACCAACATCAACCATTTACCCGTTTAAATACAAAAACCCAAATTTTGCTCATTTTCACCTGATTGTGCAATAAAACCCTATGTAACCCAGTTGTGCCACCTAAAGCCTCTGTTAACCGATTCGATCATGGTTTACCTCCCAAAAATCATTCTGGACTCACTCCACAGACCTCTCAAGCTCAAATGAAACCTTTTTGACCTCCCCTCCAACCCAATACTTTCTTAACAATATGTTTTGTTTTACAAGTGATCAAAAGACCACATCCTTGGATAAACAGTCTTAATACTAGTCATAAGACCTTCTTACTCCAATATTATTCTCAAGTATATTCAAAGAGAGATGGAAAATAAAACATATAGTAAAATGACAAGCAAAGGAAACATGAAATTAAACGATTTACTATTGAAACAGACATTAAAAACCTAAACTACACAGTGAAGGAAAAATGACACAATAAAGAACATTTAAAGTGTATCAGGGTTAAAGAGTATCAGATTGAAGACCAAGTCAAGTAAATCAGCTAGCATGAAGATAAACAGTAGGGAATACAGTTACAAAGCATAGCATACAAATTCATGTCAAAGTGAAGACAAATGAAAAACAGAGCGGTAAAAGTAAAAAATTAAAAGTAAACAGTAAAAGTAAACATGAAGACTTTAAGAATTAAACAAAGATGAAAACACTTTCACCAGCTACAATGAATTTTATCTAAAGTAAAAGTGAAAAACAGTTGAAAGGAATTTAAGGTTAAAAGATGAAATCGGAGTAGAAATGGTACATTCTTCAGAAATTTCCTGTTTAAGTCATAGTTTTGCAGAAACTTTTGTGGCCAATACATGAAGTATTTTGAGAAACTGGAGGAGGTTTGTGTTCCTAACAGGCTAGTCTACAGAAACCCATCTCACTTTTTACATAGGTATTACCAGGTGGGAGACAAGTGCATGTCTTCACAGCCTATTTTTTAGTTTGTGAAAAGTCCTGTTTTTGACATCGTTTTTCAGAGAACATTGTGAACAGCTGGAGATGCATTTTGGAACATTGAGAGAATTTTATCTTCCAAAAATTCCTATCTACTAAAACCTCTTTCACTTTTTACATATCTATTACGGATTGAGATACACAAGCATATCATTGGACCCTAAATTTGCAGAATTTATGGGGTAGAATGCACAAAGGAAGGATGCAATTAGTGACTGGGATACCTCATCATCAACTAAGAGTTGCTATCAAATTTGATTTTCTCTTCTTTTTCAACATTAATCCATAGAAATAGTGCCAAATAGATTCATTAGTTTTGACTGTCCTTTTTTTAAGTTTTATTAATGTAAATAGTTGGAGATATTTGTGAAACTAATCTTGATATTTTTTTAACATATTTTAGTTTACAATTAGTATAAATACTTGTTCATTTGAAGTATTTTGTGTATATTCTTAGACATTGCTGTAATAATGATTATCTTGGAATAAAGTGCTGTTGGAATTTTTTTTTTGTATGGCTAGCTGGATGAAGAATTGATGCAAAGGACTTTTCACAAGATTCATGAGTCAGACACCAGATCAATAAGTCCTCTATATCTCATGTGTTTAAAGTTATTTTGTTTATTATATCAATTGTGTTTCATATATGAATGATAAACGAAAAAGAGTAATTCAAAAAGTGCTTGAGTGCAATCTGTTTTCAATCATTTTTGTTCTTAATGTTTTCCTCTAAATTGGCATAAATAGTGAATTCTTAATTGCTCCTTGTTTCCTAGTTTATTCACTTTGATTATTTAGTAAAGAATTCTTAAATGATATTTATTGGTAATCATCGATGTTTCCTCTCTTAAAATATGATGAAGGATTCTTAATTTCCCTTCATCCATTTTGAGTCCATTCCATATTTTTTAAGTCTTGATTTGTTCCCTGTTTAACTATCTTGCCCTGTGAAACCATCCCTTATTAAGAAACTAAATCCAGTTAAGTCGTCTTCTTTGAATCCATTAGCCCAATGGCCTAAACTACTCAGTTCTACCCCTCTACTATTGAATTTCACCACCTAAACACAATCAAAACCCCTAAACTTTCATAACTATCCTAATATCTTTCAAAACAAAGCTAAAACTTAAAGAGAGAGCTCTCTTTGGATATAGATTGGCTAGATTCTATACCTAAAAGTTGAATTGTGGTTATCGCTAACCCCTTTCCTCTTCCCAACAACTTCAAGGAAAATTTGAGTGATAACAGTACACATATTTTGTCATACCCTGGATATAATCCCCATGAACTGGTATCTTGAAACAGAGATCCACCATAGCACCACGGAATGGGATGTATTGAAGGAAGGGTTCTTATTGACTTTCAGTTTTGAAGACGGGTTTGCAAGTATCAATAAAGCACTGTAAGAGATTAAAGTGGTTATCTTAGAACATCGAGGGAACCCATGGAATGGAACCAACCAGAATGAAGCACCCATCTGTGCCACACATTAGAATGTTATAACGTGACTGCTAAAGAGGAAGAAGAAGACCCAAGGAACCTCAATAGTCCGGAGGTAGAAGGGTATTATGAAGTTGAAGGACCCAAAATAGAAAACTTGGACATCTCTGCACCTTTAAAAAAAAGGCAAGTAAACATTAGCACCGAAGAAGAACCAAACTTCGTAAAAATACGAGATTATTGGGACAACACCATAGTAGATAAAGTTGTTGAATTACTTCGCGAATACCAGGATCCCTTCCCCACCAAGTTTTCATACTTAAAGGGAATAATTGGCATTTTAGGAATTATGAAGATCACATTAAAATTAGACGTGAAGCTTGTTAAATAGAGGCCTTGTCACCTTAATCCTAAATATAAGGAAACGGTTCGCCAAGAACTAGATAATATGCTGGAGAAAGGCATCATAGAACTTGTTGAAGAATTTGATTGGGTAAGATCGATGGTGGTTCAAAAGAAGAAACAAAAAGGGTGTTGGCCTGGTAAATCGATCTTGCGGAAAATACTGATCTCCCTAGTATCAGAAGATAGTCTAGCAACAAATAGACAAACAAACCTATCTTTCTACAGAGATATGTGATTTACAAATAAATACTATAAAGGTGTTAAGATCTTA
The DNA here is from genome assembly GCA_031772625.1 of Pinus tabuliformis. Classification (NCBI taxonomy): domain Eukaryota; kingdom Viridiplantae; phylum Streptophyta; class Pinopsida; order Pinales; family Pinaceae; genus Pinus; species Pinus tabuliformis. The sequence goes on along the minus strand of CM062804.1, from coordinate 1,340,671,082 downwards.
CCTTAGATCCAACTCTTGTTCATTGCAGTCATCCTTCAATCGTTCGAAAGAGTTATCTTTAAAGACCTACAATCAAAAACAAGAAAACATTAAATAGCACCTACATAGCAAATATCATAAATCATGTTTATCATGGTGATCAAGGAATCCATAAAATAAACCATAAATGAATAGCTTATTGAGAAAATAAATTTATTTCTATTAACTTTGAAGTAGAAGAACCTTACAATTTTTTCAGCCTCGATGTTGAACAAGCTCTTCTTGGGGTCCGAAATAGGAATTTCCTTTACTTTGACAAGCCTTGCACTCTTCCAAATGAGATGTTAGAGGTATGTAATCTGTCCTCATAAAAACTCAACTGAAGAAGACTAAGTTCCAGCAGCATTTCACCTCAAAAATATTTAGCTTCCAACCTCTATAGTAACCAGCCCAATGCTTCATTTTATAGTGCAGAGGAGGAGGTTACAGGTCCATCTATGAAGGGATAGAATCATCCTTCAAAGGGATAAGCTCCTTACATCAAGGGGTTAGATCCTTAAGGTATGGGATGCATGAACCTTAAGAGAGCGAACTTGCTACCTCAAGATTCCTTCCAGAAGCTTCTAGAAATGACTGAAAGTGAGTTTTTCAGAATGTACTCGTGCCTTTTAACTTTTACAGGGGTCCGCACCCATAACACAGAGACAGTGCGGTCAGGTGTGCAGGAGACTTGACCATTAGGTAGGGGACCACAGGTAAGACAAAGAGAAAGTGCGGACCCAGATTTTTAAAGACTTTTGAGGGATTTCTCTTGTTTTCAAGGCTTGATATGAGGAACTGAGGCTTTAGACTTGCAGAGGGGGGAAGTATGAGTGATAATGAACTCATACCGATAGCAGAATGTCAAGGTTCAATTTTTTAGTGCAACAGATTGCCCCGTAAAGTGTGAAGTCTGTAATAGATGAAGATAGTGTCTGTCATGTATGAAGAGTGAAGTACTTTGTCATTTCAAGGATCATCTTGTGGACACCTTAGTCAGAACCTGTAAAAACATTCAATGCAATATATATATATATATATATATATATATGTAGAAATATCATTGCTAAGGTAGGCATTCCCATACTCAGATCAAAACTGACTAGAAAACTGACTAAACTGTTCTGATACAGGAATGATTTTGTAATACATCAAGAGTATAGATGTATGTATACACAGTATGGACACAGCCATCTGTCTATGAATAGTCCACTATATAATGAATAACAAAATTCCTCGCAGTCTGAATAGTAGAAACTAGATCCAAGGCCTTGATTTCCGCTTCCCAAACTAGTACGATTCTATCCATGTGAAGGAATATGTCAAAGTCGAACATGGTAGAAACCACTTGATTACCAGTCAATAATGTCAACTGTTAACAAGTGTGAGAGAAACCACCAATAATGTCAATGGCTCTTAGAGTACCCAGTACAATCCATGAAATGTGAATAAATGATCTGAAGTCGAACATGTCATAGAATCATTTGATCGAAGGTCAATGATGCAACCTGTTGTCGAAGGTGAGAAAACTACCATTAGGGCATGCAATTTTCAAGGTACTAACGATTTCTAGATCAACTTCCTAGATAATGAGCTGAAGTCGATAGAAAACGATCCGTCATAGACAAGCCCACAACACGAAATCATAGATCAAGTTTTGAAGAAATATATTGGCAAGGACTGACTCTGGGATGGTCAAAATGGATGACAGATATTTTGCAAATGAATGGTTTGTTTGAAGTGTTCTCTTGAAAACATAATGACACTACAGATAGCTTGATGACAATTGACCCAAAGCTAATACCTAGAAACTGGCTGAAGACTTTGAATGTGGTTTGATTAACTGTTAGGCAAAGGATTTTCCCAACCCAGGTAAACAAAAAATGTCATGTTCAAGAGTGGTTGATGGCTTTTTGACAAAACAAAGTGTAACAAACAGGATCATTTTTCTCTCTTTTTCCCACCATTTCTGGCAAGTACCTCTTTATTTTTGGCAAGCTTGAGGAGGATAACATTTTCTTGTTTATAAGCTCATCCTTCGGATGAGTCCAACTTAGTTTAAAATTCAAACCTTAAGAAGGAGTGGTTCGTTCCTGTTTGATATTGAACAGGTCCTTTACTGTTAAATTTTAATGAGTCCAGTATAGGAAAAAGTTGGTGTTTTTCAATTTTAGGGAGTCAGAAGAAAAACTTAAGAAAACTCAATGGGGGTACTTTTTCGTAAAATGCCCGAAAAAAGATAAAATAATACAAAAGGGATGAATTTTCAATACTTTAATGAGTTGAAAAAAAATAAGCACTCGACAATATTTTCATATTTAATGAGTCTGAAAATGGTTTAAAGCTGACTCTATTGACGATAATTAGCCAACGTGTACCTTTTTCGTAAATAGTCCATTTCAGTCCGTAAAAGGGGTAAACTTATACTGAAGGGTCGATTATTCATTTATTTTAACGAGTTCGAACAATCAAGTGCTCGGCAATCTTTTCAATTTTCGAGAGTCTGAAAATAGCTTAAAGAGGACTCCAATTTCTCAGTTTTTTGTGAATTTTTGAAAGAGTCCGAAAAAGTGATAAAAGTATCCTCTTCGTTGAAAAATAATCAATTTTGCCAAAAAATCCAATATTCTGCACAAAAACTCAAAACATTACACATGCCTGTTTAAGAAAAATAAAAATGATTTAGAAAATTACCGTTAAAAGTGAAAAATAAATAAATTAAAAATTCATTTATTCGAAAAAACTTATAAAAAGGGCTTTTATAACTTCATTTTTACCATTTGAGTTCAGAGTGAAAAGTGAGAGCTTTTAGGTAAGAAAGTTCCTGTGAAGATTCTGGAAAATCCGTCCGTTGGAATTGAAAACCGTCAGCTCCAGGTAATCCATATCCTCCTTAACTTGCATTTCATTCGTTTACATTTTGATTTTAGATTTTAAATTTGATTTTTTTAAGGAAAAATAGGTTTAGAAAATTGCTTGCGAGGGTCAGTAGGTGCAACACGCAGCCCTTGCAGACCCCGACATTTTTCTACAAAGAAAAAAGTCGTGGGTCTGCACCTATTGCTTACAGCCCGTGCGGACCTATCCACTGTTTGTAAGCACTGGGTGCGGACCCCACAAAATGAATTTTAAAAAATTAAATTTCTCCATTTTTGCCTAAAATTTTCCAAACAAGATTGTTCTAATATGTCTTTTTATGCATTGTAGGACATTCAAAATGCTTATTTGGTGAGATCGCGAGCATGAGGATGTAGATTTTTTCACACTGAATGATATGCCCACAATGCAGGCATTGGGAGCATGCAGAGTGATAAAGTTTTGGGGTATACAGGGTATGAGGGCCCAAGTAGACCTCTTGCAATGGCTAGTAGAAAGATGGAACACATAGGACCAGTGTTTCATGATTGGTGGCCACCGGCTCGAAATCAAGCTGGAGGACATATATTTTTTGACTGGTTTGCCCTAGAGGGATGAACAATTATCTCTTTTCGAGACTAGGCCAGGTGGCCAGTCTGTCGCTAGTCTTCGATTAGAGTTTTGCGATGATCAAACAAAGGACAAACAAATTGATATTAAGACTATCAACTGTCTTGAGCTTAAGGTTTTGCATTCACTGTTACAAGGCTACGCGGGAGTGCAGAATTGCATGTGGCTATTGGATCCCAGATACAGATGGTTGTAGAATATTTTCGAGGCACCATATTCAACTAGTGCAAGGCTGTGTTGGAAAATGTGAAAGGCCAACTAACCAGAGCAAAGAATGGACAACTGAAAAATTTTGGATATGGATTCATCTTAGTTAGCTTTGCTCTAGAGAGAATCCCCATGTTAGCCCCGTAGCATATTCCTGTTGACGCTGGTCTTCCTCGAGAGCCTAGGATAGTTCATTGGGTTGTTGTGATGGCCCGCCACCCTGAGGATGGTATAGAGGTTGTTCGATTTTCGCCTAAGTATTTTTGTTTGTTGAAAAACCAACTTTTTTTTACTATGGATTTTCCATACGCTGGGATGGATTATTGTGGTGACCCAGAAATGATTCTTCCACTAGGAGAACAATGGGATGATTTAGGTAAAATCATTTTCAACACTTTCTAAGTTTTTTTTTTTTTTTTTTTTTTTTTTTTTTTTAAATCATCCAAAACTGACAATCAAAAGTTTAAATGCAGATGTGGGTCCGCAATGACCAGCCACTTTCCAGCCTTTCAATAGGAGACACCCAACTGCAGCAGCACCGGTCCCACAAGACAAATCAATAGAAATTCTAACCAACTTGGAGCATCATCTAGACCGCTTGACACTAGATATTCCAGAGACTGGCATAGATGATATTCCACTTAGGTTATAGAGATATGTGATTGGGGTCCCAGGACCTTTTAGGAGGTTACTATGTAGGGTGGCCCAAGCAGTGGTTCCTTATCATGATCATCACCAGGGATAGGATGATCGATTTGTAGACTCATGACATTTTTGACATTTTCTATTATTATTTTTGCTGATCATAAGGTGTTTTTCAACCTATGATCGAGGATGATGTATATTTTGAAACACTACTTCTATGCTATGATATATCATTATTACTAGCTATCTCGTGTAACATGTTATCGAATGTTATTAAATTTACTGTTTTGATTATTGCAAATGTCTATTTATCATACTAGAAGTAACTGCATCTGCAAATGTATAAATAAATGTCTTGGAATATGCTGATATTCAATGTAATCAAATTCACGTTCCAAGAGACAAACTCTAAAAAATAACCTTAACAACATTGGATTTCTAATGGCATAAACCTTGTTAAGCTGTAATACAATAAGTTATGAATCCAACCTAACAATCAAACTCTGAATCCCAAATGAGATGGATTCAAATAATAACTCAATCACTACACTATACTCTCTAATTTTATTCGTTGTTTGACTGAGGCTTACCCCATGCATAGATACTAACTCATCAGAGGGTGAATAGATAACCCAAGCTGCAGAATAAATGTTCTGTGTACTATGATAAGCACCATCAACAAAACCAATGTATGTTTGAGGAGACGTTGACATCTGTAATATCAAGAGTAAAATCAAGATAAACATGAATAATGATAAGAGCACTCTCTAAACTAGGCACACTAATATAAAACACACCAGCTGTAAAGAAACTAATCTAGCAAAAAGTCTCCACACTGAATTTAAGTATAATATCTCTTCAGATAAAGTCCATTTCTAGGTTTACCTAAAGAGACACCGTCAAAATCTATCAATTCATAAGCCCCTTTTGCCAGCTTTCGCTTAACAATGGAAGGACCATGCCACATAGGTACAAATTTTCCATCCCCTAGCTTATCGTTTTCTTGATCATATAGTAAAACTAGGTCTCCTTCTGAAAAATTATGAGGTGTAACATTTCTATTGTACCGAGCTTTCGCTCATTTCGCATGAGTCTTGTTTGCTATTGCAACAGTGCGTCGATTCTCATCTAGCTGAGCTAAGTACAAAAAACGTTTCTCTTCTTCAAAAGTAGTTGGGAGTAATTCTATGGCTAATTGTAATGACAGAATTTCGCATTCAATAGGTAACACTGCTTCCAAACTGTAGACCAGTTGAAAAGGAGTGAAACCAGTTGATGTTTTTACTGAGGTCCGATATGCCCAAAGTGCTGAAAATAGCATGGTATGCCAATTCGACTTATGAATACCAATGATTCGTTTGATCATAGTGACTAAAAGTTTATTGATTGCTTCAACCAGACCATTAGCCTACGGGTAATACGGAGTAGAACTATCGTGGCACACGCGAAGTTGATCTGTCAGTTCAGTCATCATGATGTTTCGAAAGTGACTTCCATGATCAGTAATAATAGCTTGAGGAACACTGAATCTAGCAATTATGTGATTGAATATGAAAGTTGTAGCAGTCATGCTGTCTCCTGAAAATGTAGGCATCACCTCGGCCCACTTAGTAAAATAATCTACCGCTAGGATAATATATGCATGCCCCTCACCCGAGTGAGGGTTACAGGTAATAAAGTCAATACCCCATTTTGCAAAAGGATCGACAACAATTATAGGGTGAAGAGGAGCGGCTGGAGCATGCATCTTACCATAAAAAATTTGACAATTGTGGCATTTCTAGACTGCATAGATACAATCTTTGAATAAGGATGGCCAGAAATAACCAGCACGCAATATCTTTTGGGCTGTGGCATACCCAGACATATGACCACCACATGCTCCAGAGTGACAGTCATTCAAAACCTTTTCAGCTTATTCATGAGTTAAATAATGTCAGAAAACAGAATCCGCTCCATGACGATAAAGTGATCACAAATAATATTGTATTGTTGGGATTGGAAACATATTTTCCATCGCTGAGATCGTGAAATTTTAGGCTGAAAAGATTAGGTTTGGGGATAAACAATAATATCTCCATACCATGGATCAAGAGTACTGATAAGAAACAAGAATTCATCCGCCATAGTTTCAGTATCAGTACGCGGGAAATCACACATTAGTTCAGCAAAAACCAAAGATTTCTTTGCCTTGGATTTTTCAAATTCCAAGTCAAATTCCTGTAGGATAACTATACATTTGGAATACTTGCCCCCTAGCAATTGTTTGGTCAAGATATACATCATAGGGTTACAAACATAAATTACCGTGGTTTTGCATAGTAAGATGTAGTGGCGAAATCTTTCGATAGCTTCAGCAGCTGCCAAGGCTAATTTCTCCACATGCAAATATTTAATCTCAGTTGGATGCAAAATTCGACTAAGATAGTAAATCACATGTTCATTGTTGAATTCATCTTCTTGAACTAAAACCATCGCAATGGTGGAATGAGAAGAGACGAGGTACAAAAAGTAATCCTGGTTGTAATTGGGAGGATGCAGTAACGGTGCATGGGTCAACGCATGTTTTAGTGAATCAAAAGATCGATCAGTGATCTCATCCCAAAAGAATGGAATATTCTATTTTAACAACCTGGTGAAACCTTTCGTTATCTCAGTGTAGTTAGGAATGAAATGACGTAAAAAGTTTGATTTCCCTTGCAAACTTTAGAGTTGACGAAGAGTCGAAGGAGGAGGTAGATTGATGATAGCTTCCACCTTCGAGGGGTCGACACGAATGCCTGCCTTTGATATGATAAATCCCAGTAAGAAACCCATTTCTACATAGAATACACATTTGCGTGGATTCAGCTGAATTCAATAATGTTTACATCTCATAAACATAGCTCGTAAATGAGTGAGATGATCAGCTCTACGCAATGAGTGGGTAGGTAAATCATCGAGATAAGGTTGCACGATGTGCTTGATGTCATGAAATGCATAAGACATAGCCCTTTGAAAAGTAGCTCCAACGTTTTTTAATCCAAAGGGTAATTTGCAATAGGCAAATGTCCCCCACGGGCAAATGAAAGTTGTTTTATCTTGATCAACAGGGAATATGTTGACTTGATTGTAATCGGAAAAACCATCCATAAAGGAGAACATTTCATTGCCAGCACAATCATCAATAATTTGATCGATATAGGGGGTTGGATAATTGTATTTAGGACAAGCTCGATTAATATCCCTATAATCGATACATACTGTTATTGTTCCCAATTTTTTGTTGACAGGAACAATATTTGATACCCAATCGGTTAAAGGAATTGGATAAATGGAACCTACGTGAAGTAATTTCAAAATTTCGGCTTTAATAGCAACATCTTTTCACAGATGTATCTAACATAAGTGTTGTCGGAGAAGTTTAGCATTCGAGTATGTTTTAATTTCATGGACAACAATTGATGGATCGATTCCTGGCATTTCTTCATATGACCAGGCAAACACTTCACAAAATTCTTGAAGTAGGGCTTTATAAGTGTGGATTTCATCGTCTGTACAGGAAGCACCTATATGAATGTTTTCAATAATTCCATGCTTAATTGAAATGTCAATAGGAACATTTCGAGGGATATTTTCCAAATTTAACTCAGAATCATAATTTTGCAACGAATTTTGTGGTTCTTTGACACAGTCAGTCGTAAAAATAGAAGAAAAATCATTTTCAAAATGATCAAGCTTAGGTACAAATGAAAATTGATGATGTAGATCTTCCCATGGTAAATCATCAACAGACAATAGTTCACGAATCTTCTCATCAGAATGAACAGGATCAGAAAGTGTTGATGCAGCTGAGGTTGATATTCAAAGTGATTCCCCATAGATCACATTCACTGGATTAGTTTCGGTTGAATAGGAATCAGAAAATGACTGTACAACTTGATATGCAATTTCAAAGGGACTAAAAGGCATCGCTTTACCAAATGAATCCACCTCAGAATCGGAAGGTACTATCCAAGGATCATAAAAAATAATAGTATTCGATGAAATCATATGAATAGTTTCAATAGAAGGTGATACATTAGGAGGGAAGGAAAAAGTTCCCAGTAAACCGGAATCTTTAATCAAACCTACGCCAACATCCTTATAAGGGATAGTCATTTTACCAATGTGCTGAATGCTATCTGTAGAGGCTGGGTCGGATGAGAAACAAGTAAGTTGGTCTATTTTAGCGATATTTCCATTATGAGGAAACTTAATAAGCCAAAATACCGATGAAACAATAGTGGTCATAGCATAATACCAACTGCAATGCAGGAGAAGGTTGTAATCTAGAGGGGCATCAACCACTTCCACATTTAGATTTACGGTTTTGCCTTCGACCCCTATAGGTAAATCTTGGAAAATTCTAGAAGGATGGAACTCATGGCCATCAAAAGCCTTTATAATTGTTGAAGAATGATTGAGTGTGGGAGAACCAAGAAATTTCCAACACTGGATCGACATAATACGTGTAGAAGCCCCTTCATTAATCACAATCTGAAAGCAAGGTCTGTTTTTGACTAAAACTAGAATCTGGAAAGCCATTTGATGAGGGAGGCGAGGTGTACTATTCTCTAAATCCAAGATTATTAGGTTCGAATCCTGAATATCGACAGCTCCTATAGCAGACAATAGTAATTTATGTTGTGTTGGGCATGACTGCAACACTTCCAAAGCTAACATTGTTGAAGGGGAAATAGCTAAGGCTTCAACAATGTTATAATTCTGAGCAGCTCTCGCATGTGGATTGAAAGCTGATTTCCGAAGTATACCTTTAGCAGGTGGTTTGATTACTAAGTTAGGGTTGGGTTTCTCGATCTATAGTGGACTAGAACCATTAGGAGGTGTAGTTTATGTGTTTGAATTAGAAGATTCTACTTCTTTACCACCAACAGGATTTTTACTACCATAATCTTGTGATCGCGTCGCAATCCTGACATGAGACATCATCATAATGGGTTCTTTTGAGGCATTCGAGGAAGAACCAATCATTTTACTATCTTGACTAGGAAAAGGATCCTTCAAGACAGCAAGTGTTTGAGAACCTTTAACGATTTTCGAAACCTCTGCTCGATGTGGGCAGTCTTTGGTAAAATGATCCTCATTGCAAATGAAACAAGGATAACAAGGTTTCCGTTTTTCGTCAGTAGATTCATTTTTATCAGTTTTATCTTTTGAATTTTGTTTGTTTTTCTTCTTCCCTTTATTTTTACTACCAGATTTTGAGTTGGCCATAGATGATTCTATGACATGGATGTTGGCAGAAATTTCAGTGGAAGAATCTCCTGTCAGGGAATAAGGTAAAGTTATTATAGGAGAAGAATTCTTTGAAGATTTCTTCTTACTTTTAGTACTAACTGAACCAATCATACCATCAGCAACATGAGACCCTAAAGGAGCTGCAGTTATTTGACCATGTTTTGGAAGATCAGGGATTTTTCATGTAAAGTACTTGACTGCGTATAGACGAGGTCAAGGTACTGGGCCTGAGCAATGAATTGCTCTTCAATAACAACTCCTCCCTTAGCTACATCTTCACTTGATTTTGGGTAACAATGATTTAATGAACCATTCCGCTAAAATTTGATCCGGAATGAAAACTTTCACTAAATGCCTTCTACGTCGCCATTCATGAATATGATTAGAAATATATGTGGACATGGATTGCTTCAGTGAAGTTAACAGTTCTATGCCATTATCATATCTGACAGGAAACTAAAAATGAGTTAAGAAAGTAGTGGCTAACTGATTGAAATTATAAAAAGAGGCCCGTGGTAACTCAATGTACCATTTGGTGGCAAGACCAATAAGAGTTTGTTGAAAAAGACGCAATCGAATTGAATCATCAATGATGGAATTAGATGCACACCAGAGGTGATAAGTCATAACATGATTTGATGGATCCTCTCCTAACTTACCCTCGAATTTTGAGATATCACTAGGAAACTTACTAGGCGTTGGAAACCAATACAGAAGATAGTAAATTAGATCGTTCGTAAGGCGTGACAAATTAGGTAAATCCAAAGTTGCAATAAATGGTAATTGACAGTTAGGGTCACGAAAATCTTGAGTAGCAAGACCAGTTCCAGGAGGAGGATATCTAGGATAAATTGGAATTGAATTTGAATTAGGAATGTTATAACCTCTTGGAAAATTGAGATTAACTGTACCAAACTAGAGTTATTGATAAGTATAGCCAAGATACAGTTGATACTGATAAATTGGGTTTTGTACAGTAAGCCCGAATTGATACTGTCCCTGGTACAATTGATATGTGAATTTTGGTTGACTTGTGGCAATTGTAGTAATTGTACTAGCTTGTCCCATAAGCATCTGGACTAAAGTCTGAACCGTAGGTCCTAACTGTGGCATAGAGACATGAAGAATTTGCACTGATGCAGGGGCAGTAGAAACCGGAGCTGCAGATACTCCAGAAATAGGTGTTATAGGTTGAACAGAAGTTGCAATAGTTGCAGCAGTTTGAGGTTGAGTACGAGGTGAGCTAGGCCCAGGCTGCTGAACTGTACCAGATGCATGGATTTGAACAGTAGGTTGGACAGGTTGTTGGGTGGAACCAGAAACCAAAGGCTATCTAGGTTGGTTAAGTAAGTGCACATTAGGTTGCATATTCTATTGAGTTTGAGACAAATCCCAAACCATGTTCATTCCAGAGCATGGACCCACAAAAGGTTGTGCATATGGAGGACCATAACTTGGTTGAATGTAGGGCTGATAATTAAGCGGTACATTTCGAGCTCCTTGAAAAAATGGTTGACCAGAAGGCGGTTGGAAACCTTGAGTTGGGTACTGACCTTGAGGTTGATAACCCTGAGGCACGTAATGAAACTGGGGTTGACCTTGAGGCATGTACTGAAACTGGGGTTGACCTTGGGGTATGTACTGAGTCTGAGGCTGACCTTGGGGTATGTACTATCTTGAAGGTTGATAAACTTGAGGAAGCCCTTCAAGCGGTAATTGATTACCTTGGGGTTGCCCCTAGGTGGTAACTGACTACCTTGGGGTTACCCCTCAGGCTGTAACTGACTACCTTGAGGTTGCCCCCCAGGTGGTAACTGACTACCTCGAGGTTGAGGATTTGGAATACTACCAAACATCATAAGGATTTGTTCTACGTTCAACGTTTCAGTTCCATTACTTCCAGATGATAACACTTGTTCAATCAGTCGAGGAGATGCTCCTAAAAAAGTACTAGAGAGTGACTAGTACCCTGAAGGAACAGAAGGACTGCCAGATAAAAATGTTTTCGGTGTTTGGGAAAACATAGATGACTATCTTGACATAATCAATGAAGGATAATAACCTCTTGGTGTAGGATGAAAAGGAATTCGAGGTGGTGAAAAACTAAGACCCGGGTTTTCTAAAAAATTTGTCAATGATACATACCAAGCATCACTCCTAAAACGACTATAGAATATTGATTCACGTTCCCTAAGATTTAAAATCTGTTGGTTTTCAGGAAGAGTTACCTCTTCTTCTAGATTAACAAGTTCTTCAATAGAAATGAGGCTAGAAGGAAGATTTTGAGTAATGATATTTCTTACCCTAGGTGAACGAAGATTACTAGAAGTTGGAGAAGCAAATCCTGAAGTTGGAGTAACAGTAGGTTCAGTGTCAGGCTCAGAATTTTCAGGTTCTTCAGCTAATTCACTGGAAGGATAAATACTACCAGTAACTTCGGAAAATGAAATTGGCTCTTGAATATACTCTGTTGTTTGTATTTGATAATTAGGATGAACAATTAAAGATGACTCTTCGGCTTCTGGTGATCCAACTCTACTGTCACTAGGTGATACAAGAGCTCATAGCCCTTCAAGCTGGCTTGGTGTGTACTCAAGAGGTTTCCCCTGAAGTCTACGAGATTGTCTCAGTAATTCAGCCATGATTAAATATTAATTAATCACACGCAAACAAAGAAAATTTCAATAAAAACACCTAAAGAAGCAAACAATTGAATCACACGCCTAAAAAATCTAAGAGTTCAAACCACACACAAACGGTAACTTCTCGTACTAAAAACACTAGTTTGTGATGAAATCCAACTTAATAGAAGTTTAATACAGAAAGGGTGGTTGGAACAGTTACCCCGACAACCTGCTTAATGAAATAGACTGGCACAAGTTTCTTCATAAAACGATCTTGAGTGAAGAGAACCCCCCATAGATTCCAAGTGAGTATAGTCGACGTCTGCTCTAGGTACAGTGAGATCCATCATTCACCATCACCTTAGGAAATAATCTTAAATTTAAGGACACTAAGGTTACCAACAACAATAAATACAACTGGGGGAACAGTTTACGATCCGATCTACGTGCAAGGGTAGAGTAATAAAGATCAATCCCCTTGAAGGCTCCTCAACATGGTCAATCCAACGTTTACCAACAAGTGACCCCAGGCTCCTCGACAATTGTTAATCCAAGGTTTACCATTTATAATACACGCAAATCTTCTATCTTTCCCAATGAAACAGACATGATTGTCTCAAAGGTTCGGACATGATCTCATGGTTGACTCCTTTAAGAGAAGATTCCCAGAATGTATCAATTACAATTGTGTTTGTTTCCTACCGCAATATGTAGCTACTTGTTTGTTTTAACTATCTTGGAGAGTTAATTACTCCTTACTCCAAGATACTAGCCTAAGCTATATTGGTGATAAGAGCCCTAGAAATAAAAAAGATTACTAGATCAATTTTAATTAAGCGTTGCTTTTTTGGGTTGTTCTTTAAGTCGGTAGGTATGGAAATGAAACTTTGATGGTGTGAAGACTCGACTCCAAAATCACTAAAAAATGCACCTAAAATGATAAGAAATTCGTTTTTATTTCAATGAATTTCTATCTAAAAGAAAGAGTTTGAAAATGAAATTCTTTAAGAAAGAATTCTTTCTTTCAACATGGAAATGAAAAGAAAATCTTTTTGTCTTTTTCAATAAGAACTCATAACGAGACTAATAATTAATGCTCACAATAAATCCCTTTCCTTTTTCAAAACTTGAAACTACAAGAAAAATTATTTGATTCAAAAGAGTTCTACAAGTTCTAGAAAAACACTCAAAACTACAAAAATTAATTTTGAGATCTAAAAACTTTTAAAAATCTAATTTTAATAAAAGCTTCAATTATTTTTGAGGATGTTTTACTTAGTTGTTTATTAAACTAAGGATTCATTTATTCAAAATAACAGATCAATCAAAAAACATCCAGATATGTTTTCTTTTGTAAAAACGAAATTCAGAACTTATAACAAAGTTTGTTCAAAGACTTTCAAGGAGAAAACTGAATCTATTTTCTCACAAAGGATAGATTTCACAACCAATTCAGACTCATCAAGAAGACAAAAAGACACCAGGGTGATCTAAGCTTTTTGAAGCTTCTGATCTTTGAGTCTCTACAGAGACAAAGTGAAAACCACTCCAAGCATGCAAAACTTCTAGAAAATCATCTAAAACAAAAATACTATCGGAACTCACTCACAAGAGATTTTTGACAGGAAAAATATAGATCTGGGTAGACATTAAAAATCGTAAATCAAGCCTAAACCTAACTGGAAGAAGATATCTTACGTTTTTCAAAAAAAATTACGGGTTCTGCAGGCTCCAAAAGGAACAAGTGCGATTCCACTCTGTTTACTAAAGGAAAAGTGCGGAGATGCCCACACTGTTTGTAAAGAGAAAGTGTGGTCCCCTGAAAACTTTGGAAAAAATAAAAAATAATCCAGATTTTGAAAACTACCCAAGCCAGTATACATCAATCAAAAACCAGAAACGAAAACAATTTTCTCAAGTAAAAACAAAGGAAAACCAGAAACCAAATTCTTCCCCAGTGGAGTCGCCAATTTGTTGGCCGGATAAATCGATCTTGCGGACAAGGCTGATCTCGCTAGTATCAGAAGATAGCCTAGCAACAAACAGACAAACAAACCTATCTTTCTCTAGACATATGCGATTTACAAATAAATACTATATAGGTGTTAAGATCCTACCTTAGATCCAACGCTTGTTCGTTGCAATCATCCTTCAATCGTTCGAAAGAGTTATCTTTAAAGACATGCAATCACAAACAAGAAAACATTAAATAGCACCTGCATAACAAATATCATAAATCATGTCTATTATGGTGATCAAGGAATCCATAAAATAAGCCATAAATGAATAGCTTATTGAGAAAAACAAACTTATTTGTATTAACTTTGAAGTAGAAGAACCTTACAACCTTTTCAGCCTTGATATTGAACAAGCTCTTCCTGGGGTCCGAAACAGGAATTTCCTTTACTTTGAAAAGCCTTGCACTTTTCCAAATGAGATCTTAGAGGTATGTAATCTCTCCTCATAAAAACTGAACTAAAGAAGAATAAGTTCCAGCAGCATTTCACCTCAAAAATATTCAGCTTCCAACCTCTCTAGTAACCAGCGCAATGCTTGATTTTATAGTGCAGAGGAGGAGGTTACAGGTCCATCTATGAAGGGATAGAATCCTCCTTCAAAGGGATAAGCTCCTCACATCAAGGGGTTAGCTCCTTAAGGTATGGGATGCATGAACCTTAAGAAAGAAAACTTGCCACCTCAAGATTCCTTCCAGAAGCTTCTAGAAATGACTGAAAGTGAGTTTTTGAGAATGTACTCACACCTTTTTAACTTTTACAGGGGTCTGCACCCATAACAGAGAGATAGTGCAGTCTGCGGTGTAGGAGACTTGACCATTAGGTGCGGGAGCATAGGTAAGACAAAGAGAAAGTGTAGAACCAGAGTTTTAAGGACTTTTGAGGGCTTTCTCTTGTTTTCAAGGCTTGATATGAGGAACTAAGGCTTTATACTTGCAAAGGGGGAAGTATGAGTAATAATGAACTCACACCAATAGCAAAATGTCAAGGTGACAATTTTTTAGTGCAACTGGGTTGGGAAAATCCTTTGCATAATAGTTAATCAAACCACATTGAAAGTCTTTAGCCAGTTTCTGGGCATTAGCTTCGGGTCAATTGTCATCAAGCCATCTGCAGTGTCATTATGTGTTTAAGAGAGCAGTTCAAACAAATCATTCATCTGCAAAATATCTATCATCCATTTTGACCATCCCTAAGTTAGTCCTTGCCAATACATTTCTTCAAAACTTGATCTATGATTTCATGTTGTAGGCTTGCGTACGACGGATTACTTTCTATCAACTTCAGCTCATTATCTAGGAAGTTGATCTAGAAATCGTCAATACCTTGAAAACTGCATGCCCTAATGGCAGTTTTCTTGCCTTCGACGATAGGTTGCATCATTGAACTTCGATCGAATGATTCTATGACATGTTCGACTTCAGCTCATTTATTCACATTTCATGGATTGTGCTGGGTACTTTGAGAGCCATTGACATTACGGGTGGTTTCTATCACACTTGTTAGTTCACATTATTTACCAGTAATCAAGTGGTTTCTACCATGTTCGACTTTGACATATTCATTCACATGGATAGAATCGTACTAGTTCGGGAAGAGGAAATCAAGACCCTGGATCTAGTTTCTACCATCCAGGCTGTGAGGAATTTTGTTATTCATTATACAGTGGACTATTCATAAACAGATGGTTGCGTCCATACTGTGTCTACATATGTCTATACTCTTGATGTATTACAAAATCATCCTGTATTAGAATAGTTTAGTTATTTTTCTAGTCAGTTTTGATCTGAGTATGGGAATGCCTACCTCAGCGATGATATGTCTACATATATATATTTTGCATTGAATTGTTTTATAGGTTTTGACTGAGGTGTCCACAGGATTATCCTTGGAATGATAAATTACTTCACTCTTCATACATGACAGACTCTATCTTCATCTATTACAAATTTCACACTTTAGGGGGCAATCTAGTTCACTAAAAAATTGTCACCTTGACATTCTGCTATCGGTGTGAGTTCATTATCACTCATACTTCCCCCTCTGCAAGTCTAAAGCCTCATTTCCTCATATCAAGCCTTAAAAACAAGAGAAAGCCCTCAAAAGTCTTTAAAACTCTAGTTTCTCACTTTCTCTTTGTCTTACCTGCGGTCCCGCGCCTAATGGTCAAGTCTCCTGTGCACCTGACTGCACTATCTTTGTGTTATGGGCGCGGACCCCTGTAAAAGTTAAAAAGGCACGAGTACATTCTCAAAAACTCACTTCAGTCATTTCTAGAAGCTTCTAGAAGGAATCTTGAGGTGTAAAGTTCGCTCTCCGAAGGTTCATGCATCCGATACGTTAAGGAGCTAACCCCTTGATGTGAGGAGCTTATCCCTTTGAAGGAGGATTCTATCCCTTCATAGATGGACCTATAACCTCCTCTACACTATAAAATGAAGCATTGGGCTGGTTACTAGAGATGTTGGAAGTTGAATATTTTTGAGGTGAAATGCTGCTGGAACTTAGTCTTCTTTAGTTGAGTTTTTATGAGGAGAGATTACATACCTCTAAGATCTCATTTGGAAGAGTGCAAGGCTTGTCAAAGTAACGGAAATTCCTCTTTCGGACCCCAGGAATATCTTGTTCAACATCAAGGCTGAAAAGGTTGTAAGGTTCTTCTACTTCAAAGTTAATACAAATAAGTTTGTTTTTCTCAATAAGCTGTTCATTTATGGTTTATTTAATGGATTCCTTGATCACCATAATAGACATGATTTATGATGTTTGCTATGCAGGTGCTATTTAATGTTTGCTTGTTTGTGGATGCAGGTCTTTAAAGATAAGTATTTTGAACGATTGAAGGATGACTGCAACGAACAAGCATTGGATCTAAGGTAGTATCTTAGCACCTTCATAGTATTTATTTGTAAATCGCATATTTCTAGAGAAAGATAGGTTTGTTTGTCTGTTTGTTGCTAGACTATCTTTTGATACTAGGGAGATCGGTCTTGTCCACAAGATCAATTTATCCAGCCAACAAGGAACCTTAATATCCTGGAGGCAGAAGGGCATTACGAAGTCGAAGGACCCCAAATAGAAAACTCGAACATCTCTGCACCTTTAAAAACAAAGCAAGTAAACATTGGCACTGAAGAAGAACCAAAGTTCGCAAAAATCAGAGATTATTGGGATGACACCATAGTAGATAAAGTTGTTGAATTACTTCACAAATTCCAGGATCCCTTCCCCACCAAGTTTTCGGACTTAAGATATGTGGCAAAATTTACATTGGTGAAATAGGTTGTTCTTTGCAGAAAAGGCTGAAAGAATATGGAGCTGATATTAAGAATGGAAGATCTCGTACGTCGGCCCTTGCGTAGCATTCCTTGAAAACAAAACATTAAGTTTGTTTGGAGAGTGCCTCGATTATCACAAAAGAAGAGTAATATCAGAGAAGAAAGATCAGGGAGGTTCTTGAAATTATAAAACATCCACAGAATCTCAACAGGGACAATGGTATTGAGATCGGAAGTTGGCTTCCCTTAATTAGAAGGATTATAACCACCAAAACATCTCAGGTAATCAGGTAGCTATCTTCCTCTCATGTCCTTATAATTGTCTAATCTTATAACTATCTAATCTTATATTATTAATAAATACAAATAAAATAAAATAAAATAATTATGATTATTACTCTTAATAATAATTATCATTTAATTATAAGGATTATTTATAATAGTAATAATAATTTATTTATAATAATAATAATAATAATAATTAACTATTTAGTTTTTAATTATATTATTAATCAATTAATTTGTCAAAACTATCTAATATTATATTATTAATGAAGATCACATTAAAACTAGACGTGAAGCTTGTTAAATAGAGGCGTTATCACCTTAATCCTAAGTATAAGGAAACGGTTTGCCAAGAACTAGATAAGATGTTAGAGGCAGGTATCATAGAACTTGTTAAAGAATTTGATTGGGTAAGTTTGATGGTGGTTCAAGAGAAGAAATAAAAAGGCGAAATAAGGATCTGCATAGATCTGCGGAAGCTTAATGATGCATGTTTCCATGCTCCATTTTCGACGTTGTTTACAGATGAAGTGTTAGACAATGTTTGAGGGAAGGAGGCATATTCCTTTACTGATGGGCTTTCAAGGTATCATCAAATCAAGATCATGATAGAGGATAGGATAAAAATGACCTTTGCAATGGAGTGGGGTTTTTTCAGTACACCGTGATTCCATTTGTACTAAACAATGCGCCAGCAATATTTTCTCGCGTAGTCATAGAAGCGTTCATGGAGTTCACTCATAAGTTTCTGGAAGTGTACTTTGATGTCTAGATGATGTTTGGATTAGTGAAGTGCCATGTAGCAATTCTGCACTTGATGTTGGATACATGTCATAGATACCAGATAGTGTTGAATTTGAAAAAATGAATATTCTGTGTTCCTTTCGGGATCTTCCTGGGCCATGTTGTTTGCAAGCAAGGATTGATGGTGGAACCTACAAATATTGCAGTAGTTGTGAACTTGGATGCCCCTAGGAATGTCAAGCAGCTCTGTGCAACGTTGGGACATACAAGATACTATATAAAACTTATCAAATCTTTTGCTCAAATTATTATGCCCATGGAGAAACTACTAAAGAAGGATGCAACATTCTATTAGGATGAAGAATGTCAACACAACTTAGATGTATTGAAAGAAAATATGGTCACTGCACTGATCTTGGTATTCCCCAATTGGAAAAAGGAGTTTCATGTACATGTGGATGCTTCTTGCATTTCGCTAGGTGCAGTACTAACACAGGTCAGTGAAGTAGAAATGGACCATCATATCGCCTTTGCAAGTAAGAGGTTATTGAAGGCTGAGAAAAAGTATTCAACGACTGACTGCGAAAGGTTGGCCATGGTCTACGTGCTGCAAAAATTCAGGCATTATCTTTTACGAGGGTATTTCATGATGTATATAGATCATTCTACCTTAAAATACTTGGTCAACAAGCCTGTGTTGGGGGGAAAATTTGTAAATGACTGTTGTTATTTCAGCTGTATGACTTTGAAGTCATTTTCAAGCCTGAGAGGTTGGACGTAGGCCTTGAAAATCTATCACGAACTGAAACAGGTGAAGAACCTAGTAATTTGGAGGAAGGGTTTCCAGATGGACAACTCTTTGTGGTGTGCATAGCAGATGACCATTTTTCAGACATTATTCACTTCTTAACTATAGGGATGGCACCGGAAGGATACACAAGTCAACAGAGGAAGGAATTAGTAGTATGCAAAGTCGACCTTTTAGTCATTGTGGGACATTTGTACAAAATGGGTACCGATGAAATATTACGAAAGTATGTGTCGGACTTTGAGCATGATAGCATTCTCGTTGAGGCTCATGGCGGAGCTGTGGGAGGACATTATGCATGAAAAGAAACTACGCAGAAGATTTTTGTGTGTAGGCCTATCGTGGCCAACATTGCATAAGGATTCCAAGGCATACTGTAAGGCATATGATGCCTGTTAAAGAACTGACAAACCCTCGAGAAGACATGAGCTACAGCTACACCCTCAGGTATCTTTGTATCCCTTTGAGAAGTGGGCAATTGATTTTATTGGGCCAATTCAGCCCCATGGAAAGAAAATGGGTGCATGTTACATTATCACTATGACGGAATATTTGACCAGATGGATGGAAACATAACCTATCAAGGATTGCACAAGGTCTACGACAACAAAATTCTTGTTCAAGTATGTCTTAACAAGGTTTGGATGCACGAAAGTGTTTATGAGTGATAGGGGTACGCACTTTTTGAATGAAATGATCAATGTGTTGACTGAGGAGTTCCAAGTCTACCATCAAAAGAGTACACCATATCACCCGCAGGCAAATGTAACTATCGAAGCCTTTAACAAGATTATGGAGAATGTGCTAACGAAGATCTGTAATGTGCAGCAGAATGACTGGGAGGTACATGTACCTGTAGTGCTATCGGCTTATAGGACTACTTGTAAGAAGCTGACACAACAAACGTCGTTCAAATTGGTCTATGGGGTTGCTTTCGGGAAAAGTGCCTATTCAGAACGACCCTATCCCACAGGGTTGTGACAGAGACCTCAGAAACAAACAAGGAAAACTACTCTTGTATTCTTCTTTATGAACTATAAACGAAGATGATTAAGATGAACCGACCTGTGTCTTGCGCTAGTTGTTCGATCCAATCTATCCTCTCTTTGCCAGCTTCCACCGATCTGCACCCTCACCTGCCCAGCGTCACCAAGTTCCTGCAAGTTCACAGAAGAGAGAAACTACACAAAGACATAGATTTATGTTCATAAAAAGCTTAGGATCAGATTTAAGCTAAACATACAAATATAACACACATCAGATATACAGGCATGTAGGAGAAACTCAAGTAGTTTTATCGATAAAACAAGAAGATCTAGGAGGAGTTACAACCGATGAGTCCTGATCCAGCATCAGCCTCCCAGCATAGAATCCCTTCTTCACCTCCAACAAAGCATAAATCACGCAATACTCTGATATCAATCACAAAACCAATAGCAATTCTCTGCAATGTACAAAATTCCCGCCTCTGGATCTCTTGGTGAGGGATCCATATGTAGATGTATGCAAAGAGGATGAGTCAGCTCATGAATTGATTAGTGGCTTCTCTCTGTCAGTTCTTGCTTCCACTTGGAGACTGAGAGCCTCTTACTCATCACTGGTCGAATTCAGTGAGGCAAGTGTCATTGGAGAAGATTCTGGAAGCTTCCATTGTCTCTCCACCTCGTTGAATGACTCTGCCACTTGTCATTTCCCGCTCAACGCACCCTGGTAGTGCATTCAAGTGCGTTGCAACACACCTAGCCAGTGTATTTGGGTGCTTTGCAACGCAGCCAGCTAGTGGAGCACTTGAAATGATCCTGTTTTGACTAGTTTTGAGCAGTTTCTGGTGGAGAACTTCTGGGAGAAGCTGTAATTTGTTGACCTTGTTTCTTTAGGAGCTGGAACAACATCTTTAGGGACTTAGGATCCCTTGTTTTATGGATATTTCATGCTTATAGCTGTAAGGCACAAAAATGTCTATAACAGTTGCCCCCTAAAGTATGAGGCCGTTTATCGGGTGAAATGCTTTATTAGGAGGATCCGAAGTTCTTCTAATGCTGGAGAGGAGACCTGTAATGAGATACAATACAATACATTATTTTCATACTGTTTTCATGATCTAGCTGAGGCGGGCATTCCCATGCTCAGCTTTATAAATTCATTTTCATGTACATAGGACAGACAATCGTCTGATGGTAGACTGATGATTCTGGTGAAGTCATCATCCCTTTTGGTAGGGTGATTATCTGTGCTGCAATGCTGTACATTTCAATGTCTTTATTTTTCCTAAATATATATCGCAGCGCGGATGGATGAAACTAGATTTGGGGTCTTCAATCTCGACCGATCTTCACTCTAAGTACAAGTCGATCCATGTGAGAAATGTTTTGAAGTCGAACATGGAAAGACATCGCTTGATTACCAGTCAATGATGTAAACTGTTAACAAGCGCGAGAGGAATCACCGATAATGATAATGACCCTCAAGGTACTGCAGTACAATTCACATGGTGTGAATAAAGGACTTGGCGTCGAACACCACGCAAAATCTTTCGGTCGAAGGTCATTGATGTATACCTGTCGCCGGAAGTGAGAAACTTGCCATTGAGGCATGCAAGCTTCAAAGTACTGAAGGGGTGTTCCTAGATCAACTTCTTGGATAATGAGCCGATGTCGACAAGAAGCGATCCGTCAAAGGAGGGTCTTAATGAATCCCACATCAATGACACGGAACGGAGCAAATGATTTTGATGGAAGTGAAAACGATCTGGTGACATACGGTTCAGGGTGGCGGTCATGAAGGAGTGAAGTATAATGTATGGTAGTGGATGGGACACGGGTGACTTCTCTGGATGACTTCTCTTGAACATGTCGGCGACACTTATGTGATGGATAGGTAGCATTTACCCCAAATGTGGATGGTATGGCGTGACCATGGTGATGTGACCGGTGAATGAAACAACCCAACCCGACTCTGGCACGGAGTGGAAGTGTCATGTTCAAGAGCGACTTGCTACCAATAAAGTTTCTTTGAGTTTTCTTCCCAATTTTTCCCCAGTCATTTCTGACCAGTACCTCTTTATTTTTGTCAAGCTTGAGGAGGATAACATATGCTTGTTCTATAATTTTCCCTTCGGGCAAACCCATCGCTATGTTTTAACGAGCCTAGCGATAGTGAAACTCGTTCTCGTCTAAAGACAAGTTTGTCGCTATTAATCTTTTTAACGAGCCTAACGACAAAGATAACTCAGTCCTTTTCCTTTTTAGGGAGTCTGAAAAGGTACGTAAAGATAATTCCGGAATTCCTTTTTCGTCATCTAATCCCTTAAGTCCGAAAAAGTATAAAACAATACAGAAGGGATGAATTTTCGATAGTTTTAACGAGCCGAACAACACAAGCGCTCGATCTTTTGTGCAATAATCCCTCAGGTCCAAAAAGATTAAAATCTAGAGGAGGGACAAAACTTCCGGTCGCTTTAATGAGCTGGAAGGCCAAAACTCGGCAATCTTTTCATATTTTACGAGTCAGATGAAAAGAGCTTAAAGAAGACTCGTCTTTTGAGGAACGAGTGATAAAATGGGTAGCAGCTGATTCCAGGTAAGGTTTGGAATTTTCCAATCACGGCAGTGTCACAAGGATGGCTAGTGAAATCACTCTTTGTAGTTGTTCCTCAAAATGGGTAAACAATCAAATGGAGGTGAATGATCGGCCAATGGAAAAGTGGAGGTGACGGTGCAAACACGACCAAGGCTTTAATGGCTGATAATGCTACATTGACGGTGGTTATTTACCGGAGGATAGTTCCTTTTTTAACGAGCTTAAATGCGGATTGAAACACTTGCTTGGTCTTATGTTTATTTTTTAACGAGCATGAACTATGTGCTAAAACTGCTGGATTAAGTGGTCTTATTTTGATTTTTACCATAGATAGCTCTGTCCTTCCAAAGATAGTACTGTATTTTTCAACTGCTTCATCAAACTAGTTAGAAACATTTGCTTTGAAAATGAGATTAAAACACTAATACCTTACTCCGAACTACGTGAAAGTAATCAAAAAGTGTTTTTTACCTCTCATTTTACCATTTCATTTGAACTTGGTTTGTTGGAGCTTTGGAGGTGTTTTCCCCCTCGTTTTTCATCAGCTGATTTCGGGAGATTATGTGGACGATTCTCGGCGCTGTCTGGACCAGGTAGGAGCTAAACCCGAGCCCTTTCATTTCATGGTTTCCTTTTTGCATTCTGTGCCCTGTTCCTTGCTTTTCTGAGCCTCTGGGGTTTGGTGGGCTCGTTCTGCCATCAACGCACCCTGGGTACATTGAAACCTGCACTGAATGTGGGTCCTCATGAAGGTAACTTGACATTCAGTGCACCTATAACACATGTGCAGGTGCGTTGGGCGCAGAAAGGAAAGTTGTTGCACAGTTTTTAATGGAATTTTTCCCTGTTTCTCATCAAAACCAGGATCTAATCTCCTCTCTTGTTTGTTTTTGCAGAGATATTGGAGCAAAATGACCCTTACATGGCAAGAACGAGAACATGAAGAAGAGGACATGATTGCCCTACATGATCCTGTTACAGTGAACGCGCTGCGGAACTGTGGCTTGTTGAAGTTCTTCCGTATCTCTTCATGTAGCCAACAGATCCTATATGTAGCATGCCTTGGAATGCCTTCAACCGAAGGTGTTCAACTGGTGCGACGCAGTACTTCTTGTTATGAAAGAGCAGTTGACCAAGATAAAGAACGGGAAGTTGAAGAACTTTGGGTTCGGTTCCATTTTGACCGCCTTTGCCTTGGAGAAGATACCACTGATGCAGCCGCAATACATTGCACTCGACTTACCTTCTCCTACTGAACCACGCATGCAGAGATGGGTTGACCATATGTCTAGGCATGCTGGTCAATCTCAGATTTCATTCTCTGATACCTTCTTCAGGTGGTTTG
Source organism: Pinus tabuliformis (assembly GCA_031772625.1). Lineage (NCBI taxonomy): Eukaryota > Viridiplantae > Streptophyta > Pinopsida > Pinales > Pinaceae > Pinus > Pinus tabuliformis. Next base: position 1,340,646,768 of record CM062804.1, on the reverse strand, counting down.
ATCGACAGGAGATGGTCTATTCCGAGTATCCATATGCCGGTATGGACTTCCAGGGTGATCCAGATTTGGTACTGCCGGATGGCGAGCAGTGGGGTGCTATTGGTAAAATCTCTGACCATATTGCAGTTTACTGTTTTTGTCTATAATGTCCTTGTTCTTTGTTCTATCAAGACTCTAATCAAACTCATGTGTACATGCAGATGTTGGTCCTGTTCCTCCAGTAGCTCGCGTGAGAGTACCAGCTATTGTCCCAGGAAGAGAGGCTGCCGGAAGGGTTATTCTTTGTGACCTTGAGGTGGCCGAGACTCTTACAGCTATGCAGGAGCAGGTGGAGAGCCTTACTCTCGGTATCCCGGATGTGAGGATTGATGAGCTACCTTTGCAGTTACAGCGGCATACTACTGGTGTGCCTCGACGATGGACTCGTCTCTTACGCATGATCGCACAGGCTGTGACTTGCTATCACGAGCATCATTAGACTAGGGTGCCCCCTAGCATTTTGAGTTTTGGGTCGTGTGACCGATTTTTGTCTTGGTTACAGAACATTATGTGTAAACCATAAACAACTATATATGTATTTTTGATTTTCGGAGTTTTATTCTGATTGAGTTATGTGATCCACATGTAGAACATTGATGATGTGTTTCTTTTTATAAATGTTGCAAATGTCTATCTAACACATAGTTTGCTAATGAGTCGGTTAATGTGTTTATGTTTCTGGAAATATGCTGGTATTGAATAAGATCAAATTGTCTTTCCAAAATCTTAACCCTTAGGAACATGCGATAAATAGCTGGGTTTCAGATGGAATATATACCATTGAGTTGTAGTATTACGAGCTGTGAGTCTAGCCTGACGATTAGCCGGCGTATGCCACGAGTGATGGCATCAGAGAGAAGTTCTATCAACGCACTATATTCAGCGATATTATTTGTTGATTGACCAATACATACAGCTCTCAAACTTACTAACTCGCCGCTTGGATCAAAAATGGCCCAGGCTACGGAGGACAGGTTCCGCGAACTACAACTTGCTCCGTCGGCATATCCAACACATGGTTCCAATGGGTTTGACATCTGCAATAAATGTAAAAAGGTGGATTACTCGACCAAAACAAACACTCCTAGCGAAAACAAAAATATAACAATAGCATATTGGTCACTACTAGGCGTAGTAACGCTTGAGGTACAACCCATTATGGGGTTGCGCTAGTGGAATCCCGTCGTAATCCATCAACTCATAGGCTCCTTTCGCTAACACTCCTTTAACAATATAGGGGCCCATCCATAAAGAGTTAAATTTACCAACTCCCAATTTATCGGATTCTTGGTCGTAAAGCAGGACCAAGTCACCTTCCGAGAAGACACGGGGTTTGACATTTTTGTCGAACTGCGCTTTGACTCGTTTCTTATGGGCTTCGTTGGCCAACGCGGCGTCACGACGGGTTTCATCCAATTGGATTAATTCCAAGAAACGAGCTTCTTCTTCTGAAGTTCCGGGGACGAGATCGATTGCGAGTTTGAGAGACGAGATTTCACACTGGACTGGTAAGACTGCTTCCAGGCCATATACTAGTTGGAAGGGTGTGAACCCGGTTGCATTCCTTACCGATGTTCGGTAAGCCCACAAAGATGAGTGCAGGATTAGGTGCCATCTTCTTTTGTGAACTCCGATCATCCTTTGCAGCATGCGTTTCAGGACCTTGTCGATCGCTTCAACTTGTTCGTTGGCCTGCGGATAATATGGAGTAGAGCTGTCGTGAGATAGCCCTAGTTTGGAAGCTAATTCAACCATCATGTGATTGCGAAAATGCGATCCATGATCTGTGACTATAGCCTGTGGTACGCCAAATCTGGCGACTACATGATTGAAAAAGAAAAGGGCAGCTGTTTCACCAGTATTATCTAATGTAGGCATCGCCTCGGCCCATTTGGTAAAACAGTCCACGGCGACTATAATATACCCATGCTCCCCGGTCGAGGTGGGGTTACATGTCATGAAATCAATGCCCCATTTGGCGAACGGCCCAACAACAACTATTGACTGTAAAGGTGCGGGTGGTCTTCTGGTTTTGCTATCAAACATTTGACAAGCATGGCAACTTCTGACTGCGGTTATGCAATCCTTGAACATGGTTGGCCAGAAGTATCCTGCTCGTAAGATTTTTTGTGCTGTAGCATATCCAGATTGGTCCCCCCCACATGCGCCTGAATGACACTCATTCGGGGCTTTTTCGGCTTCCTCATGGGTGAGGCACCTCCTCAGAACTGTATCAATACCACGATGGTAAAGTGTATCATCGACCATCATGTAGTCTTTTGCTTGGTATCGAATACCTTTTTGTTCAGAGTGAGAGGTATTTGGCCTGAATTTTTGGGTCTGGAGATAAATGATTATATCTCCATACCACTCATTGCTTGCGGATATCAGAAACAAACTTTCATCCACGATTGATTCTTCGGATGTTTCATCGTTGGATGACGATGGGAGATCGCATAATAATTCTGCGAAAACTAGAGCTTTCTTTGACTTGGATTTTACAAATTCCAGATCAAACTCTTGAAGGATTGCTATCCATTTTGAATATTTGCCCCCAAGCAACTGTCGCGACAATATATAAGTCATGGGGTTGCAATCTGACAGAATGGTAGTTTTCCGAAAGAGGACATAGTGTCGAAATCTTTGCATCGCTTGAACAGCTGCAAGCGCTAGTTTTTCAACATAATAATATTTGCTTTCTGTATCATTTAAGTTTTTACTTAAATAATATATAGGGTGTTCAATTCCATCGACTTCTTGAACTAAAACCATTGCGATGGTTGTATCTACTGCAACCAGATACAGGTTAAAATCTCTTTGATAATCGGGGGCGTACATTAATGATGCTTTCATTAAGGAATCTTTTAAAGCATCAAAGGAAGCTTGCGCAACCTGATCCCAGATGAAGGGTACCTCCTTTTTCAAAAGACGTGTATAAGCTTTAGCAAGTTCGGCGTAATTTGGAATGAACCTCCTCAGAAAGTTTGCTTTCCCTTGGAGTTTCTGAATCTGAAGCAAATTTGAAGGTGGTGGCAAATTTATGATTGCCTGGACCTTGCACGGGTCGAGACGAATCCCATCCTTGGAGACTACAAAGCCAAGTAAACGACCAGAACTAACGCAAAATACACATTTGTGTGGATTGAGTCATATGTTGTAGTGTCAGCAATGTAGAAATATCGCTCTTAAATGCTGCGGATGATCAGTCCGCTTTCGCGAATGAGCCGGAAGGTCGTCGAGGTATGGTTGAACGATGCTTTTGATGTCGTGGAAGGCATAATTCATTGCCCTCTGAAATGTCGCCCCTGCGTTCTTTAAACCAAAGGGTAATTTTCGATATGCGAATGTGCCCCACGGACAAATGAATGCAGTCTTTGACTAGTCCTGTGGGCGGATATTTATTTGATTATACCCGGAAAATCCATCCATGAATGAAAAGATTTCGCATCCGGCGCATTCATCAATTATCTGGTCGATGAAGGGTGTAGGGTAGTTGTCTTTTGGACAAGCTTGATTTACATCCCTATAATCGAAACACACTCTAATTGTCCCTTGTTTCTTCATAATAGGGACAATATTCGATACCCAATCGGTTAGAGGAACCGGGTAGATGAAACCAGCATGGAGAAGTTTTTCAACTTCTACCTTAATGGCAGTGGCTTTCTTGGGGTGCACCTGCCTGAGCCGTTGTCATACCGGTTTGACATCTGGATACATCTTAGTTTCGTGTTCAACGATACTCGAGTCAATGCCTGGCATTTCATCATATGACCAAGCAAAGACATCTCTGAATTCGCGAAAAATAGAATTGTATATTTCCAGTTCTGAAGGAGTACATCATTTGCCGACATAAATATTCTCTACAACATCCGTTTTAGTCGAGATATTTATGGCTATAGTCTCTTCAATGTTGGATAAGTTTCGCTCGGAATCCACCGTATTTACAGTATTTGATAGGAATTCAAAAACTGAAGGATGATAAAGGTCATCTTGAGTATCTTCTTCATAATCCGGAAGAAGGGAACGATGGTGGCAGTCATTCCATGGTGCCCCTTCAATCAACATTGATTGTACAATTCCTTCGTCGGTTCCATGCACTCGCGACCAAGGATCTGAAGGGGTACCATATTCTCTAGACCTATCTACCCAAACGCTTGATGAGCGTTGATTTGGGTTTGCCTCCCATGCTAGAAACATTGATTGATATAATATTTCTATTGGGCTTGGGGGCAAAACCATTGCATGATCCATGTTGATATCGTTTTCTGAGCTCTTTGTGGAAGATATCATATTGCAGGTTCCTATCAACGCCACTTCCGCCAGATTGATTGGAGGTGGAAGAGCGAAAGTTCCCATTAGTATAGGATCTTTTAGTAGGCCTACTCTGATATTCTGAAGCGAATGGGGGCTTCCATGGATCATGGGAATGCTTCCTGTAACTTGAGAACCATTGGGGAGGAAGTTTTGTTGATCGACGATTGTAATCCCTCCTTGAAAGGGAAATGCAATCTTTCTAAAATAGGTCGACACAACAGCTGCCATGGCATATATCCATGGTCTTCCTAGTAGGATGTTGTAATCAAGATTCCCATCGATGACTTCAACATTTATTTCTACTGTTTTTCCCCCTAGTTCAACTTTCAAGTTATTTAGGATACCATATGGGGTATATGTCCTTCCGTCGAATGCTTTTAATGTCGTCGAAGATCGCGACAAGGTTGGAGATCCTAAATTTTTCCAGCAACTCATCGACATAATGCATGTGGATGCCCCCTCATCAATAATTGTTCGATGAATAGTTTTGTTGAGGGCTTTCACTTGAATTAGGAAAGCTAGTTGGGCTGGTAACTGAGGATCGTATCCTTTGTGGTCGAAGGATACAAGATTGGAATCCTTTGGGTCAACCCCACCAATGGCTGATAACAAAGCCTGCCTTTGGGATGGGCAATTTTGTAGTACTTCAAGAGTCGACATAGCGGATGGCGATTGGGCCAAATCTTCCACTATGTTATAATGCTGCGCCGCTCTAGCGCGAGGATTAAATGTCGACTTGTGTACTACTTCCTTTGGCAGTTTTATTGTCAATTCAGGGATGGTGGGTGGTACAACTTCTGTCGAAGTTGTTGTCGAACTACTTGGTTGATCTTTCTCCTTGTTGTTCGACAGCTAAGGATTCCCATAATCTTTGTTCCTTGTCGAAATCAAAGCATCATTTTGCTGTTTCGAAATCGACAACATTAGCACTTGAGACGGGGAAGCATTTCCACTTTCAACCAGATTTGTTCCTGGATTCGGAAACGGATCAGTTAACACTGCTGAGGTTTTCGAACTTTTAAAGAATCTCTTAAGCTCAGCTTTGTATGGACATTCTTTCGTCCAATGATCCTCATCGCATATCATGCACCCTGAAGGTGGTTTCCTATTTCCAGGAGGGTTTGAAGAAGATTTTTCGGGGGATTGCTCATCCTGTTTCTTCTTCTTCCCTTTTCCTTTCTTCTTGCTTCCTGGTTGTTTGGTTTCTTTGCCTTTATCTGTCGATACGGCATTTACTTCCGAAGCAAGAGGTTCATCTTTTGCATTTTGACCTGAAACCTTACGGGCCTTTTTGGATGTGGCCTTTGTCGATTTCGCGTCTGTCGTGCCAATCACGCCATCGCCGGCATGAGAGTCATTGTTTGATTTAGGAGGAGGAGGAATCGAGGATTCCGGTCTAGGGGCGTCAGATATTTTGTCGTAGAGCGTGCCCGACTGAGTGTAAATCAAATCCAGGTATTGTGCACGAGCGATCACTTGCTCTTCTGTTACGACCCCCCCCTTTGCCACATCTTCCGTGATGGAAGGCAGTAATGACTTGATAAACCATTCAGCTAATAGCTGATCAGGAACGTACGTTTTTACCATCCTACGATGACGCCGCCACTCATGTATATGATCAGATATGTGAGTGGCTCTTGTCTGTTTAAAGTTGGTAAGCAGTTCTGTTCCCGTTTCGTACCTTATCGGTAATTGAAAATCGGTTAAAAAGGTTGTGGCTAAGGTACTGAAGTTGTCGAACGAAGCTCTAGGCAATTCAATATACCATTTTGCCGCTGGACCCGTTAACGTCCTCTGAAAGAGGCGAAGTCTTATCGAATCATCATTTAGGGTGTTTGATGAACACCATAGATGAAATGTCATCATGTGATTCGATGGATCTTCACCCGGATTTCCATTAAATTTAGGAATATCTGATGGAAGTTTATGCGGAATTGCTAGCCACCAAGGGGCGTAAGCAATTGGATCGTTTGTTAACCGGTGTAAATTAGGTAACTCTAAAGTTTCCACGAATGGTAACTGTTGATTCAGGTTAGGTGAAGCATACCCAGGATACGACAGAATCGCCTGAGCAGTTGGTCTTTGCATACCAGCATAATGCATTTGATGCTGATATGTTTGGTAAGGCTGGTGGACTTGACCATTATAAAATGGTTGTTTTTGACCGTTTTGAATGTACAGCTGTCCACTGTTTGCAAAGATCTGTTGCTCAGCACCTTGGTATACGTGTTGGAATTGTGGTTGTTGGTATTGCACCAGCCACGGTTGTGAAGCCAAGTGCTGTTGCCCGATACTAAATGTTTGACCAAGGTGAGGGGTAATTGTACCCGTCTGGGCCTGTGTCGCCCCACTAGTTGGCGATTGTGGTTGAGTCGTAGGGTCAACAGGCTATTGTATTACAACCTGAGAAACTTGAGGTTGACACACAACAGGAAGTGCTTGAACTTGCGACACAGTCACTATAGCTAGCGTATTAGGTATGTTCGACACAGGTACGCATTGTTGCATCGAATATACAACCCTTGGTTGTTGGGGTAGTATAGGTACCCAACCACTTCATGTAATTCCAGTATAACCTGAATGTTGTTGTGAACTCCCGTATGGATATCCTCCCGGAGGTGGTAACGAAAGGGCATACTGCCCCCCATACGGTGGTAATCCAGAATTCAAGGGGATTGTCTGCCCTTGGGGACTGGATTGCCCAAATTGACCTCCAAATGGATCAATTTGTTGAGACTCAACATAAGAGTTACCAGATAATATTCCGGTTGAACAAACAGGAACGGACCAAACTGTCGAAATAGCCCCTAGATGGGCTCCTTCTAGCGGTTGTGAGCTAGTCGTGACAGATGGTACGTTGGCGAACATTGTCGGAGTGATAGCAGGGAGATTCGCCGTCACTGTGTCAGAAGACACAGTCCTAGATGTTGACGGTTGTTCAGACATTTTTAGTCTATCCAAAAGATTACCTAGCGATTCTACAGGAACTTCCGCTTGTGGTAGACTAACTTCTGATGTCGAAGGAAATAGAGTGACCCCGACTCCAAAATGTGTTGGAGTATTTGCTTGCGGATCTTCTACAATTTCCTCTATCACAATCAAACCAGGTGGAAGGGGAAGATCGTCAGGTCCGTAAAATATTTCTGGTGCCGAAGAGACAGCGACAGATGTTTGAAAAGTAAGACTCTCTGAACCGGTTATGGATAGAACTGGTTCAGTAACACAAGTGCTTGTTCTCAAACTAGGATCAGTATCACTGTCCTTCTGTGGCTGTCGAACTTCTTCTGTTGAGGCAGGGATTCCAGAAATGCTTGGAGTAACCGGAGTCTCTAATGTCGTTGGAACACTTGTTCTAACTTTGATTGGAGACTTGGATCCAGTTAAACGAGTCCGCTTTGTCCGTACTGGTTTCGCTTCCGGAGACAAAGACGGTTGACTCGTAAGCCTCCGCGAATGACGAGGTTTCAATTGACTTTCTTCCACGATTGCGGATTACTCGATCAACTAAAATAAAAGGGAAAGTATGTTTCCGTGTTAAATGAATTTTAGACGCTTTTGACACAACTTGCTTTTTCAGTTTTAAAGAGTCGAGAAAAAACAAAAGATGACTCTAGTCTCCTTCGATTTTTAATGAGCCTGAAGTGACAAGTGCTCAGATGGACCTTTTCCGTTAAGGAGTCTGAAAAGGAACGAAAGGGACTGCTCTGGAGGTCTAGGTAGAGGGAGTGCCAAACCAATCGCAAAACCGCAGAATACTTTTTAGGGTACGGGCGGTCAATCTTCCCGAATGCTGTGTTCAGTGCATTGCGATCAGTAGGGCGGCCGACACGGCTTCCTATGGATAAAGGTTTTATGCCTATAGGGGTCTCCCAATATATACTCGACGGTACGTGGGAGCACAAATCCGTACTGGCACTTATCGTCTCAAAGTGGAGGAATCACCCAACCAACAGTGAGGACAACAGTTACCAGGCTTTACGACGCCGGAATACGTCTCTAGCCTAGACCTCTAGATGTTGTGCGTTAAGTTACAAAGCGTTGTTAAGTTCATTGAATTTATTTTAGGTTGATCTTTCTTATGAAGTTTGCCTTTTGGGTTCACCACGAGATGTAGATGTAATTCCTAAAATGCAGTCTAAAGATGATAAGCAAGCTTTTATCTCTTTTCAGCAATGAAAATCCTAGCTACAAGGGGAAAAGAAAGACACAATCTTTTCTCAAAGAGCAAAGAGCACACCGTAAATGCACTTTTCCTAAATCAAGCCATACAAACTGTCAATATGCAAATGCACTTGTGCATGTATTTGTTTTTCACTTTCTTAATATTGATGCCTAAAAAGAAAGTTGTTGTATAAATTTGAATTCGATTTCAAGTGAAAAACACAAACAAGCTTCTTTTCGAAATCAAAAGGTAGAGACGATTACGACACTTTATGATTTTGAAGTAAACACTTGTTTCGACACTAGAAATTCACAAATTCAAGCCAAAGGCAAAAGTAAAAGCGTAATCGACTATCAACAGCAAATAAACTTTCTCCTAAGATCAAAATGACACTTACGACAGATCTAGATCTAAGGGCGACAGTATGACCAGTTTACTTTTGCAATGGGAAACTGTAAATGACGTAACAAATACACAAAAACAAATACAATTTCTTTTATACAACTGAGGCGGAATTAAGGCAAAGAAAAGGGGCTTTTAGACAGACAAACACACTGATCACAGGCTGCAAAAATCAGAGGCAAAACTGAAAAAGTGAGCAAAGAACCTCAGCTAGGCAGGGATAGGCTGATCAATGCACCTGCTACACAGAGAAACTGAATTGCAACGCAGGTAGCCCTCTCGGGAACTGCGCTAAAATGCAGAGTCTCTTCACAGAGCCTACGCTGAAGCAGAAACGAGAATTGTCTCCGGGTTCTGGGTCACAGTTTGCAGTTTAATCTATGGTTTTTGGCCGGATAAAAGCAATCAAATGTGCACAATCAGAGGGTTGATTTACAAGAGGTTTGAGAGCTATCACAAAGGGTAATCAGATCATTTGTTAGTCAACTGTTCAGATCATAAACAGGCCCAGTGAATGGACTAGAGTAGCAGATGTCTACTTTGCATTTGTAAATGGCAAATGCAGTTCGATTCGCCACTCCTAAGTTTATGAGATGAACAACAATAGAAACACAAATAAACTAACTAGACACAATCCCCAGTGGAGTCGCCATTTTGTTTTTGGGAAAAGTGTCTATTCAGAATGACCCTATCCCACAGGGTTGTGACAGAGACCTCAGAAACAAACAAGGAAAACTACTCTTGTATTCTTCTTTATGAACTATAAACGAAGATGATTAAGATGAACCGACCTGTGTATTGCGCTAGTTGTTCGATCCAACCTATCCTCTCTTTGCCAGCTTCCACCGATCTGCTCCCCCACTTGCCCAGCGTCACCACGTTCCTGCAAGTTCACAGAAGAGAGAAACTACACAAAGACATAGATTTGTGTTCATAAAAAGCTTAGGATCAGATTTAAGCTAAACATACAAATATAACACACACCAGATATACAAGCATGTAGGAGAAACTGAAGTAGTTTTATTGATAAAACAAGAAGATCCAGGAGGAGTTACAACCGATGAGTCCTGATCCAGCATCAGCCTCCCAGCATAGAATCCCTTCTTCACCTCCAACAAAGCATAAATCACCCAATACTCTGATATCAATCACAAAACCAACATCAATTCTCTGCAATGTACAAAAGTCCCGCCTCTGGATCTCTTGGTGAGGGATCCATATATAGATGTATGCAAAGAGGATGAGTTAGCTCATGAATTGATTAGTGGCTTCTCTCTGTTAGTTCTTGCTTCCACTTGGAGACTGAGAGCCTCTTACTCATCACTGGTCGAATTCAGTGAGGCAAGTGTCATTGGAGAAGATTCTGGAAGCTTCCGTTGTCTCTCCACCTCGTTGAATGACTCTGCCACTTGTCATTTCCCGCTCAACACACCATGGTAGTGCATTCAAGTGTGTTGCAACGCACCTAGCCAGTGTATTTGGGTGCTTTGCAACGCAGCCAGCTAGTGGAGCACTTGAAATGATCCTGTTTTGACTAGTTTTGAGCAGTTTCTGGTGGAGAACTTCTGGAAGAAGCTGTAATTTGTTGACCTTGTTTCTTTAGGAGCTGGAACAACATCTTTAGGGACTTAGGATCCCTTGGTTTATGGGCATTTCATGCTTATAGTTGTAAGGCACAAAAATGTCTATAACAGGGGTCGAAGCCGTGATGCCGATGGAATACATTGTGCCTAGTCTGCGCATAGCAGCTTTGATGGACATGGTGGATCGCGAGGCCTTGGAAGAATGGCTTGCACAACTCATGGAGCTCGAATAAGACAATTTTTTGGCAGAATTCCATCCACAAGTATAGAAGGAGTGAAAAAAAGCATGGCATGATTGCCATATCAAGCTTCACACATTCAAGGTAAATGATCTTGTCGTCTTATATGATAGTAAATTCACTAAATTTCTAGGTAAATTCTAGATGCATTGGTTAGGGCCATATATTGTCAAATTAATTATAGATGGCGGCGCAGTTCATCTCGTGAAGCTGAATGGGGAACCCTTCCCGGTAAGAGTGAATGGGAGAAGCCTGAAGTTGTATATAAGGGATCGTGCGTAATGACTATATAGCATCAAGATAGTATTAATTCTCTAGGAATTACAAGGGAGCGCGGGACTATAAAATACACTACCCAGCTCAGTGGAAAATGCAGCAAGTAGGATGCACCAAGAATGGAGAGGATGCATCCAATGAAGTTGTGCTCAGGAAGCTGCGCCAATGGGGAAGGTACCACGTAGCCTAGTAGCAAAATGACCGTTGGAGTTACTATTCATGACTTGACGACCATAAAACGGTTAAGTGGAGTGGGGTGGTGGCAATTAAGGAAAAAATATTTGAAGATTTGCCTCCAAAACAACATTTATTCTCATAATTTGGGGTCAATGGTCGGATTTGAATTCAAAACCCCATATAAATTATGCATGTCGGTCCAACATAGAACACTTTGTGCTCTAAGAATTGTTGGTGAGTTTTGTTGTCTTTTGCCTATGAGCTAAGCATTCTGGGAAGAATTCCTGTCATGAGAAAACTATTCTCCCATAGTCTGAGAGTTATTTATGGAGAGCATGACTGCCACTAACCCTATCGAAGCCCTAAGTTAGGGAGCAGTTGTGTCCGAGGCGCCAGGATTGAAAGTGTCTAGTCTAGAGGCTACACCTACAGCGCACACAATACTGAGGTCACCTAGGCAAAAGCAGACTATGGTTAAAGAAAAGTAGCCTGCTACAAAGTAAAAGAAACTACATGCAAAGGAAAAATAAAAGAAGTCGGTGCTAGTGCACGTGTCACCAAGGAAGCATACTGAAACACAAGCAAAGCAGAAAAAGAATATGCAGCCAGAAAAAGTAGTGGACCTGGAGGAGGAAGAATTCCAGGGAATGGAAGATATTGATGCCGATGAAGTGGAGCCTATGATGAGGCTGCCTGAGTATATCCCTTTTGAATTTAGTATCGGAGTATCCACAATAAAAACCATTTTTGTCAACATTTCAAATCCCAATAGGGATCCATCATCAGAACAATTCTAAATGATGATAGAAGAAGAGCTTAGTGATAGGATAAATAGTATTTTTGGATTCTAAGGAGATGAAAGTAAGCTATTAAGTCTAATTTTTATTTTTAGTTAATCTTTTTATTTATAATAATTATTTAATAGTATTAAATGTTTTTTATAATCTTTAAATAAACTGTTTCTTATTATTATTTTAGGTTTCATATTAGTTGAATATTGTAATTAGAATAGTTAATTAATTGAATAGATTATATAAATATTTTTAATTTAATATATCTTAAATTATTATTTTGATTTTAATTTATAATAATTAACAAGTTTTTAAGGGCTTATTATCATTAAGTTAATTGTTTTTAATTCTCTTATTAATAATATATATATGAACAATGTAATTAATTAGTTGATTACTTAAATAGATTTTGTATAAAAATATTTTTTTATTAATTATTATATTTTAATTCTAAAAGAAAAGGAAGTATTTGGTAAAATAATTAATTGATTCATAGATAATGTAACTATTATTTATAAAGATTATTATTATTTATTTATTTTTAATCTATTTTTAATAATATAAGATTTGATTAATAGATATTATAATTAAAAACTAGTTATTATTATAAACAATTAATAATCATTATTATAAATAATTTTTATTGTCAATAATAATTAAAAGATAATTATTATTATAAATACTTAATAATAATGATGATAATTATTATTAAGAATAACAATAACAATTATTTTTATTTTTATTTATTAATAATATAATATAATAATTATTTTTATTTTTATTTTTATTCTTTAATAATATAAGATTAGATAGTTTTGATAAATTAATTGATTAATAATATATTTAAAAACTAATTAATTATTATTATTATTATTATTATTATAAATAAATTATTATTACTATTATAAATAATCTTTATAATTAAATGATAATTATTATTAAGAGTAATAATCATAATTATTTTATTTTATTTTATTTTTATTTATTAATAATATAAGACTAGATAGTTATAAGATTAGACAATTCTAAGGACAGGAGAGGAAGATAGCTACTTGATTATCTGAGATGTTTTGGTGGTTATAATCCTTCTAATTAAGGGAAGCCAACTTCCACTGATCTCAATACCATTGTCCCTGTTGAGATTATGTAGATGTTTTATAATTTCAAGAGCCTCCTTGATCTTTCTTCTCTGATATTGCTCTTCTTTTGTGATAATCGAGGCACTCTCCAAACAAACTTGATGTTTTGTTTTCAAGGAATGCTACGCAAGGGCCGACGTACGAGATCTTCCATTCTTAATATCATCTCCATGTTCTTTCAGCCTTTTCTGCAAAGAACAACCTATTTCACCAATGTAACTTTTGCCACAGGAATAATCAATTTTATAAATTCCCTTGAGTTGATGTCTATCAATATCATCCTTGATATACCTCATACCTTTCTTAATTGTTTCGGGTGCTGAGAACTGTGTGACTATGTCTTTTCTTCTCAAGATTTTGGCAATCTTATCTATCACCCCTTGAATATATGGTAGGAAAACTCTACCACACTGAGATGGGTCTTGGGCCTTAGGCTCCTGAGATAACACCCTCCTTTCCGCTCTTTCTATGGCTTTCCTAATTTCTTTTTCTTTATAGCCTATACTCTTAAATACTGAAGATAAATGTTCTTTCTCTTCCTTAAGATGTTCAAAGTCAGAATTTCAAAAGGCCCTAATGACAAGAGTGTTAAGCACACCAAGCTTTTGGGATGGGTGATGGTAGGATTCAGCATGGAGGTAGCTTTCTATGTGAGTGGACTTCCTACAAACTTTATGTCCTAATGATCCGTCCCCTTTCTTGATGATAAAATGTCTAAGAATGGGATACTAAGAGTGGGCAAGCTGAACACTTCCCAATCAGATGCATGCTCTAACTCTAAGTCTAAAATTGAAAAGGGGAATGACAACAAGAATTAGATTATCGATGCAGATCCTAGTGCCACCATTTCCACCACCAAGATCTAGAAGGATGACCCTGAAGATCCCGAGGAGGGGGAGAGACTCTTCCACTCATAGATGTGGGTGAAGGGTTCTCCGCTGTAGTTCATTGTCGATAGTGGGAGCCAAAAGAACCTAATTTTAGTAGAGGTCGTGAAGCAGTTGGTCCTACTGACCCCACCACGCCCATAGCCATATACGATTAGGTGGCTTCACTAAGGGAAAGATCTCCATGTCAGCCAACAGTGTCACCTTCCCTCCAGCATCAACCCCCTCATAGATGAGGTATTGTGTGATGTTTCTCCTATTGAAATTTGTGATGTATTATTAGGCCAACCATACTTGTTGGACATGTTGTGTATGAGTCTAGCCCTCACACTGTTATTATTACTTTGGGAAATAAGTTGTACAGGATACCGGCGGTAGCACCACCTACCACCATTTATTTGGTCCTTGTGAAGCAATGCAGTAGGAGCATTTCCCAGACTAGGAAATTTGTTTTCCTTATAATTTGCCCTCAGGGAAAGAAGAAGATTGTGGCCATGACCTTGAGACATGGCTCTCGATAGACTTAGATGGATAAGGTTGTGAAGGAGTACAGGGACATCTTCACCTCAACCATAGGGGTACCTCTACACTATCAAGTCAAGCACTCCATTGATCTCACCCTGAGTGCACCAATACCCATTGGATCGATCTATTGACGCTTTGTTATAGAGAAGGATGAAATCAAGAGGTAGATTCAAGAGTTGTTTTAAAAAGGGCACATTATTCCAAGTTCATCGCCTTATGGGAGCCCGATCGTGTTGGTACAAAAGAAGAACAGGACCTGGAGACTCTGCATTGGCTATCGAGTGTTGAACAAGACTACTGTTCAGAATAGGTATCCAATCCCATTGATTGATGACCTCCTGGAGTAGCTCAATGGGACTAAATATTTCAACAAGATTGACTTGATGTCCAGTTAACACCAGGTATTGATTGAACTCTCCAATGTGTGGAAGACTTCCTTCAAATCCTAGGAGGGCCTTCTCGAATGGTTGGTCATGCCTTTTAGGTTGACAAATTCCATAGAAATGTTCATGAGGTTGATGGACGCTTAGTTTCTCAACTTTATTTTGTTGGAAAACTAAACATTCTGCCACAAAATTTTGAATATCAGATTTAAGGCCATCCCCAAAAAAACCTTTCCTAACCCTGTGGTAAGTTTTTAAAAATCCCAAGTGCCCTCCTAAGGGAGAGGTGTAGAATTCCAAAAGAATATTTTGCTTGAGTTGGGAATTCTTACAGAGGTATAAGCGAACTTTGTACCATAATGAATAGTTTTTCTAGCTAAATGTATCATGTGTATAGGGATATTGCTGCAACTTTTGAATGAGTGCCCACACTTCTTCATCATTATTCCATTCGTCCCTTGCTTCGTTTATCAAATCTGGTTGGATAAGAGACAAGGAACAAAACAATGCTTCCACATCCTCATCCTTTCTTGAGAGTGCATCTAGAACAACATTTTGCTTCCATTTTTGTAGATGATTTCAAAGTCATAACCCATTTGTGACCCATTTTTGTTGTTCTTCTGAAGATATTCCTTGTTCTAAAAAGTATTTAAGAGTATCATGATCTACTTTTACCTTGAAGTGTCTTCCCATTAGGCATGGTCACAATTTCTTAAGTGCATGTAGTATTGCCAACATTTCCTTCTCATAAATAGCTTTGTGTAAATACTTTCCTTTGATTGGATGACTTTCGAAAGAAATGGGTCTTTCTTTTTGCATTAAAACAACACCAATTCCATTTCCTGAGGCATCTTATTCCACAATAAAGGTTTTTTTGAAGTTTGGCGTAGCTAAGACCAGCGCTTCACACATTGCCTCTTTGAGATGTTCAAAGGCCTTCGTTTCTTCTGGAGTCCAAGAAAATCCATCTTTATTTAGTAATGTTGTTAGAGGTGCTCCTATTCTCCCATAATTCTTAACAAACTTGTGATAATATCCATTCAACCCGAGAAATCCTCACAGATGCTTTATGGATGTGGGAATTCTCCATTCCTTAATGGCTTTAATTTTTCTAGGGTCTACCTTAACACCTTCATGAGATACAATATGAACCAAATATTCCACCTTTTGTACTCCAAAGAAACATTTGGATCTTTTTGCATATAATTGTTTCTCCTCCAATAGTTTTAGCACCCTGACAACATGTTGAACATGATCCCTCCAAGACTTGTTGTAGATTAGTATATCATCAAAAAATACTAACACAAATTTTCTAAGGAAGGGTTTGAAAATGGAATTCATCAAACCTTGAAATGTAGAAGGTGTTTCTTTTTGTATCCTCATAATGTGCTATCATTTCCTCCATAAATATTGACCAAGTGACAACTTGTTTACGAGAGGAAATTCATCGATACCATACGAACTGATTAGGTTCTAAATATAAAGTTGCACTGCATACCTTTTGTGTGTTTTGAAAATTATGGAGATCGAAATATTGCTTCATCTGTAGTATCCATGTTATGGGATCCTTTCCATCAAACTTCCTCATATTGGTCTTTGGAACATGGTGGTTCTTAAATCCAACATTAAATTCTAAGGATTCATGATTAACGTTTCTTTTGTTCTCATAATGAGTTTCTTCTAATACCTTTTCACCATTAGGAAGCATTTCTTGAATTAACGTTGCCAAACGTCCTTTCAAACCTTCCATGTATTTCTTCAAATCTTCAATGTTTACTTCTAAACCTTCCATCTTAGATTACAGACCATCAATATTAAATTCCATGTCATTCATCTTAGCTTCCATGTATTTCTTTAAACCATCCATCTTAGATTTTGTTTCTTTTTGTGAGAGTGAAATTTGTTGCACTTGGTCTCATAATTTTGATATATAATGTTGCATTTCTTCCTCTTCTTCATGAGTCATGGTAGATATTTCAGGTTGCTTACTAGGTGTTTCCATTTTCTTTCTTCGGGGCATAAATTAATGATAATTATGCTTCACTATTCTCATTTAATTACTTCAAACTATTTTTTTCAAACCAAACTTATGAAAAATTTTAAAAAGACTACACACCATTTCTCACTTTGTAGGAGCTCGATATTGAATCTCTTGTCTCTATAATTTCGAATCTCAAAGGTCTAAAATTATGTCCTGTGGTATCCCTATGAGTCCTCTTTCCAACCCCAAAAATATGATCAATATTGGATTCTCCAATAAATAGTTATTACAAATATCCCATGATGCCCTGATTATAGACTAGTTTAGTAGAGCGAACTTGTATGAATTGCCATGTGTCACACTTTTGACCTCTGGACCTAGAAACAATACATAGAAAACTATAGTCCATCTTCTTTTTGTAAATGTTTAAAAAATTTCTATATGATGCTCAAAGAGAATGTTATGATGATTTTCAGCAGGTCACCCTTTTGAGATATAATTTAGGAGCCTGCCAAAACCCTAAATTACTTGGATCATATCTCCAAAAATATAGTGATACAAGATACAAAATTTGTCCACGAGGTTCATAAAGATTTAGGATCAAATGGGTTTTAATTGGAGCATCATAAAATGCGTAGAACAAATGTTACAGCCAAAATTCCACGATGACCTGTTTGAAGTAGCGAAAACCTAGAATTCAAAGCTCTGATATCAAATGTTATGTAACCAACTCACAAAATAGAAGAAAACATAGATTAAAGACTTCAAAATCAGCCTCTTCCAGGCGGAAATATCCTTTACATTACACAAATGAACAATTCTTGGATGATACAAATGAAAAGACCTCCTTTCTATATGTAGGAGTCTAAGGGGTCCCAATACAATCAAAGCCTACATAAAAATAATATTGTAGGGGCACAATAATAACAATAGTGGGCTTCAATGGGACACAATAATAAGAACATGGGGACTATATGGGAACAATAATAGAATAAGGGGGTTGCACTAGTAAAAATAAGGGGTTATGCTTGTAGTATATGGACCTAACAATGACCCTTCCCTAACTCATTCATGGTGGTGTATCTGGATGACAGTCTGATCTTCATCTACAGTTGAGAAGTGTTTCCTTCGAGGGTTCTGACCCATGTCGAGAGTTAGTTTTGCCAACCAACAAAACTCTACACTACTGGTCCTTTTGGAAAAACCTCCATAAATCAGGCTACAGTCTCACATGAAGGAGTATGGGGGGAAGAGGGAACCAAGTTTTTGCATCCATAATCTAGTGTGATGTCTCCAAGTGCCCTGGATCTTCCTTCGTACAGATCGATAAACTCCTATTGTACGTTATTGCAACTTAGTTGAAGCGGCCTTTAGACATTTGTGAAGGCCCACAATCAGTCCTTGTGGACCTTTAACAATCGATTCACCTACTTATGAGCGTTAGAAAGAAATCCTAAATTGGAGTTCGCACAAATATACTTAATTCGCTAGAAGACATAAGAGAAATCCCAGAATATTCACGGAAGTAGCTAAGCATTAATTTCATACATTATTAAGATAAATTCAATACAATCGTGTAGAATTTAATCAGTAATTCATAAAACATGTCATTTATCAGCAGCATATAACATTAACAGAGTTAAATAGAAATACTTAGGAATTCTTCAAAAAATTGTCTTCATTGATCTTCAATTCACTGATTACAGACTCAAACTTCCCTACACACATAGCCACAGTGGTCCATGAACTCAACTGTGGACTCTACCTAGGCCTCTGTGCACTCCGTTGCAGAGCCTTCCTACCTTAGCGTCTTCCCAAGACTCTTCAATGAACCCAATTCTCTATCTAATTTCCCTCTAGTTACCTCTTTCTTTCCCTAAGACTCAACTATTTATAGACCTTTTCATACAATGCCATGGTCTGTGGACCATGGGTGAATCTCGAAACTAACTCAAAACTTTACCTAAAATAAAGGGCTAAGCACCTTTGACTCTTATTCATCCACGTGCTCTACTTCCACAAATTGCAGAGACTTTACATCTTTTACAAACATTTATACAAAAAAGGACTAATTAATTCCATTCGGACCCAGGGGACCCCATCCCAATAGGCCCCCAACACAAAGATTGTGACTCACCCACGAGTCACTCAGTTGGTTGTTCTACTTTCTGGTGGAGTTTGTTGAATGCCATGGTCAATACTTGTAGATTCACTGTACTCTATTCTATTGCTTGCTGCACCTCCTGGACTAGTTTCTCTATGGTCGATCCCTCTACTACCAGCTACGTATTTCTTTATGTTTGTTGCATAGCCTTCAGCTTCTATAGAATGGTCTATGAGAACTGGCTAGATTCCTCTATCCAGGGCTCAAGCCGTGCTGAGCACATACTTCTTCTTCTACAATTCCTAGATGTGCAACAAATTTTCCTTACCTTCCTGTAAGCACGTGAAGCGCTGGACTAGCACCAACATCCATCTTGTCAGGCTGATTTCATCATACTGTTGCTACACTTCCCTAAGCTCTGTGCTTAACTATTGTAGTGTAGGATCCTCCTACAATGTATCCTAGAGGCCCAGTGCATGAGTGAATAGTTTGTTACACCCTTAAACGATGACATCAAGTTGGGCCATTGATTCTTTAATCGTCGCATTCCTCTATTCCCGCACTTTTGGAAGTGTGGTCAGCTACAACTTCAACTTCAATTGCATCTCAGCTATCTGCATCCTAAGGTAAAAAGTCACCTTGTCGACCTTCTCCTTTGAAGCATGCACTACAATAGCCAATTTTATTACCTTGGTGGAAGCCTCTGCATCATCAGGTATACCCAACTCAGGTGCAAATTGGTAGGCCTCCTCAATGGTTATGACCAGATTCTGACATTGTGTGCGCAACTCCTCTTGCTCCCTCAGGGCCTGAGTCTTTTGAATGAACAATTGTTGATTTTTGACTTTGAATTCACTGACAACAGTGAGTGCGCATTGTTCTCTAATATGTAGCTCATTAGCAAACCCCTGATGTAGTGCATGAAGGGACTCCAATGGTATCTCGACAAGGTTCAGTCTTACTTATTATAATAGACACAACTACATTATTGTCGTTGTGGACTAATTTACGAAATGGGAAGAAGCCATTCCCACTTTCTGGTCTGATGGAGAAACTACAACATTATTCCTGTTTAATTAGGTGATCTTTCATTTCAGCGTGCCCCGCATGATCATTATAGACCATGGTTATCACTTTCAGAACCACATGATGTTTGAATTAACATTTTTTGTAGGTTTGAGGCAAGAACATTCTTCCTCCTACTACCCCAAGGCTAATGTCCAAGTGCAAGCCATCACGATGTCCTAAAAACCATGATCTGTTAGTTTGTAGGAAATCACGAAATCCACTGGCATCGCATGTTATATCCTGTGTTGTGGGCATATCAAACTTCAACCAAAAATACTATAGGATTTACACCATTCCAAATTTCTTATGGCCTAGAAGTAGTGCTACCTATCGAATGCCAGATTCCTTCACTAAAACTAGTTGTTGAATTCTTTCCCGACATCACCACTGAAGAAGAGCACTTGTTGTCCCTCAATCAGCTCGATGAGACTCGTCGAGGTATCACACTAGCTCTTGAAGCCCACAAGAATTGAGTCAAGGCCCATATGACAAACATGTCAAGCCTTCTTCTTACGAAGAAGGTGATCTTGTTATACTTTATGATAAAAAAAATACCTCTTGGGGGCAAGTACGCTTCAACCATTATGGATCAGTCCATATGTCGTTACCAAGGTCCTCTCAAAAGGTTCCTATAAACTTCAGGACTATGACAAAATCCTGCTCATGGATCCCCGCAATGGGCTCTATCTAAAAAGTATTATGCCTAGTATTGCACTGGGCATTTTCTTTGTAATTTTTTGTATTTATAAGTTTTGCTCATTTTGTTCTGGCTAGATTTTTTATCTTTCTATGAGTATTTGTCTCATGCATGTGTCTTGTTGTGCATATGTCTTCATTACCATTAACATACATAGGATACGCGGATGGTGCCACTCGTGACACACAACACATTGCATCATTTGCTTGGGTCATTTACACACCCAAGTTGGAACTTCTTAGTTCCAGGGTAGCTTTCCTTAGTAGTGCCACCGACAATATTGTTGATTATATGTCTGTAAATAAACTTCTTATTGAAATAGTATCTTGGTGTTGGCATTATGATGAATGTGTTGTACTTGATGGCAACCCAGTTGTAGCAAAACAAGTCACTTATACATGGTAACTAGATGAATCTACAGAAGAGATATCATATGTGATAGAATGCATGACAATAGTATTTATAGATGTGATGAAATGCAGGGCAGCTTCAAGGAATCAATTTAGAAGGCAACTCTCTTAGATGAAAGATCACAGTTTAGACTCACAGAATGAACAAAGAAAGGTATACGCAAGATCACAAAATACCAAGTCGCGTATATACGCAGGTTCACTATATACCAAGTAGTGTATACACGTAGGTTCACTATATACAAAGGCACGTATATCTTATACACATAGATTCACAGAAGGAAAGGTGCATACATGTCAGAAAACTAAGTTTTGGTCCATGGTATTTGGACCATGGTATTTTGGCATTGGTCCATGGTATTTGACCCCAGGTATTGGGTCCAAGGTATTGGTCCTATGTGGTTTTGGACCATGGTATTGATTTTGTTGGGAAAAGTATCCAATACGGAATGACCCTATCCCACTCTAAGGGTGATAGTACCTCACCAACAATCGAAGTAAAGCTATCTAAGATTTCTTCTTTATGAATGTAAAACAGGGGAGAAAGAGATCCACTAACCGATGTCTTCCGCTAATGATTGATCCAATCTTCTCTCCTTGCTGCTTGCTCCCAGCTCCTTGCTCTTTCACCGGCCCAGCTACACCAAGATCCTGCAAAATGGCAAGAGAGGGAAACTACAAGAAGCATACATTCATAATTGATTCAAGGATTAGAATAAATCAAATACACAAATATAACAATACATCATTGAGATACATGCATATAGAAGAACCTCAAATGCTTTATTAATGGAAGAAGTAAAGTTCAGGAAGTGATACAACCATAAAAGGTCCAATCCAGCATCACCTCCCAGCAGAAAGAAATCTCCTCTTCACCTCCTTCAAAGCAAATCACCCAATAGTTCTATACTCAAACCAACAGCACTTCCTTACATTCACAAGATTCCAGCCTCCTTAGACCTCATGAGAGAGCTCTATATATAGGAGTTTTGGAGAAAGGATGAGTCCGCTTGAAGCTGGCATGAAGCTGACTAGTGTCCTCTCTCACTTCAGTTATTCTTCAGTTCTTGAGTCCACTTGGAGGTTCTTGCTTCCACATGGAGATCTAGACCCTCTTACTCATCACCAGTCGAATTCCTTGATCCAAGTGTCATTTTGGAAGCTTCCTGGGCATTGACACCTTGAGGAATGACTGTGCCACATGTCCCAACTCGCCCAGCGCAGGTAGCCTTCTTTGTAGTTGACATTTAGTGCAGGTAGACAGTGGAGCAGTTGACATTCAGCGCAGATGCTCAGTGGAGCAGTTGACATGATCCAGAATTGCCTTGTTTTTGAGTGTTTTCAGGTGGAGAACTGATATTCAGTGCTGTGGTTTGCTGACCTTGTTCCTCTAGGGGTAGGAACAATCATGTTTAGGGACTTTGGATCCCTTAGATTATGGACATTTCATGCTTCATGCTGTAAGGCACAAAAATGTCTATAACAGTTGCCCCCTAAAGTATGAGGTCGTTTATCGGGTGAAATGCTTTATCAGGAGGATCCGAAGTTCATTCAATCGCTGAGAGGTGACCTGTAATAAAATACAATACAATACATTATTTTTCATTCTGCTTTCATGATCTAGCTGAGGCGGGCATTCCCATGCTCAGCTTTATAAATTCATTTTGGTACATAGAACAGACGATCGTCTGATAGTAGACTGATAATTCTCTGCTGAAATTATCATCCTTTGAGTAGGATGATCATCTGCTGCAATGATGTACATATCAAATGTCTTTATATTTCCTGAATATATATTGCAGCCCGGATGGATGAAACTAGATCCGGGGTCTTCAAACTCGTTCGATCTTCACTCTAAGTACAAGTCGATCCATGTGAGAATTGCGCTGAAGTCGAACATGGAAAGACATCGCTTGATTACCGGTCAATGATGTAAACCGTTAACAAGCGCGAGAGGAATCACCGATAATGATAATGACCCTCAAGGTACTGCAGTACAATTCACGTGGTGTGAATATAGGACTTGGCGTCGAACACCACGCAAAATCTTCTGGTCGAAGGTCATTGATGTATACCTGTCGCCGGAAGTGAGAAACTTGCCATTGAGGCATGCAAGCTTCAAAGTACTAAGGGGGTTGTTCCTAGATCAACTTCTTGGATAATGAGCTGAAGTCGACAAGAAGCGATCCGTCAAAGGAGGGCCTTAATGAATCCCACATCAGTGACACGGAACGGAGCTAATGATTTTAATGGAGGTGAAAACAATCTGTGACATATGATTCAGGGTGGCGGTCATGGATGGATGAAGGATAATGTATGGCAGTGGATGGGACACGGTTGACTCTTTCTGAACAACATCTCTTGAACATATAACGACACTGATATGATGGATCGGTAGCATTACCCCAAATGTGGATGGTTTGGCGAGACCATGGTGATGAGACCGGTGAATGAAACAACCCAACCCGATGTGGTACGGAGGAAAAGTGTCATGTTCAAGAGCGACTTGCTACCATTAAAGCTTTGAGGTTCTCCCAATTTTTCCCCAGTCATTTCTGACCAGTACCTCTTTATTTTTGTCAAGCTTGAGGAGGATAACATATGCTTGTTCTATAACCTGCCCTTCGGGCAAGCCCATCGCTATTTTTTAAGGAGCCTAGCGATAGGGAAACTCGTTCTCGTCTAAAGACAAGTTTGTCGCTATTTAATTATTTTAACGAGTCTAACGACAAGGAAAACTCGGTCCTTTTCATTTTTAGAGAGTCTGAAAAGGTACAGAAAGTTAACTCCAAAATTCCTTTTTCGTCATCTAATCCCTTAAGTCCGAAAAAGTATAAAACAATACAGAAGGGATTAGTTTTCGATAACTTTATCGAGCCGAATAAAACAAGCGCTCGACCTTTTTGTGCAATAATCCCTCAGGTCCAAAAAGATTAAAATCTAGAGGAGGGATAGCTCTTCCGGTCTTTTTAACGAGCTGGAAGGCCAAAACTCGGCAAACTTTTCATATTTTACGAGTCAGTTGAAAAGAGCTCAAAGAAGAATCGTCTTTTGAGGAACGAGTGATAAACAGGGATAGCAGCAGATTCCAGGTACAGGTTGGAATTTTCCAATCACGGCAGTGTCACAAGGATGGCTAGGTGAAATCACTCTTCGCCGCTGTTCCTCAAAATGGGTAAACAATCATATGGTGGTGAACGATCGGCCAAATGACATGGAGGTGGCAGGTGCAAATACGACCAAGGCTTTTTATGGCTGATAAATTTACGATCACAGAGGTTATTTACCGGAATAGGTTCATTTTTTATTTAAAAATGAGCTTAAACTCTGGGGGAAACATTGCTCACTGCTTTTATTTATTTTTTAACGAGCATGAAGACCACGTTAAAACTGCTTGGATCTTGCGTTTATTTTTTAACGATCATGAACTTTATGCTAAAACTGCTCGATATACCAGTCATAAGATAAGAAATGTCTCCTGTGAGATCTCTATTTTTTAAGGAGTTTCATCTTCACTAAGCTTTACTCCATATCCTTTCTTTATGCAAGTTAGGAAACGACTAATCCAAAAAACAGATAAATAACCGTTCTTTGCTTGCACTCCAAAAGGTTTGCATGCCCCCAGGTATAAAGTACAATTTCAAGGCTGCCCCTACTTATCCATCAAAACATTTGTTTTAAAGGGTGAGGCTTGCCTCTTTCTGGTTACCCAAAGATTGTTTTGTTAACTTCTTCAAACGAAAACATTTCCTCGGCACTGTCTACCGAAATAGACAAAGGTGGGTGAAAAGCAGATTATTTCACTCACATAACTTTGACAAAAGAATCTTGTTCCAGAACAACCCCTCTTCCTTCTTTCGGACGGGGTACGGACTAGTCATATTCTCCAGCGGAAATTCTACCTTATACCCAGGGTTTTTTCTGCCCGAAGCAGACCAGGATGCATGCCCCCTGGGTTCCAGTCCCATCTTTCTGAATCACTCGCACTCATCGGGAAGGAGGACTGGGGGTGGAGACATTTCTTGATTGAATAGACCATTCAGGGTTGGTATGTGACTATTTGCGATGCGTGATCCCGGAAATGAAAGTTGGTCTACGAGCTTGACCATCCTTCCTTCGTGTGGAAAACACATTACTCTAAAGAGTGAGGAGACTATCGCTCCCATGCAATATATATAGTCTCGTCCAAGGAGTAGGTTATAATCCAAGGGTCCTTGAACGACCATCACGTTCATTTGAACGGTCTTCCCTTTCAATGTAACAGGCACATTGGGGAGGATCCCTAATGGTCGACTGGTTCCTTTATCGAAACCCGAGAGATTTATTATCTCAGGCAAAAGCGCCGGGGAACCCAGTGCTTTCCAAGCAACAGAGGAAAGGATACTCACAGATGCCCCTTCATCAATGATAGTGCCAGCCATTACCATCCTGTAAATTTGGACTATGATTCTGAATGGTATACTGGCTGGCAACCGGGGTCTGCCTAGTTGATTCAAATCAAAGGATACAACCAGGTTGCTTGGTGGTGGGACCGAATACACGGCCGGATATGACCCTGACGATGTTCCTTCCTGCGATAAAGGAATGGGCGCATTGCCCTGATGCTCATCAGAGTCCGTGTTGATGAAAAGAATCTGGATGGTGTCATCCTTATTCTCTTCAGTGAGGGTGTCATTTGAAGATGAATCTTCAATGACGGTGTCATTTGAAGATGAAACCTCTGAAGGCGGAACTGGGTCAACTGCTGTTTCGACCTTTGGACTTTCGTCCGGTCTGGATTCAGTAGGTTCATTTTCAATGACTGACGCTTCAGCTGACCACTTGAGCGGGCCAGCTGTATTCTCAACCAACGAAGGACTTGGCACGAGTTTTTTGTATCCAGGAGGAAGTCTCAACGGTGAAACCGGACGATCTTCCAAAACTCTCTTCGCTTCGTCTAAGAAGGGACAACGGTGGATGGCGTGATCGCCTTCAAACAGTCTGCAGGGGGATCTTGCTCCCCCTCTTTGTCTTGAACCTTCACTTTCGCTGGTTGACGGTAAGCATTCAACATGGCTATCAGAGGTTGATGCTCCCGAATTGTGCAAACGAGGGGACCAGTCCCTTAGTATCCGGGGAATACAGGGACAATCTCTATGGAAGTGGTCTCCTCTACATATGACACATGGCGATTTAGGCCCGGTCTGTGTTGTGTGTGGATTTTTGTCAGATGTCTTTTGCTTGCCCCCAGTCGCCTTAGGCTCCTTCTTCTTCTTTTCCTTCTTCTTCTTCTCCTTCTTCTCCATGGGAGCTTGGCTTTCACCGGCTCTACCTTGCGAAGATGAAGGATTGGAGGAAGAGTTATAGGAAGTAGAAGGCTGGTGGGCAGCTCTAGACTGATCTAACTGTTGACTCGACTGTTCAGGAACCATGGTGTTCTGAACTACATTGGTTGAGAATAGCCAAATTGGCAGGCCAATTGTCAGTCCTGGAAGCGACAATGTGGCCATGTGGGGCGCACCAACTTCCCCCCAAGAGGAGAAAGGACTAGGATTTCCATCATGTGGAATTCCTTGGTTGGGGCGTTCCATGTTCTCAACCTAAAGATCAACGCAGAAATAGGAGGTGATTATGTTCCGTTTAAAATAAATTTTATAACGATGCTTTAGACACAACTTGCTTTTTCACTTTTTAAGAGTCGAGAAAAAGCTAAAGATGACTCTAGTCTCCTTCGATGTTTTAACGAGCCCGAAGTGACAAATTCTCGGATGGACTTTTTCAGTTAAAGAAACTACTCTGGAGTTCTAGGCAGAGGGTGTGCCAAACTTTTCGCAAAACCACAGAATACGTTTTACGGTACGAGTGGTCGATCTTCGTGAATGCTGTGTTCACTGCATTGCGATCAGTAGGGCGGCCGACATGGTTTCCTATGGATAAAGGCTTTGTTCCTATAGGGGTCTCCCAATATATACGCGACGGTACGTGGGAGCACAAGTCCGTATTGATACTTATCGCTTCACAGTGGAGGAATCACCCAACCACTCAACGCTAAGATATCACGTTTAACGACGCCGGAACACGTCTCTAGCTTAGACCTCTATGTGTTTGCGTTATGTTTCAATGCGTTGTTATGTAAATTCAATTCATTTTAATGTTGATCTTGTTTAGCAGTTTTCCTTTATGGATCACCACGAGATGTACAATACAACTTCCTAAATGCAGTCTAAGATGATAAGCAAGCTTTTCAATCTTTCAACTTTGAAAATCTTAACTACTGAGGGAAAAGAAAGACATCATCTTTTCACACAGATCATAGAGCACACACTAATGCACTTTTTCCTAAATCAATATGCAAGCTGTCAAAATGCACATGCACAATGCAGGTATTTCTTTTCTCTTTCTTAATGTTGATGTAATACAAAAAGAAAGCTGTTGTATAATTTTGAATTCAATTTCAAGTGAAAGCAAACAAGCTTTTGTCCAAAATCAAAAGACACCTTAAGATTTACTTGTTTCGACACTAGAAATACATAAATTCAAACCATATGACGAAAGCAAAAGCTCAATCAGCTATGAACAGCAAACAAACTAACTCTTAAGATCAAAACGACACTTATCACAGGTCTAGATCTAAGAGGTCACAGCAAGACTAGTTCACTTTTCGTTATGGAAAACTGCAAATGGCATAAGAAATACACAAAGAACAAATACAGTTTCTTTATACAACCGAGGCGGAATAGCGGCAAGGAAAGGTGGTTTCAGATAGGTACATTGACTGATAACAGGCTGCAAAAACAAGGATGAAAACAGGGCAATAAACAGCAGGGAACCCCAGTAGCACAAGGCAAAACTGGTTCAGTGCAGGTAGTACACTGTCAGTTTGACATTCAGCGCAGGTAGCCCCTTCGGGACCTGCGATGAAATGCAGACTGCCTTCACAGTGCCTGCAATGAATAGAGAAACTCTCCTTTCTCTTGGTTTCCGGGTTACAGATTGCTAAAAAATTCACAGTTTTTGGCCAAATCAGAAGCTATCAATCAAGTACACACTAAAGGGTAATTAGGAGGATGAAAAGCTATCACTAAGAGCTGTTCAGAGTCCTTGTGGATCAGCTTTTCAAATCATAAACATGCCCAGAAACTGAGCTAGAGTAGCTGCCCTCTACTTTGCATTTGAAAGATCCAAATGCAGTTCGATTCGGTACTCCCTGTGTTTAGGAAATGAATAGCAAAAACACAAACAACCAACAAGATACGATCCCCAGTGGAGTCACCAATTTGTTGTTGGGAAAGTATCCAATACGGAATGACCCTATCCCACTCTAAGGGTGATAGTACCTCAGCAACAATCGAAGTAAAGCTATCTAAGATTTCTTCTTTATGAAAGTAAAACAGGGGAGAAAGAGATCCACTAACCAATGTCTTTCGCTAATGATTGATCCAATCTTCTCTCCTTGCTGCTTGCTCCCAGCTCCTTGCTCTTTCACCGGCCCAGCTACACCAATATCCTGCAAAATGGCAAGAGAGGGAAACTACAAGAAGCATACATTCATAATTGATTCAAGGATTAGAATAAATCAAATACACAAATATAACAATACATCATTGAGATACATGCATATAGAAGAACCTCAAATGCTTTATTAATGGAAGAAGTAAAGTTCAGGAAGTGATACAACCATAAAAGGTCCAATCCAGCATCACCTCCCAGCAGAAAGAAATCTCCTCTTCACCTCCTTCAAAGCAAATCACCCAATAGTTCTATACTCAAACCAACAGCACTTCCTTACATTCACAAGATTCCAGCCTCCTTAGACCTCATGAGAGAGCTCTATATATAGGAGTTTTGGAGAAAGGATGAGTCAGCTTGAAGCTGGCATGAAGCTGACTAGTGTCCTCTCTCACTTCAATTATTCTTCAGTTCTTGAGTCCACTTGGAGGTTCTTGCTTCCACATGGAGATCTAGACCCTCTTACTCATCACCAGTCGAATTCCTTGATCCAAGTGTCATTTTGGAAGCTTCCTGGGCATTGACACCTTGAGGAATGACTGTGCCACATGTCCCAACTCGCCCAGCGCAGGTAGCCTTCTTTGCAGTTGACATTCAGTGCAGGTAGACAGTGGAGCAGTTGACATTCAGCGCAGATGCTCAGTGGAGCAGTTGACATGATCCAGAATTGCCTTGTTTTTGAGTGTTTTCAGGTGGAGAACTGATATTCAGTGCTGTGGTTTGCTGACCTTGTTCCTCTAGGGGTAGAAACAATCATGTTTAGGGACTTTGGATCCCTTAGATTATGGACATTTCATGCTTCATGCTGTAAGGCACAAAAATGTCTATAACAATTGAGTAAGGCCTAAGACTATAAAAGGAGGAGAAGATCATTAGGCAAAGGCATTCAGAAAGTCTTGAATATCTGATGAAGTATGAGATCCAGTATGCAGGTTATGGGTTCATGATGCTTTGCTTGATCGGAGCCAAGGAGGAATCTCAGCGGTTGATGGAGGACAAGATCGAAGGATAGATCGGGATCTAATGGCTTGGAATGAATCATCTCTATATGGTTTGATCGTGCTTATTCTAGATATATATACTGACGCATGTAATGTTCTGTAAATATTATGATCTGGGTATAACTCAAGTTTGGAATGGCTGCAAATCATGAATGAGTATTTACAGTTGTATATGTTGGTTGACTATGATAAAAGCGCACACATACACAGGTTAGATACATCTAGATAGCATATACCATATAAACTATGATGTTTGAAGTTACAGTTGGTTCTGGTTGTTGATGCAAAGTTCTGAGTTCTGGTGACTATTTACTGGTGTCAGTATTTTGCATATTCAGATTGGTTGATTGTGTTTAGCTTCAGTGTTGATGGATGAGATCTAATAATGGATCAGGATCATAATGACTTATCTTTATGTGATCAGATGGACTAGATCTAGTTTCTAACACATGTATTATCCTTGTACACGTAATGATATGGGTATGTTTGAAGTTAGGAAGTGCAGTGAAGTTATAAGTAAGTATTTGATGACATATACGCTGGTTCACTTTGTTTTAGTTGCATATACATGCAAGTTCATCTCTTCCAAGTAGTGTATGCACTCTCATGCATGATTTGTGATGATACAATTGGCTCTAAATATTGTTGCAAAGTTCTGTGTTCTTCTCTATGTTCTGGTGATTGTATTTTGTTGACAGGGTTTCAGTGATTCAATATTGGGTGATTTAGAGATTGATGATGCAAGTGGTGATTGATTTTGTGCTTCATTGATATTGATGGGTCCAGTATGAAAAGTGGATGAAACGTGGCCTTCAGATTATGTTGCTGTGTTCCATGAGTATCCAGTCTGAAAATTTATGAAACGTGGTACCTGGAGGAAGAGAGAGAAGGTTGTAGCCTTCTGTAGGTCAGAACCTACATACTATTACATCATCTAGTACAAGAGCTAAGGGGGTTGTAGTTCCCTTCCAGGAGAAGCTAGAGAATGAGGGAAGGTTGTAGCCTTTTGTAGGCTAGCACCTACGTACTAGTACATCAGCTAGTACAAGAACTAAAGGGGGTTGTAGCTCCCTTCCAAGAGAAGTTGGAGAATGAGAGAAGGTTGTAGCCTTCTGTAGGTAGAAGCTTGTGTACTTGTATAAGACTGCACTAGTATAGAAATATTGCAAAAAGAAGTTTCTTATTAAAAGAAGATAGAGACGAATTGCAGCAAGTGGTTTTCACCCACACTGGGTTTCCACCTTACATCATGGTGTTCATGTGTGCTTCTTACGTGTGATGATCTGTTCTGTTTTACTGCACCTGTTTATTGTTCATATGGTTAATGAAGTTTTGATGCACTGATCAAAGATCAACATTTAATGGATTAATTGAATCATAATTTCACTGGACATACGCTAGTTGCATTAGAC
The DNA here is from genome assembly GCA_031772625.1 of Pinus tabuliformis. NCBI lineage: Eukaryota > Viridiplantae > Streptophyta > Pinopsida > Pinales > Pinaceae > Pinus > Pinus tabuliformis. Next base: position 1,340,615,690 of record CM062804.1, on the reverse strand, counting down.
AAAGTTGCGTGTACATGCAGGTTCCTTTAACTGAAGTAGCGTACATGAATCTAACTATGGAAATGAAAATGCTAGTGATTTGATAATAGTGATTCACCCCCCCCCCCCCCCCTCTCAGTATCATTTCCAACAATTGGTATCAGAGTAGGTCCTTTGGAAGAAGCTTGATCGCTTGAAGGAGATCTGTAGAACAATGGGAAAGAAGCTAAAGAAGAAAGCACCTCAGAAGAAGAAAACATCTCAAAGGAACTATGACAGTGGGAGAATCGATTGGGGAATATGTGGAAGAAACACTTCAGATTCAGAATCACCTAAGAATGAAGATGAAAAATCAAAAGAACTATCAGGTATGAGTTTGTTATCCTCTGGTGATACATTTCTCCATCGATTTGAAGATGATGAAAGTGATAGTGAAACAACTGAACTTGCTCGTATGAGTGAGGATGAAAGATACCAAATAGAGACAAAATTTAAAAGGCTTACGAACAAAATTAAAGATCAACAAGATCTTCTAGACAAAAGGGAATGTGCCTCCAAAGAAGAAGCTATCAAACTAAAATCTCAACTGGAGGAAGGAAACAAGGTAAGGAAGCTATTCAAGGAAAAGAAAGATCAATGTCAAAAGTTACAAGATGAAGTGACATCATTAAGAAGTGAAGTAAATGAAAGGAGCACAACAATCAAGAAACTCAGAGAAAGATCTAGTTGCTATGAAAGTCTTGAAGCTAAGATCCTCTCGCTAGAAGAAGATCTTGAAGCATCAAAAAAGCAGAATAAAGAAATACTCCAAGCCCTTGAAAAACAAGAAAAAAAAGTTCTTGAAATAAGTCATTAGTTGGAAGAAGGAAGAAAAGCTGAAGGAATCATGAAGAAACAGTATCTTGAGAAGGAAGAGCAACATCGGGTTGAGGTAAATATTCTAAAAGATAGATTAGAAGAAAAGGATAAGCTCTTACGATTTCAAGATAGCACTAAGATCTTGGATGATATTCTTAGTGGTAAGAGGTCTCCTGCTATCAAAACTAGTCTTAGTTTTCATGAATCTATTGAAGGTGAATCTAGTTCACAAAGTAAGACAAGGAACTCCAATGCAAAATTTGAAATGCTCAACAAGGAGATGAGAGGTCAATCCCATCAACAACCAAGGAAAGAAATTCTTCAAAGAAAATCTTTTACTCCTAGCTATGGAAGTGATAGTCAGTCAATTCCTCAAATGAATAATGTTGAATGTTATCTATGCCATAATTTTGGACATGTTGCAGCTAGATGCAAAATAAGAATGGTTCAAGGCCATCACGTAGAAACATCATCATGTTCCAGATACTTTAAGGGATATTGTTTTTCTTGCAATATGTTTGGTCACAAAACTATTGATTTCTATAGAAGGAATATGAAACATGTAAGATGTTATGCATGTAACAAGCTTGGACATATAGTAAAGGAATGCAGGAACAAAGTACGGGAACCATAACAAAAGGAGAAAACATCATCACACTTGAAGATATGGAAGGAGGAAGTACAGTCAGAAAGATGTGGCACAACACAATGTACAAACATAACAGACTCAGAGGGAGCTAAAAGTGTAAAACTTCAGTGTTCTAAATCACATATGCAAGTTTCATGAATAGAAGTCGCGTATATACGTGAGTTAGACACTGCACAGTCACGTATATATTAGTTTGAGGAAAAGTAGTGGGACAAACTCAGGAAAAAGGGTCTGATATGATTCAATCCATTATTTGCTCTGTTTGATAATGGTTACAATTTTTTGATGATGTGTGGAAATGTCTTGGTACTCATAAGATGTTTTTGATCCTAACTTGATGATGATGATGCCTTGATACTTCTTGATGATATATGCATGATCAGATCTGACAGTGAACAGATGGCACAGGTTCAGGGGGAGCATATGCTTTGAATAATGCATTGTTGGCATTATGGTTAGAAGTCCTTGGTGATGATGCTTATATGGCTAAAAGATACATCTTGCTATGATATGGTTATGAGTTTCCCATGAAAAAATCTCATATGACTCTTGGGGTTACATAGTTGGTGTTCAGATCAGATTTGTGGATGACTCTCTGATGATGCATATATGTTGCTTACATGGTGATCTTCATAAGGATAAGGAGAAGTACAAAGCTTGAATACTCAACTTCATGATGAGTCACTCATATGCTGCTGTCATCATATGCATAAAGATCATATAATACAATTATGATGCAGGATTCCTATAGTTCTTGGCTCTCACATTGATGAGGATTGTTGCTGTTGATGATATCAAGAAGTCTTGACAAAAGATCTTGAACTCAAGATACATAGTGCTATATACAGTATGCTGGATACATGGATGATTACTCAAAGTTGCATTGTTGGAGACATGATGATGATGAGTTCTTACCTATATGTTGGAAATAATACTGAGAGGGGGGGTGAATCAGTATTGTCAAATTTTTTTCAATATATCTTCCTTATTTATACTTTGAATAATTCTTCAAATATTGACCATTACTTTGTATGTCAGTATCATAAAATAATGAGCAGGAACAAGAAAAGAAAATAGTCACACAAAAGAACACCAGATATAAGGTGGAAACCCAATGTGGGTGAAAACCACTTGCTGCAATATGTCTCTATCTTCTTTTAATAAGAAACTCCTTTTACAATGATTTTGTACTGGTGCAGTCCTTTACCAGTACGCAGGCTACAACCTGCAGAGAGCTACAACACTCTTAGCTCTTGTACTAGCCAAGATACTAGTACGTAGGTGCTGGCCTACTGAAGGCTACAACCTTCTCTTTCTTCCAGGGACCACGTTTCATAAATTTTCAGATTGGATCCATGAACATCAATCAATCATCAAGTATATCTGCATCAAACAATCTCCTTTTCCCAATTAGCACTGAATCAAGTAAACACTTTTCTGACAGCTATACCCAGAACACAGTAACAGTAACCAGACACCAAATTCTGAACCCAGAATACTGCAGCAATAGACGGAGGCAGCTAGATCATAATTTAAAGATATATGCTACTTCAACAACCTAAAACCTGCGTGCAGATCTATAAAGGATAATTCCTTCTTTCAAATATTCAGACACTAATTAACCCAGATTGTCAGATTTATAGATCAAGAATGCGCCTCATATAACAAATCAAAATCATGCAAAGATATTATTATTCAAGCATAAAGATTATGACCCATCAAAAGAACTTATCCTTCTTTATGCGCTAAGGTTCCTCCTTCATTCAGATCCAGATCTACACCATAACCCAATCACAAATATTTCAGATCTAGCACTTATTAGATATTCAATTCATTCAATGATGCTTTGCCAAATGATCTCCTTCCTCTTTTATAGGCTTAGGCCTTCCACAATACCACGGTCCAAAACCATAGGATCAAAAAACTGTTGGACTAATACCATGAACCAACCATGAAAGAGCGTGAGATCAGTACTTTTGGATGCAATACCACGAGCCAAAACCATAGGATCAAAAACTATAGGACTAATACCATGAACCAACCATGAAAGTGCGTGAGATCAACACTTTTGGATGCAATACCATGGACCAAAACCATAGGATCAAAAACTGTCGGACTAATACCATGAGCCAACCATGAAAGTGCGTGAAATTTTCTCTTCATGAAAGGAACTTTTCTCTGCATGAAAGTGCGTGAACTTTTTCTCTACATGAAATAAACTTTTCTCTGCATAAAAGTGCATGAAACTTTCTCTACATGAAAGAAACTTTTATCTTCATGAAAGTGCGTGAACTTTGCTGCACTATAATTTATCATCTGAGATGAGTGGGTTCCCATAAAGTACAACATATGTATCATAATGCAACCAATCTCCCCCTTTGGACTTGATGGCAACAACAACCAATCACTCTCCCCCTTTGACATCAAGGGCAAAGGGTTATGCTCCCCCTAAGAACATGCTCCCCCTGACTATAAACTAGATCTGCAAAGAAGAACCATAGTCCATCAAACACCATAAATGACCATGAAAGAGATAGAGATGTATTGTAGCAATATTCAGACCAGCATCCATGATCTCCTTCTGTACTTCCTCCATAATGCCAACGATGCATGATATGCTCCCCTTGAACCTGTGCCATTCGATCTTTGACCAATCCGCAACCCAGCACATGTACACATATACTTCAGATGAACCTTGCGTACAACCAACAATCAAAAGAGATTCAACAACAAGATGATGCATCAACAACCCCCAGCTTTTGCCTGAGGTATTCAAAGGTCTCCCTAGGCAATGGTTTGGTGAGTATATCAGCAACCTGTTCCTTAGAAGGAACATACTCCAACTTGACCTTTTGTTCAAGCACTTGTTCCCGAAGAAAGTGATACTTGATTGGTATGTGCTTGGTTTTTGAGTGCATGACTGGGTTCTTTGAAATGCTGATTGCACTTGTATTATCACATAAGATGGAGATAGGTGGTGTACAAGTGATTTCAAAATCCTGCAAGGTCTGCATCATCCAAAGGAGTTGAGTGCAGCAAGATGCAGCAGCAACATATTCTGCTTCAACTGTAGACAAGGCAATCGAACTCTGTTTCTTGCTGAACCAAGATACTAATCTGGAACCCATAAAGAATGCACCACCACTTGTGCTCTTCCTGTCATCCATGCTTCCGGCCCAATCTGCATCAATATAAGCATGAAGTGTGAGATCTGTATCTCTAGGATACCATAAGCCATAATTTTGAGTCCCTTGAAGATATTTGAAGATTCTCTTTACTGCCTGAAGATGAGTTTCCTTTGGATTTGCCTGAAATCTTCCAACTATTCCCACTGCATGCATGATGTCTGGTCGAGTACCTATCAAATAAAGTAGACTTCCAATCATAGATCTGTAGGTTGGTTGATGTACTGTTGCTGATTCGTCATTTTCACTGAGGCTACATCCTATGACCATGGGTGTACATACTGGTTTTGCATCTTCCATGCCATATTTCTTCAAAATTTGCTTGAGATACTTGGATTGAGACAAGAAGATCCCTCCTTCCTTTTGCTGGATTTGCAGGCCAAGAAAATATGTCAATTCTCCAAGCAAGGACATTTCGAATTCTTTCTGCATCACCAAGGCAAAGCTTTGACTCATAGATTCTTCATTGCTGCCAAAGATAATGTCATCTACATACACAACAAGTATTAGCAATTTGTCATTTTCAATTTTTATATAAAGATTGCTATCTACTGATCCTTTTGAAAAACCTTGTTGATGAAGATATTTGTCCAAACGATAGTACCAAGCCCTTGGAGCTTGTTTAAGACCATAGAGAGCCTTTTTCAGTTTGCATACAAGATTTGGATCATTTCCAAGAATGAACCCATCTGGCTGCTCAATGTATACTTCTTCTTCTAAGTCTCCATTCAGAAAGGCTGATTTCACGTCCATTTGAAATAATTTGAACTTTTGAAAGCTTGAGAGAGCAAGGAACATTCGGATGGCCTCAAGTCTTGCAACAGGAGCAAAAGTCTCCTCAAAACCTATTCCTTCTTGCTGCGAATACCCTTTACGAACAAGTCTTGCCTTGCTTCTAATTACTTCCCCATTTTCATTCAACTTATTTTTGAAGACCCATTTTGTCCCTATAACATTCTTATCCTTTGGTCTAGGAAACAACTCCCAAGTGTTGTTCTTTTCGATCTGCTCAAGTTCTTCATCCATTTCTTTGACCCAACATTCATCTTTGCATGCCTCTTTTACATTTTGTGGTTCAGTGGAGGAGAGTAATGCCAAATAGCTTGAAGCTTCTGCAATTGTTCTTCTAGTTTGTAAACCTGCTTCTTTCTGCCCCAAAATCTGAGATTCTGGATGATTCTTCTGAACGTATCGGGATGGAGTCTTCTCTTCAATCCTTATCTGTTCCTCTGGTGCTTCTTGAGGTTCTTCTTCTTCATCATTCTATCTTTGAGGGTAGTCTTCATCTTCTTCGATATTTTCATGATTTACTTGCCTAGGAATGTATCCCTTTTCATCAACCACTACATCAATGCTGTCAACAATTCTTCCAAGTCTTTTATTGTAGCACTTATATGCTTTGCTGTGTGGAGAATAACCAAGAAGAATGCCTTCATCTGCTCTAGGTTCAAGTTTGCCAAGTTGCTCATCAGTATTCTTAATATAGCATTTGCTCCCAAAGATTTTGAAGTGCTTTACCGAAGGAGTCTCACCATACCAGAGCTCATGAGGAGTTTGAGTGTTGTTCACTTGGACATTTGTTTTGTTAAGAATGACAACCGTAGCATATGCGGCTTCACCCTAGAAAGTTGCGGGAGTTCCAGACTCATCCAGCATAGCACGAGCCATTTGTTGGACTGTTCTGTTCATCCTTTCCACCACTCCATTTTGCTGAGGAGTTCTAGCTATAGAGAATTCTCTTCTTATCCCATGTTCTTCACAGAAATCGAAAAATTCATTTGAGGTAAACTCCCCACCTCTGTCAGACCTAAGGCACTTAATTTTGTAACCTGATTCATTTTCAACCAAGGCTTTGAAGGACTTGAATTTCTCGAATGATTCGTCTTTGTGCTTCATAAGTCCTAACCAAACAAACCTGGAGAAATTGTCAATGAATAATATCAAGTATTCTTCTCCTCGAGGTGTCATTTTCCTAAATGGACCACATACATCTGTATGGGCTAGCTCAAGAGGCATGCTAGCTGATTCTTCCTTCTCTGGAAAGTTAGTTCTGGTTTGCTTTCCAAACTGACATGATTTGCATATGGTGTTGTCTGGAATTTTGATATCTGGAAGACCACGAACTGCCTGATATTTGCATGCTTTCCTTATTTGTGAAAAACTTAGATGCCCCAACCTCCGGTGCCATAACCAGTGTTCATCATCCTTGCTCAAATAGCATTGTTGTTGTCCTTCTTCAAATATGTATAGATTATTTGGAGTTCTTCTACCTTTGATCACTGTTTCACCTGTATTAAGATCATGAACACGACACCCGTTTGATCTAAATATCACCTCGGTTCCTTGATCACACATCTGGCTGACACTTAGAAGATTATGCTTCAATCCATGAACATACAAAACATCTCCAGCTTTGACTTTTTCTTTTAACTGAGCAGTGCCTTTTCCTTTTATAGTTGCAGGAGTATCATTTCCAAAAGAGACTTTCTTTCCCTTTTCTAAAGCAGAATATGATTCAAGTTTTTCTTTATCACCTGTCATATGTTTCAAACATCCACTGTCAATGTACCATAGATTTTCTTGTCCTTCTGCATAAAATGCTATCCCACATCTTTCTGTTTGTGGTTCCTTTATTCTCCATGTTCTGGTGCTTGAGGCTTGTTACTTTGTCTGCTGAAACCTACTCCTGCATTCAGAATCTTCATGACCAAAGTTATTGCAAATAGAACATTCAACTTCATTTTCAAGAGCCGAAAAGTTGTTATAGGACCTTTTTTGTAATCCTGATCATACTTCTTTGTTTTTGAGCTTCTCTAGTCATGATTGTTTTATATGCAACCCATTGAGCTGCTTTGTGACCAAATTTATGGCAAGAGAAACATTGCCCATTGAAGAAACTTCTGCGATTATCAAATCTACCAGCCAAATGATTGTAATTTCTATTGTCATCCATTCTTGAAGCAAATTGAGAAGATTTTACCCGTGGCTGGTTGTAGCTTTTGTTCATCCTTAAGACAGATTGCCCCTGGTTTACCTGATAGTCTTTGTTCATTCTTGATGTAATTCGTCCCTGCTTTACCTGGTGATCTCCATTGTGCTTTTGCTCATTCCTTCTTGCTACATCAAGATAACTCTTTGAGGTAGATGCTTGAGATGTTTCTCCATTATACCCCAGACCTATCTTGTTTAGCGGAGAACGTTGTACATTGATGATCTCATCCAGAGTTTCAGATCCTTTGAAAAACTTAAGATGAATAGCCTTTGTTTTCTCAATTTCTTTTCTAAGGCCAACAATTTCACCTTCTAACTTTTCAAGATATTTTTCTTTTTCATCAATTTGAAATTGTAGAGTATCAATGATCATATTCTTTTCTTCTATACATGTCTTACGTCTAGAAATCTCTTCATAAAAACTATCCACATCTATAGAATCCATGTAATCATCATCTTCAAATGCCATTAAAAGTTTATAGTCATTACCTCGTTCATCTTCATCACTATTTGGTAGACCATCACTATCTTCATGAATGTAGTAGCTTTTCTTATTTGCATTCTGTTTCTTGTTCCATTTGGCAGGTTCCTTTCCTTTGTCAATCTTATCCTTATGAGGACATTTGGCAGCATAATGACCTACTCTTCCACAAGCGAAACATTTTTAAGGTAGCTTACCTCTGAACCTTCCAGTACCCCGTTGAAGATTTCTGACAAAATTTGATTCTTCTTCTTCTTCTGGCACGTGACTTGATTCATAGTAGTCTCCTTTGCCTGAAGCCTTAAAAGCAGCTTCTCTCCTGTCTGATGGACCTCCTTTTCTCATTTCATAAGCAGTTAGAATTCCGTGTAGCTGAGACATAGTAAGAGTTCGTAGATTTTCCTTTTCTTCTATTGCAGACACTTTAGATTCAAACTTGGGGGACAATGATCTTAGGACTTTTTCAACCACAACAACCTCTTTTATTTCTTCACCCAAGTTTTTCATACAATTAACAATCTCATCTACCCGAAGGAAATAGTTAGCCACACTTTCATCATTATACAATCTGAGATTCTCATACTGAATCCTGAGGGTTTGAAGTTTTGCACGTTTTACCTGTTCATCTCCTTCGTAGCTCAAAACAATCTTGTCCCATATTTCTTTTGCGGATTTATATTGCATAACCTTCACGAATTCAGATTGAGATAGACATCCTAGAAGAGTATTAACTGCCTTTGCATTTGTTTCATATTTCTTCTTCTCAGCTGAATCTGTAGGAGTAGCTGATGGGAAAGTATACCCTGTTTCTATAATGTCCCATACTTCTGTACCTAAATATTGAAGATAGGTAGTAACTCTTACCTTCCAATATACGAAGTTTGTTCCATCAAAAATTGGTGGCCTGATTGATGCTTCCCTCTCGTAGTTGCTCATGATGTTAGATCTTCCTTCAAGCGATCAAGCTTCTTCAGAAGGACCTGCTCTGATACCAGTTGTTGGAAATAATACTGAGAGGGGGGTGAATCAGTATTATCAAATTATTTTCAATATATCTTGATTATTTATACTTTCAATAATTCTTCAAATATTGATCATTACTTTGTACGTCAGTATCATAAAATAATGAGCAGGAACAAGAAAAGCAAATAGTCACACAAAAGAACACCAGATATAAGGTGGAAACCCAATGTGGGTGAAAACCACCTGCTCCAATATGTCTCTATCTTCTCTTAATAATAAACTCCTTTTACAATGATTTTGCACTCGTGCAATCCTTTACCAATACGCAGGCTACAACCTGCAGAGAGCTACAACACTCTTAGCTCTTGTACTAGCCAAGATACTAGTACGTAGGTGCTGGCCTACTGAAGGCTACAACCTTCTCTTTCATCCAGGGACCACGTTTCATAAATTTTCAGACTGGATCCATGAACATCAATCAATCATCAAGTATATCTGCATCAAACAATCTCCTTTTCCCAATTAGCACTGAATCAAGTAAACAATTTTCTGACAGTTGTACCCAGAACACAATAACAGTAACCACACACCAAATTCTGAACCCAGAATACTACAGCAATAGATGGAGGCAGCTAGATCATAATTTAAAGATATACGCTACTTCAACAACCTGAAACCTGCATGCAGATCTATAAAGGATATTTCCTTCTTTCAAATATTCAGACACTAATTAACCCAGATTGTCAGATTTATAGATCAAGCATGCGCCTCATATAACAGATCAAAATCATGCAAAGATACTATTATTCAAGCATAAATATTATGACCCATCAAAAGAACTTATCCTTCTTTATGCGCTAAGGTTCCTCCTTCATTCAGATCCAGATCTGCACCATAACCCAATCACAAATATTTCAGATCTAGCACTTATTAGATATTTAATTCATTCGATGATGCTTTGCGAAGTGATCTCCTTCCTCTTTTATAGTCTTAGGCCTTCCACAATACCACGGTCCAAAACCATAGGATCAAAAAACTATTGGACTAATACCATGAACCAACCATGAAAGAGCGTGAGATCAATACTTTTGGATGCAATACCACGAGCCAAAACCATAGGATCAAAAACTATAGGACTAATACCATGAACCAACCATGAAAGTGCGTGAGATCAACACTTTTGGATGCAATACCACGGACCAAAACCATAGGATCAAAAACTATCGGACTAATACCATGAGCCAACCATGAAAGTGCGTGAAATTTTCTCTTCATGAAAGGAACTTTTCTCTGCATGAAAGTGCGTGAACTTTTTCTCTACATGAAATAAACTTTTCTCTGCATAAAAGTGCATGAACTTTTCTCTACATGAAAGAAACTTTTATCTTCATGAAAGTGCGTGAACTTTGCTGCACTATAATTTATCATCTGAGATGAGTGGGTTGCCATCAAGTACAACATATGTATCATAATGCCAACACTATATAATGATAGGTTGATACTCACATATGTTGATTTATGCTTATTAGATGTGGGATGTTCCCGAGTGATGATACATGGATGGTATAAAACATCATGCAGATCTTGATGATGATGTGATGACTATGGTGTTTTTCACATATGATATAATGTGAATGATTTTATATGACATATGTAGAATTGATTCATGGAAGGTTATGATAAATATCAAGATCAAGAGGATGAATTGATATCTATATGTAGGCATACCTTGTCACAGGTTGATGTTATGTACACTAATGGACATATACAGGTTTCTAGTCTGGATGCTGTTGACAGATGCTTATGGAGCAGATCATACACTGTGTATGATAGTTGTTGATGACTATCATGGTCTTATTTAGATATTTGGTCTCTGTTATAAATGTCATGTATATCATTCAATGTAAAGGTCATATCAAGACCCATGATGTAATAGTTTTTCTTTGTCTATTGTAGTCACTTGATGAATCCCTTTTGGTCATATGATGTAATTTGTACCCCCATTACACATGGGAAGGATGATGTAATATTTCAGTCATGTATAAAACAATTGGTATCTAGTATATCCCACCTGGTTGGATGGATTCAGAGTCAAGTTTATCTCCACTTGGTTGGGAGAATGAATTTATGTATCAGTCATTGGTGATAGGAAGGTCAAACTCACATAGTTGAGTTATAGAGTCAAGTTATTTTCTTGGAAATATTTGCAGACTCAACATGTGCTCACGGGGACTATGGATGATACATTACATATCAACATGAACAAGGGGGAGTTCAATCAAGGATTTCAGCATGTGCCTAGTGGGAGAATGATTACTATTTATCTATTCAAATATGAAAGTATTCTGCTCTTAGGGGGAGAAGATCTTGGTTCGCCCTTTGCCCTTGATGTCAAAGGGGGAGAGTGACCTGGTGTTGTTGTTTCCATCAAGTCCAAAGGGGGAGATTGTTGGTATTATGATGAATGTGTTGTACTTGATTACAACCCAGTTGTATAGAACAACTCACTTATACATGGTAACTAGATGAATCTACAGAAGAGATATCAAATGTGATAGAATGCATGACTGTCAGACGGAAAGAGTCGATTGTGCGAACACAACCAACCTCCCTAGGAGCCTAAGACTCTCTAGTGACAAACAAGACAAACAAGAGCAATCCTTCTCTAAACATGCATTTACTATACGGGAAATCAAGTGTTTAGATCCTACCTGTAATCCAATGCTGTTGTAGCAGTCCGGCTCCACTGATCCGGATGAGCTCCTCCTTCACTTTGAAACCTGCATACACTAACAATCAAATGATCAAATAGCACTTGATAATCTCATAGAATAAAACATATTTAACACATAGACCAAGGAGTACATGAAACAACTCATAAATAACAAGTTATTGAGAAGAATGGACTCATTTGCATTAATAGGTAACAAAAGGAACAAATACAACCTGAGCCTTGGTGTTGTGCAAGTCCCTCCCAGGGTCCATCAAGAGTTCTCCTTTACTTTGACAAAGCTCACCCACTTCCAAATAGAACAAGCAAAGATGGCAATCTCTCCTCACAAGATTCTAAATGGGAGTCCTAATTCCTGCAGCATTTACCCTTAGAAATGTATAGCTTTCAACCTCTTCTCCTTCTGGCCCAATGCCTGTATTTATAGTGCTCAAGAGGAAGTTAATCAGGTCCACCATCAATGGGATAATCCCCTCTTTGGATGGGATAGCTCCCTTATTGATGGGATAAGTTCCTCTTTGGTAGGAGTGCATGAACCATCTGGAGGCGCTCAATACACGTCGAACAACCTTCTAGAATGCTCTAGAAATGACCACAAGTGACTTTTTAAAGATGAAACTTGCGCATTTTAACCTTTACAAGGGGACGCACCTACCCCTTTACATACAGAGCGTCCAAAGACGCAGCTTTTGTGAACATTGGGTGCGTCCCCGCAGGTAAGGTTGAGAGAACCTGCGTCCCCAGAGATAAATACATTTATAAAAGACTTTCTCTCTTTTGGAGTTTGACATGGAGAGCAGAGGCATAAGACTTGCCTAAGAGGATAGCATGACTGTTGATTGAGCCATATTAACTGTAAATAGTCATGGTGACATTTTTTAGTGTAACAATGACAATAGTATTTATAGATGTGATGAAATGAAGGACAGCTTCAAGGAATCAGTTTAGAAGGCATCTCTCTCAGATGAAAGATCACAGTTTAGACTCACAGAATGAAGAAAGAAAGGTATATGCAAGATCACTATATACTAAGTCACGTATATACACAGGTTCACTATCTACCAAGTCATGTAGACACACAGGTTCACTATATACCAACTTGCGTATATACACAGGTTCACTATATACCAAGTAGTGTATACATGCAGGTTCACTATATACAAAGGCGCGTATATCACATACACGCACTTTCACAGAAGGAAAGGTGTGTACATGTCAGAAAACTAAGTTTTGGTCTGTGGTATTTGGACCATGGTATTTTGGTATTGGTCCATGGTATTTGGCTCGAGGTATTGACCCTAGGTATTGGGTCCAAGGTATTGGTCCTATGTGGTTTTGGACCATGGTATTGAGTAAGGCCTAAGACTATAAAAGGAGGGGAAGATCATTAGGCAAAGGCATTCAGAAAGTCTTGAATATTTGATGAAGTATGAGATCTAGTATGCAGGTTATGGGTTCATGATGCTTTTCTTGATCGGAGCCAAGAATGAATCTCAACGGTTGATGGAGGACAAGATCTAAGGATAGATCGAGATCTAATGGCTTGGAGTGAATCATCTCTATATGGTTTGATCATGCTTATTCTAGATCTATATACTGACGCATGTAATGTTTTGTAAATATTATAATCTAGGTATAACGCAAGTTTGGAATAGCTGCAAATCATCAATGAATATTTATAGATGTATACGCTAGTTGACTATGATAAAAATGCATACATACTTAGGTTAGATACATCTAAATAGTGTATACCATATAAAATATGATGTTTGAAGTTACAGGTGGTTCTGGTTGTTGATGCAAAGTTCTGAGTTCTAGTGACTGTTTACTGGTGTCAGTATTCTACATATTCAGATTGGTTGATTATGTTTAGCTTCAGTGTTGATGGATGAGATCTAATAATGGATTAGGATCATAATGAGTTATCTTTATGTGATCTGATGGACTAGATTTGGTTTCTAACACACGTATTATCCTTGTATATGTAATGATCTGGGTATATCTGAAGTGAGGAAGTGCAGCGAAGTTATAAGTAAGTATTTGATGACATATACGCTGGTTCGCTTTGGTTGAGTTGCGTATACATGCTAGTTCAACTCTTCCAAGTAGCTTATGCACTCTGATGCATGATTTCTAATGATACAGTTGGCTTTGAATATTGTTGTAGTTGTAGCAGGTGGTTTTCACTGCCATTGGGTTTCCACCTTACATCATGGTATTCATGTGTGCTTCTTATGTGTGATGATCTGTTCTGTTTTAGTGCACCTGTTTATTGTTCATATGGTTAATGAAGTTCTGATGCACTGATCAAAGATCAACATTTAATGGATTAATTGAATCATAAGTTTACTAGACATACGCTAGTTGCATTAGACAAAGTTGTGTGTACACGCAAGTTCCTTTAACTAAAGTAGCGTACATGAATCTAAGTATGGAAATGAAAAGGTTAGTGATTTGATAATATTGATTCACCCCCCACCTCAGTATTATTTCCAACATTCAAGACATTTCCAATTTAGTGATTAGGTTAGACTGTCAGCTAGTCATTATGCAATCAACAAATCATTATCACATTCACAATCCAATCTTTTTACATCATTATTTAAGGGTACGATTCTTGGAATGTCAATTTTAGTTTATTACATATGAACACATTCCTCGAGAATTTATTATAGTAGCCGACTCGTTAGAAAATTATGTATTATATTGGCTACTATCTCATTCATTATGGATACATGGATGAAAGTAAACTTTTACATAGTTAAAAATTTACAGCAAAAATTAAAAGAAAAACATTTACATCGTCACAACGAGGCTTAGTAAATCCAATTTGTATTTAAAAACACCCAAGTTTTATGAAATTTTTATGTAAAAAGTCTGACTTGAGTCTAGTATTTTTACATAAAAAATTCCCAAAACTTCAGTGCTTGTAAGTACAAAATGGATTTACTAAGCCTCGCTATGACACCTGCTAGCTATACTAAGCCTATTGCTCATGATAACTCAGAACAACTCTAGCCAGCCTCCTAAGAGGAACCATAAATCACTCAGCCACACCCACCGTGTGTCACTACATATGAGTCGGTATCTCCCTGATGGGAAGAGGTGGGACACCCATGCTCAAACCCTCGAGGTTCCTAGCAACCTTGCAGAGACTCTACGTGTCATCTCACTCTTAAGTAGCTGCCACACCTACTCCAACCCTAGGTAGTTGATTACCCCACGTAGAATGGCAAGGCATGACCATAGGATGTTGTGGTGCAACATTTGTGTCAAGAAAAAACATCATGTCATTATTTGTTCACCCATAATAAAAAAAAGTTCATAAATTTCAAAAGTTAAAAAACACTTTTTCTACTTTGATTAAACCTCTTACCTTGGGGCCCCCACTGAACGCTGTGTGGAAAAATCATCTTCATGTCTCCTTTTTAATCCATGCCTACATAAGCATAGTACTCTATCATGATGATCTAGCTACTGAGCCACTCAAAGAAGTCATCCTCAAAAAAATGTCTAGTTGGCCCCCCTCCAGTATGAGGTGCAAGGGAAGCCCATCACTCCTATCTTGGCTCCCTAGGACTAGCTATGTCGAAACTCATGCGAGGCCTCAGCACGGGCACTCTCTCAAGGAAAAAATACACTATCGGATTACCATACCCAAATTCTCTTTGGGCCCAAGTCTTGCAAGCTATCAATTCTGCTTTCACCTGGCGAAGGACTCCCTCACATCAATTGAATACCTGTGGTTATAGGCAGTCTATCGCTAGTAGAAAATAAGCCTTTGAAGAAACATGCTAGCTCTTGGAAATTTACAAGTGTACAATCATCCATAGAATTGCCCTCACTGACATAGTTATGAACCACTGAATAGGAATCTAGTTGCTCACTAACGCACTACCCGGTCTACAATGTATCCTGACCAAATCAACAGTGGACCTATGATCATCTCTCCCTCCTGTTACATTTACTAATCCACCTATGCATGATAAACTAGTGAGGAAGTAGATGTCATCTATTTCAATAGAGAGCTCACGATCCCCAATCTTGAACACACCCTCATGTTCATCCCACTGCTCGATAATCTAGCAGAGAAGGTCCTCCTGACCCTTGATCAGGTCAAGCTTGACATATTTTAGTAAACCAAATCTATGCAAATATGCTAAACTTGTTACAAAATTTAGCATTTAAAGTTCCTCACTGTCATGAGCTCATTCTCGCCACAGACTCATGCTGATGGCTCAAAACCTGCATGAAAACACCCTTAAATCAATCATTTTTTTGCTGAAAACCCTAGGAAATTAAGCTTGGAGGTTTTAACTTGTGCCCAGGTAGCCTAACGTTGATCCCAAAAGCCAACAGGGCATGCTAATGCACCCTTGCAGAACGTGAATGGCGTTTAATGCTCCCACTACCATGGGAGGCTGTGTTAGGTTTAGTAGGCTAACTAGGGATTACTCATAAACTGAAATTTCACCCCAAAAATAGTTGAAAAAGGTAATAGAATACAAGATGAGGGTTAGACCATCTACCTGGAACAGACGGTGCATTAAATGGTTACCTTGATTGCTCGTAATATCTCGGGGGAGATCTGTTCCCTTTTCACTCTAGAACACTCTCACAAAACTCAAATGGTGAAAATGAAGGCTTTCAACCCTTCTTATAGTCACTCTAGAGGTATGACTCACCTTAGCTAGTCATTGAAATTGAATTTTTTCATTCCTATGTCATTTATCATATGCCATTTTGATATGCTATCAATATTACTTGTGCTGTGATAAAAATTTTAGTGTTGAATTGAAGAATCAACCATGTTTGACTCAATATGAGTGCTTTCTTTTATGGGATCTTTTCTTTCCCTTTAATTGAAAAATCCCCAAGTTTTTACCTTCTTCGGGCTTGTTAAATCTACAAAGAAGGCATGAGAAATGATTTTATCTCTTTTTCATCGGTCATTAAACTAAAAAATATATATCAAGTTTTCTTCATTTGACTTGTTAAAATTTGATGAAGGTATATTGAGTTTGTCTTTGCATGACTCATTAAATTTTCACGAAGAATTTTAGTTTACTTTGCCCCCTTATACTTGTAACAAAATGAGGCAAATGTCTATTTGAGCATAGGTTTATCACATTGTTCGAACTCAATAGATTAACTTATGGAAAAGGAATTATGTCGGGCATACTATTAAACCTTTTTGACACCTAGTTATCAACTATGATGAAGGGACCCCCTTGGAGTTGCTCTTTACGATATTTTCATACTCTCTAAATATGAAAAAACCATCGAGTTTACCCATTTGGAATCATTAAACTTAATCATATGGGGAAAAATTAGACAACACAATGCTTCTATGTCTATATTCAGAAATATTTTTTTGCAGCAGTCGTTCCCTTGAACATGGCACTCCCTCAACAAAACCTCCTTTCTTCAGCCTCTCAGATGAACCTTACCATCCTATGAGTTTATCTTATATACTCTAATTTCCTGCATCTCTCTGTCCTCACACTCTTTGGAGCTCATGAGTATAAGGCTGCCTGGTAAAACTTTGTGTCATGCCTTCTATTGTTCAAGGGATTCCTTTATCCTCTGCTTCCAGTAACAACCATCACTCATATACTTCCATCATGCCCTCCATTTTTTTAATCCATTTCTCAAAATTTACCTTAAAAAAAAATCATTCTTGTCCTGTTTCGTGTCAACTAATGTAGGAAACATTGTTTCCTACCTTTTGACAGCTCTCTTCCTATCGACTTCAACACTCTATCTAGGAAGTAGATCTAGAAACATATTAATACCATGGAACTTGCAGTCATTAGTGGCAGGTTACCTTGTGCTTAATAGGGGGTTTTCATTATTGGCTCCTAGTTGAATGATTCTATGAGTGTTCAATGACAATATCATTATTCACACTAGCTATATTGTATTACGCATCTTGGAGACCATCATTATTATCAGTGGCCATCCTTGTGTTTGTTAATATTTTTCATTATTGACTGGTAATCATACAATATTTCACATGTTCTACTTCAACTCCTTTATTCGCATGTGTCAAAATATGTTGTTGAGATAAAGTGGCGACCAAGACCTTGGGTAGAGGCTTACATCACTCAACGTTGTTTCCTCTCGCAAGCTGTGTATATTGTTTTCGGAGATAGATCATCAGGATGATCATATTATGACATAGTTCCACATTGTGCTTATCAATGGAAATGATCATCATACCTCTTTTGAGAAATCAATCCAACATAGCTACTGAGCGTGGGAATTCCTAATGTGGGACATGATTTTTTATTTTTAACATATGTGGTTGTATCAGGTTTCCCATAGTCCCGAAGCTTTGATCCTCTCTCTCTATTTTCCAACAAAATTTTAAAGTATTCCGGCCATCATCTTCATCTCTGAACTTACATTTTAGAGGCATCTGTTATACAAGAAAATGACGTCCTCATCAACTCAGAGGAGAAAGACAGTTTGGCAGAAGACATGACGAAGTTCACAAGCCTATTTTCCAAGGTAACACTCCCTTGAAATAGAAGGAAGCGTTAGAATGCTCCCCATGCATGACCCATGGGCGTTAATACCTAGGATAACTCATTGTGTTGCTTAAGGGATAGTATTAGCCAAGTTTTGTGTGATTCAGAAGGTCAAAAGAGCGGGTTGAATGACTAGTATTCCACTTTTTACTCAAATGTCAGCATAGAAAGCAAGAAACATCTACCTTCGACCTATCTAAGGATATTTTCATTCCTAACAGTGTCTAATGGAAGGGGAAAGAGAAATAAAGCAAGGAAACATCCTAGCTTTTTCCAAATGGAACTCATGAGAGAGTTGGCAAGGATAAGCCTCTCATCATCTATATATTGGATGCTTGGGCATTGTGAAAGGGATCAAAGGATTGTCAACTAATTGTCGAAGTTTTATGTGATATAGCTTCTTTAGTACCAAGAGATTAAGAAGAGAGAGAGAGAGAGGAGATGGAGGATTAAGGAAAGCTTGATTCGCCAGATGGTTGTAATCATTATTTCCTACTTAATAATGTAGACATGTTGTTGTATTGTCTACTCGATGGTGCCAATGTCGTGATTGCTTACATGCTGATTTAGTACCATTGTTTTATGAGTATCTTAGATGCATGTCGCTTTCATGTCTTTATGTATTGATTCTTTGATTATATGTTGTAGTATTACTCTTCATCTTGTTTATATGTAGGTGTTCATCTAGGAGCTAGCAAAGGGGTCTTCCACTCTGCTACATTAGGTTCTCTAGAAAAACTGCGTCAAGATCTGAGGTAATCTCTTCCCTCATGTTTTGAATATCATGCATTAATATGGATATGTATATGCTTCTTTGTGGCGACTGCAGTTAATATGAATGGTTTGCCTTGGATCCTGGGAAGATTCTTGAGGATATTCTAGCCACAACCACCCATGCATTAATCCCTATAGCATTATGTTCATGAGAAATCGATGATGCATGAAGCTTATCCACTGAAAACTATGAGAGATCATTTGTATCATCTATGGCCACAACAATGGCATCAAATATTATTGGAAAACTTCTCAAAATTTTCTCAACTATTCTCCTTCCCTCAAGTGTCTCACCATGAGACCTAATTTGAGTAACTAGTCCAATTACTTGTGTAAAAAATGAGTCTACATTCTCAAAATATTTCATACAGATTGTCTCAAAATATCTCCTTAGCATTTGTAGCTTTTTTGTCTTCACTTTTTCCATGCCTTGGTAGGTTGTTTGGAGGGTATCCTATGCTTGCTCTAAATTTGTTGTTACTGCATCCTTGGAAAAATACTTTCATGAACTGCTTGAAAGATGTAGAAGAGAGCTTTCTAATCCTTCTTCCTATTGTTCCTCAACAAATCCTTTCCTGCTTGTGACAAGGCATTGTATGTTGTTGCATCTATTGGTTCTTGGAACACATTATCCACCAAATCCAAAATACCTTGGCAACAAAACAAAGCCTTCATTGTTATAGCCAAATAGTCATAATTTTTCCCATTAAATTGAGGTATTTGACGATTATTCAAACTTGTTCTTGATGCTTCCATTTTAAATGTAAAAAAAAAAAGTTCTCCCTACTCGTAAATACACTCCAAAAAATACGCCTTCAAAACAATATTTAACTCCCAATAAAAACACTTGCTCTTACACTAATAAAATTTTACCCACTCTGATACCAAATGAAATTTTAGGTAGAGGAGATACCAAGAGACTTCAATTGCGGATATTAAATCACAGTTGACTTGCACAACTAAAATGCAGCTAAAACTCAAGAAAATTTAACACACATGAGAACAGAGTAAAAAATAGAGTGGTTGCACAATAAAAACCATATGTGAAATTTCCATAAGCATATCGCAACAAACTATACTTTAGATTATAATTTCACAAATGCAAGAAAAATACATTTTCAAAAAATATGGAGGTTGCGTCTCCTTCACCAAACAAAACAAAAGTTCTTACTATGATTTAGACTTCACCAAGGATTGCAGATTAACTCTCTGTAAAATTCTGTAACAAATTGTTTTCCTCTTAGAATTACACCCTCAAATAAACTAAATGCTTCTACCCATGTATATTCAAAGATACAATTTTTAATGCATTAATTCATGATAGATTCAAAGTATTAAGATGCAATATGGGTGATTATACAAAATATATTTTTTCTGAGCTTGCACATGTTGCAGAATACAAATAAAAGTTGTAGAATAAATGTTTGACGATATATTTTTACCAACCCTCCATTAAATTCACATTTGATTATTAATTATCTAATGTGTTGCGGAATGGGGAATTTGTACTCCTTCTCAGAGCTTCAATTAATCCTTCACCTTGCAAGAAATTTCCAGAAACTGCAAACAAAATCTACTTTGTTGATTTACACATGTACCACGAGTATGGTTGCTATCAGTTTAATTAAAGAGTCAGTTGAGATTAATTTTCTAACATCCCCTCCATGAAGTCTTAGGGAATTTGCTATTCTTCCCATTTCCTCAATGCATTCTCTGTATAATGTGTTGAGAACAAACCCTAACTGTGAACCAAAGGGGGAAAAATCTATCATTGTCATGGATGTTCACTGGAAGTTTTTTGTTTTGAGCATGCTAATTTCCAGGTAAGAAATAAAGCACTGTCAAATTATAGCGGAGAAAGAAAAGGGCACATATTCATCCATGGTGAACAAAATTTTCTTCCCCTTTGGCACGTGAATTTCACTGGTATTATATAATGGATTTTTTTATTGATGAACTCGATGGTTGTCTATGTCTACTCGCACATTCCTTTCCGCCCCTTTCAATTTTGGTTTCTTGGCATGGAATTGGCTCTTTGTCCCATAGTGTATCCTAACTTTCTCACTGTTAAGCTATTGTCTTTCCCTCGTGGTGCATGCATTTTACTTCATAGTTGAGTAAAGGTATGGGAAACTTTAGTCCTTTCCTCCTCTGTACACTGAGTCAATTCCCACTAGAGGTCAAAGCCCTTGAGATTCTCTTGGGCACATAGACCTAACATGTTACTATTTTACAATTCTATATATAGGAGTAAGCTGTTACCCTCTATCACAAAAATATCTATTGTATTTTAATTTTTTTCACGAAATAGATGTTCACGTAATTAACATTTTTCAACACATATTTCATTTTGTTAATCCATACCTAATCTATTTTCTTTGTCAATTCTCGTTGGTTAGAGGTGTTTAATTATGTCTTTTAAAGAAAATGCTTAATATGGCTGTAGAGTCCAAGAATTGCTTTACCTTGACACCCCTTTTTGCCCATATTTCCTCCTTTCTCCTATTCCTATCATCCAAATAAATGCAATAAATATAAGGTTTTGTTAAGGTAAGCACTTATATGTCCTCTTTTTCATATTCTGTCCATATACCTTATTGTTTTATTAAAGTTTCCATTCAGCTATGGAATTGACCTGATACTGCAGCTACTTGTATTGTTAACAGGGTTCGAGTGCACCAACTCAACAAAGTAGTATATAGGTAGATGAAGAATTATCCCGTCATGGATTTCTTCCTACCTACTCAAACCAATCCATCAAGAAAATCACACTGCAACACGGCCAACCATGACATTCAACTGCAAGATAATGTGCCAAAACAGAGGCCAAGTTTCACGAAATATTATCGATTTTCTTTTTCAAATATAAAATCGATGATTAAGTGATATGATTTGGTTTGATAAGGATTGTAATGAAGATACTTAGGCTTGAATTTCTCATGCTGTTAATTAAGAAAACATTATAAGAATAATGGCCGCTTTGTGCTTTGGTGTGCACCGATGTATGTAATTTTAAAAGAATCATGTTAAAACTATTTTCCAGTTAATAAATCTTTTTTCATACATTTCATGTTGCATTGATTAAATTTGTTGACTGCCTCGTGGAGGGCCCCTACATGCGGATCAGCTCTTTGACTCACTGCAAATAGATTTTCTTTGGTTTCATAGAATTAAATTATGGATGCTTTGTTTTATGTTTTAGGATGCAATCCAATGGAGTTCGTAATTAAATTGAAATTTGCATCAGTAATTTCATTTACTTTATACCTAGCATAACTTGATCATTTCATTTTCTTTCTACATAGTATAATTCAGTCATTTCATTTCAAAGTTCGATTATTTCATAGCTTATCAATCTCGTTCTTATTTTTACTTTTTCATTGAGTGAAGCTACAATCGTTAAGAGTGACAGTCTTTTCCTAGCAACTAAATTCAAGCATCATTCATTTTCCAATTTGATAAAGTATATCTCATTTAAATCATTCAATGCTTTGATAGTCTAGTTTGACTGCAGCATAAAAATCCAAACATAATAAAAATTAGTCTAACAGAGTAGAATTAGGATCACTATTCAACCATCCCACAAAGTTTGATTCAATTAAGACTAATCTTAGAATAACCAGCTAATACATCTCAAGGATAATACTTTAATATAGACAGTAACATGATTTCCATATTGATTCTAGATTTAGACATAACCATAACATAAACACCTTAATGACATAAGTAGCTTCTAGCACATATAGTGCACTTGTACTTCATCAATTTATCTGTCCTAGTCGATACTTTATGATTACAATTTAAGAACATTAAATTGACTAAACAATCACTAATTTGGTTAATAAAACCCTAAACCCAATTGGTCCATGGGAGCCATATAGACGACTTATCTCGAGTAAAAAATCATGAGACTACTACGAGTGTGTAAGTTAATGATGTTAACTTTAGAACCCTAATGGGATTCTACATTGATATTTCAAGACCAATTTTGGGTCATAAAACTAAAAAGGTTTAGGGGCCCTCTGCTTCATTAGATCACCAGTTCCACATTCTTACATTATGTATAAAAATGTTTTGATTATGTTCTCTTTGTTACATGTAGTCTCATTGCAATACAAAAAATTACATTTTACCGGGAACACACTTTCTTGTATATAGATTTTCCCTTAAAACTCTCATCCACAAACTCTTGTTTCGTCCTGAAACATATAATAAAATGTTTGTTTTCTTCCCTATTGTGCTCCCCTTGCTGATTTAGTTTAGGCCACATTTTCAAATGTATTTCCGATCTCTCTTTCTAATAATCCAACTACCGTTCTATGTTTATGTGTCAATGTATACATAAACAAGAATTTACTTGGAAGAAACTTATATCTGTTTAATCACTCCGCTAATTATGCTAACTTGCCAAGCAATCACTCACTTTTCCTACTTGTTTTCTTTCCCTTTTTTCTTCTTGACTCAAATAATTAGTCTATTCATTGACGCAAAGTGGTTACTATTTTATTGCTTGTGAAATCAATTGTTACCAACCCTTCAAGGATGATATTTATCAATAGAAACAAAGACATAAATCACATGTTACACTCTTTGACTCATCACATGGGTCATCACAATCTGTTACATCATATCCTAGCCAAGAAGAACAACAAGCACTCTTTGCTCCATCTCATAGGCAGGACATTAGTTTTGGTGTCTGCAACATGTTTTTGGTGTGGTCTTGAAAATTGTTTACTATTGATAGACTTATCAATCAGGTTGATATTTCTTTTTTTGATTGGACAATTGATACTACACTTACATGTAGATATTTATCATGGTTTGTTTTTGGAGGGAACAAATTATAGCTTGGTTTGTATTCATCACAATTGCTTGTTTTTATTGGAGACATGATATTGCACTTACATGTAGATATTTATCATGGTTCATTTTTTAAGGGAAAAAAATATAGCTCAATTTGTATTCATCACTTTATTTATTATGGTGCCACATTCGACATGCATGAATAATGGTGAAACAAGAGATGATGAGAGGCACAAGGTTTTAGATTGTTTGATGATGTTTTGATGAAGAAATGATGTTGTGGAATATGTTTTAGTTGTATATGGCATTAGAGGAATTTTGAGGTCTATAATGGGCCTCCTAACGAAATTATAAAGTAGCAGTGGAAATAATAAAATAATATTAGATTACATCATCAAATTTTAGAGGGAAAAAAGAAAAAACTATTTTTTCAACTCGTATTTTCAACTTATCTCCCTATGGATTTACTCAAATTTCAAGCAGAAACACTTGTTGGGTGCAAAAGCAGTACCCATGTTGAATATTTTAGATGGACCTTACTACATGAAAAATGAGAAATACATGAAAAACGTGATTGCAATCACATTTTTCCATGTATTTCATATTTTTCGTGTAACAGGGTTATGTGTATTCATTGGATAAGGAATTACATTTTGCATCCAACGAGTACTCCCACTCAAAATTTGAGTAAAACCTTAAGGAGATAAGTTGAAAATACGAATTGAAAAGTGGCTTTATTATTTTATTATCTTTTAATCTTTTTATTCTTTTACTCCAAAAATGGTGAATCATCCCCCATGGTTGACATCATCATATTGAAACCTATTGGATCTTATAAATTTTTATTTTGGTTGTACATTTCTCTTAGGAGACCCATTTTAGACCTAAAAATGCCCTAATGGATATCAATATGTTGTTTTATGGGATATGTTTTATTATTATTAGTTATGGTTGGGAGATATATGAGACAAATCACATGTGATTATGAAACATTATGAAAGCCACTCGAATAAGGAAAGAGGTCCCATCTACTAGAGTCAAAACCTTGATTCAAAAAATAATTCTCATAAATGGGTTTCATAAACCATTTCCTTTAGAACATCCCTTATCCTATATTCTAATCAGTCAGATTAGATGAAAATAAAATCCAATATTTTAATCAAGGGAACTTCCCAAACTAATTTGGAAACCTTTAAAATGAGGAAGGATCTATAAGGGTGGAGAGTGAGATCTATGAAGAGAGGTATGCTAAAATGTTTTGGGTTGTCATTTCTCCTATGATTTTAATTTATTATAATTGAGAGGCTAATCCTAATGGTGACAACAATCTTATTTCACCAAGGAGTGACAAAGTAGGTGACTCCATCGATATTTATAAGGAAATATTCATGTATTTTGAGTCTTTTTTATTTAATTACTATTGTTTGAAGGTCACGTTACTTTTTTATGAGTGCTAACAACTATCTATTTTGTAGAAAGAAAGTTACCCATACTCATATATGTATAAAGGATTTTGATTTTCTCTCACTTTGGCTTGTCGTCGAACTATTGTATATGATTAATTTCAAATTACAGTTGTTTTTGATAAGATTGGTCATAAGCTTTCACAGAAGCTTGTCTTTCTGGATTTGGTTGTACTCTTTATCATTAATAAAATCAACCATTATTTATTACAGCTTTATTTCTTTGCATATCTCTGTTTTAATTATTTATTTTTCAGCAATTTTTCTCTTTATGCTTTGTCATATATTGCAACTTATACCCTACAGAATCTAGGACCTTTTTGCCCAAATTATGGCTAGCTCACTACTTCTTCTAAAACTGAGTCATATTTCCAATTTCTTTTTCTATTTATTTACTAGTGTTTAGTTGTAAATAATGTATCTTTCATGTATATATTTTCCTTTTACTGATGATGTAAATTTTCTTTTGTCTATTTCTGCATCATAAAATATAACAAAGGAAACAAAACATAAAAAGAATAAACCTTTTGATGTATATACTTAGCACACTTTCTCACTGTCTCATTCTGATAACACGATTCGAGGAGTTGGTTTGTTGAAGTGTGACAAAATTTCACAATCATCAATAACTTTTAATGATAATACTCCAGAACAATTATGTTTGTTTTCCTTATTTTTTGGTAGTTGTATAAGTTATGCACAACTGTTGCCAAGTCTTGGTCAAATTCTTGCCTTGGCATATTTTCCCCATCTTTTATGGCTTTCCCTTAGAATCCTCCCAATATCATGTTGACAAGTTTCTTGATTTTGGTCGATCAACAAGAGCTTACCAGCTTCATATTGCCTCTCTTTTGTTTCCCCTCACCCTCTTTGCAGAGGAAAAATATTGGAACCCTACTCTTGCTAGCCCTGCTCATTTCAAGAAATTCATCAATGATTTTCCTTTTTTTCCACATTTTGAATACTGGTGTAGCTTTTGTGAAAGTACCCATGACCCAGCAACTTGTGAAATACTATGAGAAGCTAAAAGGTAGTACAAACTAGAGAAGGAAAACCAAGTCACTCTCTACTTCTTGTCCTCATGACATCCTACATCCTAGTCTTACAACAATTAAAATTATATTAGATGCTACCAAATATAATGAGTTCTTACTCAAGCCTTCAGTAAGTAAGTCTCGTAGTGGAGTCGCCAATGTTGACACTTCTCAACAACAATATATTCTACAAGCAATTGTGGTGGCCTATAATAAACTCTCTCTTATTTTACATCCAAAATTACAAGAAAAACTGACCTAGTAAGTGAGACCCTTCAGAAAACAACGAACAAAAATAGTCTTTGGGTTATAAGTCAACATTTATGTTGAGATTATAGCTAGAAAGCTTAAAAATAGTCTTTGGGTTATAAGTCAACATTTATGTTGAGATTATAGATAGAAAGCTTCATTGGATATTCATTATGTGAGTTATATCAACGCATAAGGTTGGTATCCAAAATTGGTGAATTATGTTTTGATCACATTATATATGGTGAATGTCCTATCTTAAATTTTGATTGATTTGAGTGGTTTCTTATACATATTGCAAATTAAGTATCAGAATCTTGAAGAAAGGTATTATTCATTTGAATAATGAATAGAGTGTGACTATTGGATGTGTATATCATAATTCAGATGTCCATACGCATATAGACCGTTAATGGGTGCTTCGGTCATGTTTTATGGTCTTAATATTCAGGATCGATCTATATATATACACACGAATTGGGAAATGGATACATTGATGCCATTAGGAATTGCAAGGCACATATTTTATGATATTGAAATATATATACACACGAATTGGGAAATGGATACATTGATGCCATTAGGAATTGCGAGGCACATATTTTATGATATTGAATGACATTTGATATATCACGATGATGTGGTTCACATTTAAATTGCATGTTAGCTTTTCATACGAAGGAAATTAACCACAAAATTTAATACTAGATGCGAGGAAGGATCACAATTGATACATTTTCTGCAAGACGTTAATTGCAGTACTTGGCACTCCGTCTAACATAACTCAATTATGGTTGACAATTGCACCATTTTTTGCTAAAGGGTGACTTGGATATACACGTAGGCAACACCAAGGAACGTTATTAGTCTCTTTTACCAACTAATAAACTAGTTAACCCTTGATTACTTCCCCATAACGACTATACCGATCATGGCATGATTATGTATTAAATGTTGACGGTGCTGTACTTTGTCATTTTTTTTCATAGTGTTAATTGACCCCTCCATGGCAACAAAAATTGTCCAGTTGGTACATTGGTATTGACCCATGGTCGATTGACCTAGTGACATGGCATTTCGCAACATTGCATTTTGTCCTGGCTCGTTATTGTTTTGTACCACCTTTTCACCTTTGATTTTATTGAGATATTAATTCGCCACTAATGTCACCACCTTGAACTTCGCCTCCTCTTTCTCCGCTCCATGAAGTCTTCGGGATTTGTCATTCTGCCCATTTCCTCAATTCACTCTCTCTGCAATGTGTTGAGAACGAACCCTAACTCTGAACAGAAGGGGCAAACAATAGTGATTGTCGTGGATTTTCACTGATTTTTATATTTATTTTGAGCACGTTAGTTTGGAAGGAAGAAACAGAACATGGTTAAATTACAGTCGAGGAAGAAAATGGAATGTCTTCATCCACTAAAAATAAAATTTTCTTCCCCTTGGCAAGTGAATTTTAGAGGTAATATGCTCTTTTAGGTCTTTTTTGTTGATGAACTTGATGGTTGTCTATCTCTACTCCCACACTCATTTCCACCCGTTTAAATTTTGGTTTCTTGGCATGGCATTGGCTCTTTGGCCCATAATGTATCATCACTCTCTCACTGTTAAGCCATTTTATTTCCCTCTTGGTGCATGCATTTTATTTCGCAGTTAAGTAAAGGTATGGGAAACTTCAGTCCTTTCCTCCTCCATACATTGAGGCAATGCCCACCAGAGGTCAAGGCCCACGAGGATTCTCTTGGGAACATAGACCCGACATGTTACTATTTTGCAATGTTGTATACAGGAGTAAACGGTTACCCTCTGTCACGAAAATATTTATTGTATTTTAATTCTTTCGTGAAACAAATGTTCCTGTAATTAACATTTATTAACGTAATTTTCCTTTCGTTAATCCATCCCTAATCTATTTTCTTCGTCAATTCTCGTATTTTAAAGAAAAATATTTAATATTACTAATTTTGTTAATAAAACCCTAAACTCAACTGGTCCATAGGAACCATAGCGATGACTTATCTCGGGTAAAAAACTACGCGACCATTGCTCGTACGTAAGTCAATGATGTTAGCTTTGGAACCCTAATGGTATTCTACATTGATATTTCAAGGCCAATTTTGGGTCGACTGCTTACACTCTATTCTATATATATTATAATAAAACTAGAAAGGTTGAGGGCCCTCTTCATTTGATCACCAATTCCACATTCTTATGTTCTGTATAAAAATGTTTTGATTATGTTCTCTTTGTTACCTGTAGTTTCATTGCAATAAAAAAAGGACATTTTACCGGGTACACATTTTATTGTATATATATTTTCCCTTAAAACCCTCATCCACAAACTCTTGTTTCTGCCTAGAACATATATTAAAAATGTTTGTCTTCATCCTTATCATGCTCCCTTTATTGATTTAGTTCGGTCCGCATTTTCAAACGTATTCCCACCACTCTTTCTGACAGTCCAACTATCGTTCTGGATTTATGTTTCAATGTATACATAAACGAGCATTTGGTTGGACGAAACTGATATCTATTTAATCATTCTGATAATTATGCCAGCCTGTCAAGCAATCACGCTCTTTTCCTACATGTTTTCTTTCCCCTCTTTGCTTCTTGACTCAAACAATTGGTATATTCATTAACGCAAAGCGCCTAATATTTTTTGCTTGTTAGATTAATTGTTACCAGTACTTCAGGGATAGAAACATAGGAAAAAAGCACAAGTTACGCTCTTTGACTCATGACATTGTTCATCGCACTCTGTTACATCACATGCCCGCCAGGAAGAAAAACAAGCACAATCTACTCGATCTAACAGGAAAGGACATTATTTTTTGTGCTTGCAGCATGTTTTTGTACAACATGTTTTTAGTGTGGTCTTGAACATTGTTTACTATTGACAAACTTATTTATGAGATTAATATTTCTTCTTTTGATTGGACACTTGATACTGCACTTACATGTAGACATTTATGATAGTTCGTTTTTTGAGGGAACAAATTATAGCTTTGTTTGTATTCAACACTTTATTTACTGTGGTTCCACATTGGATATGCCTGAATAATGAAGAAACGATGGATGATGAGAGGCACACGAGTTTAGTTTGTTTGATGTTTTGGTGTGGAAATGATTGTGTGGCTCATGTTTTGGTTGTATTTGGGATAAATATATGTTGTTTTATGTGATATGCTTTGTTATTATTAGTTATGATTGGGAGATATATGAGAAAAATCACATGTGATTATGCAAATTCTTATGTATATATTCATAGTGATGAACATTATGAAACCCATTCCAATAAGGAAAGAGGTCCAGCTTACTAGAGTCAAAACCCTGATTTGAAGAACAATTTTGCATAAATTAGTTTCATAAACAATTGGTTTTAGAACATCCCTTCTTCTATTTCTAATTGGTCAAATTAGAAGCAAATCAAATCCAAACTTTTAATGAAAGGAGCTTCCTATACTGATTTTGAAACCTTTAAAAGGACGAAGGAAATATGGAGGAGAGATATAACTATGAAGAGAGGCATACTAAGTTGTCATTTCTCCTTTAATTTTAATTTCTTACAAGTTAGAGGCTAATACCAATGGTGAAAATATCTTTATTTCACCAAGGGGTGACAAACTAGTAGACTCCATCAATATTTCTACACAAATAGTCAAAATATCTTGAGTATTTCTGATTTATTTACTTCTATTGGAAGGTCTGGTTATTTTTTTACTGGTGCTAACAACTATCTATTTTATAGAAAGAAAACTGCCCATACTTATATCTAGATGAAGGATTTTGATTTTCTTCCATTTTGACTTATCCCCAAACTATTGTATATGATTAATTTTGCATTGCAGTGGTTTGCGATAAGATTGGTCATAAGATTTCACAAAACCTTGCCTTTCACGATTTTGTTGTACTCTTTATCATTATTAAAATCAGCCATTATTTACAACTTTATTGCTTTGCATATCCCTATTTTAGTTATTTATTTTTTAGTAAATGTTCTCTTTATTCCTTGCCATATGTTATAGCTTAGCTCTACATAATTTAGGGCCTTTTAGCCCAAATTCTAACTAGATCCCTCCTTTTTTAAATATGATTTATATTCAAAACACTTGCAATGAGTTCATTTATCTTCAAAACAAACATAATATATTATATCCACTAATTATGAGTCAAAATAGCATCAAACCCCTCTGGTTTCATTTTCATCTATGAGCCTTGATCCTCTAGCTTCTTATGGATCTCAATTTGGATAAATAATGACTCTAGAAACTCAAAATAACCACATGGCACCTTATAATTAATTAAATATTATATAAAACTGACTTATCCAAATGCCCTTCAATGATCTAGCCATATTTTCGCGCCTACCACAAGATGCTGCTAATATGCAAGGAACATTGATAGTGGATGTCTGAGTGATTGTCCAAAATGATCCAAGGGCCACATATATGAGATGACTCAATCATAACTAAAAAATTCGAAATTGTTGCTCCAGCGTATTACAGAATCAAAGAGAAGGTATCACAACTTCAAGATCGACTGAAAATATAGATATATACTAAAATATATGGCAAGGGGTGTTTACAGTAGAGAATAAAAATAATATATAAAAAATAACCTATCGTGTTCACCACTAAGGGTAAAACTCGTGACCACCCAAAAACTATGCAAAAAATTTACCAACTCCACTCCTTGACGTGACTTGTAATACAATGGGGCCCAAATTCTTATATAGTAATATCACTACATCATTTGATCTACCATAGAAAACTAATCCTCCGTGGCTCAATTGTATTCAAGTTGATCGCAGTAGAGTATATGGAATCTGTCGTGACATGTAATCTTAGACATACAAGAGATATCTAACATGGGTAGGGCCACCACGACCCTCACTGATACCAATATATATGTGACCATTGGTAGGGCTGTCATGGTCCGCCTACTCGGATTCAAACTTCATTATCACAATATGTATGCCCAATGGTAGGGTTGTCATGGCCCACGACCATCGCATGAACGAAATACTGCAAACTAAACTTATCTAGTGGCCTCACTAGAATAGAATGATACCAAGACATATCCCACTCAAAGAGACTCCAATCAGACTTGTAATTAGAATAAACAAATTGTTTTCCTTGCTACAACACCCTCTAAATTTTGCCTACATTCAAATTTTGGAGCCTCCTTATGATCATTCCATCCTTCATTTCAAGCCATCTATTGGGACCTACCTATGGTTTTGTGCATGGATTTCGCACATGGTTTTGGGCGCAACGTTTTTCGGCCCATGATATTTTGTAGATCCAGTCAAGGTAACTATCGCTATGTTCTAATCCAAGGCCCAAGGGTAGGGACAGTCAGGGAAGGGAGGTGGATGCTGGAAAGGTCTTTCTTTATTGCCCACAGCTTTCGAAAGAGGTTGTACCACGGACGGTACATGGTACGGGGCCGAGTGAGTGAAGTCAGTGAGTGAGTCAGTAAGTTAAGGGTCATTCCCAATTGCACAAAGCCCAGGAGTTATACGTAACCAGTCGTAGATCCCTCGTACCCAAAAGGAGTTGTTCATCTATCTTTCATGCCTTACCACACATCTTCGAAGGATTCCATCTGCTCCTAATTTATACAGCTGTCCTGCAATCAGCTGAAAATCTTCGGCCTTGGTTGCTAGCTGTTTATTCCTTGTGACAGTATAGTATTCCAGCGTGCAACCTATAGTGAACAAACTTGCTATCTCTCAAAATTCATCCTCAATCATCTCTACTCGAAAGAGATGTGCATCTGGCAAAGCATCATCTAGATTTCCTGCCTCTTACCCTTAAGTGATTCTTTATAAATGGTCTGGCCCGACATTACTCTTCCCTGGCTTGATGATTACTTCAAAATCTTATCCCACTGTAACAACGAAAATGGCCGATCTCACAGGTATTCCAGCGGCATCAATGGTGAACCGGGGTGTTGCCAAGCTTTTTCGTAGTCGGGTAGATTTCCCCCCAAAACAAGCAGAGAGAGGAGATCACCCCACTTGTCCTAGTGTGACCTCATGTTATAAACGTAATTAGAAGATATTATATACGCAATTACGCCAACCAACCAACCAACCACCTCGCCCATATCCATATATTGTTCCAGATCCACCAACACAAATAGCCGTATATATAGAAGATCCAAAGCTAGCACGAGTAGCTCTAGGTCCAAATTCAGTCGTTGATCTAGTTGACCAAGTGAAAGCTTCAACAGTTGCTTCTGTCTATTCTGTTGATCCAGTAGTAGCACTAGTCCATACAGAAGTAGATAATCTAGCAGTAGATCCAACAGATGATTCATATTATCCAGTAGCAGGGGTAGTAAAGGCAAGAGCAAGGTTATCCTTGCACTTGGAAGCGCAAGACCTCCGGACCTTACCTTTCACCAGCCGGCCAGGGAGAATATCCAGTGTTTATAAGGATTGGTTCATAGCTAGGTGGGTGGGATGCATGCCTATCTGACTGAGCCTGGCATGCTCGTAAGTAAGGTGTTATGCCTAAGCACCAGGTAACTACTGCAAGTATTTCACTATCCTCTTTTGGATCTCTCCTCTGAAGATCGACTACCTCTTTGAGCATACTCTACTCTCGCTCGTCTCAACTAATCAATAGATGAATTCATTGGCACCTTCTAATCTATGAATTCATAGCCCTGCCATTGTCCAGATCCACCCTTCCCTTCCCTACTTTCCTGACTAGCAAACCTAACCGCAGATAGAGTTGACATTGGAGATAGAGCTTCACCCATTAAACCATTCGATCTAGGCGAACTTACTGTTACTTCTCTCTCAGGTCTGGATTGTACTTCTATAGACTTCACGTATTTGAACTGAACTGAATGTAATGAATAGAACTAAACTCTTTCATTGAACATAATGTTAGTAGAGGTTCGAGTAGAGAGTATTAAGTAGAGATAGAGATATATAGATTGGTAGAGAGTATCGAGTAGATATAGAGGGTAGGGATGGAGGGTAAGGATGGAGGGATGAGGATAAGGTAAAGGATGTTTGGTTTCCAAGGTGCGAAGCCGCTTGTCCCTCCGAAGGCAAGGATATTTCCAAGAATGAGTATGAGGTTACCAAGGATGGAGGTTAAGGATGAAGCACATCTCCGACCAAGTACTTTCCCTCGGTAGCTCCGATCACTTTTCACTAATGACAGAACTCACTACATCTACTAGAACCACATATCTGATTTTATCAATGGACCTGACCTTCTAGCTCAGGATCAGGCGAATCGCAGGCCCATCCTGGCAAGCTCCTTTAGTTCTACCCCCCTTACTTAAGAAATAATGAATCCTATGGGGAGAAACTACTCACTATCGAAATGAAAGACGATCGATTATCTACCCAAGGAGATATCAAATCCCACATACGAGAAAAGGTCACAAATATAGTTAAACCAAGTAGCATTGCAAAGGCATAGTGATAGTAGGGTCGGGAATTTGATTGGATCCTGATTAGGAGGTGGGGCAGTATGAGTTCGCAGACCAAAAAAATGATTATAGGAGGGGCGAAGAAGCCAATAAACTTAAGCCTAAGACCTATAACTTTCAGCCTTCATCACCAAAATAAACAAGCATAAGGAGTTAGCTTTTAAACAGGAGCCTTTAGACAGAACTTGACCTATAACCTCTAGCCTTTCGGGCAGAGTGGAGATTTCATTTACACCGATGATACAGGTACTGAAACTGTTCAAGCTGGTGGTTAATATGGCTAATTAACTAGATCAACTGGCTCTACATTTATATGGAATGGACAAGGATGTTATCGCTCGGTAAAGCCTGCTTGTGCCTCTATCTATGATGCTTTCTTTGTTGCTAGGTATGCTGCTGTAACTAGGTAAGCTTTTGGATCAAGGGCTGGATCTTGAACTGGACGAAG
The DNA here is from genome assembly GCA_031772625.1 of Pinus tabuliformis. NCBI lineage: Eukaryota > Viridiplantae > Streptophyta > Pinopsida > Pinales > Pinaceae > Pinus > Pinus tabuliformis. The sequence continues at coordinate 1,340,581,085 of CM062804.1, read as the reverse complement.
AGAAGCTGGTTAAGGAGAAAATGAATCAAGGAGCGAAGCCGCTTGTCCGCATCAGGAAAGGCCCACCCAATATGAAAAGTTGAAGTGCGGAGCAAGACTGCGTACATGGCATATTCAGGCATAAGGTTGGGGACTGGCAACAAGGTTAGTTGATCCATCCGGTGGTGATAAGAGAAGGTCTAAGCATTGGCTCCTAAGGGATTCATTCAGGAATTGTTCTCACTGGTGAATGCTATATCCGAAGGATTCAAGATGGTTTTCCAATACAAGAAACATAACCGAGCAACGAGTCACCCAGTGCTCATATGAATTGGAGAATCTCTTTGCATATAGGATCTGCATGAAGAATATCTACTGGGATCACCTAAATATGATTTACGAACTCGACCGACCTTACAAAGTCTCAACTCAACTCTTTGCTGCCCTGGGGGCTGGCTATACTGGGTTACTTACAAGTTACACGCTTTAAGCACTCAAACGATATCGGGGCAACTTGGTTGTTTGGGTAGATGCTTAGAAAATGGCCTAGCGGTGGAATCGAGGCCTCCTCCCTCCTATTAGACCATGTAAAGAAATGACCCCCGAACTTTAAGTCATTGATCTGAAAATGGAATGTACTTGTTTAAGGGTGCAAGGTATCAATTTCCCATCATTTCAAATGTGAGTTATACACTCCAAGTGACCTCTAAAAATGTAAAAACTTCTTATTTCTTATACAGAGATAGACTGTAGGGGCATTCACCAGACATGACACCTCTAAAGAGAGGATGAGTTCCAGAGGCTACCTGGACCTCTACAGGTTCTTCCTAAAGAAATAACAAAGTAAACACTTAGAAGTCTTTGACATACACATACTTGAAGTTTGATGTCTTGCGGAATAAGACAAATAACTTTCTACAGCTGAATAGGTGATAGCTTCAAATCTTAATACCAAATCTATTAGGCGCCGAGATGGATCAAATCTCTTCATGTGTAAACCTATCTCCCTCCCAATACATGATAGATCTCTTGAGGTGTAAACCTATCTCTCTCCCAATGCTTTATAGATTCAATGTTAATATCGATTTAGGATAATTAACAATAATAATAATTCTTTCACTCAGACGTATATGCTTGTCAAATTACATAATATATATATATATATATATATATATATATATATATATATATATATATATATATATATATATATATATACTATATATATATATATATATATATATATATATATATATATATATATATATATATATATATATATATATATATATATATATACATATATAAAGAGTATTAATTACAATTATTAATTATTAATAATTAAATTAGCCTAGACCCATCTAACTTCATATCTATCAAAGCCTTGAGAGAGATCAAATCAAGGTGCAAACCTTTCCTCAAGTTTTGCACTAAAAAAGGAGGTTTGCACCTTGAGAAATTTGATCCCTCTTAGCACTTGATAGATCCATAGTTAGGATGGATCTTGGGTGGTAATAATTTTTTTTTGTAAAGCTTGGCAGGTCCATCCATTTTCTATTATATATTAGGAAAATTTACGCCATACAGATTTTTTGGGTGGCCTCAACTTGCCCCGAGGGGAAACCAAGTCTGTTGGCCACTAGTTAGCATTATACACCTTCCAAAAACAAAATTGCTTCAGTCTTTCTAGTAGAGCTAGGTAAGTCTCAGTCTCATGTCCAAATAATATATAACTATACCAACTGACATATGCCATAGAAAATTTAAAATCTATCCACATAAAAGAAAATCTAAGCATAATGAAACTAGTCTTTCTAAACATTCTGCTCATTAGAGACAGATGCTATAGGAGCAAGATCTTTAGTAATTGCCCTTGGCATGCCATACAACTCCACGATGCAAGGGATGTGACAATCAATATGATCCATCCTGATGTCTTGTTTGTGCAACTGAAATAGGATTTTCTCCATGTCTTTTTTATAACTGGGCAAGCCTTGCATTGTGACTACCATCCCCACAGAGATTTGTTCCATCACTTTTCCAAGAATACTTTTCATCAAGAAATACAAGTACAAGGTGTGTTTGAATTGCGTAATTCTACCTTGTGTCTTCCCTGAACTAGGCACTAATGACCTCCAGTATTCTATCTCCTCACTTGGTTCCCTTTCCTATTTGATCTTTGCTTCCCAGTTGTCAATCAACTTACGGACTCCTTCATCAGTTTCATTCCGATATGTCGTAGCTCCCTCTGCTACGAGGTGCTAAGCAAGCTTCCAGCCCCTGTGGCCTTTCGACGTGCTCCATCTCCTGGTTGCCTAGTGGGTCGGGCCCCTGCTGCCACGACCATGCCCTCTCTTTGTTGGAGCCATACCATGTTCCTTGATTCCTTGTGGACATTCAAACAATGTTAATGCCATTAGTCCATTCACATCATCTCGATGCAACTGCGCATACCATGCCTCTCTGCCCTGCTTCACCTTCTACAAGTTAAGGTACCTTAGGGCCCACAAGTGGCCAAGGGAATTGGGTTTTGAGTGCGGTTCCCCAAGCTCCTTACAGTGCCCCTCCTCCTTGCCATAGTTCAATTTCCTATCACCCCACTGCAGCTGGAGCCAAGCCTTCAGGCCCATCTAGTGTTTAGGTCTATGATTGCTATCATACCCACATGCAGCTCCTGCAGCCGGTATCTTCTCGCCAGGGTTATTCTTGCCCCTTTGTCCCTTATACTACCCAGGGTCCCTAGCTGCACCCTTGCTACCATGCGTATGCAGATGCCAGGGTTTTGTCAGTGAACTACTAACATAGCTAATATCCCACCCCCCTGCCTAAGACTCTTTCCTTCCTCTCCCTTCAACGTTCAGCCCCCCAGACATGGCACACCTGTTATACCCTATACCCTTGGTTTGAGCCACTAAGTTGGGGCCTGTTTCTCTGCTTGACCCAACATTATTAGTGTTGTTTCCAAGACTCTCGCTTAATTGCAATAAAAACGAAACACAACACTGGGCTATGGCCCTCCCTTTCCTCCCCCTATCTCTCTCGGACAGTGTTGAGCCCCATTAGGGTAGCCTCATGCCCCTCCCTTCCCTCCAACGAAACCCCCACCAACTCATTTAATTGATGCAGGAACCCAACCAGATCATTGAAATGAAGTAGGAATGAGACCGAATTACATACTAGAGAGTCGTTGAAATCCCGCAACAAAGGTGCCTTCACCTCTCTTCCGCTTTGAGCCGCCTTCCTTCTCCATTGCAAATTTCTCATGCCTGGCACGCCAAATTCCATTCCCATCTCCGCCACCCTGCCTTATTCCTCCCTCTGCCACCTTGCCAACTCACTAACCATGCATTCATGGCTAAGGACATAGCACCCCTTGCCATGAGCATGTGGGGGCTAGCAGTAATTATCGTCCACGTACAAACCATGTCACTTTGAAGCCTGAAACTTCTGACAACCTCTCTTATCCCGATCAGGAGAGGGTGGTAATAAATTAAAATAAAGTTATAATTTCAATAACTTAATATTGTAAATTTTATAATGTACAATGAATTAAGTGTTTTTGATACTTTCATCGATTAATGTATATAGATATATACGACCTATTTGTTTAATCTTGATTGTCCTAGTAAACTAGTCAATGTAATATTATTTTTAACTTTTTACAATCAATTTACTTATTAAACTTTGTTTTTTAATATATGTGTGTTATATAATTAATAATCCTATTACTATTAATAATTTATTTAATTTTGAAGAAGAATTAACACATCACCTGACTATTTTGAACATTTAAAAAAAGATATATTTGCAATGATACGACAACTTGGAGGTTGACTCGCGAGAAGAATGGCTCTTGCTAGGGTTTGCTCGTGCAGAACACAGGTTGCTGCTGTATCGGTTCCTAAGGACGCCTCAAGGGCCGAAGGCGAGTCACACTTTGGGGTGACGGTGATTGCTGCGATAAGGGTTTCTCTGGTGCAAGATCATACAGAGGATTGGCTTTTCTCCCACCGCCAAACGCCTCAAATCCCAGATCTATGCGGCTACGCATCTGTGGAGCACCACGTCAAAAGAATTCATATGATCCTGGACTGGGAACGACCCACATGTTTCCATCGAGACCACAAGGCGAGGGTCTCAACGGAAGCCCATCTTCTGGCGTGGGCACACGAGGAGGGTTTCTTCCTGAGGGGGATCGAGGTCATAAAATCCGTTTCAGAACAAAGCTGTTTGCGTGCCGTAAGGGTTTTAGAGGCCAGGTTCCACAAAACCCAGATCGTAAGGAGAAACGGCAGGGGGGACTGCATGATGCAGATCCACTCCCTCCTGCAACGCAGGAGCCCAAACTTAGTAGATCTGGCTTGGATCTAAATGATCTAGCCTATTTCCGTGCACAGCCAGAGTCCAGGAAGCGGATTGAAGGCATAAATAATAGATTGTGCAGAGCTTCTGCAGATTCATACATGCAAAAGGACAATCGCTTAAAATCGGGGCCAGAGCTGAAAGAATGCTTACAGAAAGAGCAGATAACTACTACTTGTTTTCAGAGCAAGAGAGAGTCGGAAAATGCTTCATCTGCAGGGTTTATGCATGGATCTGAGGCAACCACTTGCTATCTGAATCGCAGTCTCTGTTTCAGATCGGACAAAGATCTGCCAGATCTAATAATACAGAAAGCAGAAGATCCCGTGCTGTGGCCAGATCCAGAGCTTCGCATGGGGTCAAAGCCCTTATCTGAATCCTTTCAGATCCAGATAACGCAGCCTGCAGGCAGGACCATCATGCAATGGGTTCGCCCTTCAGACCTGGTGCAGGACCTCATATTGAATTTAGAACGCAGAATAGGGATCCCATCTAGCCTTCTGCGACTTATCTTTCAAGGTAAACAACTTGAAAACCCTCAACCCCTCTCTGCTTACAACATATCCAGGAACAGCTCGGTGGTGGCTACCCTTCGTTTGAGAGGAGGTGCATGCGGGGCAATCTTCCTCCACTAAGCCTTGCTCATACAAGGACGCAGTCCACTCCGAGATCCCCAAACCCCAGGAAGCCCTTAAATCTAAGGCCTTCTTGGTTGAAAAAGCTGAAGAAGTTCCCTCTGTTGAACTCATGCATGAAGAGCTGGCTTCCCAGCATCAAGATTTTGCAGAAAGAGCCATCATTTGCAGATTTAATGGTCTGTGGCCTCGATCTCAGGATCTCTATGCCTGGATCCATGCAAACTGGACGCATCATTGTAAGACCTTTTTTTGCTCGAAAGGTTATTTCATTGTTCTCTTTGATAACATTAAGCACTATGAAAAGGCATTAGAAGAGGGTCCTTGGTTCATGGGAACTGCAGGGCTTTTTTTGACTCCCTGGTTCCCAGATTTTGATCCAGCCACGGCTGTCATTACCAAGACACCAGTATGGATTCGGCTTCCAAACTTACTTGCTCATCTATGGAATACTCGTGTCTTCAGAGCTATCGGAGACACATTGGGCAGCTTCATCCATGGAGATTTGTGGCGGCAATCCAAAGGTCTCTACTCATTTGCAAGAGTGTGTGTGGAGTTAGACCTGAGCAAAGGTCTTGCAAAACAAATCAATCTCAAGATAAATGACTTTGCCTGGACCCAGACGCTGGATTACAAGAACACTGCATTTCAGTGTAGACATTGCCAACAATCTGGGCATTTGCAGAATACTTGTCCATCTCGCCTCGCAAAAAAGAACAAGGCCAACGAATCCAAGCCCAAGTCCAAACGATGGGCTCCATGCTCTCCCCCTCCAGTCGGGGATTCTGCTTCCTCTAGTTCTGAAGATGAAGATAGCGATGAAGAATTGTTTCAGGCCCCTCACTCTGTGGCCCCTTCCACCGATGGCCGGGAACCTCCTTCTGATACAGTTATTGCTCAGAAACGTGTCCATTTGTCCTCTTCCTCGGACTCAGAAAAGGAGAGCCCCCCCGTGGAGGACCCCAATCTGCAAGTTGTAATCGCCCATCCACCCCAAAGTGGCTGGGTTGAAGTTAAAAAAAGGAAAGGGAAAAAGCTTCGTGTTGAAACCCCTACTCTTTTAGAGTAGCACTCAATGCTTCTTATGCTTTAGTGACTAGTTGTAGCTCCCTGCTTGCTTCACTCTTTTCCCGGAACCGAGGTTGATAGTCCTATCATTTCCGGTTGCCGGTTTCTTGCTTCTCTGGAATGTATCCTCTTGTACAATATTTTACTGCTTAATAGAATTAGTCTTAACGAGAAAAAAAAATTAATTTATTTAATTTTGATGTTTTTCTTTTCATATACATTATTTTTCTAATTTTTTGAATTTTTTATGGAATAATATCTATAAGAATTTATTAATCATTTAATTTGTAATTTTTTTAAATAAATAGATTTTTTTAAATTTTAATTATGACACATAAATAAATAAATTTTTGTGAGGTTTATACTTATAGAAAATATTGAGGATGAAAGTTCTCTCTCTAAATTTCTCACAATCCTAATTATGTCGATAGGCATTCCTTGGTGAGGTTTGGCTAAGAAAATTTATACAATCACGGAGGCATATTTTCGTCCTCCTCCTCCAAATAGAAAATTAACACGTTGGTTTGAGTTGTCGATCTGCACATGAGTGCACAAAATTCACCATCGGTTATAGCTGTTATGCCTCCTCCAACACTGGAGATGCTCATTTAGGCCTTGGGTAGAGAAAATTTTCATAACCACAACTTCTCTTTCCATTTCTCCATCGATGCTGATTTGTTTCATCCATGGTTTCCACTTGCTTTGGGAACAAACCACCTTCGAGCAAGAGACCTCAAACGATGCCTTCAATGGAAAGGAAATTAACGCAAATAACATTTCAAATATGCCCACAATCGTGTGGACAACACCATTTTCAGGAGGGACTACGTTGGGCTTCACTAGATAATATCGGTGCTCCAGAAGCTTAGGAATGCCAAGGAAATCAAGAAGGAGGTGGAGTCGATCATAGATGAGAAATGGGCAAAAGCAATTTCTAGCATTATAGATAGGATGGATGTGCCCAGGCGGGTGATGATGTTGCACTTGGACGTGTGAATGGGGGATGCCCAAGCCACCCAAATACTCATGGCCGCAAACGCAAAATGGAGTTTGTAGAATGAGTACTGCTGGAGTTCCTTGCAGTAATTTGTTTGTGCATGTGAAGAGGGATTATGAGGCATTATCAGCCCCTTGGCTAGTCAAAATGGTGTCGGAGGCTACCTGGGGTTGTGGCTACCATCAAGCGAACATGGGATTTTTATATGATCACATTTTATTTTAAGAGTTAAATGATACCCTTAATTGGTCGTATTACGCCTTTATTTACTTACAAGTTAATTAAAAGAGGATCTGATTTGAGGACCGATATGACGTTGGAGGGGTTTGATGGTTTTAAGATTCAAAGATCATATTAGAGAGATATGGAAAAGAACGTCCAATATGAGAGCTGATATGATGCTAGTTGGGTTTGATGATTTTAAGATTTAGAGATCAAATTAGAGCATTTTGTTTCTGGGGATGGGCGTGAGGATGGGAGGGTTTCACCTAGGTCATTGTGTTTGTTGTACCAGAAGGATAACAAAATTTTGAATGCATTGGATAGTGTTGGTGCTCAAATTTCTAATATCCAGATTCCACAGGGAGTTGTTGCGATGTCATAGACAAATATGTACAGGCCTGGAATTGATGTCACTCAAGTTGAGTTGGTTCTTCAAATCACATGGAGAGGGAAGGAGAAGACTGATATGGTTAGGCCTTGGAAGGCCAAGATCTCTGATATGCACCATGTGATGCCTAGTGTGAAGTCCAAGTAGGTTACTGAGGAAATAATTGATGAGGAACTATTTGCAGCCTCTGTAGGGGATACCTATAACCTTGATAATAAGAGAGATGAGAATGAGGAGGATTATGTAGGGATGTTGACAGAGAAGGTGAAGAGGTAGTTAGAGAATGCCTTGAAGATGGATCATCTGGAGATTGGGGATGATGGGATGTCGAAGGATTAGGGATTGGATGTTGGACACTGCCATATATGTAATGGGAGGGAGGAATTGTTTCACAGGTGTTAGGGTCCTATAATATATCGATCATATTGTTTCTATATTACTTTTAATTTAGGGGCCTTCTGTAAAATTCAACTTACGATTTCATGAGTCTCATAGTCTAAGGGGTGTTTATACAAAAGGGTCAAATTTAGTCAAAGAGTCACTATAAATATTTGTGTCAAAAAGGGTCATGTCATGGGAAAATTGGTTATCATAAATTAGTTTTTGCTGTTAGGTCAATCATGGCATTTATTTGGAGAGTCAGTGAGTGTCATATCGATTTCATGATTATAAAATAACCCTCTCATTTCATCTCACTTACATCATTCAATATCCACCACCATAACAAGAAGAAGGCTTTGGGTGGCATAAAAATTCAAAATTGTTTGAAGATTCTCTCAGTTTATTTCATCCAAAGTATGGTTTGAGCTTTGGAGAAAGATGAAGGTGAAATATAGCATTGAGAACGCCAAAAGAGAGGTTCCAAGTTGAGTTCAAGTAGTCTCTACAAATTTGTTGCGCAAGTGACCTGGTACTACACAACTGTTGCATAAGTGGTGAAACAGCCTCGGGATTTTCCATAAGAGTTTTTCACTCTTTTGTTCCATTTTAAATGTTGCATGAAGCTTGTTTAACACCCTCCAACAAGTGTCAGAGTTTGCAGAATACCTAAAGTATACCAACCTTGGATGTGCATTCACATTTGCTACCCATTTGTTGCGCAAGTTGTATAGTCCCTCATTTTGGTGAAGTGTGGGAGGTTTGTAGTTTTGGAATATTGATAAGGTGTTATAAGGAGTTTGTATGTGTTAAGAGTTCTCCTTAACCGCTTTTAATCAGAAAGGCCATCATAAGCTCAAAATACTTGGACTTGCTATGAATTTGTTGCGAACTCACTGTTTTCGTTATCATTTTCAAATGTTGTTTCTGACTAAATCAAGCTGAATTTTGGAAAACCAAAAGAGGATTTTTTCAGGAACGGACCAAAGAACAAAAAAATCCTTTAGTTTCTTCACAAGTTTCATATATTGGAATATTCAAATGCATCTTTATAAACTAGTTTTAAGGTTTTCTCATTTCATGTTTTAGTTATGATGTGTAGGTGTAAATTATGAGGAGATGGAGAATGCTTTTTGGAAACTGAAGGATTTTTCTCTCAACGACACTCTCATATACAATTTTTTTTTTTGTAACATATGTCAGGATTCATGAGATATGAGCTAGTTTCTGACCCCCATTTTTCCAGAAATTCAGTCCCTATTTCATAGTAGACTTACTGCGAATTTGCTGCACCTTCTATGTAGTCTTTCATGTTGATGAGAGAGTGGAATTTTTAAGTTTTCTTTTTAATGAGAGGATTCATATGAATGTCACAACACCTATATTGATTCCTCCAACATTTATACCATGATAAAGTGATCATATGTTTAAAATTTTGGAGGCATTGTGAAAGGTGACAATTTTGCTGTGAAAGTGGAGGTTAGTCAATAAGGAGGTTTGAAAACATTATGAAGACTATCTCAAAGGTTCAGTATCATTACAAAGGCATTTTAAAGACACACATTTTCTCCATTGTATTAGAGGAGGGATACAACCATATAAGACATGGAGGGATACTTCAACTAACTGTGAAACTGGTTGATGTGCTACGAAACTAGACAATCAACACCTTTTCACTTCATATTTCAAATTTTACATTTATAGATATAGTTTGGATCGTGTGGATAGGTTGAATATTTTATTAGGAGGTGTAGTTAATTTTTATTTGCAAATATTACAAGTTGGTCATGTTTTAGGCATAGATTGGTTATGAGTAAAAGCACTCCTATTTCTAAGTATATGCACCAAAATTTCGATGTATCTAGTTAGAAGTTTGTTTTATTCAATAATTTCAACAACATAGAGTGGGATATCGAAACTCATGATGTATATAGATATCAAAAACATAGTAAATTGTTTTGTTGGTCAGATTAGAGAGAAACATACTTTTTTGCACTGTATTTTCTGAAAAGTTTGTGAGTGAATGAATGAAAGACAAAGGTGATTTGTAGGAATTCATATCTTAGATCTTGATGATGTGTGCTTCTATATTATTGTAATTTTATCTTATGTGTTTACATATTTTAAATGTATGTCATATTTCTTGGAAAAACTTGAAGTTTAACTAAGCATTTGTCTTAATGGTGTTCTAATTTAGTTTTCCCAAGGAATCTATGTTTTCCTCGTAAAGAAACATTTAGAATTCATTTACAGTTTTAATGCTCTAATTGTTGTTTAAACATTTCTCACACTCACCCTCCTACATCGATTTAGCTTGATTTCATCACCAAGACTGCCTACCTTGCCCCTATGGAGAAACCCCTTTCTCTCATCATGATATCGTTGGGAAAAAAATTAATTTGACATGACTCCATGCCCAATGGATCTGTCTCTTTTGTCATCAACAAAACTTTAAAAAAATAGGCCTTATTTAACATTATACCTAGCCTAATATCAGATCATTTGAGCAACCAAAGTGAGAGAGCCCTCTCAAAGGTTAAAAGGGCTAGATTTGGACCTAGAAGTGGTTTGTGGTTACCTCTGGAATTTCTCTTCCCGATCTAGGAAATTTTACAGAGTGCTAATAGCATGGAAGATAGGCACAACATGATATTGTAATGTGGTGCTAAACACAATGTGGATTTTGAAGCCAGACGGGTTAAGGAGTTCAAGGGAGAGAACAAAGGGTTGGTTTAGTTTGAGTAAGCATACTACGAAGCAAGAAAATGGAAAGATGGTGCCATCTAGGAGTTCCTTGAGTGTATATAGAAACATTAGTGATCTTCTCGGTGATTTAGACACAAGGGCTCCAAGGAAGGTTGGAAGATACTCCCCTGATATATGTATAAGATCTATTTATGAAAGTGTTTCAACAAAATTTACTTTATACTAGGTTGATATTTCTAATTATTTTTACTTTATACTCATTATTAAATGTACATATTTTGAAAGCTTATTTGACAACTGGTTATTCTTTTCTAAGATGGTTTAATAATGGAAAGACAATTTATTATAATTTTTACATTACAAGTGGGGATCTAGACAATTCTCTAAACATTTTATCATAGGATTCTTTAATATTTATGATTTTGAATGTCAAGAGACATGATATATTATTAGATATATGATGTTCTGTTGTATGGTGCAGGCTGTAGAGCCTTATTGTTTGCAGGCTGGAAAATGAAGCGAGTTTCCATCGACGCATAGATTTGTTTTTTATGGTGGGTTCAGTAACTCAATATTAACACACGAACAAAGGCCCTCACATTGTAAATGAAGTTGTATGTATTTTTCATTATGAATATCTTGTACCTCTAAGGATAATTTTATTTTTTATGAATACAAGCCTTTTCTGTGAAAACATTATTTAGATTTTATATGTGTGAGGATATGACTATGGTAAATATTGTGTTCTGTAATGCTATTCGGTGACATGGATTTCCATGCAGAGTTCTCTTAAAGGCTTGTTCAGTGAAACTACTTGACAAGATAGTATTGAACGTTAGAATCATCATCATTGTCTTAAGGTAATAATATATCATCATAAAAATTCTTTGTATCTTAGCTTTTTTATGTGCAATATTTTCACTTGTTGGTTATTCCTTTTAAGGTTTTGAGGCTTTGGCTTGAATGAATAATTCTTCCAGAAACTATTTTGCATCATTACATGAACGGAATTATATCTTCAAATGATGATAGAGTTGGTGTTATCTCATTAAGGCATCCCTCTAGAGTACAATGTGTTGTTGATAACCCATTGAGGGAAATTGAAGGGATGCTTGATGAATATGGTAGGTAATCATATCAACTTTATCTTTAACATAATTTACTCTCATTCTTTATGCTTAGAGTCCATTCTAATATAATTTGTTTTGTTCTTTTAGTAATACAACCTTTCCGTTACCAGGTTTCTTGATACCACATATATTTGAAGATGACAAGGAAGCAAGTGCAAATGACTTGAAGATGGACGAGAAAAAATCACCTATAAATTGTTAAAGTGCAATAAGAGCCAACATAGAGCACTGTTGATCCTATGAAAATACATTGGCATATCTTGGAGGATGTTGGTGGTGAGATTGAAATGGGAGATGTCTCCCCACCAGCAGAATATGATTCAACCTCTTATGGAGATCGTTATATTCCACCAATGATACCATAAAATACTGATCGCTACTCCTTACCTTCATAGCACAATAGCATTTACCCTCCTCCCCTACTACCCAACGAGGATACACCCATCCCCGCCTCCACCAGCACCCAGTTCTCCCCCCTCCTCTGCCAACTTCTCACATTATTTTCCCACCGCCCTTAACCCAATCATATGTTGCACCTTTAAATGTAAGTTTTTTCTTCACTCATGCATTTTATGCTAAGTTCATGATGTATGAAGCTAAGTGCTTTTGTATTTTGTATTTCATAGAAGATATAATGGTTCCTTTTGGTTGTGAACAAGACTCTCAACTTCATCTCTTATCTGGAAATGCTCAGCAGTCTATACAGATTGTCAATAATACAATAGTGTTTGACTCTTATAGTTCTACAAGCTTTCCATCTTTTTAGATACATCCTGACCAAAATATTGCATCTTTCAATTCTACAAGGCCTTTTGATTTTTAACAAAGCAGCATGCCTGGGGTCCCTCATGGTGCACCTCCTATCCAACATTTGCAAATAAGTAATACCAATGTCTCCTATACGTAGTTTTTATATTTTCCACCTCCTCCTACTCTAGCACCATCTAATAAATTCTCCTATGTAAGGGATGAAAATCTGCATCCCTTGCAACAAGCTTGGTTAGATTCTTCTCCACCTCCTATTCCTGAAAGTAAGAAAATATTTGTTCAATATGAACAAAAAAATGTAAGGTCATAGCTTAGCGGTAGGTCGTAACCGAGCCATATGCCAAAGCGATGTATTATAATGGAACCCTCTATGTTTCTATTTGGTTGCTTCGTTGATGGAGGTGGCCATAATAATTTAGTTTGCTGAAACTTGAGATAGATTTGTGTCGTAGAAATTGGCATTAAGCCATAGAAAATAAAGAAAAATATTACTGATTACTTGCACCCATGCATGGAATTTGAATCAATTGTAGTTTCTTGGGTCAAGTATTGGCGCAAAAGTACATTCTCGCAATATTTTTGTTACAACTATTGAAAATTTGTATAGAAATTTTCTACCATGTAGATATCTACCGATTAATCTGCTGGCTAATTTCAATATTTTCATTTTTTCTGCTTACCACACCACCAATTGAATTTATCTTTTATGTTTGTTTTTCCTATGGTTAGGACTTGATTTTTATGTTTAGACTCTGAACTAAGATGGAACATGGACAAATTTTGGAGTCGATGACACCCAAACAACCAAAATGAGATTGGTTTTGTATTTAATATTTTTCTCAAAATTAATAAGAGATTGCTCACTACTCCTTACCTCCAAAGCAGAGTGACCTTTTCCCTCCGCCCCCCATTCCCAAATGATCCACCTACATCCCCACCTCCACAACCACCTAGTTATCCCCCCTCCTCTGCCAACTTCTCCCATTATTTTCCCACTACCCTTTCCCCAGCGATATGTTAGACAATTAAATGTAAGTGTTTGCTTTGCTCATGCGTTTTATGCTAAGTTCATGGCGTATAAAGATAAGTTATTTGTATTTTGTATTTCAAAAAAGATATAATGGTTGCTTGTGGTTATGAACAAGAATCTCAACTTCATCTCTTATCTAGAAATACTTAGTAGTCTAGACAGGTTGTTAATAATGCAGCAATGTTTTATTCTTATAGTTCTACATGATTTCCATCATCTTAGATACATCCCGGCCAAAATATTGCATCTTTAAATTCTACAAGGCCTTTTGAGTTTTTATAGAGAAGCATGCTTGGGGGTCCCTCATGGTGCACCTCTTGTGCAACATTTGCAAATAAGTAATACTAATGTGTCTTATACTCAACATTCATATTTTCCACCACCTCCTACTCTACCACCATATAATCGGTTCTCTTATTTAAGGGATGAAAATCAACATCCCTTGCAACAAGATTTTTTAGATTATTCTCCATCTCCTATTCTTGAATGTAAGAAAATATATGATCAAGATGAACAATAGAAATGTAAGGTCACAACCTAGCCATATGACAAAGTGATGTATGGCAACGAACCCCTCTGTGTTGCTATTTGGTTGCTTCGTTGATGGAGGTGGCCATAATAGTTTAGTTTGTTGAAACTTGAGATAGATTGTTGTGGTATGAATTGACAATGAACCAAAGAGAATAAAGAAAAATATTACTGATTGCTTGCCCCCATGCATAGAATTTGAATCGACTATAGATTTTTGGGTCAAGTATTGGCACAAAAGTTCATTTTCACAATGTTCTCATTACAACCATTCAAAGTTTGAACAAAACTGTTTTACAATTTTGATATCTATGGATTAATCTGCTGGCTAATTTCAAGCTTTCCCTTTTTTCTGCTTACCACGCCACCAATTGAAGTTGTCTTTTTTATTTTTTTCATGTGGTTAGGACTTAATTGTTATGTTTAGATGGAATGTGGACAAATATTGGAGCCGTGGACACCAAAACACCCAAAATGAGATTGGTTGTGTATTTAATATCTCTCAAAAGCACTTCAAGTTAAATGGAACATGACTATCCCCTTTTAGTGCACGTTTGTTTGTATAATCATAATTTCATGAACTTATTTGGAGATGAATAGGTTCTTCTTGCTTTATGAAGGTTTAAACATCATATGGACTTCTTAGAAGTGCTAGGGGGGCCATTTTCTTTGTAGCAAATGTACATATTGTTCCATATTTTTTCTTGGCCTTGTTGACAATGTTGAAAATAGGTAACAAAGGCTTTATCACATGTCAGTCATTGTCACATAAAATCACAACACCAAATTTGTAATGGAAAAACTCTCATGGAGTTTAGCAAATGTGATTATCCAAAACATTGTTTCATATATGTTTGTCACATGGTCTATTACAATGCGTGTAGTAGACTCATTTATTGGACCAACAGGAAGGAGGGTGCAAAACATTTTGTACAAGTTCAACATTTGGGCAAGAAGGTAATTAATAACATAAATTAAAGCTCTAACATTTTTTAAACAAATGAATAACTTGTGTATTTTATACTGAGGTCTTACTACATATATTCTAATTTTTTCTAGAGTCACCCCTGAAATGCCTTGGTGAGATGGAGGAATACAATATTCTTGTGGGTTGCAGTTACAGCCACAGAACCACATGACCATAAAATCTAGAACTCCACAACCAAGTATGCATATGACATTTAATAATTACTTGGGTCAAGCTACAGGGTTGACATGCAGCTTGGTTGCAGGTGTTGTATACTTTCCTGCGCCTAAATAAATTTGTTGAGGAATATTAGTTTCCATATGTTAGACAAAAAGTTAAAACTTGCTTCTTTCTGAATGTAGCTCTAACGAATAAGGTTTGGATCCATATGTCTAGATATGGCATTTCTGCTACAAATTCTTTGAGGCATACTTGATACAACATACAGGAAATGAAAGGTGTGAAATCTTTTTGAGATTTGATATTCTAACTTTTGCTTTGATTATAGGTTTATTATTCATGTATTGTATTTTTTTATGTGATTTTCTTGTAAAATTTTTTAATTCCCTTGTTATGTATTTTAACAAATGCCCCTACTTTAAGTGGAAGCAACTAAGCTATGCAATGTGCAATTTTTTTCCTCAAAAGAATCGTTGAGAGAAGATTCCTTATTATGGAGAAATATGAATGTTTGATGTTTGTTGCTAACTTCCTTACACTTTGGATATTTCAGACAAATGGGTTGATGCTAATTGTAAATAAAATAACTTGCATCACTACCTGATTTTTGCATATGCATATAAAATTGTTCTTTCTGATAGCAAAGTTTCCCAAATGTCAATGGATGAGTCATATGTAAGATTAAGTGATTGAATCATAGATCATAATTTAAGTCTTGCCATTGTGTTCAATTATAATCTTCTAATTAGAGCATATTGTACATCTACCACATGGATATTCAATATACACAGTAAATATAAAAATCTCTTCCAACGGGTTATCTTATGAAGGAAAGAAATTTTAGAATTAGGTTGCCACAACACATTTCTTTGTAAAAAAATTCTAATTTTGAGTTCAATGAGTGTGTTGGAAGCATTAGTGGTTGGGGGTGTGGTTTTGTTTTCCAAAGGGATCGTTGATATTTTCATGTAAGGAAAACATCATTAATTTACTTGAACAACACTAATGGGTAAATAAGATATTCCAATATAGGAAAACATGTAGATGCATCATTTATTTAATTGAACAACACTGATGGGTAAATCAGATATTCTAGTATAGACAAACACGTATATTTTGTTGGGAATTTCTGATCATTCCAAACAAAAACTAAAAAACAGAACAATACTCTATTTTAACATAGCGGAAATAAAAATCATTTGCGGAATACGGTGTTTTAGCAACGCAGTTTCGTCAGTTGTTGTTTGCAGTGTAACAACATCGGTGTTTCAGCAACGCTGAAACTGGTGTATCAGCAATACTCTGTTTTGACGTCAAGACTATTTTCTGGTTACGGTGTTACATAAACGCGCAAATAAAACTTCTATTTATAAACAGTAAACCAACTGATACAAATTCGTCTTCCTCACATAGAGGGATTTTCACAAAATATTATGCTGAAGAGCATCTTCCTCTTGATAGAAGGATTACAGTAGGAAAGCTTTAGTTCCACAAGACGATTTTTCACTATCTGAAAATTACAGTTTCAGCACTGATGTGCGTTACAAAAAGAAACTCTCTATCATTCTTCTCTAACATTAAAACAGAACTGCTGTTCATTACATTTATATGTTAAAACATATTTGGCTTTAAAAAATAAGATAATAAAAATATCTTCTAAAGCTTATCTGCGTATTGAATGCAGCAAGCGGTGATGCCTTTTGAAGAAATGAAGTCAGCTGTTGCACGGGAATTTAATGCTGAAAATTTAACGCATATTAATGTCCAAAATAACAAGCACGACTTTGAGACATCCAACAGTCTGGAATATCTATAGCAAATCAGATTTTTGTCCAGCTGTTTATGTTGCAATTGGAATTAAATTCCAACACTCCCCCTTAATCTCAACTGCTGGGTTTTTTCTGCATACCCAAGCATTTCCTGAAATGATCAAAACTTTTCTTTCCAAATGGTTATTTCAAGATGTCAGCGAACTGATCCTCTATTCTGCAGTGATGCAAAACAATCTCACCATTGTTAACCAATTCACGTATGAAGTGAAATTGGTGTCTATGTGCTTTGTCCTTTTATGAAAAACAGAGTTCTTAGACAATGCTATTGCTGAGCTATTGTCACAGTAAATGGATGTGCCCTTTTCTTGTTCATGACACAAATCTCTGAGAAATCTTCTCAGCCACACTGCTTGGCATGCTGCTGCTGTTGCCGCCACATACTCTGCCTCTGCTGTTGACAAAGACACAACTGGTTGCTTCTTGGAAGCCCATGGGATGGCTCTCGAACCCATATGAAACACATATCCCTCTGTGTTTTTCCTATCATCAACACTTCCAGCCCAATCACTGTCAGTGTAACCTGTCAACATGAAACTTTCAGAAGAGGAGTATAAAATACCAAACCCCTTCGTTCCGTTCACATACCTTAGAATCCTCTTGGCTCCCTACCAATGAGTCTCTTTCGGTCTTTCCATAAATGTGGAGATTAAACTCACAGCGTGCATAATGTCCGACCTAGTTGCAGTCAAGTACATAAGGCTACCAACTATGCTCTTATACAGTTTTGGATCAAAATCCTTGCCGCTGTCTTCTTTGGTCAATTTCAACCCCATTACAGTTGGAGTCACAGCTGCCTTGCTGTTCTGCATGTTAAATCTCTTCAACACTGCTTCTACATATTTATCTTGAGAAATGAAAACACCATTTTCACTTTGGTCTACTTCAATTCCAAGAAAATATCTTGAGAAGCCCAAGTCAGTCATTTCAAATTCACTTTTCATGACTTCTTTAAAATCAGCAATGAGAGAAGTATTATTGCTAGTAAAAATCAAATCATCTACATATAAAACAACAATAAGAATCTTACCGTCATTCTCCTTTATGTAGAGTGTGGGTTCACCATCACACTTATCAAACCCATTCTCAATTAGATAAGCATCTATTCTGCTGTACCATGCTCTTGGAGCTTGCTTCAGCCCATAAAGAGCCTTCTTCAATTTGTAGACTTTATGCTCTTGGCCTTCAACTTCATAGCCTGGAGGTTGTTCAACATAAACCTCTTCTTTTAACACTCCATTCAAGAATGCAGATTTAACATCCATCTGATAAATCTTCCATTTTTGTTGTTCTGCAATAAACAACACTGTTCTGACTGTTTCCATCCTTGCTACTGGTGCAAAGGTTTCATCATAGTCTTTGCCTTGTTGCTACTTGTAGCCTTTCACAACAAGTCTTGCTTTGTGCCTATCAATCTTGCCTTCAACATTGCTTTTGGTCTTATAGACCCACTTAACTCCAATGGCATCTTCGCCTTCAGGGAGGTCCACTAACTCCCATGTTTTACTCTTCTCAATTGCACAAATTTCTTCATTCATTTCTTTAACCCATTTATCTTAATTTACAGCATCTTCAAAATGAACTGGGTCATCAACATGACAATACAACGAATAATGAATTCAGACCGGTATTGTTACTTGCCTCTCCTTGTTCATAAATCTCATTCAGATTTCTGAATCTTGGTCTTCTTGGTGTGCTTGGAGTTCCATCCGAACTTGAGGGTATTTCTGATCCCTGTGGTGTGCTTGGAGAAGCACTTCCTTGACTTCTCAAGGCTGTTCGAATTCCAGCTTGTGGTGTGGTTTGTTGTACTTGATGTGGTGGAGGAGGAGCCACCAAGGAAGGATTATTTGTTTCTGTCCCTTCCTCTTCTTCTTTGTGAGACACAATTGTCTTCACATTCACTATCTTCTCTAAGCTTTCATCCCAAGCTTCATCTTCAATGAGCTGCACATCTCTTCTTACTATTAGTTTCTTGGTGGATGGATTATAGAGTTTGTATGCTTTTGACTCATCACAATAGCCAATAAAGACACACTTCTCCCCCTTACTGTCAAGCTTCTTCCTTAGTTGATCCGGTACATGTGCATATGCTACACAACTAAATACTCTCATGTGAGTGACAGTTTGCTTTTGACCACTCCATGCTTCTTCTGGTATTTTGTTCATGACAGCTTTAGTTGGGCATCTATTCAAGATGTAAACTACGCAAATGACAGCTTCTGCCCAATACTCATGTGGCAAGTGTTTTGCCTTCAGCATACTTCTGACCATGTCAAGAATGGTCCTATTCTTCCTTTCGGCAACACCGTTTTGCTGAGGTGTATACCTTGCGGTGAACTGCTTTTGTATGCCATTCTCTCTGCAAAAGCACAGAAAGTCTTTGGAGATGTACTCTCCTCCTCTATCTATTCTGAGCACTTAGATATAATGCCCACACTGATTCTCAACAAGAGTTTTGAAGTGGCGGAATTTCTCAAACACTTCACTCTTCTGTTTCAGCATATACACCCATGTCTTTCTGGTGTAATCATCAATGAAAGTTAAAACATATTTATTTCCAGCAAATGATGGTATTTGCATCGGTCCACACACATCAGAGTGAACAATTTCCAAGGGTGATTTTGCCCTTATACTCTTTCCTGCTGGAAAGCTTTCTTTATGTTGCTTGCCCAAGATGCAGCCTTCACAAAGGCTGTCTGTTTCTCGATCAATGGAAATCCCTTTACCATTCCCTTTTTGTGCAACAGATTCAAGCCTCCGAAATTAAGATGTCCAAATCTCAAGTGCCACAACCAATTCTCATCTTTCACTTGTTCCTGAAAGACTTCTTGTGTTACAGCTGCAATACTTCTTCCTTCCTTCAAATCTGCCCTGAGTTTGAGAGGAAACATTCTATTGCTGGTGATCTGCACCTATGCAATGATCTTCTTACTTGGAGGTATGTCTCTAATTGTACACATATCATCCTTGAAGAACACATTGTAACCTTTGTTAACGAGCTGTCCAATGCTCAAAAGGTTACATTTCAGACCAGGTACATAGTATACCTCTGGCACAATCATCTGTTCTCCATTTCTTGCTCGGATACTGACTCTGCCCTTACCCTTGACATATATCTTACTATCAGTTCCTGTTGTTACCTCAGATTTCACATTTTCATCCAGATTGGCAAACATTTCAATATTTCCAGTCATGTGATTACTACAACTTGAGTCTAGGAACCAAAAATCTTCTTGATTGTCTTGTGCAATGTTACATGGTAACAGCACAATCTTTGGATTCTTATCTTCTTCATTTGCAAAATTAGCATTCTGCCTACTATTCATGTCATTTTGTTTTTTCCTACATTCATTGGCGTAGTGCCCATATTTCTTACAATAATGACATTGGACTTGGGATTTGTCATACCTTTGTCCATGAGCTTGCTGTTTGCTTGAACCTTCATTTTGGTTCAGATTACAGCTCCTTCCGCTTGTGCTTGTAGGATTATTTCTACGTTTGTTTTGGCTTCTTCCACGACCTCTGTTATTTTCTCTGCCTTGACCTTTTCCTTGACCAAAAGACATCTGAGTCTTGAATGCTTGCTCAAAATAAGAATCTATTCCTCTACTCAGTCTGTGTTCATGAGACAAAAGAGAAGCACTTAGTTCATCTACTGTGAACTGTGAGAGATCCTTTCTTTCTTCTATTGCTACCACAATAGATTCAAACCTTGAGGGTAAAATTCTCAAGATCTTCTCTACAATCCTTCTTTCTTCAAGAATCTCACCATGAGATCTTATCTGGGTTATCAACCCAATAACCTGAGTGAAGAATGAATCTATTATATCAGATTCCTTCATGCTGAGTGTTTCAAAGTCTCTCCTTAACATCTGCAACTTTGCAGTCTTCACCTTCTCCATTCCTTGATAGGTAGTTTTGAGAATATCCCATGCCTCCTTGGATTTTGTTGCTACTGAATCCGTGGAAAAACACTTTCATGTATTGATTGGAACACGGTGTTTCAGCAACGCTGAAACTGGTGTTTCAGCAACGCAGTTTCGTCAGTTGTTGTTTGCAGTGTAACAGCATCGGTGTTTCAGCAATGCTGAAACTGGTGTATCAACAACACTCTTTTTTGACGTCAAGACTATTTTCTGGTTACGGTGTAACAGCAACGCGCAAATAAAACTTCTATTTATAAACAGTAAACCAACTGATACAAATTCGTCTTCCTCACATAAAGGGATTTTCACAAAAGATTATGCTGAGAGCATCTTCCTCTTGATAGAGAGATTACAGCAGGAACGCTTCAGTTCCACAAACCGATTTTTCACTATCTGAAAATTACAGTTTCAGCACTGTTGTGCGTTACAAAAAGAAACTCTCTATCATTCTTCTCTAACATTGAAACATAACTGTTGTTCATTAAATTTATATGTTAAAACATATTTGGCTTTAAACAATAAGATAATAAAAATATCTTCTAAAGCTTATCTGCGTATTGAATGCAGCAAGCGGTGATGCCTTTTGAAGAAATGAAGTCGGCTGTTGCACGGGAATTTAATGTTGAAAATTTAATGCACATTAATATGCAAAATATCAAGCATGACTTTGAGGCATCTTTGAGGCATCTAACAGTCTGGAATATCTACAGCAAATCAGATTTCTGTCCAGTTGTTTATGTTGCAGTTGGAATTAAATTCCAACAGATTTTTTCTCCAGAGGTGTAAAATTTTGAACTGCTTATTATTAGTTTTATCAAATACAGTCTCTAGTAATTAAGAGCATTCCACTACATTGAAAATTTTCATCTCTATTGGTATGTGATGTGTCAATTGTTGTAGCATACTGATTCTCACAACTCACCGACACTTACTTGGTAGACATGAGATATGTTCGATGTTACTGGTATAAAACACACATGAATCATTGTTGAAACTTGAATGGTCTACTATGCAGTTTGGCCTAATGAGTTCCATAGGAATAATCTCTACAATGAAATTTGTGTAAATAATGATTTGTACCATAGTATGTGATTTGGACTACCGTATTATGCTCGCGTAAAAATTGTGAATAAATATTTTGGGATTTCAGGTCATTTTATCATTGAATTGTCTACAATTTTTTTAATTGTCTACAATTTCATATATTTATTTGGATAGTTTTTGGTGCAAAAGAGTGGCTAGTGAAAGTGGAGATGAAGTTCTTTACTTTTCACACTGCAGAGGTTCAGAGCATAGAACCACATCAAAGGTAATTTGTTTGATCTAAAATTTATGGTTTTACTTAATACTAGTTCTTTGATGGTAATAAATAATGGAGTGTTAGTGTTGAGCAATACAGTGTATTTTTTGTTTTTATCATATACCCAAAATGAATTGTGACATGCCTAAAATTGTTATATGGTGAGTACAAAAATATTGATTTAGCTATGTCGAGAGACAATTTAGAAGTACTCGTTATCTCAACGCAGTAAATATACATCAAATATTGTTCATTGAAGATGTTTCTTCTAGGAAAACAGATGCCAATAATTACTTCAGTTGGAAAACTTTGGGTGAAGTGGAGTGGAAATGTAGAAAACAAGCATGAACTACATCAAATGGTTGAATGCAGTTAGAATAGTTATTTTCTATTATTTACAGCAGTAACGCAACGAACAAAGGGGCCTTACAATGTAGGAAGGAACTTTCATGAGAATACAAGGACCCTTTGTCCTCCTTTTCTCTTTTGATCCAAGGTGAAATCAAAATTATGCAAGAAATATGACACCTGTTTGACGGCTTGCTATGTTCTCGTTGGTAAAGAATTGTGGTAAAGAATTGAAGACTGGCTATCTTCTTGTTGGTAAAGAATTGAAGACTGGCTATCTTCTTGTTGGTAAAAAATTGAAGACATGAATGAAGCAGACTTGAACATAATATGCATTGGCACATGACTGGAATAAGTAGCCTCATATAGGATAAAGACAGCTTACGAACCTTTCCCATGAGACTTAACCTCAAGAGTAAAGCTAAGCTGATAAAAATTTTGATTAGCATGAAATATAAAATATGAAGTTTTTTTCTTGGAAAAAGGAATTTACAAAAGTTGTTTTCAAGTGATTTTTTTTTACAACTCTAGCACAGTCTTTGTCGCATTGTACGGAGTACAAGATTTGATGGGAATGGAGCCCTAAGAATTATTTTACGTCACAATATGCAAAATTGCATTATTTATGGTCAAAATCATGGTTTTTCATAGTCATATTCTCTCAAGGTCCAACACCAAGCTTTGTACATTTGCAAAGTTTCATACAGGTCCCTGTCACTTCAACATGGCCATGCAAAAAAAACTTACTTAGAGGATGGACTTTATATTATTTTAGGAAAGTTCTTTTTAATGTCTTAGTGAGGACCTATTTTATTTGTCAGGTCATGTCTTTATATTATAAGAGCCATGTATAGTTTAGTATCTCTATGCCCTATTAGATGGTCATATTTTTGGTGCTTACATGTTATAAAAGTCATGTTTTAATTGTTTAATTTAACTATTGCATCACAAGTCTATTAGACCAATCCTTAATTCCAATGACAAGAATTTTCTTGCTCTCTTGAATGCTCAAAAAAAGAAGGAGCTTCAATGAATTGGAAAGAAGTGCTCATTCTTTGGTTGCAATAAAATGAAGTTAATTCCAATGACAAGAATTTTCTTGCTCTCTTGAATGCTCAAAAAAAGAAGGAGCTTCAATGAATTGGAAAGAAGTGCTCATTCTTTGGTTGCAATAAAATGAAGTAATATATAATAGAGAAATCTGTTCCCTCCATTGTTTAAATTGGAATTATACTCACTTGTCTATTATCAGTGTGAACTTCCTCTTTCAAAATATGCAAAGCTTACGTATTTAACTTATTTTTAAAATAATTTATACTTGTTATGAACTTTTTCCTACAGAACAGTCTTATCTGCACACCTTTACACCTTTCTGAGAGAATTGCTAATAATAACACTATTATAAAATCATTGTTATGTTCTATCCAATAATGTAGTTGTTAAAAGGAATCCTCTTCATTGTGAATTTCATTATATTGCTCTCGTGTTGATGGATTAAACTACTTTACGTGGCAGCTCCCTACAGTTAAAGCACCGTTTTGAACCGACGATGCCCATATATCATCATTGGCCCTGCAAACATAGTTTATGATTGTATGTATCACTTGAGATGACGAAATTTACCAAATCGTTTGAAATCAACCATATCTCTCCAGATCAAATAGATTATCAAACAAATCTTTTCGAGATCGAGGATTCTTCTACCTACTCAGCGGGTATGAGGACGCAACACGGTACTCTGAAAGCAAACTAAGCAGCAGCCCCGGGTGGCTTCCACGAAAGTCATCACATAAAGTACGGGAATCTATGGGGCCAATGGGCAGAACTTCGTTAATTATCTCTTACGTACGTCACCTTGTCAATTACAGTGACTCTTCGTTTTAAATTATAGAGAATTCCAGAGCTTTTGAGGTGTGTGATTTCAGCTAGAGCGGCTAATTTCTTGGTCAAGTTTGCGTTAGGTTTGGGGTGGGTGATTTCGCTAGGATTTGAAAGGTAGGCTGACCAAACCCTAAGGTCATAGCTGTCATATCGGTGGAAAATTTGGTATTTGATTTCGAAGCGATTCGATCGCATATAATATATGGAATTCATGTTATATAAGAAGTAACCCTTGCTGTGATAGTCGGATGGGATTGTCCGCATAATATCTCAGATCGGTGGAAAATTTGGTATTTGATTTGAAATCCATTCCATCGCATATTATATATGCGATTCATGTGATATCAAGAATGCCATACTCGGATTGGATTACCCGTGTAATTCTCCTGAACTAGGGTTATCTTTTTCGGATTTTGTAGATACGAGGCTTCCTGTTTGAACGCGCAAGATCTGGGATGGTTTTGTGCGCCGAATCGTTCTCTGAAATTAGAAAATGGCGTCGCTGTGAGTCCACCGAAATATATGCGCAAGGGATCCCGTAATTACCTTCAATCTCAGCCGTCATCGAAACCTAATTACACGCTAGGGATTTTAGTCAACTCTACTATTATGGCACCGCAGCTTGTTTTAAGCGAGTTCTCCATTCTTTTACTCACCAGATCGTCTCATGAATGAAAGAATTCGGCCTGCCGACAAGAGATTTGATCTTTTGTTTCGAATGTTGGTACTGTTAGCAGCTGTGTTCATACACCGGAATTCCTTAAGGCATATCTTGGATGAGAACAAATTGTTTGTTGTAAGGTCATTTTGGGCATCGTTCTGAAGTAAGATTCAATGGGAAGTAAAGGAACCCAGGATTCACAGTCGAACACAGAGCAAAGTATGTCTTCGATTTCAGATCATTCAAGCGAAGAACGAGAAAGCACTTCCCAGCTTCATGTGCTGGCCGTGGATGACAGCGTTATAGATCGGAAAGTCATCGAAAAGCTATTGAAGAACTCCTGTTACAAAGGTAATATTTGATTTGGACCGCGATTGATATTTTGACGATTTTCTGTAGAGTTATATAATTAAACATTTTATCGATTCGATAGCTGACTATGTATGTGTGTATAACTGCAGTTACAACAATGGATAGCGGGAGAACGGCTCTAGAGTTTTTGGGATTAGGAGACAACCAGAACGTTGCAAATGTAAGTAGGTCAAAGCTGTAACTTGGTTAATTAAGGTGTGCCTGAATCTATTATTGCTCGCGAGAATCGTAATATCAAGCAGTGCAGAGTGATAGAATTATGGAATAGATCAGTTTCTTCTATCTTACATCATGTCGTTTCTGATTCAGGGCCTTCAGGTGAATATGATAATCACTGACTACTGTATGCCAGGAATGTCTGGCCACGATTTGCTAAAAAGAGTAAAGGTACTTTTAATCGTTCAACCTTTTAGGCGACAGCAGCTTTAATTCGTTCATTTTTAAGTCAATAATAGCCTTAGGTAACATGGCTTCCTTTACCAAATCTATAGGAATCCTCAAAGCTCAAGGAGATTCCTGTGGTTGTCATGTCCTCTGAGAACGAGAGCTCTAGAAAGCGCAGGTGAAAAACCAATTGCAGACAGAATTTTCTTTTCAAATACATGTAAAGAGTATAATATTATAATTGGTTTGACATGATTATGTACTTACGACGGTCTGTGAACTGAGCAGATGTCTGGACGAAGGTGCAGAAGAGTTCTTATTGAAGCCCGTCCAGATCTCGGACGTAAAACGACTGAGAGATTATATCCGTAGAGATCACAAGAGTGACAGGTATTGCCCAACTGGGGCTTCGTTTTGAGATCGAGAGTATCAATATGAAAACGCATTACACATTTCAGATTTTGGAAGAATATAGCGAATTTTGTTTTTAAACTGTATTTTATCATATTATACTCTTCATTAATGTAAGAGGCCCATTGTCATTTGGCACTGCTGGAAAGTGTATGGCTCAAGTATTCCAGTGCGGGAATGAAAGGTAACATGAAAAATCCAAAGAGTCTCCTCATGGAATGTGAATGGAATGGCTTAGTCAAAGTACGTGCAGAACTGAGCTATTTGTCCAGTGATATTTGTGTACCTGATCACGTGATGCTTCTGTCGAGAAATCTTTGAAAGCTCCTTCCAACGACACATGGGGACACCAGAGGCATATTTCATATTCGGATGTGAGAAATAAAAGGGTGTCAGGAGCAACTCTTAAGGCATGTAAAGCAGGTTGACCAACAATGGACGTCCTGTTCGCGTCTTGCTGGAATTGTTTCCTCACCATCTAAGGTAAAAATGGAAACTCGGTGTCCTGTACATTTAGAAAGTCTCAGGAAGGAAGAAGAATTTGAGGATAAAATCACAGTACAGAATCGAGCTGGTACATCGTACATCTATTCTCTCAGTGATATGGATATGGCAACAAATAAATCCTATGCTATTCAGTTTGCCTTAGCTGTATATGCCTACAGTATGTCAACAAATAAATCTTATGTTATTCGGTTTGCCCTGGCTGTATACGCCTACGGTTGCAAAATTTAACGGTTAACATATAGCTTCTCAATTAAAATCTTTTTGGCACTTTTTGGCTGTATACGCCTACGGTTGCAAAATTTAACGGTTAACATATAGCTTCTCAATTAAAATCTTTTTGGCACTTTTTGGCAAAATCAAAGGGTAAGATATACAACAGACACTCAATTAAAACTCAATAGCATAAGATTTATTTGTTGCCTATAGGTACAGAAGTGTATACATCAATATATAAATAGCATAAGATTTATTTGTTCCCTATGGGTACAGGAGAGGTGTATACATCAATATATATAAAGCTATTAAAGCGTGCGGCAACATAATGCATAATGCTATAGAGCCATTAATACTTTGCGCAGTATATCTCACCTTGTTAGATGTAAGAAATTCATTCATTATTCAATGAATTGGATATCCGGCTTTGCCCATTAATACTCTTATAACATTGTATATGTTGATGATACAGAGTGTAAGATAGTATATCTTCTTCATATTCAATGAGTGGGAATTTTTGGGGACACTGAAATATTTTCTCCCGTTGAAAACTTTTAAGCAGTGGTGAAACCTTCTAAGCAGTTTTAAGGTTAATTTTCAATTTGAAAACTTTGAAGTAGTTGCCTTGAGCCATGACACAATCTGTACTCTGTTTTACTTACAAGTGCTGAAGAATTTTAACAAAATGATCGTATCGCGGAAACGATCTTAAATTTTTTATCACCTAGGAATGGTTCTATGTTTTCAAACCCTTTGCATTTCTAATGAATGAAAAAAATGTAGATAAAAAAGAATAATAATCATTCAGCCGGCTTCAGCAAATCCAAGAGGAAGGGATCTAAGTTCCCTCTTGTCCGTTGTTATGGATGTGTATAGAATTATTTATTTTGAAATTGAAATTTAAAATTATTTTTTTTTAACTATTTCCAGCTTAAAAAATAATAATTTTATTCAGGATATATTTTATGCGTGGGGTTATTGTAGTTTTTTAAATAATTTTTTTATAAAAACAATAATAAAAGTATTCACAATTTTTCTATATTAATTAACTGATTAAAAGTAATGTCTAACACTCTTGTCAATTGATCTGTCAAGTAATACCAACTGCCCAAAACATCTCTCAGATGATTATGGATATTACGGCTAAAATATTTGTTGCTACTAGCCACCTAAGTAGTGTCAACCATCCAATAGTGAAGCTTATCTCTAAATCCACAATAGTGAAGCTTATCTCTAAATCCACAAAATTAAAGAGGAATGTCACAATTATTAACAAGCTTGCTAACAAACTGATCGTGAATATCAATATGCGTGCTTTCCCTAAAAAAACATGGCTCTTTGAAAATGCAAATGTTTTGCCTATTTTCACCAAAACAAAAAAAAATAAGTTTCCTCCTTCTCCAGGCTTGGAAGATCTTTCAAAAGTTTTACCCATACTGTATAGCATCTCTGGAAGATCTTTCAAAAGTTTTACCCATACTGTATAGCAAGATGCTATACATGGACACAATTATTTACAACCTATTGCAGGGGCACAATATTAAGAAACTGAAATGGATCATAGGAGATTCGAGTATCTTTGCAACTCTGAAGTTTAATTTTGTTGATAATAATGACCAATTCATAGGAGCATTGGTTCCTAGGAAGATTTACTTCACACAAGATTAAGAAACGTAAATAGCTTAATAGGAGATTCGAGTATCTTTCCAAATCTGAAGTTTAATTTTGTTGATAATAAGGACCAATTTATACGAGCATTGGTTCCTACGACGAGTTTCTTCACTAGAAGATCGAATTATCAGGGGTTTCTCTGTACGATTTTCATAACACGTGTTTGGATCGAGACCATTATAATCCCAAGGGGTCAATAATTTTAACGGTTGGAAGAAGGAAAACCTTATCATAAATTCATAGTGCCGAGAGATTGCCATAGTGTTGGAAATATTAATCTTAATCATGACTTTAAATACACTGACAACCACCATATTTGCCTAGTCAACTTTTGCATGTTGTGATTTTGCTTGTAGGCGGAAGGACTAAAGTTCTGAACAGAAGTACAACTCTAACCGCTCTGCAACACATGAGATAGTTAAAGCACTAAATAGATAGTTGGTAAAATGTATATCCATGCATTTACTGCAGAACTCTTAGTTTCAGTCCACAATCTCTTCAAGTTCAGAAAAACCCTCATTTTGTATAATCGCCCATCCCGTGTCTTAATGATTTGCTCTGTTATGCATTAATATCAAATTTGTATGTTCGGATAAATATGAATGTAAAGAGTCATTTATATGGTTGAGCGAGAGAGAGGGTGAAATTATGTGATGTAGTGAGGAGAAAATCATGGAGCAGTTTGTGGTGGGCCCATCTCGTGTCTTAATAATTTGCTGTCATGTCTTAATGTCAAATTTGTATGTTGAGATAAATATCAATGTAAAGAGTCATTTGTAGTTCTGAACAGAAGTACAACTCTAACCCCTCTGCAACACATGAGATAGTTAAAGCACTAAATACATAGTTGGTAAAATGTATATCCATGCATTTACTGCAGAACTCTTAGTTTCAGTCCACAACCTCTTCAAGTTCAGAAAAACCCTCATTTTGTATAATCGCCCATCCCGTGTCTTAATGATTTGCTCTGTTATGCATTAATATCAAATTTGTATGTTGGGATAAATATGAATGTAAAGAGTCATTGAGCGAGAGAGAGGGTGAAATTATGTGAGGTAGTGAGGAGAAAATCATGGAGCAGTTTGTGGTGGGCCCATCTCGTGTCTTAATAATTTGTTGTCATGTGTTAATGTCAAATTTGTATGTTGAGATAAATATCAATGTAAAGAGTCATTTGTATGGTTGAGCGAGAGAGAGGGTGAAACTCTGTGAGGTAGTGAGGAGAAAATCATGGAGCAATTTGTGGTGGGTGTTAATGTCAAATTTGTATGTTGAGATAAATATCAATGTAAAGAGTCATTTGTATGGTTGAGCGAGAGAGAGGGTGAAACTCTGTGAGGTAGTGAGGAGAAAATCATGGAGCAATTTGTGGTGGGTGCATGAAAACCAGTTTTACAGAGTTTTACAGATAGTTACTCTATAACCCAATGAAGCTTAAATCACTCTAATTTTTTGTGTTTTCCTCCATTTATGAGGCAAATGTATTTTCCTATGTTTTAAAATATAATCTAAAGCATGGTTTGTTGCGATATAGTTTTTTTTTCTCACTCAGAAATGGAAACATCAAGCACAGGCTCGAGTAATCCTTAGATACCTCTATTTAATGGAAAAAATTATGATTATTGGGCTATTACAATAAAGCCCTTAATGGAAAAAGTTATGATTATTAGGCCATTACAATCAAGGCCCTTTTTTCTTCTCAAGACATTTAGGATTTGGTGGATAATGGTTTTCAAGAACCAGCAGATGCAATAGCATAAAATTCCTTGTCTCAAGCAGAAAGGGATTTGTTGAGTGACAACAGGAAGAAGGATGCAAAATCCCTCTTCTACATTTTTCAAGAAGTTCATGAAAGTATTTTCCAAAGGGTTGCAGCAGCAATGAAGTCCAAGCAAGCATGGGTCACCCTCCAGACACCCTACCAAGGAATGGTAAACGTGAAGACAACAAAACTGAAAATGTTGAGAAGAGATTTTGAAACACTTTGTATGAAAGAGTCTGAGAATCTAGACTCTTTTTTTACACATGTAATTGGGTTGGTTACTCAAACCAGGTCTCATGGGGAGACAATTGAGGAAAGGAGAATAGTTGAGAAAGTTTTGAGAAGTTTGTTAGTAAGGTTTGATGCAATTCTTGTGGCCATAGAAGAGACAAAGGATCTTTCATAGTTCTCAGTGGATGAGGTTCATGCATCACTGATTTCTCATGAACATAGACTAAATAGAGAAACAAGCTCCTCATTGAAGCATGCCTTCAAGACACAAGTTTCATTTGGTCAAGGTCGAGGCAGAGGAAGATCATATGCTATAGGAAGAGGAAGAAGCCCACACAAAGGTGGAAGAAGTAGCCCGTCAAGCTCAATTGGAAGGGGCAACACTCAAAATACACGTAAAGGCCCAACCCTAAATCAAGCACAAGGTCAGAGGTATGATAAATCTCAAGTTCAATGCCATTACTGTAAGAAGTATGGTCATTATGAAAATGAATGTAGAAAGAAGCAATATGACATTAGTAGCAAACCAAGTGTAAATTTGACAAAAGAAAATCAGAACCATGATAGCATATTTTTACCTTGTAACATACCACAAGAAAAACATAGTGATGTATGGTATCTAGATTCAGGATGAAGCAACCACATGTCAAGAAACATAGAAATGTTTTCCAATTTAGATGAAAGTGTGAAATCTGAACTGACATTAGGGACTAATAGCAAAGTCTCCATCATGAGCAAAGGAAGAGTCACTATCCTAACAAAGAAGGAGGAGAAGAAGTACATCTCAGATGTTTACTTTGTCCCGGGTTTGAAGCATAGCCTCATAAGCATTGGACAACTCATGCAAAATGGCTACAATGTGTTTTTCAAAAATGATGAGTGCACAATTTTGGATAGGCCTCCAACCATACAGCTGATTGCAAAGGTTCAAATGACAAAACAATAGAATCTTTCCCCTATAGATAAGATGACACTTCAATAAAGAAGGTGTACAAGCACAACTATCAATGAACTCGCAAGAAGATGGAAGAAAAGATGCAATTGTCACACAGATGAACTATCAAGTAGAGGTCAACAATGAAAATTGGTTATGACATTTGAGATTTGGACATCTCAACTTTGGAGGTTTGAATTTGCTGCATAGAAAAGACATGGATAAAGGATTTCCACTTATAGAAAAAACAGATAGCCAATGTGAAGGATGTATCTTGGGCAAGAAATATAGAGAGACATTTCCAACAGGAAAGTCAGTAAGGGAAAAGGCAACTTTGGAGATTGTCCATTCAGATTTATGTGGACCAATGCAGACAACATCAATTGGTGGCATCCATTATTTATTAACCTTCATAGATGACTACACAAAGAAGACATGGGTATATCTCCTAAACTAGAAAAGCGAAGTGTTTGAACGTTTTCACCAATACAAGGCTCTTGGTGATAAGAAAAATGGACACTACATCAATGTCTTGAGGACTCACAGAGCTGGTGAATACATCTTAAATGATTTCCTACGTTTTTTTAGGGAACATGGAATTCATAAGAAATTTAGAACAAGGTATACACCTCAGTAAAATTGTTGGAAATAATACTGAGAGGGGGGGGTGAATCAGTATTATCAGATCAATAGAACTTTTCAATTTCATACTCAGAAACATATACGCTACTTCAATTAAGTGAACCCGCATGTACACGCTACTGTGTCTAATGAAACTCGCGTATATCCAGAGATCTTATAATTCAGTTAGCTTAATCTTCAGTAAATGCATCAGATCATTATTAAGCATATTAACAGTAAACAGGCGCAGAAAAATAGAACAGAACATCACACAAGAGCCACACACATGAACACAAAGATATAAGGTGGAAACCCAATGTGGGTGAAAACCACCTGCTGCAAGTCATCTCAATCTTCTTCTTAATAAGAAAATCCTTTTACAATATTTGTACTGGTGCAGTCTTATACCAGTACGGGAGCTACAACCCCCTTTGCTCTTGTACTAGCCGATCCATTTACTAGTACGCAGGCTGCTACCTGCTATAATGCTCCAAAGATCTCCTTTAGCTTTTGTACTAGCTTAGATACTAGTACGTAGGTGCTTGCCTACAATCTTCTCACCTCCAGGTACAACCTTTCATACATTTTCAGACTGGATATTCCTGAAGCACAACATTACAATCTGAAGGCCACAATTCATTCACCTTTCACAATAGATCATTGAAGCATAAAACAACCAAACTTTGAATCACTGAACCACTGAACCCTGTCAATCACCAGTTACCAGAACACAGAGCAGACTACAGAACTCTGCAATAACAGTCAGACC
The DNA here is from genome assembly GCA_031772625.1 of Pinus tabuliformis. Classification (NCBI taxonomy): domain Eukaryota; kingdom Viridiplantae; phylum Streptophyta; class Pinopsida; order Pinales; family Pinaceae; genus Pinus; species Pinus tabuliformis. The sequence goes on along the minus strand of CM062804.1, from coordinate 1,340,547,924 downwards.
CAACTGTAAACCCAAAATCAAGCTTCAAAAGATATACGCTACTTCAATGAGCAAAACCTGCGTATACACGCGCTTTTACCGAAGCCAACCTGCGTACAGATCTAAAAATAAACTTTCTCAATTTGCAGCTGTACCAGACATCAATCATACTCATAATACTTATAGAACAATACATGCGTCAGTATGTAGATCTAGAATAAGCATCATAAAGATAGTTCATTTCAAACCATTTGATCCCGATCTCTCCTTAGATCTTGTTCTCCATCAACCGATGAGATCTCTCCTTAGCTCAGATCAAGCAATGCATCATCAACCCATAACCTGCATACTGGATCTAATGCTTCATCAGATATTCAAGACATATCAGATACACTTGCCTAATGATTTCCTTCTACTTATATAGCCTTAGGCCTTGTTCAATACCAAGAGCCAAAACCATAGAAATCCAATACCATCAACTTCAAAACTAGGGATCGACACGCCCGTCGAGACACAATGGTCCGAAACCATAGGCACAACTTCCAAGAACTAACCGCCATGGACCAAAGGTACTTTTCCACATACACGCTCTTTTGCTGAAGCCAACCTGCGTGTACACGTGACTTAGGCTTAACGAACCTGCGTGTATGAACTTTCTCTTCTTCTTATAGTCTGATCATCAATTCCTTGTTGCTGACCTTCTGTACTATGATTTGTCATCAGTGAGGTTTGCCATCAAGGACAACACTTATCTCATAATGCCAACAATCTCCCCCTTTGGACTTGATGGCAAAGCTAACTTGTCACACTTAGAACTATCATCTGATCCCTTTGAGCTGTCCTCCATCAGTCACATCTGATATCTCTTCTGAAGATTCATCATCTAATTCCTTTGAGCTGTCCTCCATCAGTCACATCTGATATCTCTTCTGAAGATTCACCCAGTTATACATAAGTGAGATATTCTTCTATGAGAGGGTTGCCATCAAGTACAACACATGCATCATAATGCCAACAAAAATGATGTAGCGGAAAGGAAGAATATGACCATTATGGAAATGGCAAGGAGTATGTTGAAGGCAAAGCATTTTCCAAATGATTATTCGGCTGAAGGTGTCACTTGTGCATCATATATCTTGAATAGATGTCAAACCAAAAGCGTCCAGAGTGTAGTTCCTGAAGACACATGGAGTGGAAGAAAGCATAGTGTCACTCACATGAGAGTGTTTGGATGTGTGGCATATCCACATGTCCCAGATGAGTTGAGGAAGGTGTTTGACAACAAGGGGGAGAAATGCATATTTTTTGGATATAGTGATGAATCCAAAGCATGCAAGCAATATAATCCGTCAACCAAGAAGGTCATAATTAGTAGAGATTTGCATTTCATAGAAGAAGAAGAATGGGATGGAGTTTAGAGACGATATTCAATATCAAAGCACTTATACAACATGAGGATAAAGAGTAATTTACAACAGCAAACAATTCCTCAATAGTGACTCCCTCTACTCCTATTCAAGCACAACAAAGTAGTTAACAAGTAACACCATCCACAAATAATAGGAAAATGCCGTGTAGTCAAGCAGGTGCTTCTCCAAGCACGCCGCAAAGTGCAACACTAAGTGACATGTCAAGCCCATCTCCAGCAAACACAAGAAGACCGAAATTCAAAAATTTAAATGAAATTTATGAGCATGATGAAGTTGATAGTAGCGCTGGTCTGAATTCCTTATTTGCATTTTTTTTTCATGTAGATGACCCAATACATTTTAAGGATGCAGTGAAAGTACAAAAATGGGTTATGGTAATGGAGGAAGAAATATAAGCAATAGAAAATAATGACACATGGGAGTTAGTGAAACTTCCGCAAGGAAAATAATTCATTGGAGTGAAGTGGGTCTATAAGACAAATACCAATGTTGATGGTAAGACTGAAAGGCATAAAGCGAGGCTAGTTGTCAAAGGATACAAGTAGCAGAATGGAAGAGATTATGCAGATACGTTTGTGCCAGTCGCGACGATGTAGATAGTGCATATAGTTGTGGTGATTGTTGCACAACATAAATGGAAAGTGTATCAAATGGACGTAAAATCAACGTTGTTGAATGGAGTGTTGAAAGAGGAAGTGTATGTTGCACAACCACCTAGTTATGAAGTAGAAGGCCAAGAAGACAAAGTGTATCAGCTGAGGAAAGCTCTTAATTGGCTGAAGCAAGCACTATGTGCATGGTATAATAGGATAGATGCTTACTTGTTGGACAATGGTTTTGACAAATCTGACAGTGAGATTACTCTATACATCAAAGAGAGTGATTGTAAGATTCGTATTGTTGTCTTATATGTAGATGATTTAATTTTTACAGGAAATGATGATTTCCTCATAGCTAATTTCAAAGAAGTCATGAAGAGTGAATTTGAAAAGACAGACTTGGGGTTATTAAGATATTTTTTGGGCATAGAATTGAAGCAAACAGAAAATGGCATTTTTATTTCTTAAGAAAAGAATGTAATAAACATTTTGGAGAGATTTAAGATGTAGAAAAGCAAGCCCGCACCAACTCTAACTCTCTTGGGGTTTAAGTTGAGCAAATATGATTACAACAACGATGTCAATTTGACATTATATAAAAGTATGATAGGCAACTTGATGTATTTGACTGCCACTAGGCCGTATATAATGTATGGAATGAGTTTGGTGTCGAAGTTCATGGAGACACCCAAGGAAACACATTGGAAAGTAGCCAAAAGGATTCTAAGGTATGGCAATGGGACAAAACAATATGGTATTTTGTATGGCACAATAGACGATTTCAGGCTGGTTTGTTACACTGACAATGATTGGGTAGGAAGTGTAGATGACAAAACGAACATGTCAGGATATCTTTTTCATTTGGGTTCTGGAGCCATTTCATGGGCCTCCAAGAAGAAGCTAATAGTTTCATTTTCAATAGAAAAAAGTAAATATGTTGTCACAACAACAACAACCTTTCAGGTAGTTTGGATGAGAGGGATGTTGAGGGATCTTCGCCACAACCAAGAGAGAACGGAAACTGTTTTGTGGGACAACACATACGCAATTGCATTGTTAAAGAATTATGTCTTTCACAAGAGGACCAAGCATATTGATGCTAAAGTTCATTTTATCAGAGATTTGATTAACAATGATGAAATTGTGTTATAGCACTACAGGTTGTCGGAACATTTTGCTCATATTTTCACACAGCCATTGGCACATGATTTTTTTTTTTTTATCTCAGAGATTGTTTGGGAGTTATCAATGGACGAGGTTGTTATTAAGGGAGGGGGGGGGGGGGGGGGGGCGTTGGAAATATTAATCTCAACGACCACCTTAAACACGCTTACAAGCACCATACTTGCCCCGTCAACTTTTGCAGGTTGTGATTTTGTTTGCAAGTGGAAGGACTGAAGTTCTGAACAAAAGTACATTGCTAACCATTACTCAACACATCAGATAGTTAAAGAACTTAATACATAGTTGGTAAAATGTATATTCAAAAATTTATTGCGCAACTCTTATTTTTAGTCTGCATCCTCTACAGGCTCAGAAAAACCCTCATTTTGTATAATCGCCCATCCCGTGTCTTAATGATTTTCTCTATCATGTATTAATGTCAAATTTGTATGTTGAGACAAATATGAATGTAAAGAGTCATTTGTATGGTTGAGTGAGAGAGGGTGAAATTTTGTGAGGTAGTGAGGAGAAACTCACGGAGCAATTTACGGTGTGTGCGTGAAAACTAGTTTTACAGACAACCCCTGTGAAGTGTAAATCATATTAAGTTTTTGTGTTTTTACTTGGAGTTGGAGCATCTAGCCTCCATTTATCTGTGAATGCATTTTACTATGTTTTTAAATATAATCTAAAGCCTGGTTTCTTGCAATATGGTTTTAAACCTTCATGAGTAGATTTACCACAACCTTTTTTAGTTTTACTTTTTTTTTGTGCATTAAATTTCTATTTTAATTAAGCCTCTGTGTAGTTTCAATACCCTTTCCACAATTGAAGTTGACTTTTCTGCAACCGATTTCTGAGCCAGACTCCTCTCATCTACCCTTGCAAATTTTTCTATCGCACAGGGCAGAAGAGTTGAATGTGGCCACAGGTGAACCAAGTCTAGGGTATTCTCAAGCCTTAGTGGAGATCCGTGGGGGAGACAAGACATTTCCAAACCCAACCATAACAAAGGCACCATTACGTCACCAGTGAAGAGCACACTTTTTTAAGAGCCATGAAACCATTGTATAACGTAGAGTGGGGAGTCACTGAACAAAGCCACGACCGAGAGACTATGGTGGGGGCTATAATATTAAATTAAAGTGGTCAGACCGTGAGGAATTGACATGCCAAAGTTATGGATATCATGTTGCAAAGTCATTTGGCCATTAGCAGTGATGCATTAGGTTGAGTTATTGGCAACGTGAGGGAGACAAAGAGAGGGGACATGAAGCTGTTGTGGAGAACATTATAGGGTGAAGATATCACTAGTAAAGACCATATGATTCATGCCAATGAGTTGTAGAGGGCAAAAGGAGCATAGTAGATCCACATGGTCGTGGAACATCTGACATAAGGGATGAGAATTCATTCATGTTACTACCACGTTGGAAATATTAATCCAAACCACTACCTTAAACACACTCACAAACACCATGCTTGCCTAGTCAACTACTGCAGGGTTGCGATTTTGTTTGCAGGCAGAAGGACTAAGTCTAAGTAGAAGTACAATGTTGACCATTCCACAACACATCACAGAGTTAAAGCACTTAATGAGGGTTGGTAAATATGTATGGGTGAAACGTTTACTACGGAAATCTTAGTTGTAGTCCGCAACCTCTGCAAGTTTAGAAAATCTCTCATTTTGTCTAATCACCCATCCTGTGTCTTAAATATTTTCTTTGTCATGTATTAATGAGTAAAAATGAGTGCCTTGGATAGATATGAATGTAAAATTCATTTGCATGGTTGAGAAAGTAGAGAAGAGTTGAGTGTGTAAGTCTAGGAGGTAGTGAGGAGAAAATTGTGGAGGAAATATTGGTGGGTGAGTGAAAACAAGTTTTTGGAGTTTTACAGACTGTTAATCTGCAACGCAGTGAAGCATAAATCACAGTAAGTTTTTTTTTGTTTTACTTGGAGCACCAACCTCCAAATTTGTGATGTGAATGTATTTACATATGCTTTATATTATAATCCAAAGTTTGGTCTATTGTGATGTGACCTTAAACCTTCATGAGTAGATTTGTTGCAACTATTTGGGTTTTTACTCTGTTTTGTTGTGCGTTAAATTTTTGTTTTAATTAAGCCTTTGTGTAGTTGTGATGTTCTTGCTGCAACTGCAGTTTTTACTTGCCACAACCAATTTCTGAGCCAAACTCCTCTCCTCTGCCCCCTATGAATTTTTTTAACTTGGTATCAAAGTGGGTTAAACTTTGTTAGTGTAAAAACAAGTGTTTTTTACTAGAAATTAAAAATTGTTTTGAGGGAATATTTTTGAAACGTATTTACCAGCACGTAGAAATTTTTTTTCTACTCAAAAATGGAAACATCAAGAACAAGCTTGACTAATCCTCAAATACCTTAGTTTAATGGAAAAATTTATGATTATTGGGCTATTACAATGAAGGCCCTATTTTCTTCTCAAGACATTTTGGATTTGGGGGAGAATGGTTTTCAAGAATCAGCAGATGATGTAGCATGCAATGCCTTGTCTCAAGTAGAAAGGGATTTGTTGAGGGACAACAAGAAGAAGGATGAAAAAGACCTATTCTGCATTTTTCAAGAAGTTCATGAAAGCATTTCCCAAGGGTTGTAGCAAAAACAAAGTCCAAGCAACCATGGTACACTCTCTAGAGAGCCTACCAAGGCATGGAAAAAGTCAAGACAAAAAAAATGTAAATGTTGAGAAGAGATTTTGAAACACTTTGTATGAAAGAGTCTATAAGACTGTAGACTAGTTTTTTACACATGTAATTGGGTTGGTTACTTAAGTCAGGTCTCATGGTGAGACACTTGAGGAAAGGAGAATAGTTGAGAAAGTTTTGAGAAGTTTTCCAACAATGTTTGATGCCATTTTTGTGGCCATAAAAGAGACAAATGATCTCTCAAAGTTATTAGTGGATGAGCTTCATGCATCACTAATTTCTCATGAACATTGACTAAATAGAGAAACAAGCTCCTCATTGGAGCATTCCTTCAAGACAAAAGTCTCATTTGATCAAGGTCAAGACAGAGGAAGATCATATGCTAGAGGAAGAGGAAGAAGCCCACACAGAGGTGGAAGATGCAACCCTTCAAGCTCAAGTGGAAGGGGTAGCAATCAAAATCCAAGTCAAGGCCCAAGCCAAAATCAAGCACAAGGTCAGAGGTATGATAAATCTCAAGTTTAATGTCATTACTTGAAGAAGTGTGGTCATTATGCAAATGAATGTAGATATAAGCAATACGCCATTATTAACAAAACAAGTGTAAATTTCACAAAGGAAAATCATAACCACGATAGTATTTTTTTATCCTGTAATGTAGCCCAAGGAAAAAAAGGTGATATATGGTATCTAGATTTAGGGTGCAACAACCACATGTCAAGGAACATAGAAATGTTTTCCAATCAATATGAGAGTGTGAAATATGAAGTAACATTAGGGACTGATAGCAAAGTCTCTGTCATGGGCAAAGGAAAAGTTAATATCCTAAAAAAGAAGGGGGAGAAGAAGTACATCTCAGATGTTTACTTTATCATGTTTTTAAGCATAACGTCATAAGCATTGGATAGCTCATTCAAAAGGGCTACAATGTCTTCTTCAAAAATGACGTGTGCACAATTTTGGATAAGCCTCCAAGAAGACAACCGATTGCAAAGGTTTAGATGACAAATAATAGAATGTTTCCCCTAAAGATAAGATTAGATTTGAAGGAAGAAGGTACAAAACCACAACTATCAATGGACTCACAAGGGGATGGAAGAAAAGATGTATTTCTCACACAAGTAAACTATCAAGTAGAGGTCAAAGATAAAAATTAGTTATGGCGTTTGAGATTTGGACATCTATAATTTCAAGGTTTGTGTTTTCTGCTTAGGAAAGGCTTGGTGAAGGGGTTTCCACTCATAGAAAAATTGGGCAGCCTATGTGAAGGATGTAATATAGGAAAGCAACATAGAAAGACATTCCCGACAAGAAATTCAGTAAGGGTAAAGGAACTTTTGGAGATTGTCCACTCAGATTTCTATGGACCAATGTAGGCACCACCAATTGGTGGCAAACACTATTTATTGACCTTTATAGATGACTACACAAGGAAGACATGGGTTTATCTCCTAAAACAGAAAAGTGAAGTGTTTGAACCCTTCTGTCAATACAAATCTCTTGTTGGGAAACAAAGTGGACAGTACATCAAAGTCTTAAGGACAAACAGAGGTGGCAAATACATCTCAAATGACTTCCTTTGATTTTGCAGGGAGCATGGAATTCACAAGCAATTTACAACAAGGTATAGACCTTAGTAAAATGGTGTCATGGAAAGGAAGAATAAAGCCATTATGGAAATGGAAAGGAGTATTTTGAAGGCAAAGCATTTTCCAAATAATTATTGGGCTCAAGTTGTCGCTTGCGCAACATATATTATGAATAGATGTCCAACCAAAAGCATCCAGAACATGGTTCCTAAGGAGGCAAGGAGTGGAAGAAAGCATAGTGTCACTCACATGAGAGTCTTTAGATGTGGGGCATATGCACATGTCCCCGATAAGTTGAGGAATAAGTTGGAGAAGAAGGGGGAGAAATGCATATTGTTTGTATATAGTGATGAATCAAAAGCATACAAGCTATACAATCCATCAACAAAGAAGGTAATAATCAACAGAGATGTGCAGTTCATAGAAGAGGAAGCATGGGATGGAAGTTTAGAGAAGATAGTCAATGTCAAAGCATGTATACCACATGAGGACAAAGATGAATGGAAAACAACAAGGATTTCCTTAATTGTTACTCCCTCTACTCCTATTCAAGTGCAACAAAGCATGTAGTAAGTAACATCGTCAACAAATAATAGGATAGCATCATGTAGTCAAGCAATTTCTTCTTCAAGCACACTACAACGTGCAACACCAAGTGACATGTCAAGCCCATCTTCAACGAGCACAAGAAGACAAAAAACTAGTCACTACCATGTTGGAAATATTAATCCAAACCACCACCTTAAACACACTGACAAACACCATGCTTGCCTAGTCAACTACTGCATGGTTGCAATTTTGTTTATAGGCAGAAGGACTAAGTCTGAGCAAAAGTACAATGTTGACCATTCCACAACACATCATAGAGTTAAGGCACTTAATGAGGGTTGTTAAATATGTCTGGGTGAAACATTACTATGCAACTCTTAGTTGTAGTCCGCAACCTCCGCAAGTTCAAAAAGTCTCTCATTTTGTATAATTTCCCATCCCGTGTATTAAATATTTTCTTTGTCATGTATTAATGAGTAAAAATATGTGTCTTGGATAGATATGAATGTAAAAGTCATTTTCATGGTTGAGAAAGTAGAGAGGATTCAAGTGTGTAAGTCTAAGAGGTAGTGAGGAGAAAATCTTGGAGGAAATATTGGTGGGTGAGTGAAAACAAGTTTTTAGAATTTTACAGACTATTAATACGCGGCACAGTGAAGTGCAAATCACAGTAAGTTTTTTGTGTTTTACTTGTAGCAGCAGCCTTTAAATTTGTCATGCAAATGTATTTACATATGTAGAATGGTTTTCAAGAACCAGCAGATGACACATCATACAATGCCTTATGTCAAGCCGAAAGGGGTTTGTTGATGGACAATAGGAAGAAGGATGCAAAAGACCTCTTCTACATTTTTCAAGAATTTCATGAAAGTATTTTCCCAAGGGTTGTAGCAAAAATGAATTCCAAGAAAGCATGGTACACTCTCCAGAGAGCCTACCAAGGCATGGCAAAAGTCAAGACAACAAAATTGCAAATGTTGGGAAGAGATTTTGAAACACTTTGTATGAAAGAGCCTAAGAATGTAGACTCGTTTTTTACACATGTAACTGGGTTGGTTACTCAAATCAGGTCTCATGGTGAGACACTTGAGGAAAGGATAATAGTTGAGAAAGTTTTGAGAAGTTTTCCAGCAAGGTTTCATCCCATTGTTGTGGCCATAGAAGAGACAAAGGATCTCTCACAGTTCTTAGTGGATGAGCTTCATGCATTGCTAATTTCTCATGAACATAGATTGAATAGAAGAAAAAGCTCCTCACCGCAGCATGCCTTCAAGACACAGGTTTCATTTGGTCAAGGTCGAGACAGAGGAAGATCATATGCTGAAGGAAGAGGAAGAAGCCCACACAGAGGTGGAAGAAGTAACCCTTCAAGCTCAAGTGGAAGGGGCAGCGATCAAAATCCAAGTCAAAGCCCAAGCCAAAATCAAGGACAAGGTTAGAGGTATGATAAATCTCAAGTTTAATGTCATTACTTGAAGAATCATGGTCATTATGGAAATGGATGTAAAAAGAAGCAATATGACATTATTAACAAACCAAGTGTAAATTTCACAAAGGAAAATCAAAACCGCAATAACATTTTTTTAGTTTGTAATGTAGCCCAAGGAAAACATAGTGATATATGGTATCTAGATTTAGGGTGCAACAATCACATATCATGGAACATAGAAACATTTTCCAATCTAGATGAGAGTGTGAAATATGAAGTAACATTAGGGACTGATAGCAAAGTCTCTCTCATGGGCAAAGGAATGTTAATACCCTAAAAAAGAAGGGGGAGAAGAAGCACATCTCAGATGTTTACTTTGTCATGGTTTTAAGCATAACCTCATAAGAATTTGATATAAGAATTTGATAACTCATTCAAAAGGGCTACAATGTCTTCTTCAAAAATGATGTGTGCATAATCTCGGATAAGCCTCCAAGCAGACAAATGATTGTAGAGGTTTAGATGACAAACAATAGAATGTTTCCCCTAAAGATAAGATTAGATTTGAAGGAACAGTGTGCACAACCACAACTATCAATGAACTCACAAGAGGATGGAAGAAAAGATATAGCTGTCACAAAAGTAAACCATCAAGCAAAGGTTGAAGATGAAAATTGGTTATGGAATTTTAAATTTGGACATCTATACTTTGAGGTTTGAGTTTGATGCATAGGAAAGGCATAGTGAAGGGGTTTCCACTCATAGAAAAACTTGACAGCCTGTGTGAATGATGTATCTTAGGTAAGCAACATGGAGACATTTCCAGTAGGAAAGTCAGTAAGGGTAAAGGCACTTTTGGAGATTTTCCACTAAGATTTCTATGGACCAATGCAGGCACCATCAGTTGGTGGTAGCCACTATTTATTGACCTTCATAGATGACTACACAATGAAGAGATGGGTCTATCTCCTAAAATAGAAAAGTGAAGTTTTTTATCACTTCCGTGGACACTACATCAAAGTCTTAAGGACAAACAGAGGTGGCGGATACATCTCAAATGAATTCCTTCGATTTTGCATGAAGCATGGAATTCAAAACAATTTACAACAAGGTATAGACCTTAGAAAAATGGTGTTGCGGAAAGGAAGAATAGAACCATTATGGAAATGGCAAGGAGTATGTTGAAGGCAAAGCATTTTCCAAATGATTATTGGGTTGAAGTTGTCGCTTGTGCAGAATATATAATGAAAATATGTCCAACCAAAAGCATCTAGAACGTGGTTCTTGAAGAGGCATGGAGCGAATGAAAGCATAGTGTCACTCACATGAGATTCTTTGGATGTGTGGCATAAGCAAATGTCCCAGATAAGTTGAGGAACAAGTTGGACAACAAGGGGGAGAAATGAATATTTGTTGGATATAGTGGTGAATCAAAGGCATACAAGCTCTACAATCCATGAACCAAGAAGGTAATAATCAACAGATATTTGCAGTTCATAGAAGAGGAAGCATGGGATGGAAGTTTAGAGAAGACAGTCAATGTCAAAGCATGTATACCACATGAGGACAAAGAAGAATTGGCAACAACAAGGAATTCCTCAACTGTGACTCCCTCTACTCCTATTCAAGCACAATAAAGCAGGCAACAAGTAACATCGTCAACAAATAATAGGACAGCATCACGTAGTCAAGCAAGTGCTTCTCCAAGCATGCCACAAAATGCAACACCAAGTGACATGTCAAGCCCATATTCAACAAGCACAAGAAGACCAAAATTCAGAAATTTAAATGAGATTTATGAGCAACATGAAGCTGATAATAGTGTTGGTCTAAATTCCTTATTTTCATTGTTTTGTCATGTAGATGACCCAATCCATTTTGAGGAAGAGGTCAAAGAAGAAAAATGGGTCACGACAATGGAGGAATAAATAGAAGCCATAGAAAAGAATGACACATGGGAGTTAGTGAACCCTCTGAAAGGAAAAAAAGTCATTGGAGTGAAGTGGGTCTATAAGACCAAGAGAAATGTCGATGAGAAGATTGAAAGGCATAAAGTGAAGATAGCTGTCAAAGGATACAAGCAGAAACATGGAAGAGGTTATGTTGAGACATTTTCACCAGTCGTGAGGATGGAGACAGTGCATACAGTGATGAAAACTTCCACCCAACATAAATGGAAAGTGTATCAAATGGACGTTAAATCAATGTTCTTGAATGGAGTGCTAAAACAAAAAGTGTATGTTGCATGACCACCTGGTTATGAGGTAGAAGGCCAAGAAGACAAAGTGTATCAATTGAGGAAATATTTTATGGGCTGAAGCAATCACCATGTGCATGGTATAACATGATAGATGCTTACTTGTTGGACAATTGTTTTGAAAAACGTGATAGTGATGGTAAGATTATTACTACTGTCTTATATCTAGATGATTTGATTTTTACATGCGGTGATGATTTCATCATCATTGATTTCAAAGAAGTCATGAAGAGTGTGTTTGAAATGACTGACTTGGGGCTATTAAGTTATCTTTTGGAATAGAAGTGAAGAAAACAAAAAATGGAAACTTTTATTTCTAAAGCAAAGTATGTAGTGGACATTTTAGAGAGGTTTAATATGGAGAAAAGCCAACTCGCACCAACTCCAACTCTAATGGGGTTGAAGTTGAGTAGAGAAGATTGTAGCAAATCTGACATTATGCAAATTCATGATAGGCAACTTGATGTATTTGACCGCCACTATGCCAGATATAATGTATGCAGTGAGTTTGGTGTCGAAGTTCACGGAGACACCCAAGGAAACACATTGGAAAGTAGCCAAAAGGATTATAAGGTATGGCAATGGGACAAAACAGTATGGTATTTTGTATGGCGCAACAGACGATTTCAGGCTGATTGGTTACACTGACAATGATTGGGCAAGAAGTGTCGATGACAAAAAAAATGCATCAGGATATGTTTTTCATTTGGGTTCTGGAGCCATTTCATGGGCATCTAGGAAGCAACCAATAGTGCCACTATCAACAACAAAAGATGAATATGATGCCACAACAGTAGTAGCATTTCAAGAAGTTTGGATGAGAAGGATGTTGAGGGATCTTCGCCACGACCAAGAGGGATCGACAACTATTTTTTGTGACAACACTTCCGCAATTGCATTGTGAAAGAATCATGTTTTTCACAAGAGGACCAAGAACATTGATGCTAAATGTCATTTTATTAGAGAGTTAATTAACAATGGTGAAATTGTGTTGCAACACTATAGGTCACACGAACAATTTTCTCATATTTTCACAAAGCCATTTGCACATGAAAAATTTGTTTATCTCAGAGACTATTTGGGAATTGTCAATGGAAGAAGTTGTGATTAAGGGAGAGTTTTGGAAATATTAATCCCAGCCACCGGCTTAAACACACTGACAAACACCATGCTTGCCCAGTGAACTACTACAGGGTTGAGATTTTGTTTGTAGTTGGAAGGACTAAAGTCTAAGAAGAAGTACAATGTTGATCATTCCGCAACACATCATAGAGTAAAGCACTTAATGAGGGTTGGTAAATATGTATGGGTGAACATTTACTAGGCAACTCTTAGCTGCAGTCTGCAACCTCTGTAAGTTCATAAAATCACTCATTTTTTATAATTTCCCATCACATGTCTTAAATATTTTCTCTGTCATGTATTAATGAGTAAAAATGTGTGTCTTGGATAAATATGAACATAAAATTCATTTGCATTATTGAGAAAGTAGAGAGGAGTCGAGTGTGTAAGTCTGAGAAGTAGTGAGGAGAAAATTGTGGAGGAAATATTGGTGGGCGAGTGAAAAGAAGTTCTACAAAGTTTTATAGAAAGCTACTCCACAACCCAATGAAGCATAAAGCATAGTAAGTTTTTTGTGTTTTACTTGTAGCAACAGCCTCCAAATTTGTCATGTGAATGTAATTACATATGCTATTTATTATAATCCAAAGTTTGGTTTGTTGCAATGTGCCCTTAAACCTTCATGAGTAGATTTACCACAACCATTTTGGTTTTTACACTATTTTGTTATGCGTTAAATTTTTGTTTAAATTAAGTCTCTGTGTAGTTTTGGTGTTCTTGCCGCAACTACAATTTTGACTTTCCACAACCGATTTCTGAGGGAGACTCCTCTCCTCTACCCCTTGTGAAACTTTCTAACATACCAAACGTATTTATTCAATAGATCTGACACATTACAAGTTAGAGGTTGATTTTAGTATGGGATAAAACCATTTGCATGAGATGGTGTGGTTGACTATTCGTCCATTGGTTAATTTTTGTTATTAAATATAAAATTATCCTTTGGCTATGGGTCACCATAATACGTTTTCATGCCCTCGGAAAATTTTATGCTTCAAAATTAATATAAATCCTCTCCCCATTAATAAGAAAAAGCCCTCCCATTCAAATTATTTGGTTAAGAGCATAATTTTCAAGGCGGGGGAAGAGTATTCCTTCATAGGGACATGGTTTATCTTGCATAAGGGCCAAGTTTTGGATTTTTTTTTGAAGGGACGAGAAATTACAAATAGAGGCTGAGAGTCTTGGATACTGCCACATTGGGAACATTAGAGATCATGGTTCCATACAATTTATGCATCAAAGTTGGAGGGCCGATAGAACATATTTTTTGCATAGGGCCCAGTGACCATAGATCCCTAGAATTCAAAGTTCAACAACTCAAGAGATGAGTATCAGTAAACCACTCAGCTGCAAGGAGCCAAGGAGCGTTATTGTTATAAAATATTCACTCGGAAGCATGATGGGTCAATCTGTTGTTAAGGCCGACATGACATATTTTAGTGTGTAGTTTGGGCAGGCATAACACTCAAACACTACAGTTTGAAGGTCAACAAGTCATCTCTGTGCACCACCTAGAGCCAAAGGAGTGAATATTGATTAGGAGCGAGTATTGTTTGCAAACAGTTAATAGTAAGCGGAAGTGTGAAGGGTTATCAACGTGGAGATCGTTGGAGGTGATTACTGGGTCCACTTCCAACAAGGTTATGCAGATTTTTGTATTTATTTACTCGCGTAAGTTGGCAGAATATTTTGCATTAACACTAAAAGGATAGGTCTAGAGTATGGTTTGGGGAGGGCATAATTATTACTCTTTTTTTTTCTTATTCCCCACTTATGGTTATGACAACACTATTCAATTTGGAAGTTGGATTTAGTCTATAAAAATTGTGAAAATACGACTATTAGGTTTTGTTCTCAACTTTTGTACCGAATGTAGGATTTGATAGATGAAATTATGAATTTCAAAGATGTCGTGAAGTGAAAGAGTGGATATACGTAAGTGAGTGGAATCTCTTTTATGTGCAAAATACAAGGGACATACTCGACATGTGCTATATATATATATATATATCTGTGTGTGTGTGTGTGTGTGTGTGTGTGTGTGTGTGTGTGTGTGTGTGTGTGTGTGTGTGTGTGTGTGTGTGGAAAACGCCAAAGCAAGGTGCACGAATAGATAGGTAATCCATTTGCAACAACATGATTGATATTGTTAGTTTGAGTTTGGGAAATTCAACGTGGTCACAATGGGAAGAAACACCACAATACCATGTAGGAATTTTTGATGAACGAGTTTAATATTATTATAGAACTTGATCTCAATGTTTCAATAAAAAAAAAGGAAGAAAAGAGAGTGTGTTGTGGAATTTTATGCATTAAAATAATCATGGTGTCTTTGGGGAAATTTTATTTGTTATTTCTACTAAAGTATATTACAATATTCCTGCGTATTTTCGTACTTTTGTTTGTGAAAAGATGGGTCAACTTGAAGAGATTCTAGAAAAAAATAAGAAACTTCTTGACAAAATAGTGAAAATATATTGTCCTTTATGCACCAATGCATCCTCAAACCAAAATAATGGTCAAAGCAATGGACCATTCTTGAAAAGGTTTCATATCATTCTGCAACATAAGTGCCCTTGGGAAGTGAAGGAAGGACAGAAAAGAGGGGCTAAGATCTTTGCACTTACATCTAGATTTTAACAAACAAAATTATTCATAGACCTTCGTAAGTTGGAGGAATTACACATGTCTATTCGTGGTGGGGAAAATAGAACAAAAGATGTTCAGTCGGGCTCTCAAGCTATCCATTATTGCATTGATATATCCCAAACTCTAGGAACATCATTGTGAAGAATTCAACCTTATATTTGCCTCTTGTATCAGTAGGATCATAGCTTTAAAATTGCCTCTACCTCCTTACAATAATGATCTCGTCAGTTGATAGTGGAAACCCTTCAAGGGTTGAACAACATGATGCTTCCTACCATTCAGAAGCAACACAAAATTTTAGAACTCATGGTAGAGTTAAGCTTTGGCACCTTTATGTTGAATTTAAAAAATGATGAATTAATCTTTAAGTTAATTCAAACCTTTAACATCAACATCACATCATCTTAGGTCGACCATGTCAAAACAAGCATGCAAAATATTATGTCCTTGTGCTTAGAAGGAGATGTTGACATTTGCGAGATGCTAAGATGCACATTGTTGCCCATTTGGAGAAAGGAACTAACTGTATCACCAATTGTCTATGATCTAGTAAAAAATTTAGTCATGCAAAACATAAAATTCCTTAGAAGGGTGTTGACTAAGAAGGAGTTGAGGAGGATTATTGGAGGAAGTAATAACAAAGGAAATAAAACCTCTAACAAGAGTGAAATAAGAAGGAAAAGACTATGATTTATCTGAAAGTGATCTTGGGCACCTGACCATTCATACCCATGTGATAGGAAGGAGGAAACAAAGGTATAATAGTAGGAGGCTCCTTCAGATCATGGGGATTCATCCATAGTTTGGTTCATTAGTTTTCAGGAGTGCACCCATGAAGGATTCGAGCATTCAAGTACAGATGGGGAGGAACAACACAATGATCTTCAGAGTAACTTGCAAGACACATTGATGATAATCATCTAATTTGACAAGAACTTAGAAGCACATGGGGAAAGGAATGAGGAAATTCTTCTTAATGATGTGGTATAAATTTCTATAGCTGAGTCCATAGATCTCCAAGAGGACATCCATGACAAACATGAGAAATAAAATATTGTAGATAACAGTGCACCAGTGGAGCATTCATGTTTGACAAGCAAAGATGATGATGATGAACAATAGATTCTCCCCATAGGTGGAGAAGGATAGGGTGAAGACATTCAAGGAGCCAGTAGTAGTGAATTGACATGATGAGCATGATCATCAGGGGCATGACAAACACAGTATTAAGGATGAGTCATTTCCACAAAGTTAGTTAAAGGCTTAAGTTAAAGTTGTGATAGTTGTGCATCTGTTGGAGACAAATGCAAATACATTCAATAGGGAATGATAATTTCCAAGAGAGGATTTACGGGAAAAGATTAAAAATTTCAAGATAGATCTTATGAAGTTGAAGGATAGGATTCAGACAATCCGAGGAACTTCCTTATAGGAGAACAAGAAAATTGAGGAGCTAATAAGAGTATGTGCCGAGTTAGCATTGAAGTTGTCTAGTATTAAAGAGCGAATCAAGTCCCTCGCAAGGCAGCAAGAGGATTACAATTGGGAGTTCCATAGCATCCCACTACAAGAGTACATAGATAGGGCTTGCAACACTACCTATTGAAAATAGCAACAAGAAATGCTATAAATAGCATCACTATAGATAGCATTTCAGGATATATTCCAATTTTAATTTGTCCTTAAATTAATTGAGAATTAAAATTCGAATTTAGTCTCACTAGCTGTTTGAAAAATAATTAATTAATTCATCTTGAGTTAATTAGTTTGTGAAATTCAAACACGAAGTCTATGTGAAGTCATGCAATGGTTATCCCTTTGATTAAGGAAGTTATCCCTTAATTAATGAGATAAGGATGAGTTGTATTTGAGTTGTAATTAGTTAGCTTAGTTAACTAAGTTAAGTCCAATTAAATTAGTTCCAAATAGTTTGTGGAACTAATTGTGAGTTCAGTCAGTTAATGCATGCATGCATGCAACTAGTGTTCTCTAGATAACTGAATATTCTATCATAAATAACTCATGCATGTCAGTTCAGACAAAGACCTAATTGAGATTAAAGGCAGGGACAATGTACTATCAATTGAAGAATATTCCTATGAGAAAATCTCTTTCATGGAGAAGGAATTCATTGCTTGAGGATTGCGCAGTTTCTACAAAGGCAAGAGCAGTGTGTGTGATCATTATCACGCCGGGTAACAGCTGGAGCACCAGGGAAAAAATCGCAAGGAAATAGGAGACTTGAAGGACAGAGGAGAAGGCATATGTGTTGTCTATTCTATCTATGAGCAAAATTGAGGGATTGTACTGAGAGATGGATAGCTTGAGAGCTAAATCTTTGTGTAATCCTCAGATATTTCCACTTGTATGATAATACAGATAGCGGGGTTTTTAGCTAAGGCTTTCCCCAGAGTATTCTTCTGTGTTTCATGTGTGATTGAATATTCTTCTCTATTATATGTGTTCTGTTTGATCTTGCTCAAAATCGATTAAGCTTCCACAAGTTTGATTGTAGAAGTAGATTAGGTATTTTTCTTTAGTACATTACATAATCAGTTTAATCTACAGTGAGAATTTCTACATGGTATGAGAGCGAAGGTGATTAGAGTTGTGAACAACATATTGAGAAGGGAAAAGTTTGAAGTTTGAATTTCTTGATTGTAGGTACAAAATCGATTTCTTATCACATCTTAAAGTTCACCAATGACGTTCAATGGCTTGAGACTTGAGTATGCCCTGGATGGCAGCACAAATTACATAGCATGGAAGGATCACATGGAAGTTGTATTAGATGACAATGGTTTGAAGGATTTCATTGATCAAGAAGTCCCCAAGGCAGTAGCAACTAATGCCCAAGAATTGGCAAAATTGAAGAAGTGTGTGGCGAGAGCGAGGAGGATTCTTCTGGAGGGAGTTCGAGACCATATTGTCTCAAGTCTCCATGGGAAGGAGACTACATTTTCAATGTGGAAGACATTGAAGCACATATATCAGTATAACAACAACTAGAGGAAGTTGGTGCTGAAGGACAAGCTTCAGAAAATCAAGTGTGAAAAGGGAAACACGATTTCTACATATCTAAACAAGCTCACCACCTGCAAAGATGAGCTTGGAAGTGTAGGAATAATGACAAACGATGATGATATGGTCAGTCTTGCTCTCCTCGTTCTTCCTAAGAGCTGGCATAGCTACCAGGACTCAGTGAATGGAAGAGAGAAATTGTCAGATTGAGAACAACTATGGTCGGATCTGATGCAAGAGGAGAAACAAAGATGGTTCTTCATCTAAGCATGATGATGAAGAAAGTCTAGCCTTAGCAAGTAAGGTGAGGAAAGGGAAAGGGAAGGCTTCCCATTCCAAATTGAGTCCTTCCCATGGTGGGAAGAATGTTGACAAATCTAAAGTGAGATGCTTTAATTGTCATGAGGTGGGCCATTATGCAACTAATTGTCCATTGAAGAAATCCAATAAGGGATTCTCGAAAGGATCAGAAGGTGAGGCACTGGCCTCTCAGTTCAAATTTGATTTTACCCTCATCGCATGCATGGTTTCATCGATGGTGGGTTGTGTTTGGTACCTGGATAGTGGAGCCTCATTCCACATGACCGACGATAAGAGTTTATTCCGTACCTTGGAGGAGAAAGACCTCAAGATGCACATAGAGATGGGTGATGATGGAAAGTACAATGTTTTAGTTGAACGTACTGTTGTTTTTCAGAGGGAGCATGGAGCTCCTCTCGCCATCACTGATGTAAAGTATGTGCTTGAGCTAAAGAAAAAATTGGTATCAGTCGCAATGTTGGAAGACAAAAGCTATGATGTAGTCTTCAGTAAAGGAGAGGCATTCCTGAGACACATATCCATGGGTCATACCAAGAGGATTGGGATTCGAGTGAAGAATCTCTACAAGCTGGAGGTAGATGACTGTGTTGCATTGAGTTCCAAATCAGAATTGGTGTAAAGCCAAGACATTGGCGGGTTATGGCATAGACAGTTGGGCCACTTGCATCATGGGGCCTTGAAGATAATGCAGCAGATCTCTACCAGACTTCCCAAAGGTAAACTTAAGCAAGTGGACACATGCAAAGGTTGTACCTTGGGTAAGTACGCAAATTCTTCCTTTCATGGTCGAGACAATCGAGCTGAAGAAATCTTGGAGCAAGTTCATACAGATGTATGTGGACCATTCTCGACAACCTCCACCATGAAACAATGGTATTATGTGATTTTCATTGATGATCATTCTCGTAAATGCTGGATCTATTTCATGCAGAAGAAGGATCAAACCTTCTCAAAGTTTTGTGAGTTCAAAGCTTTGGTTTTGAAAGAGTCAGGGAAGAAGATCAGGGCCTTAAGAAGCGACAATGGTGGAGAGTATGTCTCTCAAGAGTTTAAGGACTTCTGTGTAGCGGAAGGAATTAAACGGGAGTTGACGGCACCGCATAACCCACAGCAGAATGGGGTGGCCAAGAGGAAGAATAGAATGATTGTGGGGGCAGATCGGGCGATGTTGCATGACCAATACCTACCACTTCATTTGTGGGTTGAGTCATGCAAGACAACAGTCTATTTGCAAAATAGAAGCCTGCATTGCATTCTTGGGATGAAGGCACTAGAGGAAGCTTTCTCTGGGAAGAGACAAGATGTGAGTCACTTCAGGATATTTGGCTCATCGGTATATTGCCATGTGACCAAGGATGCCTAGAAGAAACTTGAGCCGATAGCAGAGTTAGGGATACTTGTGGGGTGCACTGATACACCCCACAACTATCGACTATATTTCCCTACCAGTCAGAAGACAGTGGTTCGCAAAGATCTTAAGTTCGATGAGCAGAAGGCCATGCGAGTTTCCCTTGAGAGGGAGCTCCAACTACAAGCTGTGGAGGAACTTTTGGTTCCTAAGGAGGATGAGCCTTAGACTAATGTGGAGGAACCACCTGTAGAGGTTCAAGGAGTGGAGATATCGACTCAAGCATAGTCTTCTAGATATGGATGGAAGTGCATGAGAGAAACTAATGGATTGTTGTCGGATGAGAGAGAGAATTTGGGAGAACCATCTTCTCAGCGCAGACAGAGGAGGTCACCTGATAGGTACATTGGATACATGGCCCTTGTTGGGGAATGTGTTGAGACTGAGCCATCTTCCTTTGAGGAAGCCTTGTACCAGCCGATTTGGGTTGATACTATGGTGGAGGAGTATGACTCCATAGTTCGGAACAGTGTTTGGGATGTGGTTCCAAGACCAGAGAACAAGTCAGTTGTGAGTTCCAGTTGGCTTTACAAGGTGAATCAAGCTGCTGATGATAGTGTGGAGAAACATAAGGCAAGGTTTATTGGCCGTGGTTTCTCACAGGTCGAGGGGATCGACTATGATGAGAATTTTTCCCCTGTAGCAAGGTAATCATATATTAGATCGATGTTGGCACTATCAGCATAGATGGGTTGGAAGATCCATCAAATGGATGTGAAGACTGCATTCCTCAATGGAAAGATTGAGGAAGAGGTGTACATAAAGTAGCCAAAAGGTTTTGAGACCTTCGATCGTGAGTTGCATGTGTGCAGACTCAAGAGAGATTTGTACGGGCTGAAGCAAGTACCTCGTGCTTGGTACACCAGGATCGACAACTACTTCACCGGGTTGGGCTTCACAAAGAGTGAGCGGATGTGAACTTGTACCACATCATGGTGGAACGTAAGTAGTTGATCATTGTTATTTATGTTGATGATATGATATTGATAGGTGATGATCGTTTGATCATGCCTTGCAAGGAGGACCTTGCAAGAGAGTTCGAGATGAAGGACATGGCTCTCATGCACTACTTTCTAGGCATGGAAGTGTGGCAAAAGGATGGGGAAGTGTTTGTGTCTCAAGGCAAGTATGCCAATGAGATACTCAGGAGATTCCACATGGAGAAGTGCAGGCCCATGCAGACTCCTCTAGTAGGTAACTGGAGGAAGGAGGATGCTACTTCAGGAGAAGTAGTAGAAGCTACTCTGTTTGGCAGCTTGTGGGTTCACTGATGTACTTAGTGAACACATGAGCATATTTGTGCTATGCGATGAACCAGCTAAGTCAAGCTATGGTTCAACCTACCAAGCTGTTTTGAGAGGTGGCTAAGCATGTTTTGAGATACCTCAGAGACACATCTCAGTATGGATTATGATACAAACGGTTAGAGGGAGTAGAGCTACAGGGCTTCACAGATGTAGATTAGGCAGGGAGTCCATCAGATCGGAAGAGCACATCAGGAGGAATTTTTAACATTGGTTCAGCTACAATTTCTTGGTACAGTAGGAAACAGAGGTCAGTTGCACTCAGCTCAACAGGGGCTAAATAGATGGCTGCAAGTCAGGCAGCATGTGAGGCCATTTGGATGTGAAAAATTCTAATTGGTTTGTTTGATCAGAGGATGGATCCAACTATGATCTATTGTGATAACCAGAGTTGTATCAAACTCTCTGAGAATCCAGTATTTAGTGATAGGTCTAGGCATATCGACATTCAATATCATAATCTCAGAGACTATGTGGCAAGAAGGATCATGTTGTTGCAGTATATTTCGATCGAGGAGCAAGATGATAACATTTTAACTAAGGCATTGTCAAAGCATAAATTCAAGTTCCATAGAGACAAGATTGGGGTGCCAAATAATCCCTTCCTTGTTGGGAGGGAGTACTGAAAATAGCAACAAGAAATGCTCAAAATAGAAATGCTATAAATAGCATTGCTATATATAGCATTTTAGGACATATTCCAATTTTAATTTGTCCTTGAAGTAAAAGTGAGAATTAAAAGTTGAATTTAGTCTCACCAAGTGTTTGAAAAATAATTAATTAATTAATTAATCTTGTGTTAATTAGTTGGTGAAATTCAAGCATGAAGTCTTTGTGAAGTCATGCAACAGTTATCCCTTTGATTGAGGAAGTTATCCCTTAATTAAGGAGATAAGGATGAGTTGTATTTGAGTTGTAATTAGTTAGCTCGGTTAACCGAGTTAAGTCCATTTAAATAAGTCCAAACAGTTTGTGGAACTAATTATGAGTTCAGTCAGTTAATGCATGCATGCATGCAACTAGTGTTCTCCAGATAACTAAATATTCTCTCATAAATAAGTCATGCATGTCAGTTCAGATAAAGGCCTAGTTGAGATTAAAGGAAGGGACAATGTACTATCAGTTGTAAGAATATTCCTATGAGAAAATCTCTTGCATGCAGAGGGAATTCATTCCTTGAGGATTACACAGTTTCTACATAGGTAAAAGCAATGTGTGTGATCATTATGACACTAGGTAATAGCTAGAGCACCAGGGAAAACTGTGCAAGGAAATAGGAGGCTTGGAGGACAGAGGAGAAGGCATATGTGTTGTCTATTCTATTTATGAGCAGCATGAGGGATTGTACTGAGAGCTGGATAGCTTGAGAGCTAAAGCTTTGTGTAATCCTGAGATATTTCCACTTGCATGATAATACAGATAGCAGGGTTTTTAGTTGAGGCTTTCCCCAGAGTATTCTTTTGTGTTTCATGTGTGATTGAATCTTCTTCTCTGTTATATTTTTTATGTTTGATCTTGCTCAAAATCGATTAAGCTTCCGCAAGTTTGATTGTAGAAGTAGATTATGTATTTTTCTTTAGTACATTTCATAGTTATTATAATCTATAGTGAAAATTTCTACACCACCAGCCACCTTTATACAATAAGGAGATCAGGGCAGAGTTTTCCAAATGCATAATGTTCAATGACCGAGTGGTGCAACATGAGTGTGACATCGAGCAACATCATTATAGTAGATTTGTTCCATATGTAGTTATTCATCATTCCCACGAGATGGATTGGTGAGAGATTATGAATTGGCATTCTATTGATGGGATGATTCTTAGGAGGATACTCTTATACAAGGGCATATCACAACAAGGGCCCTTAGGAACAAATAACGATGGAGGTTGAGGTGGTACCATAACCCACAGGTCTAAGGAATTAGCTGGTATTGGGATCCATGGGGATCTATTGATGGCAGAATTGGTTGGAGGATTGTTTGAGATCCAGGTATCAAAGGATCCATTTATGTTCGCTTAGCAGGGAAGCATAGGGCAACACAATGGGATGTATGAGATCTTCATATATGTATACAGATGTGTATGCTATCGATAGATGTGGATTTCTTGAGGGCAACAAATATTGGGGCAAGAGGATTTGTAATATTCCTTTTTTCTAATATTGTTAGAATGGATGTAATCTACCCATGGTATTTATTGTGGTATTTTTCCATGGTATTTACCTTCATTTTAACAATAAATAATGTTTCCCGAGAGTACATCAAGCCTATAAATGGGATAGGAGCTAGGCATTTTGATGATCCTGAGTTTGTGTATCTTATTGTGTGTTTGTTGAGAACTTGGCCAATTCTAGCATGATCTCAGGACAAAAAACCTACATTGGCATTTGTCTAGTGGATCCATCCGGGATTCACAAGTGGGCTTTAGTGTCTTAGATTAGCCATTAATGATTATCTGTACATGTCATTTGTAAGGGCTCCAATATTACTTGTATGGGCATGTATATTTGAATTCAGTTATTAATATAAATAAAATGCTGCATTTTCAGATCCCTTTTTGTTCAGTGTTTTTTATTGCAAGAATTTTAATTAGAACACTCAACTGTGCTAGATCTGTTGAAAATACAGGCGTTTGAGATCTTATATTCTTTCTTTGAACATAAGAGTAACCTCTCAACTTAAAAAGCTAAAAAAGCTAAAAAAGACATGAGAATTTAAGAGTTAATCACTTAACTTCTATTTCCTCCCTTTGGTTTTTTCTTTTACCTTTTACCATACACTCAATAACATTCTTTGTATAAACATTCTCAAAAATAAACTTTCTTTATATAAAAATTATCATTACTTTATAACCATATAAATAATTATCATTATTTATATTTAAAGAAATACAAATAACAAACAGTATTTTTATTATACATTAACATACATAATTTACTATTACCTATTAAATATTTATTAACATAATTAATATCTGTTAAAATAGAAAATCTAATTACTCGTCTCTTTACTGTCCCTTTTCACAGCGCTTAATAAAATCCAACCATTTAAGCCCTGGCACAAGCGATATACATCATTGCTGTTTTAAATAATAATATACTTTCGGAAACTAATTTAAAAACACAGATTCAGATAAATTTTGAGTACATTAAAACCTTTGCCTTATCCCATCTTTACTGTCCCTTTTCACAATGCTCAATAAAATTCAACCATTTAAACTCTTGCATGAGCGATATAGTAGTGTTTTCTAAATAATAATATAGTTTTGGAAACTAATTTAAAAACACATATATCGATACATTTTAATTCCATTAAAACCTTTGCATTCTCCCATCTTTTATTTAGCGGAGAACAAATTTATATTATTTTTTTAATATTTAATAAAATTATGTAAAAATATTAATCCATTGGTTTACCAATATTTAATTATAAGTTTTTATCTAAATTAATAGCTTAATTACAATTAAATCTATCGAGTATTGAAACAAACCAATTTATATCATTTAACAAAACAATTAGATTATAAAAGATTAGGAAAAAAATTAAATTTGGTAATTATAATTATTTAAATTTTAAGACAATAACAATATTTTAAGAGATAATATCACTTACAAATTTGATTTATAATAATATATATATATACCATTTGAGTGGGTTTAATGCTTAAGAGCATGTTTTTCCGCCTAAGAAGCTTTAGGTTCAAAATACTAGGGGTAGAGTATGTATGCCTTCATAAACTTAGTGGTCATGGGTTTCTTGTCCCACAAACAAGATAGTCTTATACACCAATTTAATATATAGCCTGGCTGTGACCTTAAAATTGGATAATAATAATAATAATAGTATATGGGTGAATAAATTAAATTAGTAAACACAATTATTGGGTACCTTGTCCCACAAACAAAAAAGTCTTATATACAAATTTAATGCATGACTTAGTGGTGACCTTAAAATTAAATAATAATAATAATATATAGATGAATATATTAAATTAATAAATAAAAATATTTTTAAAAAATCATTAGATAAAACCAATATTTTCTATAAAATAAAAATATAATATTATTTAGAAATATATAATTTTATTATTATAATTTTAATAACAGAAAATTAAAATACTAATTTTGTGTCAACATTATTTAATTAAAATTGTTTTTAAAGTTAAAAATTAATCTAATATTATATTTAACTAATCAAGCATCTATTTTTTTTAAATATAAAAATAAAAATAAAATATATCAATTAATCAAATTTTATCCACACATAACATCAAACTCTACATAAACCGGGCTAGATAGTAATTATTCACTGACCTTTATATAATTACCTAATAATTTATTGTAAATAAAAATTAATTACATTAATTAAGATAATTAACACTTTCAAATTGACCATCAATAGCATGTGAGATAACATCAAACTCTACATAAACCGGGCTAGATAGTAATTATTCACTGACCTTTATATAATTACCTAATAATTTATTGTAAATAAAAATTAATTACATTAATTAAGATAATTAACACTTTCAAATTGACCATCAATAGCATGTGAGATAAATGATAATAATTTCTTTTACAAAATTTAGAAAAATATATAAGGTATTCATAGTGCTATCAAGCTAAAAACTTAAAAAATTTACCGAACACCAGCTTAAAAAATAAATGTAACAACAATATTACTACATTTAAAAGCCATTAGTCTAATTAGACTCTTTGTAACAATAATTTAAATAAATGTAACAACAATATTACTACATTTAAAAGCCATTAGTCTAATTAGACTCTTTGTAACAATAATATTTTATTGTTATATTTAAAAGCCATTAGTCAAATTAGAGTGCTTTTTTCCTTGAAAAATATTGGAATTTCAGCAGATTTTGATAAAATTCAATAGGGATTTTTGTAAATACAGATTACTGCTGTCAAACTCTAAAATTTCGGTTGCCTTAAATGTTTTTGGTGGTGCTGAATCCATTTCCACCATAAAAACATGATTAAAACGCAGCTAATACAAATTTTTTAGATTTTTTCACTGTATTCCAACTACTTTTAATTATTATGGAATTTTTTTTTTTGCTTCCATAAACACTTCCATTATGAAAAATCATTCAATTCATATGATCAATACAATTTTTTAAATAAATTATTACAATTAATCTGGGGTGAGATTACACAAATTTCTAAATTTTCAACTGTGCCTCGAGAAGACCAATGTTCTAGTTACTTGTGCATTTGAATTAATTTCATAATAATTAAATTATTTTTTTTGTTAAACAATTGGGGACTTTTTATATGCGGAGACTAATTAATGAGGTCTTCATAGTTACAGTTCATGAGAGCCCCCGCTTAACGAATTGAAAATGGGAAACCTAGTTCATTTCTATAAAAGAAGCTGAATTGAAAAGCTAGGTATTTATTGCATTATAAATTTTTTATTATTAGTTAAGAGGTATGGTCTAATGCCATGTTCAAATTTAAGATTAATAATATTAAACATAAATATTAATTTTTTTTTACAAAAATACAAAATTAATTTCCAAAATTTCACTTTGATTTTACATTAATATAACCTTATTAAATAATCCTCAATATTATGAACTTTCCCCTCTTTTTATGAACTTATGAACTTTCCCACATTTATGAAAAAAAAAACAGGAATATTAAACTTCCTAAATACAAAGTCGTTTATAACCCTATTCTAAATGCTTGCCCAATTGTCACTGTACATCTTGGGATTTTCACTTTTGCTTTTTGATGGAAAACCTCTATAATATATAATATATAATATATATATAAAAGAAATTAGAATTCATAAGAAATGGAAAGTTTTTATAAATGTGTGAAAGAAATACGATTAGACTGGAATATGGAGAAATCAGAATTCAAAAGCCATGGAAAGTTACAAAATAAGAGAAAAAAAGATGTACACAATATTTGTACTTTAGGTTACACACTTCAATAAAATTCATCAATTATAAGGACAACTAGTTATGAAGGACAGATGATGTATCAATATTCTCCATTATTCAACAAGGCTTGGATGTAATGCTTCTATGTGTTGTCATGAGTTCTCATTGAGAGTTCCCATGCTTCAATCTAAAAGTTGTTGTTTCCTATGTATGAATTGTAGTTATGATCTAGATGTTTGGAAGTCAGAGACTTATGTGCTATATATGTGTAATTGTTGCTATCATTAAATATATCGTGTAGTGTGTGATTAGTGTGTTTAATCATTCTCTTTTCTCATCTCTTCTACATTTCTAAGATGGTATCAAAGCTAGTTCAACCATGACTCTCTCACAAGAGGTGCTATGATCATGCAATTTTAGCCATGATACTTCTTTGTACGTAGATTAATTTAATAGAGTGTTGGATATATTATTTTTATATGGATTGTGAATAGTTGCATGCAAAGGAGAATTGTGAAGATCTAATGTTGTTGTTGTGTGAAGTGTCATTGTGGACAAATATTTTTAAAAGAAGAGGAGTTCTACTTGTGAAGAAGCTGGATCAACATAGACTTGGTTTGATCTAGTGTAGATCTACAATTGAGAGCAATGTGTGCATGTTTCAAATGGTGGTTCTCGATATTATGAGATGGTCCAAGATGTATAACTGCGGCATGCAGGTGGAATGTTGGCATTTCTCATTCTAGCTCTAAACTAATAAAATGTTGTGGTATTGTTTATCAAGAGATCAAGATCCAAACATTGAATATATAATGGTTAATACCGATATGCAAAATTATTATTATTATATTTGATCTCATATGCACAGATCAATAAAGAACAATCATTCATTTTGTCTTTGTACATTTTGGTGGTTGTTGTTTATGTTTCTATTAGTTATATAAAGGGTTGGCGGTTCTTATACTAGAAGCCCCAGTGTTCAAAACATCAATTCTTGTGTATTTTTAAGGTCAAGTTGTTTGATTAACTTTTGAACGCATTTAGTATAGAAACCTCCATCCTAGCAACTAACGGATAGTCGAAAATGAAATATCTGATAGATGTTGGTTGATCTAAAGGATGATTCATTACTTGACGACTCTTATCATCGAATCCCCAATGAGCCGAGGTGTCAATATTGTTGATCTAGAAAAGTTCGTCAACAATGGTCAGAGGCAGTTATGTTTTAAATGGAGTTCAAGTGATAGCTTGAAGTGGTGAAAGAGTAGTGTTTGCGAGATTCCAAAGTGGATGTTAGTGCTGATAAAGACTAGTGAGACAAAGATTATCCTTTTTGTTTAAATATGTGTTTTCAATGTTTTCATGTAAGCATTAAGAGAGGGTGTTGGAAATAATGCTTCTATGTTTTGTCATGAGTTGTCATTAAGAGTTTCCAAGCATCAATCTAGAAGTTGTTGTTTCCTATGTATGAGTTGTAGTTATGATCTAGATGTTTGGATGTCAGAAATTTATATCCTATATATGTGTAACTATTGTGATCAATAAAGATATCACACTGTATGATTTGTGTATCTAATTTTTCTCTGTGCTCATCTCTTCTATATTTCTAACAATCAACATTTTTTCTCATTCAACAAAGCTTAGATGACAACATTTCTCCGAAGATTACAACAACAACTGTATCCCTAAAAGTTTGGAACATTCTAAAGATACATACAGTGAAAGAGGGGCCAACATTGATCAGCATCACATTGAGCCATAGAGAATTACAATAGTTATTGAAGAACCCATTATAATCAAAGAAGGTGAATATTTTAATATTGCAAAAATAATTAGAGACATTATGGAGGATGTTGGTGAAAAAAGAACATAAACAAAAAATTGATAGTAAAGTTGTCCTATGTAATATTGTAAATCCAATAGAAGAAATTTTAGAAGAAAATAGTGATTCTATACTAGATGTAGTGCATGAACATGGTAAAAAAAAGTGAATTTGAGTGTACAGATACACAAAAAAATTGAAACCACCTTTATGACAACAACAATAGGCAAGAAGAACATATTGATGAATGTTGAGTGTGATTATGAAGTTAACCTTTATGGAAGCAACAATAGGCAAGAAGAATATATTGATGAATGTTGACTGTGATTATGAAGTTAAATTGGATTTTCTTGAAAAGTGGTTTGCAATGCCTAAGTGTTATAAAGATAAAAGTTGTTATGGAAAAAATACCATAACTACATTATAAGATTAAAGGAGACATCAATCAAATATGTTGAAGTTATTGCAATAGTGAAAGAGAAGCTGAATGAAAACACAAATGATGCTTTTGGTCTTATGAGAATTGGTAAAAAAGTTCACTCAGATAGTTAAGGTACAAGTAAATGAAAGAAGACAAAGAAATATTGAGAGAGACGAACTAAATAACACTAAAGCTACAATAGCCATAAAATATATGCAAAATACAAATTTTGAAGCAAAAGAAAGAACAGACTTATACAATGCAAAGTTGAGGACAAACTGCATTAACATACAAAAGTAAAATAAGATTTTATTTAATCTCAAGGTTTGTAAGCCTAACCTAATCGTAGACCATCAAGCATTAGTAGTCAAGATTAAAAGAAAGTGTTAAAAAATAATCTCTCCTATCAACTAATTTGTTATTTTAAAATACCAAATTTAACAATCATTAGTCAACTAAATTGTTATTTTAAAATACCAAATTTAGCAATCATTAGTCAACTAAATTGTTATTTTAAAATACCAAATTTAGCAATCATTAATCAACTAAATTGCTAAATTTGGTTTTTTTAAAATACCATTAGTCAACTAAATTGTTATTTTAAAATACCAAATTTAGCCATCATTAGTCAACTAAATTGTTATTTGTTATTTTAAAAAAAACCAAATTTAGCAATCATTAGTCATATATATTTTTGAACTAAAATTGGCATCTCTATCACTTTCAATATTGATGTAAAATTTAAGCAATTAAATCAAGCTATTCGCTGAGCATGGGCTCTCATATCATATTATGTGATTGTGTTGTGGCTCTACCTTTGTCTGTCATATTGATGTAAAATTTAAGCAATTAAATCAAGCTATTCGCTGAGCATGGGCTCTCATATCATATTGTGTGATATCATATTATGTGATTGTGTTGTGGCTCTACCTTTGTCCATCTATGACAGCGATGGCTTTGTGATAATAGACTACCTTAACGTAACGGTGTACTTGTCTCCTTGCTCTTCTTATCCACGATTTTAATTTCCATTCTAAAATCTGTCGAGGAATATGTAGATCACTTAGCTTGTTGATTTCCAAAACCACAATAATATTATTACAATAATCATGAAAACAACACAATTATTAAAGAGAATAAATGTGATAGTGTTGTATAATTATGGAAGTGAACATATTTTTTTAAAATTTTAATTTAATAATTAATAATTATTAGTTAGTTGATAGAGATTTAAATTTGATAATATTTGTGGAATATTTTTATTAGTAGTAGCTATAGATAAAAGATTAGGACTTATGTTTATGGTAGTTATATTTTTTTGTTTTTTAGATTAATTTAAAAAAAAATCATAGTAACAAATTTCAAATTCAGTTTAGATTTTATTTATGATATTGAATTGATAGACATATCTATTTTGGAATATAACTTCTAAAATTTTGATTTAATTATTAACAATTATTAGGTGTTTGGTAAGGATTGAAATTTCACATAGTATTCCAAGATATACTTAAATTGTATTTATTAAATAATTTTATTTTTTATCATCAAAATAGTTATTTCATTTTTGTCTTTTTTCAATGTACTGTTAATTAACAAAAATGATATCAACGTGTGCCATAGAAAATGAGATATGTTTTTTTTGAACATTTCGTATTAATAAATCATGTTATTAGAAATTAAATTGTGACATAACCTATTTAGAAATTAAAAATATGCATAATAAAATGAGGTTAATATTTTTTTCCTTTAAGTTATATATTAATTTTTTGATTTTAATAATAATAATGATAATATATATTTAGGAGTCATTAATTTTTATGGTTGCGTAAGTTTTTTTATATTTGCTTTATGTGTGTTTACCTTTAAAGCTGGGTAAACTAGTCAATGAAATTTTTTAATTTGATTTTGGAAAATAAACTTTATTAAATATTACTTATTTTTCACAAAATATATATGTTATATTAATATATTGACTTTTTGATGATTAAAATAATAATAATTTAAATAAATTACAATTTTTTTTAAATCTATTATTTAGATTATTTTCTTGGTTGATTCTTTATGGATTAATGTTTATAAAAAAATTTAGCCATAAAAATTATTAACCATTTAATTTATTTCGTATAGCTTTTTTAGAATCATTAATGTTTTTTTAATATTTTAATTATGAAGAGTCCATCAATGAATTTATGTATGTTTAGTTCTACAAAATGAGGGTTAAGGATGAAAGTTACCTCAACCATATTTTACACGATCCTTAAAATCATTGTTCTATACTTCCGTCAGCCAATAAACTAGTTGTGATATCACTTGAGATTAAGAAATTTACCAAATCCTTTGAAATAAACCATATCTCTCGAGATCAAATAGATTATCAAACAAATCTTTGGAGATCGAGGAGTCTTCTACCTGCTCTGAAAGCAAACTAACCAGCAGCCCCGGGAATCTATGGGGCCAATGGGGAGAACTTCGTTAATTATCTCCTACGTCACCTTCTCAATTACAATGACGCTTCGTTTTAAATTATAGAGAATTTCAGAGCTTTTTGTAGATTTTTCCGAAATTTTGAGTGTGGGACATCGAAGAGCAAAAACGCCTAATTTCTTGGTCAAGTTTGCGTTAGGTTTGGGGTGGGTGATTTCGCTAGGATTTGAAAGGTACTAGCTGTCATATCGGTGGAAAATTTGGATTTTGATTTGGAAGCGATTCGATCCCATATGATATATGCAATTCATGTGATATCAGAAGTAGCAGTTGCTATGATAGTCGGATTGGATTGTCCGAATAATATCTCCGATCGGTGGAAAATTTGGCAGTTGATTTGAAATCCATTCGATCACATATTATATATGCAATTCATGTGATATCAGGAATACCATACTCGGATTGGATTACCCGTATAATTCTTCCGAACTAGGGTTATCTTTTTCGGATTTTTTTAGATACGAGGATTCCTGTTTGAAAGCGCAAGATCTGGGATGGTTTTGTGCGCCAAATCGTTCTGTGAAATTAGAAAATGACGTCGCTGTGAGTCCACCAACATATATGCGCAATAGATCCCGTAATTACGTTCAATCTCAGGCGTCTAGTAACCGAGTTCTCCGTTCTTGAACTCACCAGATCCTCTCATGGATGAACGAATTCGGCTTGCTGACAGGATACTTTGATTTTTTCGTTTCGAATATTGGTACTGTTAGGGTCTGCGTTGATACGGCGAAATTCCTTGGAAGGTCATATTGGATCAGAACAGATTGTTTGTTGTAAGGTCTCTTTGGGCGTCGTTGTGAAGTAAGATTTAATGGGAAGGAAAGGAGCTCAGGATTCACCGTCGAACACAGAGAAAAGCATGTCTTCGACTTCAGATCATTCAAGCCAAGAGGGAGAAAGCGCTTCCCAGCTTCATGTGCTTGCCGTGGATGACAGCGTTATAGATCGAAAAGTCATCGAAAAGCTATTGAAGAACTCCTGTTACAAAGGTAATATTGGATTTGGACTGTGATTGATATTTTGAGGATTTTTTTTAAAGTTATATAAATAGACATTTTTATCGATTCGATAGCTTACCATGTATGAGTGTATAACTGTAGTTACAACAATGGATAGCGGGAGAAGGGCTCTAGAGTTTTTGGGTTTAGGAGACGACCAGAACGTTGCAAATGTAAGTAGCTGAAAGTTGTGGGTTGATTAATTAAGGTGTGCCTGAATCTATTAATGCTTGTGAGAATTGTAATGTCATGCTGTACTGTGATAGAATTATGGAATAGATCAGTTTCTTCTATCTTACATCATGTCGTTTCTGATTCAGGGCCTTCAGGTGAATATGATAATCACTGACTACTGTATGCCAGGAATGTCTGGCCACGATTTGCTAAAAAGAGTAAAGGTACTTTTAATCGTTCAAACTTTTAGGCGACATCAGCTTTTATTCATTCATTTTTAAGTCGATAATAGGTAACATTGCTTCGTTAACCAAATCTATAGGAATCCTCAAAGCTCAAGGAGATTCCTGTGGTTGTCATGTCCTCTGAGAACGAGAGCTCTAGAAAGCGCAGGTGAAAAACCAATTGCAGATAGCATGTTCTTTTTAAATACATGTAAAGAGTACAATATTATAATTCCTTTGACCTGACTATGTACTTACGATGGTCTGTGAACTGAGCAGATGTCTGGACGAAGGTGCAGAAGAGTTCTTATTGAAGCCCGTGCAGATCTCGGATGTAAAACGACTGAGAGATTATATCCGTAGAGGTCACAAGAGTGACAGCTATTGCCCAACTGGGGCTTCGATTTGAGATCGAGAGTATCAATATGAAAACGCATTACACATTTGGCACTTCAGATTTTGGAAGAATATAGCGAATTTTGTTTTTAAAATGTATTTTATCATATTATACTGTTCATTAATGTAAGAGGCCCATGGTCATTTGCAACTGCTGGAAACTGTATGTCTGAAGTACTCGAACGCGGGAATGAAAAGTAACATGAAAAATCCAAAGAGTCTCCTCATGGAGTGTGAATGGAATGGCTTACTCAAAGTATGTGCAGATCTGAGGTATTTGCCCAGTGAGATTTGTGTACCTGATCACGCAAAGCTTCTGTCCAGAACTCTTTGAAAGCTCCTTCCAGCGACACATAAGGACACCAGGGGCATATTTCATATCTGGATGTGAGAAAAAAAAAGGCTGCCAGGAGCAAATCTTAAGGCATGGAAAGCACGTTGACCAACCGTGGACGTCCCGTTCGCGTCTTGCTGAAATTGTTTCCTCACCATCTAAGGGAAAAATGGAAACTCGGTCGCCTGTAGATTTAGAAAGTCTCATGAAGGAAGAAGAATTTGAGGATAAAATCACAGTTACAAGCAGGATCGTGCGTGCAAGAATAGAGCTGGTACATCGTACATCTGTTTTCCCAGTCATGTGGTTACAGTGGAGGGTGGATACACAGGGTTAAATTTGACAGGTCCCCCTACCAATCTGGAATTTTTTTGGGCTGTTTTATTTTTAAACTGCTTATAGCATGAAGTTTAATATTTATTTTTACCAGTTTTATATAACATTTTCGAATTATATTTACCAGCCAGCTAGGCATTAGATTTAAAGATGGATCTAGATGGGTCGGTAAATACAGAAGCTTCCAATCTTACCAAATATATCCCAATTTTAAACTATTGACTTATTTAAAAAAAAAAATCAAATTAATCCACCTCTTTGACGTTTAAAGTAGTAAAATGAGAAACGCTCTTATTCTGAAAATTAGGGAGCAGCTGAGAAGTTTGAAAGATTGGGAATTTGGGAATTTGAGGGATGAACTACCATGTACCACATTCACATGCAAAGTCCAGAGCTAACCACCACATGGGATAGGCCAGCGTGCATCCATAACAGTAAATTTTCTCTTTTAAGTTAGAACTGTTTTGCCGATATATAGTAACTTGCAAGATCCAAAGGTAGAAACGTTTTTGACTCAGCAAACCTTTTTATGGATATAGACTCGGCAAACCTTTTTATGGATATTCATTTATTATTGAATTGACAAATCATCTTCCTTCAAATAGAAGTTTATGTTTGGCAACGGGTATCATAACTAACTGTTTAAAATGGAAGGTTCATATATGATTCTTCGAGTGAGTGATGAGAATCTCGTGGTGGTCAAAAGAGATCTTTGTTAACATGGCCATGTAAACCTTAAAAGTCATGCTGATAAATAATTATTTCATTGTTTTCCATTTAAATTGGGCACTGGCAGCCCTGGAAATTGTAATTGCAATTCGCTGTAAAGCTTATTCAGTCCAGTGTCCAGAGGCACGTACATGATGATTTGTGTTCGATAATTGATTGTAACGCGCTCCAGGTTGTCACGGATTCTTGCATCCAATTCCATCTATAAACTTTGACTATTTCATATATATTTGATATCTACACATGTTTATATGTTTGACTATTCCATAGATATCCATTTGACTATTCCTCGCTGCATGTGTAAGATAGAGATAAAGAGGATTGAGAAATATATGAATGGCTCACGAAGTGGGTGGCAGCATGGGGTATATAGGTTTACCAGACAAATGACGAAAGAGGATTTGGAGTTTTTGTCTGTAAAAACTTGAAGACCAACTTGAAATCATGATCACTAGGGTACGGAAGAAGATGTTTCAATGTATGGAATAACAGATTGAGGCTATGACACAAAAACTTGAAGAATCGAAGAGAAGGGTGAGACATAATCAACATTTTTCACAAAAGAAAATGGCCTATATATGTCCTATGATTGTCGTCGTGGATCACTCGCAGAGACAATGGACAATCCATTTTGTTAATTAGAAGACAAAAACTGCGACAATGGACAATCCATTTTGTTAATTAGAAGACAAAAACCCTACGTGGCATCTTCGACCTTTGTATTTCGTGTGCAACTAGTTCAACTACACTTGCATGAAACGAACAATC
This sequence comes from Pinus tabuliformis, assembly GCA_031772625.1. Lineage (NCBI taxonomy): Eukaryota > Viridiplantae > Streptophyta > Pinopsida > Pinales > Pinaceae > Pinus > Pinus tabuliformis. Next base: position 1,340,511,812 of record CM062804.1, on the reverse strand, counting down.
GATAAATTGATCTAAATTTGGTGGTCGGGTATGACTCAAAGATCAAAATCTATCAAAATTGGGGTTTAATACAAACTTGAAAAGTTAAGATGCTGGTTTTATTATGACAATCTATTTCGCTTTTGAACAAGTCAGAAATGTTTGGTGTTTTTAATTGAGTGGATTCACTTACATGAGAACTAGAGAAGGTAGACAAGTCCATGTCACTCTATTTTCAAAACCAGTGGCGGATCTTATTGACCTATGGCATTTATCTATATAAACAACTTGAATTCAAAGAAACTTTATTTGTGGAAAAAAAATTGCATCGCTCTTGTAACTGCTATATCAATCCGATAATGCAAGACTAAACATAATATAGCTGTAACTGAAATAAAGCACTTTGATAACATAGTAGAACTAAAAACAAATAATAGCAAGAAAGTACAAGAGAGGAGCTTCCCTTGAATAGTTGTGGATTTGGGACTCGACATTTTTTTCTTTTACACGCTGTATTTCCTTTACGAAAATGAGAAAGCTACATGCTCAAGCACTGTGATGGGCATTGGGCATTCACTACATAATATTCCAGATTCCAACTTCCACCCCATACTTCCACCCCATACCATTTGAGAATCGAGATTACGATAAAATTGGGACAAAATCTATAGGAAATGGAAGTCAGATCATTATCGGATGGAAAAAAAAGGTTAGAGTTGTACAATATGAGTGAGTCATCAATGCAACCATAATTTTCATAAATATTTGAACTTCATAATAAATGCCTTACCAAATCAATGCTAAATTTCCGGTGTTGACAACGTTGTGTCGATTAATGTAGTTGTCTATAATGCGACTTTTTGGAAGCTTTTCCGGTGGGTTTTTCTGGTCAAAATCCCGCGGCAATTTATTGGAATCGCAAGTTTGATAGCTAGCTTCTGCACAATCAAAGTGTCCCAAGGGTTTTTCAGGGTGCTGAATCCAAATATGTAGTTAAAAAACCATTTTCACTGCAACAAATCAAGATTTAACCTCAATTTCTTCCGCTGGATTCGGTCACCGGAATCTCCAAAAAGTCTCATTATAGACAACTCCTCAATTAAAAGCCTTACCAAAGCAATGCTAAATTGCCAATATTGACAATTTTTTGTCAATTAATACATTAGTAAACTCCCGATTTTAATTATGTGCCTTAATGATATTGAAATCTAAATCTGCTACCCAGACAAGATGGATATGGAATCTAGACTCTGTAGTCAGGTGGCATTGATAATTTACATAAATTCACATAATTGCTGAAAGCATAAAATGATATAGGCGTGTCTAGTCCAACTCAAAGATGATAGTGGGTACTTACCATTGTCAACTTAATATAAAATTTAAACGCATACAAATATATATATAACTAACTTGTAATTTTATTACATGCCCGTAATTATGACAATTTTAGAAATTATTAACAATATAATAATAACGTGTGTATTTTGAAATAGCCTGTATTTGACCACTAACAAACGTGCATAGGGGCGTCAATTTTAAACCCTAGATACAGGCGCCAAGAAATGCAGACGATAAAATCACAGTTGCAAGCAGGAGCGTGCGCGCCAGAATAGATCTGGTACATCGTACATCTATTTTCCCAGTCATATGGGTACAGGAGAGGATGGATATATGGTCATCAATATATATAATGCGATAAAGCTATTAAAGTGTGGGGCAGTTTCAGTGACATAATGCTATAGAGCCGTTAATGCCCTGAGCAGTATATGTCATCTTGTTGCATTTAAGAAATTACATTATCCAATGAATTGTATATACGGCTTTGCCCATTAATACATTTATAACATTGTATATGTTGATGATACAGGGTGTAAGATAGTACTCTTCTTCATATTCAATGAGTGGTGATTTTTTAGGACACGGAAATGTTCTCTCCAGTTGGAAACTTTTATGCAGTTACTGTGTTGAAAACTTCTACGCAGTTTTAAGGTTTTTTTTCAAATTGAAAACTTTGAAGTAGTTGCTCTGGAGTCTGAACCATGGCACAATTTTTACTCGATGTTTTGCTTACAAGTGCTGGAGAATTTTGACAAAATGATCGTATCGTGGAAATGATCTTAAATTTTTGTCACGTAGGAATGGTCCTATGTTTTCAAACCCTCTGCATTTCTAATGAATGAAAAAAGTTTAAGACGAAAAGGAATGATAATCATTCAGCGGGGTTCAGCAAATCCAATAGGAAGGGATCTAAATTCCCTCCTGTCCGTTCTTATAGATGTGTATAAAATTATTTATTTTGAAATTGAAATTTAAAATCAAAATTTCTTAAATTATTTCCATCTTAAAAAATAATAAATTTATTCATGATATATTTTATGTGCTGTAGTTATTACAGTTTTTTAAATATTTTTTTATAAAAACAATAATAAAAATATTCACATTTTTTCTCCATTAATTAACTAATTAAAAATAATGCCGACACTCTTGTTAATCTGTTAGGTAATACCAAGTGCCCAAAACATCTTCCAACATGATTGTTGATATAAATGCTAACACATTTACTGCTACTAGCCACCTATGTAGTGCCAACTATGCAATAGTGAAGATATGTATTAGATTATTTTTAGATCCACAAAATTAAAGTGCAATGTCACCATTATTAACAAGCTTGCTAACAAACTGATAGTGAATATCAATATTCGTGCTTTATGTATGAAAAACATGGTTGTTTGACAATGCAATTGTTTGCCTATTGTCACAAAAAATATGAGTTTCCTCCTTCTCCACACTTGCAAGATCTTTCAAAAGTTTTAGCCATATTGTATAGCATGACGCTATACATGGACACAAGCCTACCGCAGGGGCACAAGATTAAGAAACTGAAATGGCTCAATAGGAGATTCGAGTATCTTCCCAACTCTGAAGTTTAATTTTGTTGACAATAAGAACCAATTCATAGGAGCATTGGTTCCTAGGACAAGCTTCTTCACTGGAAGATCGAATTATCAAGGGTTTCTCTGTAGGATTTTCATAACATGTGTCTCGATCGACACCATTATAATCACAAGCGGTTAATAATTTGAACTGTTAGAAGAATGAAAGCCCGAGCATAAATTCATAGTGTGGAGGGATCACCACAGTGCATAAGAGTTCAACGTGGCCACAGGTGAATCAATTCTAGGGTATTCTCGTGACTTGTTGGAGATCCGTGGGGCAGACAAGGCATTTCCAATCCCAACCATAACAAAGGCATCATTACATCACCAGTGAAGAGTGCAGTCTTTTAAGAGCCATGAAGCCATTGCATAACGTAGAGTGGGGAGTCACTGAACAAAGCCACGATCGAGAGAATATCTGTGGGGGTTGTAATATTGAATTGAATTCGTCAGACTGCAAGGAATTGACACGCTGAAGCTATGGAGATCATGTTGCAAGGTCGTGTGGCCATTTGCAGTGATGCATTGGATTGACTTATTGGCAATGTGAGGGATCCATACAGAGGGGACATGAAACTATTATGGAGCACATTATAGGGTGAAGATATCACCAGTAAAGACCACATAAGTCATGCCATTGAGTTGTAGAGGGCGAAAGGATCATAGTAGATCCACACGGTCATGGAACATATGAGATAAGGGTTGAGAAGTCATCCCTGCGACTACCAAACATATTTATTCAATAGATCTGCCGCATTACTAGTCAGAGCTTGAGCGCAACATGGGATAGAGCCATTTACATGAGATGGTGTGGTTGATTGTTCATCCATTGGTTAATTGTTGTTATTAAATGTAAATTTGTCCTTTGGCCGTGGGCCACCATATAAAGTTTTCATGCCTTGGGAAAATTTTACGCTTCAAAATTAATATAAATCCTCTGCCCATTAATAAAATAAAAGTGCTTCCTTTCAAATTATCTGGTTAAGAGCATAATTTTCAAGGGGGACCAAGAGTATTCCTTCCTAAAAATAGGGTTTATCTTGCATAAGGGCCAAGTTTGGGATTTTTTTTTTAAGGGCCAAGAGCAATTATAGATAGACGCTAATAGTCTTGTATAGTGCCATATTGGGAACATTAGATTTCATGGTTATTGGGTCGAGTAGTTCATCAAGCAAGAAAGAAATGTAAAGAAAAATGAATGGAAACTGAAATACACACAAGTAAACACAAATATTTTACATGGTAAAACTTTGACAGTGTGTCAAGGAAACCTCCACGTGGCAAGGGATTGGAAATATTTATTAATCAAGAATGATTCTCCATGATACATCCTCTCGGGCATTCAACAATTTCACATGAGCCTCTCCTCCATTACATAGTTGCTATTCATTATGATTCTTTTTATAAAACGAACTGGCAGTAATTAATAAAGATTTTACTGATAATTACATTATTTGTTGACATTTTAACAAACTCTACCTTGACAACAATTTTCGTAAGCCCTTGCCCATGCCCATTCATCATCTCTTATGTAAGCCAAGAGAACCCAAACACCATCACAACTTATCTACTATAACTAGCTTCATGAATATGTCTACACAATTCTCTCGCGTATGGACCTTCTTGAGAGCTACTTTTCCGCCATCGATCATATGTCTCAGAAAATGATACCTTACATCAATGTCCTTGGTCTTATTTTCATAAGCTGGCTTTGTAGCCAAATGAATAGCACTCTGACTGTCGCATAATACATTCACTTTCTCCCACGTCCTTCCAATCTCATGAAGTAAAACCTTTAACCAGATTGCTTCTTTACTGGAATCTAAAGCAACTATATATTCTACTTCGGTAGTGAAAAAAGCAACTGTTTCTTGAAGATTTGACATCCAGCTAATTTCTCCACCTTGAAGAGTAAAGTCATAACCTATAGTAGATATCCTTTTGTCCAAACCAATTGAATAATCAACATCCACATATCTACAGACTAATCCTTCACTATCATTAAAGATGATGCAATGGTCACTTGTGCCTCTTAAATAATGAAGCACCCATTTCACTACTCGCCAATGTTCTTCACTTGGATTTTCCATGAACCTGCTAACAACTCCAACTGGATGTGAAATGTTAGGTCTTGTAAATACCATTGCATATATTAAGTTGCCTACAACATTAGAATATGGTACACAAGACATATATTGATTTTCTTCATCAGTTCTAGGACTCAAAACCGAAGAAAGCTTAAAATGGGAGGCTAATGGAACATCAACATGTTTCACACTGTTCATAACGAATTTTTCAAGTACTCTTTCCACCTACTCCTGTTGTGATAACCAAATCTTACCATTTTTCTTGTCTCTGTGTAACTCCATGCCCAAGATATGTTTTGTTGCTCCAAGATCCTTCATATCAAATGTCCTAGAGAGTTAAGCCTTTAACCTATTGATCTCTTCCATGCTTTTGTTTGCAATAAGCATATCGTCAAGATATAAAACTAGGATAATGAATATGCCACTAGAAATCTTTAAGTATATGCAATGATCATACTCACTTCTAATAAAGGTCTGGCTCACCATGAAGGAGTCAAACTTCTTGTACCATTGCCTAGGAGACTGCCTCAGGCCATACAATGATTTCTTGAGTTTGGAAACTAATATTTTGTTGCAACCTTGTACAAAACCTTCTCATTGTTCCATATATATCTCTTCATCCAAATCACCATGTAGAAAAGTTGTTTTAACATCTAACTATTCTAACTCAGGGTTAAGTAATGCAATTAGTGCCAACATAGTAAAAATAGAAACAAGTTTTACAACTAGTGAAAAAATCTCATGAAAGTCAATACCTTCAACGTGAGAATACCTTTTTGCTACCAGCATCACCTTATACCTTTCAATACTTCCATAAACTTTCCGTTTCAATTTGAAGACCCATTTGCATCCAACAACACTTCTCCCTTCATGAAGTTCTACAAGATTGCAGGTGTTGTTATTACCTAAGGTTGCCCATCTTCATTAATCAATGCAAAAGATGAAGCAGAATGTTCATACCTTTTGCGTGTTTTTCTTTCCCTTGTAGGCCTTCTAAGAGTGACTGGTTTCTGAACATGTTCTAAAACTTCCTTTGCATCTTCTTCACCTTTTCCTTTAGAAGTCTCTCCTTTCTTTCGAATTTCTGAAAAAGGTCTAGTCTCCAACTAAATTTGTTTAATTGGCGATACGAGTTCATGTTCAATTTTTCCAACATTTGATTTTAAAAGAGAAGGTTCATAAAATGTTACATCTCTACTAATGACTATATTTCGTGAAGTAGGATCCCACAACCTGTATCCTTTCATCACATAGTCATACCCATCAAAGACATAACATTTCGATTTTGGATCTAATTTTCAACATTGATTTTTAGGAATAAGAGCATAAGCATCCAACCAAATATCCTTAAATGTGAATAATCACAAGACTGACCTGAGCAAAATTCTTCAAGAATTTTACAATTAATTGAAACCGAAGGTGATCTGTTAAGTAAATAACAAGTACTAGATATTGCTTCTGCCCACAACTCCTTTTAATGCAGGTTAGCATTGCTGATCATGCTTCTAGCTCTTTCAATAAGAGTCTAATTCATATGTTCAAAAATGCCATTTTTCTTAGGAGTATAAACAAGAGTTTTATGTCTAACAATTCCTTCATCCTTACAGTATTTTTGAAATGTTAGAGAAGTAAGTTCACCACCATTGTCAGTTCTCAAAAATTTAATCAATTTGCCTATTCCCTTTTCCACCATTGCTTTAATTTGTTTAAAAACATTGAATACATCATCTTTCTTTTTTAGCATAAAGATCCAAACTTTCTAGGAGAAATCATCAATAAACGTTAAGAAATACAAAGAACTTCCATGCGCTACAATAGGATATTATCCCCACAGATCATAATGAATATAATCCAAACTTTCTTTACTATTATGACTTCCAGTTTTAAACTTCTGTTTACATTGTTGTCCATACACACAATGTTTACAGAAATCCAACTTCAAGGATTTCAAATCAGGAAGAAATTTATGGTTCATTAGTACCTGAAGACCTTTCTTGGTCATATGATCTAATCGTTGATGCCACAGGTGAGTACCTTCTTCTTCTTTCTCTATTTGCTTCACTAACCTAAGTAATTCCTTTGAGTCTATAAATATTTCTGACCTTTTCCTCCTTCATATCAGCTAGGGTGCCTTTTGAGACATTTAACACTCCATATTGAACTGTAAACTTATAACCATTCGAGTCCAACACTCCCAAAGATATCAATTTTTTCTCCAATTCAAGTACATGTCTAACATTAGTTAATGTTCTAACTGTTTTATCATACATTTTAATCCTGATATTTCCCATCCCAACAGTCTGACAGGCTACATTATTACCCATAAACACAGAACTACCATTTACAACTTCATATGAAGTAAACCAATTTCTCTGTGGACTCATGTGATGATAAGAACTATCTAGTCTAACAACCAATTTTGAACATTCTGAGAGACATTACATACAGGTAAAGTTTCATTTACCATACAAAATTCTTCGAAAGATAAAAATTCATCAATCATACCTGAATCAACTTGAATTTCATGTTTTTCTTCCTTCTTTGGGTTTTCAGACACTCTCTGTTCCCAACAATCTTTCTTGAGGTGTCCAATTTCATTTCAATACTAGAATTTCACCTTACACTTCTTGCCCTTTGATTTTGACTTGGAATTACCCCTTGTTTTTTCTCCTTTTTCTTTTGACCATCCTCTGGCAATCATGGCTTCTGGTGTAGATGTTTTGATACCCGATTTCCTCTATACTTCTTCAGAAATTCTTTTCTCTACACATCTTGTAGAGAAACTGTAGATTAAATTGATTATGCAATGTACTAAAGAAAAATATTTAATTGACTTCTAAAATCAAACTTGTAGAAGCTTAATCAATTGAGCAAGATCAATTGGAACACATATAACATAGAAGAAGAATTCATACACATGAAACACAGAAGAATAATATGGGGAAAGCCTCAGCTAAAACCCCCACTATTTGTATTATTATATAAGTGGAAATATCTCAAGATTACACAAAGCTTTAGCTCACAAGCTATCCAGCTCTGAGTAAAATCCCTCACTGTTGCTCATAGACAGAATAGACAACACATATGCCTTCCTTCAGTCCTCCAAGCCTCCTATTTCCTTGCACAGTTTCTCTTTGGTCCTCCAGCTGCAACATGTGTGATTCTCACCTCACACACAACACTGACCTATGAAATAACTGCGCAATCCTAAAGGAGATAATTCCTTCAGCATGGATGAGTTTCCTATATTGGAAAATTCCTCCAACTGATAGTACATTTTCTCTTCCTTTAATCTCAACTGGGTCTTTCTCTGAATTGACATGCATGAGTTATTTATGGAGAATATTCAGTTATCTGGAGAACACTAGTTTCATGCATGCATGCATTAACGGACTGAACTCACAATTAGTTCCTCCAACTGTTTGGAACTAATTTAACTGGACTTAACTCAGTTAACTGAGCTAACTAATTACAACTTAAATACAACTCATCCTTATCTCCTTAATTAAGCAATAACTTCCTCAATCAAAGGGATAATTGTTGCATGTCTTCACATAGACTTCATGTTTGATTTTCTCCAACTAATTAACTCAAGATGAATTAATTAATTATTTTTCAAACAATTGGTGAGACTAAATTCGAATTTTAATTCAAGGACTAATTAAAATTGGAATCTATCCTGAAATGCTATTTTTAGCATTTCTAGTTTTTGCTATTTCCAACAGAGTTGGAGTATATCCTGAAATGCTATTTTTATCATTTCTATTTACAGCATTTGTTGTTGCTATTTTCGACACTCCCTCTCAACAAGAATGGGATTATCTTTCACCCTGATCCTGTCCCTGTGGAATTCAAATTTACACTTTGACAATGCCTTAGTCAAAATGTCAGCATCTTGCTCCTTGGTCAAAACAAACCGCAAACAACATGTTCCTCCTCACCACACAATCTCTAAGATGATGATACTGAATGTCTATGTGCTTGGACGTATCATGAAATATTGGATTCTTATAGAGTTTGATACAACTCTGATTATCACAATAGATCATAGTTGGATCCATCCTTTGATCAAACAAACCAACTAGAATTTTCCACATCCAAATGGCCTCACATGCTGCCTAACTTGTAACCATGTATTTAGCCTCTACTGAGCTAAATGCAACTGACCTCTGTTTCATGTTGTACCAAGAAACTGCAACTAAACCAAAGTTGAAAATTCCTCCTGATGTGCTCTTCTGATCTGATGGACTCCCTGCCCAATTTGCATCTGTGAAGCCCTCTAGCTTCACTCCCTCTGACTGTCTGTACCATAATCCAAATTGAGATGTGCCTCTAAGGTATCTCAAAACATGCTTTGCTGCCTTCCAAAATAGCTTGGTAAGCTGAACCATAGCTTGACTCAGTTGGTTCACCGCAAAGCACAAATATGGTCATGTGTTCACTAAATACATCAGTGAACCCACAAGCTGCCGATACATAGTAGCCTCTACTACCTCACCTGAAGTAGCATCCTCCTTCCTCCAGTTACCTGGTATAGGAGTCTACATGGGCTTGCACTTCTCCATGTGGAATCTCCTAAGTATCTCATTGGAATACTTTCGTTGAGACACAAACACTTCCCCATCCTTATGCCCCACTTCCATGCCTAGAAAGTAGTGCATGAGACCCATGTCTTTCATCTAAAACTCTCTTGCAAAGTCCTCGTTGCAAGACATGATCAATTGATCATCACATGCCAATATCAGATCATCAACATAAAGAGCAATGATCAACTACTTAGCTTCCACCATGATGTGGTATAAGTTCACATCTACTTCACTCTTTGTGAAGCCCAACCCGGTGAAGTAGTTGTCGATCATGGTGTACCAACCATGAGGTGCTTACTTCAGCTCGTACAAATCTCCCTTGAGTTGGCACACATGCACAATTGAAGGTCTCGAATCCTTCCGACTACTCTATGTACACCTCTTCCTCAGTCTTGCCATTGAGGAATGTATTCTTCACATCCATCTGATGGATCTTCCAACCGATCTGTGTTGATAGTGCCAACATCGATCTGATAGATGAGTACCTTGCTATAGGAGAAAAAGTCTCATCATAGTCGATCCCCTCGACCTATGAGAAACCACGGGCAACAAACCTTTCCTTCTATTTCGCCACACTACGATCAACTACTTGCTTTACCTTGTAAAGCCAATGAGAACTCACTGCTGACTTGTTCTTCGATCTTGGAACAACATCCCAAACACTGTTTTGAACTATGGAGTCATACCCCTCCACCATAGCATAAACCCAAACTGGTTACTGCACTGCTTCCTCAAAGGAATATTGTTTGGTCTCTATACATTCCCCATCAAGGGCCATGTAACCAGTGTACTGCTCAGGTGACCTCCTCTGTCTGTGTTGACTAGATGGCTCTCACAAATTCTCTGTCGCATCCATCAACAATCTGTCAGCTTCCCTTAAGCATTTCCACCCATCTCTGGAAGACTTTGCATGAGTGGATGTCTCCACTCCTGGATCCTCTGCATGTGGTTGCTCCACATCAGTTTGAGGCTCCTCCTCCTTAGGAACCAAAAGTTCCTCCTCTGCATGCAACTTGAGCTCCCTCTCAAGGGAAACTCACATGGCCTTCTGCTCATCAAACTTTAGATATCTACGTACCACTGTCCTCTGATTGGTAGGAAAGAACACCCGATAGTTATGGGGTGTATCTCTGTACCCCAAAAGTATCCCCAACTCAGTTGTTGGCTCAAGTTTGTTTTGGGCATATTTGGTCACATGGCAATAAATCGATGAGGCAAAGATCCTGAAGTGACTCACATCTGGTCTCTTCTCGGAGAAAGCTTCCTCTGGTGTCTTCATCCCAAGTATCCGATGAGGGCCTCTATTCTACAAGTAAACCGCTATGTTGCATGCCTCAGCCCACAGATGAAGTGGTAGGCCTTGGTCATGTAGCATCACCTGAACTGCTCCCACGATCGTTCTGTTCTTCCTTTCGACCACCCCATTCTGTTATGGGTTATGAGGTGCCGTCAACTACCGTTTAATTCCTTCTGCTGCACAGAAGTCCTTAAACTCTTGAGAGACATACTCTCCAGCATTGTCGCTTTGCAAGGCCCTGATATTCTTTCCTGATTCTTTCTCAACCAAGGCTTTGAACTCACAAAACCTTGAGAAGGTTTGATCCTTCTTCTGCATGAAATAAATCTATCATCTACGAGAAAAATCATCAATGAAATTAACATAGTACCTTTGTTTAGCAGTGGAGGCTATTGAGAATGGTCCACACTCATCTGTTTGAACTCGCTCCAAGATTTCTTCAGCTCGACTATCTCGATCCTAAAAGGAAGTCCCAAGGTACAACCGTTGCATGTGTCCACTTGCTCAAGTTTACCTTTGGGAAGTCTGGTACAAATTTGTTGCATTATCTTCAAGGCCCCATGATGCAACTGGCCCAACCTTCTATGCCATAACTCGCCAGTATCTTGGCTTTGCACCAATTTTCCTTTGGAGTTCAATGCAGCACAATCATCTACCTCCAGCTTGTAGAGATTCTTCACTCGAATCCCAATCCTCTTGGTCTAACCCGTGGCTATGTGTCTCAGGAATGCCTTTCCTTTACTAAAGACAACATTGTAGCCTATTTTCTCCAACATCACAACCGATACCAAGTTCTTTTTTAGTCTTGGCACATACTTCACATCAGTCAAGGTGAGAGGAGCTCCATTCTCCCTCTGAAACACAACCACCTTCACCTGAAACATTGTACTTTCCATCATTGCCCATCTCTATGTGCATCTGGAGGTCCTTCTCCTCCAAGGTATTGAATAAACTTTTATCGCCGATCATGTGAAATGAGGCTCCACTGTCAATATACCAAACACAACCCATCATTGATTACACCATGCATGTGAAGAGGGTAAAGTCCATTTCGAACTGAGAGGCCAATGCCTCACCTTCAGACCCTCCGAAGGATCCCTTCTTGGACTTCTTCAATGGGGAATTAGTTGTATAATGTCCCATCTTGTGAATTTGGTTTGCACCTGCAACCCTAAACCTCAAATTTCGAATTCTTCTCAGTAAACCGTTCATAGCTATGATAACCTTTGCTCCAATAAACTGTAGAACTTTTCCTACAAAACCTTCCTCTGATACCATGAAGAAATTCTGCTCTCTACACATCTTGTAGAGAAACTATAGATTAGACTGATTATGCAATGTACTAAAGCAAAATACTTAATCTACTTCTACAATCAAACTTGCGGACGCTTAATAAATTTGAGCAAGATCAATCAGAACAAATATAATAGAGAAGAAGAATTCATACACATGAAACACAAAAGAATACTTCGGGGAAAGCCTCAGCTAAAAACCTCGCTATCTGTATTATCATACAAGTGGAAATATCTTAGGATTACACAAAGCTTTAGCTCACAAGCTATCCAGGGCTGAGTACAACCCCTCACTACTGCTCATAGACAGAATAGACAACACATATGCCTTCCTTCAGTCCTCCAAGCCTCCTATTCCTTGTGTAGTTTCTCATGGGTCCTCCAGCTGCAACTTGTGTGATTCTCACCTCACACACAACACTGAATTTTGAAATAACTACGCGATTCTGAAGGAGATAAGTCCTTCTGCATGGATGAGTTTCCTATATAGGAAAATTCCTCCAACTAGTAGTACATTGTCCCTTCCTTTAATCTCAATTGGGTCTTTCTCTGAACTGACATGCATGAGTTATTTATGAGAGAATATTCAGTTATCTAGAGAACAATAGTTTCCTACATGCATGCGTTAACTGACTGAACTCACAATTAGTTCCTCCAACTGTTTGGAACTAATTTAACTGGACTTAACTTAGTTAACTGAGCTAACTAATTACAACTCAAATACAACTCATCCTTATCTCCTTAATTAAGGGGTAACTTCCTCAATCAAAGGGATAACTGTTGCATGTCTTCACATAGACTTCATGTTTGATTTTCTCCAACTATTTAACTCAAGATGAATTAATTAATTATTTTTCAAACAGCTGGTGAGACTAAATTCAAATTTTAATTCTGAATTTTAATTGAGGGACTAATTAAAATTGGAATCTATCCCAAAATTCTATTTATAGCATTTCTACTTTATGTTATTTCCAACAGAGTTGGAGTATATCTTGAAATTCTATTTATAGCAATGCTATTTTTAGCATTTCTATTTTTATCATTTCTTGTTCTGTTTTCAACAGAATAACTCCTTGTTTTTTCTCCTATTTCCTTTGACCACCCTCTGGCAATCATGGCTTGTAGTGCAAATGTTTCGATACCTGACTTCCTATATACTTCTTCATATAACAAAGCTCCCACAACTGATTTAAATTTCAAAGAATCAACAATGCTCAAACTAATTGAAGTTATGAAGTGGTCCCATGACATGAGAAGAGAACAAAACAAGGTTATAGCTTCGTCTTCTTCCTGGATTTTAACTTCCATATATGATAATTGGAAAATAATTGTATTAAAAACATTTAAATGTTCTGCAACCTTTGTACCCTCCTTCATTAGAAGACTATACAATTGTCTTTTCAAATAAACTCTATTGGTTAAACATTTTGTCATATACAGTTTTTCCAGTTTTTACATAAACCTGTAGATGTAGTCTCTTCAACAATGTTGAAGAAAACTTCATCTACTAAGAATAACTCGATGGTACTGAGAGCTCGAGCATCCATGTCCTCTCAGTTCGAATCTGTCATGCTAGCAGATTTCTTCTTCACCTCGTCTAATGCTCTATACAATCCTTGTTGTAGAAGCAAATCCCTAACTTTCAGTTTCCATAAAGAAAAGTTGTTCTTGCCATCAAATTTCTCTACCTCGAACATTGCATTCATCATTTTAGCAATTTCTTAATAAAATTTGCTTCTAAATTTTCTTCTAGGGTTTATTTCTTAATTTGATTTTCTCCACAAACTGCTTTAAACTAGGGTTTTTCTTCCTCCACAAATTCAATTTTTTTTTTTCTTGAAGTTGCCTCAAATATACAAGGAAAAAATTCCAAGAAAAAAAAACATCAAACCCTTTTCCCCTTCTCTATTCACAAATTTACCAGTGCTCAAACATAATTCAAATTTCTGCAAAAAAAAAAAAATGAATACCCAGATTCTTTTAGTGATTGAAGTTAGTTCTATGAACTTCATTTCTCAACAATCTGCTTTCTGTCTCACAGAGGCAGGGCTGACGCCTACAAATGGCGGTATCTCACACTGTTGATCGAAGTTATTCTTCTGGTGAAAAATCTTTATCTCTACAAAAAACAACGTTCATCAATAGATCTCTACAACAAAAAGTTCATAAATGGATCTTTTCAGTTCCTCAAGGGTGTATGGATATCTTCACAGCTCTCCTTTCTCGACGGCAGAAATTGTTTTGTTTTTGGCTTCTATTCAATGTGACAATTAATCCAACAAGCATGGCTTCCATGTGCTAGGGTTTTCCAAAAGATCAGTTTCAATTTTTCTGCAACGGTAGCTTCTCGTTCGACTCCCAGCTTTAAACAATTCTTTGATTTTTTTTTCTCCAGCAATAGTCAGCTAGGAACTTTCACATTAGGGTTCTCTCCAGCAGAAGCAGTCAGGACCATTAACACATTTTCATTCTAAATGGCTGCTTACTTATGACTTCATGCGTAAAATGACTCTGTCTTTCCTTATAACCTGTGGATCCCTTCACAACGACTTGGTGGTTGATGATTTATCAACGTCACCCTTCAACAGTCTGTAAACTTGTAACCATCAGTCACGCACAAGGCATTTTCATTATGGATTTGTTCAAATTATTGTTGCATCCTTCAATGTATAGTGGTTTCCTTTCTCACTGCAACAACGATTCATTTCAACAACTACTTGATAGCGTTTAACTCAGCTATGATACCACTTGTTGGGTCGACCAGTTCATCAAGCAAGAAATAAATGTAAAGAAAAATGAATGGAAATTGAAATACACACAAGTAAACACAAATATTTTACGTGGTAAAACCTTGACAGTGTGTCAAGGAAACCTCCACGGGGCAAGGGATTGGAAATCTTTATTAATCAAGAATGATTCTCCATGATACATCCTCTCGGGAATTCACCAATTTCATATGAGCCTCTTCTCTGTTGCATAACTACTATTCGTTATGAATCTCGTTACAAAACTAACTTACAAAACATTAATAAAGACTTTACTCATAATTACAATATTTGTTGTCACATTTCAACAATGGTTCCATACAATTTATGGATCAATGTTCGAGGGCCAATAGAACATATTTTTTTCACAGGGACCGACAACCATAGCTCCCTAGAATTCAAATTTCAACCACTCAAGGGATGAGTATCGGTCAACCATTTAGCTGCAATGAGCTAAGGAGCAGGTATATTTAGCAGACAGTCACCTGGAAGCATGAACCGTCGATCTGTTGTTAAGGCCGACATGGCATATTTTTGTGTGCAAGCTAAGAAGCCATAACACTCCAACGCTGCAATTTGAAGGTCAACAAGTCATGCCCTCTGCATACCACCTAGAGCCAAACGAGCAAGTATTGATTAGAAGCGAGTATTATTTGCAAACAATTACCTAGAAGCGGAAGAGTGAAGGGTTGTCCACGTGGATCTCATTGGAGGTGATTGTTGGGGCCACTTTCGGGAAGGTTATGTAGATTGTTGTATTTATGTACTTGCGTAAGTTGGCAATATTTTGCACCAGCACTGAAAGGATAGGTCTAGAGTATGGTGTGGGGAGGGCATAATTATTACATGGTTCTTTTCTTCTTATTCCCCAGTTATGGTTATGACAACACTATTCAATTTGGAAGTTGCATGTAGTCTACAAAAATTGTGAAAATACAATTGTTACATTTCATTCTCAACTTTTGTACCGAATATAAGATTTGACACATGAAATTATGAATTTCAAATATTTCATGAAGTGAAAGAGTGGGTATACAGGATTTAACAAACGAAATTATGAATTTCAAAGATGTCATGAATTGGAAGAGTGGATCTATGTAAGTGAGTAGAATCTCTCTTATGTGAAAAATACAAGGGACATACTTGATGTGTGCTATATATATATATATATATATATATATATATATATATATATATATATATATATGGAAAACGTTGAAGCAAGGTACATGTATAGATAGGTAATCCATTTGCAACAACATAATTGATATTGTTAGTTTTAGTTTGGGAAATTCAACATGGTCGCAATGAGAAGAAACACCACAATACTACGGAGGAATTTTTTGTTGAACGAGCTTAATATTATTACAAAATTTGATTTGAATATTTCAATGAAAGAAGGAAGAAAAGAGAGTTTGTGGGGGAATTTTATGCATTAAAATAATCATGGTGTCTTTGGGGAAATTTTATGCATTAAAATAACCATGGTGTCTTTGGGGGTATTTTTATTTGTGATTTCTACTCAAGTATATCACAACATTGCTGCATATTTTCATGCTTTGGTTTGTGAAAAGATGGGTAATCTTGAAGAGATTCTAGAAAACGACAAGAAACTTCTTGACAAACTTGTGAAAATATATGGTCCTTTATGTAACAATGCCTCCTTGGACCAAAATAATTGTCAAAGTAGTGGACCATTCTCAAAAAGAGTTCATGTCATTCTGCAACAGAAGCGCCCATGGGAAGTGAAGGAAGGATAGAGAATAGGGGCTAATATATTCGCACTTGGATCTAAATTGTAACAAACAAAATAAATCATAGACCTTCATAAGTTGGAGAAATTAGAAACGTCTATCCATGGTGGGGAAAATAGAACAAACTATATCCAGTTGGGCTCTCAATCCATCCATTATTGCATTGATATAACCTAAACTCTGGTAGCATCCTTGTGAAGAATTCAACCTCATAGTTGCCTCTTGTTTCAGTAGGATCATAGCTTTAATGTCGCCTCTACCTCCTTAAAATAATGATCTCATGAGAGATATATTGTATTTGATAGTGGAAACCCTTCAAGGGTTGAACAACATGATGTTCCATACCTTTCAGAAGCAACACAAAATTTTAGAACTCATGGTAGAGTTCATCTTTAGCACCTTTATGTTGAATTTGGAATGTGACAACTTAATCTTTAAGTTCCTTCAATCCTTTTACGTTGACATTATATCATCTCATCTCGACCATGTCAAAAAAAGTATGCAAAATATATGTCCTTGTTCTTACAAGGAGATGTTGACATTTGCAAGATAGTAAGATCCAAATTTTTGTCCATTTGGAGAAAGGAACTAATTATATCACCAACTTTCTATGATCTAGTCGAAAATTTGGTCATGTAAAACATAAAATGTCTTAGAAGGGTGTTGACTAAGAAGGAGCTAAAGAGTATTATTGGAGGAAGTAAGAACAAAGGAAATAAAACCTGTAGTAAGGATGAAATAAGAAGGAAAAGACTATGCTTTATCTGCAAGGGATATTGGGTACCTGACCATTCATGCCCATGTGATAGGAAGGAGTTAACAAAGGTAGAATAGTGGGATACTCCTTCAGATCATGGGGATGCATCTAGTTTGGTTCATTAGTTTTCAGGAGAGCACCCATGAAGGATCTGAGTAGTCAAGTACAAATGGGGAGCTTGTTATTCAAAATGACTTGTAGGACACGTTGGTGGTAATCATCTAGTTTGACAAGAACTTAGAAGCACATGGGGAGAGGAAGGAGGAAATGCTTCCTAATGATGTGGTAGACATTTCTACAACCAAGTCCATAGATCTCCAAGATGAAATCCATGATGAACATGAGAAATCAAATATTGTAAATATCAGTGCACTAGTGCAACATCCATGTTTAACAACGAGAGATGATGATGATGTTGAAGGCCAGGGAGAAGGTAGTCAGGGAGACTTAAGTGAGGAGCCAGTAGTAGTGAACCGACATGATGAGCATGATCATCAGGGGTAGCATGACGAACATAGTATTCAGGATGAGCCATATTTTCCAGGGGAAAATTGTTGGGAAAAGATTAAACATTTCACGATAGATCTTATGATGTTGGAGTAGAGGATTCGGACAATACGAGGAACTGCCTTACAGGAGAACAAGAACATTGAGGATCTCATAAGAATATGTGTTGAGCTAGAATTCAAGTTGTCTAGTATTAAATAATGAATAAAGTCCCTCACAAGGAAACAAGAGGAGTACAATTGGGAGTTATATAGCATCCCATTACAAGAGTACATAGATAGGGCTTGCAACACTACCAACCCACCTCTATACACTGGGGAGATGAGGGAAGAGTTTTCCAAACACATCATGTTAAATGACTAAGTGGAGCAGCATGAGTGGGACATCGAGTAGCATCATTATAGTAGATTTGTTCCATGTTTATTTATTCATCCTTCTCACGATGGATTAGTGAGAGATTGTGAATTGGTAGTCTATTGATGGGATGATTCTTAGGAGGATACTCTTATCCAAGGGCATATCACAACAAGAGCCCTTAGGAACAGATAAATATGAAGGTTGAGGTGGTACCATAACCCACAGGTCCGAGGACTTAGGTGGTAATGGGATCCAGGGGGATCTATTGATGGAAAAATTGGTTGGAGGATTGTTTGGGATCTAGGTATCAAAGCATCAATTTATGTTCGCTTAGGAGGGAACCATATGACAACACAATGGTTTGTATGAGATCTTCATATATGTATACAGATGTGTATGTTATAGACAAATGTTGATTCCTTGAGGATAGCAAATATTGGGGTAGGAGGATTTGTAATATTCCTTCTTTTTAGTATTGTTATAATGGATGGAATCTAACCATGGTATTTATCGTGGTATTTTCTCATGGTATTTACCTTTATTTTAACAATAAAATAAGGTTTCTAGAGAGTATAACAAGACTATAAAATGGGATAGGAGCTAGGCATTTGGATGATCCTGAGTTTGTCTATCTTATTTTGTGTTTGTTGAGAACTTGGTCAGTTCTAGCCTGATCCTGGGATGAAAAACTTGCATTGGCATTTGTCTATTGGATCCATCCAGGATTCACAAGTGGGCTTTAGTGCCTTAGATTATTCATTAATGATTATCTGTACATGTCATTTGTAAGGGCTTCAGTGTGACTTGTATGAGAATGTATCTTTGTTTTAAGTTATTAATATAAATAAAAAGCTACATTTTCAGATCCATTTTGTGTTCGGTGTTTTTAATTGCAAGAATTTTAATTAGAACAATAAAGTGTACTAAATCCGTTGAAAATTCAGACATTTGGGATCTTACATTCTTTCTTTGAACATAAAAATAGCCTGCAAAAATTTTAATTAAAACACTAAAATAGCCTCTCAACGTACAAGTATCAAAAGACTACAAAATCTAAAAGAGACATGAGAATTTAAGAGTTAATCACTTAACTTTTACTTCTACTCTTTTTTTCTTTGGATCCTTTTCCATACACTCAATGGTGTTCTTTGCATAAACTTTCTCAAAAATAAACTTTCTTTATATAAAAGTTATCATTACTTTATCCTCATATAAATAGTTATCATTATTTATGTTTAATTAAATACAAATAATAAACCCTATTTTTATTACATATTAACCTATATATAATTTACTATTACCTATTAAATATTTATTAACTGTAATTAATATAATTAATATTTGTTAAAATAGAAAATCTAATCACTTGTCTCTTTACTGTCCCTTTTCACAATGCTCAATAAAATCCAACTATTTAAACTCTGTCATAAGCGATATACTACATTGCTTTTTTAAATAATAATATACTTTTGAAAACTAATTTAAAAATATACAACTAATTTAAAAACACAGATACAGATAAATTTTAATTAAATTATAACCTTTGCGTTATCCCATCTTTACTGTCCCTTTTCACAATTCTCAATAAAATTCAACCATTTAAACTCTTGCATGCGCGATATCGTACAGTGGTTTCTAAATAATAATATAGTTTTGCAAACTAATTTAAAAATATACAACTAATTTAAAAACACATATATCGATACATTTTAATTACATTAAAGCCTTTTCGTTATACAACTAATTTAAAAACACATATATCGATACATTTTAATTACATTAAAGCCTTTTCGTTTTCCCATCTTTTATTTAGCGGAGAAAAATTTTATATTATTTTTTTAATAATTAATAAAATTATGTAAAAAATAATAATCAATTTGTTTACTAATATTTAGTTATAAGTTTTTTTCTAAATGAATAGCTTAATTACAATTAAATCAATCCAAATCCATCCAGCGTTCAAACAAAACAACGAATGTCACATCTCCCTATAACTCGTAAAATAAAATAAAAATTTACTTTCTACCCTAGTTCTTAATGCAGTAACCATAAATCATATGTAGATTGTCGTATACAATCATAACTCTAATTAATAGACATTACTAATGTTAATATGATTCAATGTATATTTACAATCAAATTGCAACTTTTGATTTGCATTGTACATAATTTGTATCACGCGATTTATGGTGTTATTAATGTCTCTACTCTGTCACTGAGTTGTGGTGGAAGCAGGCCTTGACTATCTCATTGGCTACCCTCCAGTTGTCCCTCTTGCCTCGTTCTCCTCGTCGCATCATTGGAGCTGATCCAACAGATGATGCGTCTTCTAGAAACTTTCTTCAGAAATTCGATGGACTTGCATTTCATTTATCGCTTCTATCTTTTGCTCTCTAGCTTTTGCGCTACGATACTAGGGTTTCATTCCTAGAGGGTTTGTGAAGGGTTGAGAATGTCATGGCATCCGTAATAGCTCTTGAAACAGGTGGTTACACTACCCATGCATGACCCTTATCAGGTAATTCTAAAATGAATTAGAAATTTCCTTGGTTTTTAAGATTACAGTTTGTAGATTTCTCCTGACGGTTCGCTGAAATTGAAATGCAGGATTTGCTGGTGAGGTCTCGGCGTTCCATGGAAACCCCGAAGTAGTTTGCACCGGTCCTTCCGCCATCCTCCTGCTCAAGTCTTTCAAAGGTTTTCGGGTATGTTGTAGTTTAGTCGTGGTCTGCTAATGACCGAGTAGAGAGACCGGCTGTTCCTTAGATGAAACTCTCGGAAGGTTTAGAGTATTAGCTATGGTGTTTAATCATACACAGGAAGAATTTGTATTTAAGTTTATTTTGGACAAAAGGGCTTTGCCCGTGGAAACTCGTTGTTGCGGTTGTATTTAAATTGTATTTATTTTCTATTTTAAGAGAATGCACATATCCTATGTTTCTGGTAAACGATATGGATTCTGGGTTTATCCGGCAACCCTTAGGGTTACACTGGAAGGTCCCGAAATCCTTTTCCATGACACTCTAAAGTGTATTGTTGTTTTGGGGCTTCGTCCTCTTTATAATATATGCATACCATAGTTTTCTCATGGCTGGGCCATTTGATGTATGTTGCTATCGGACTTAGCTCTGTCATTTGTTATATAATGTTTTCATTTGATAACCCTCAGCTCCAGCATCTCTCTGGTTACCGGAGCATGATGCGTGTGAGCTTCTATGCAATGAATCGAACTCTATTTTTCAATATATGGGTAATCGATGCCTCATACCGTTTCCTGGTTTATGATATTGTCCAGTTCTTTCTCTATGATGTATATCTGGATTTGTTGGTTTGTAAGCCGCTAATCTTTTGTTAACGTTTTACATATGTTTAAGATTGTCATTTGCAGAAATGCAAGCCTAGGACTTGGATTCTTGCCTCGAGCTCGTTGGTGTATTGAGTCCTAAGGGTCCGGTGATGACTTTCCTAGTTATTGTCGACATTTCTATATTGTCATTACTTATTGAATTTCTTTAGGGTTTTACAGTTCAGCGCTGCCATATAAACTTTCGGGTCTTTTGCCGGTATTATAAAATGTAAATATAAAATGTTTTACAGTGATTTCAAAATTAGTAATTAGAACAAGCCTCAGCCGATTTTCCTTGGCAAGTAAATAGTACATATTTCTTTCCTGTGGCAAAATAAGCTTAGTTATTTTTGATATTACTAATTCATGCACAATTTTATTCTTTTCGGTTCAACCTACAAAAGCATAAAATTTAATCAGTTTTTACTATCATTAATGTCTTATTTGACTTGCTTAGAGAAAACCCTCTTACCTATATATCTTGCCAATTGATTATGTGTTTAGGATCATAAACATATCTTTTTAATATGGATACATGGAAAACATTGTGTACTCGAATGTGGCTAGGCAAGGTGAGTTGGTATGCCATTGGCCCGACCCTTGCCAAAATTTCAAATGGGCCACAAAACCGGGGTGCTAACTTAGCACACCCACTCCATTGTAAAGTACTCTTTTTGGCGCGTACCCTTACATAGAAATGATCCCCTACTTGGAATTCTCTGAAATTCCTTTTTCGATTGGCGAAGTTCTTTTCTCGATCTTGGGCAGCCCTTAAATTAGAACGAACCTTCTTAACCATTTCTTCCATTTCCTTTAACATCTCGAGTCCCAACATCAACTTGTCCTCAGGTCCTCCCCAACTAGATGGTGTGCGGCACTTACGTCCGTACAAAACTTCAAACAGGCTCATTTGTAAGGAGGTATGATAGTCGTTGTTGTAAGAAAATTTCACCATATATAAGTAATCTTCCCATTTGGAAGGTTGTTACATCGCATATGTTCATAGCATGTCTTCCACCACTTAATTCACCTATTTTGTCTACCCGTCCATCTAAGGGTGATAGGCGGTGCTGAAGTTTAACTGTGTACCTCACCCTTCAAATAGAGCATTCCAGACGGTTGATGTAATCTTTACATCACGATCAGAAATTATAGTTTTTGGTAGCCCATGTAACCTAAAAATATTGTGCATGAATATATTGGCAATTTTCACTGCCCTGTAGGTGGATTTTACTGGTATGAAATGAGTTGATTTGCTTAATTTGTCCACTACCACCATTATTGAATCATTTTTCTTTTTGGATTTGGGTAATCCCGTGATGAAGTCGAGGGAGATAGTCTCCCATTTCCATTTCAGAATTGGTAATGGATGCAGTAATCCAACAGGATGTTGGTGTTCTGTTTTTACTTGCTGACATTCCAGGCAGCGAGTCAAATATTCTGCTACATTCTTTTTCATACCCGGCCAGTAGTACTATTTTCGGAGTGCGGTGATTAATTTTTGGTATCCTGGGTGTCCTGCATAGGGACTCTTATGATATTCATCCAAAATCAAATCCTTAATGTTGTTTTGGTTAGGCACATACAATCTTTTCTTATAAATCAGCATACCTACAGGATTTATTTCATATCCTAGCTGATGTTCATGGCTGTTTGTGGTTTGGGCTTGCTGTCCTAAATACTGGTATTCTGGATCCCGCTCCGTTGCTTCTTTAATTTGTTCACTGAAGGTAGTCCGCACTTCACTATAAGAAATTTCATAAAGACAATGTACTTTTCGACTTAAGGCATCAGCTACCCAATTCTCCTTTCCTTTCAGATGTTTGATTTTGAAATCGAATCCACTTAAAAATTCTACCCACCTAGCTTGCCTGGCATTCAAAGTGGGCTACTTAAAATAATTAGTCAAGCTATGATGGTCAGTCATTAAAAGGAACTTCTTACCCATCAAATAGTGTCACCGCATTTTTAGTGCATGAATAATTGTTGTCAATTCTAAGTCATAGGCAGAGTCTAGATTCATAAGTGATTACTTTACCTTCTTACATTAAAACACCACCTACCCCTTCCTTACTAGCATTTGTACACACCACATAGTCCTTATTTGGATATGCTATGCTTAAGATTGGCGCAGTGGTGAGTAGATGCTTGAGCTATTCAAAGCTCTGTTGGCACTCAGCTGTCCATTTAAAGGTTTTTCCCTTCTTTTGTAGGGAGGTAATAGGATAGGCCACCCTAGAGAATCCCTCAACAAATCATCTATAATACCCTGCCAGTCGCATAAAAGATCTTATACCTGCCACATCTTTATCTTTTCTAGGTCTACAATGATTCCATCTTTGGTAATGATGTGGCCTACACACTGAATCTGCTCTCTAAAGAAATCACACTTGCTAAATTTTGCATAAAATTGATGTCCTTGGAGAGTCTGTAGCACTATCCTGAGATTCTCCTTATGTTCAACATTTCAGGAATAAATCAGTATATCATCAAAGAAGATTAATAAAAATTTATCTAAATACTGATGAAATATAATGTTCATTAGATAGATAGAGGTCGCGGGGGCATTGGTCAGTCCGAAGGGTAACACCACGAACTTGTAATGTCCATAGCGGGTCCTAAAGGTTGTTTTAGTTATTTCTTCCTCCATGATTTTGATATGATGGTATCCCGATCATAGATCAATCTTTGGAAACATAATCACACCCTTCACTTGATCAAATAGTTCTTCTATGTGAGGTAAATGGTACTTGCTCTTAATAGTCAGCTTATTTAGCTGATTATAATCCATACACATACGTAGAGTCCCGTATTTCTTTTTGAAGAATAGTACGGCGACTCCCCAAGGCAACACACTTGGGTGGATATAATTTTTATCCAACCACTCTTGTATTTTCATTTTTAATTTAGTTAGCTCTGCTATACTCATACGAAAAGGAGCGTGGGACACCGAGGCCACTCTTGCTACCAGTTAAATGGTGAAGTCTATGTATATTTTTTAAGGAAGCCCTAGAATTCCTTCAGGAAATACATCTTGAAAATTTTGTATCACAGGGATACTTTCCAAGGAATCAGACTTGTCCCTTGAGTTGGCATAACCCACCTAAATTGTGTAAATCTAGCATCATTTTCTGATGCACTTTTCTAGTTGGGAGGCATTTATCAGTCGTAATTTTAGTGGTCTCAAAATGCCTTGAATCTCCTATTTGTTTCCCTTCTCATCCATGTAGCAGATAGCTTTCATTTTACAGTTTATAAGGGACCAGTGCTTCTCCAACCAGTCCATGCCTATTAGAAAATCATATGTCCCTAGGTGTAATATGTTTAGATCTTCCACCAAATGCTGACCCACTATTTCTAAAGGACAGTTGTTGACCTTGGCCAACACACGTCTCTTTGACCCTATTGCTAGCTGTACTAACCAGGGGTTTTTGAAGTTGACAGCTTGTAAACCACATTGGTCAATGATTTTAGGACTAACATATAAATTAACATAGCTCCTAGGTCAATTAAAATAGATATAGCATGACCAAATATTTTACCTTCGAATTCCACCATAGTTGGATGGTATTTTTCTTGATGATCTTCAAGGGCAGCATTAATTTTCAGAATACTCCTCACTACATCCCCTATTGTAGATACCTCCTGAATCTGCAAAATCTGTTGAGTGCCTTTGTGGTTAGGATAGTTCTTAATGTAATGTGGCCCTCCACATCCCCAACATTGTACTGGGGGTCTTGCTATTGCTTCAACTTCAGTTCTTCCTGATTGCTCACTCGGTTTGGGTTCATTGGAAGGTCTAAATCTGGACTGATTCCTATGCAGATTTCTATTTAACTATCCTCTGGGGGGTCCTTTATTGATGTTTCCCATGTTTCCTTTGTTGCCAACAGAAAACTTATTGCCCTTCTTGTCAATCCATTTCTTTCCCATAACTTCTCCTTTCTGTTTACTTTGCTGATAACATATCCTAGCCTTCCGTATGACCTCATCCATTATTTTTGGGTTGTCGATTCTTTATGCTCTTTCATGAATAGTGGTAAGCTACTGATAAATCATTGTACTTTTGCCTTCTCTTCTCGTATGTAAGGAACATACCGAAGTAAGGAGGTAAATTTGGTAATGAACTCATCCATTGTTAGTTGTCCAAGTCGTAGGTCGTGAAACTCTTTTTCTTTTTCATCATAGAATCGTTCAGTTAAATACCTTTCCTTAAAATATCTTTGAAACTTTTCCCATGTTATGTTTTGTTCATTCACCCCTCGTATGGTCTTTACCTCTTCCCACCATAAGGTGGCTTTTCCTTGCAGCTGGAAAATGGCCAAACGAGCCTTTAAATTGTGGTCATATTCATATAGTTGAAAGTATTTATTCATATTAATAAGCCATGCTTTCACTGCCTCTTCTTGTTCACCGTCAAAGAGGGGCGGCTTTATTTTCCAGAATTGTCCTTGCAGTTCTGTCCTTTGCCTCTTTTGTGTTTTATGCTCTGAGGAATTATTTGACTTTTCCTCTTGATTTTCTTCCCCTCCTTCTGTTTCCACATACTCTGTCTGATATTCTTGCTCTCCTAACATGTCCCTGTGTTCTAGGCTGGGAATCGGTTGATGCTGATTTTGCTTATCTGACAGACTTTTCATAATCTTCTCCTATTCCAGCATTAATCTTTCACTGTCTACCTGTAACCAGACCATCTCGTTCTTTATGTCTTGTACAGTCTTGAGTATTGTAGCATAGGTTCTTCTCCTAATTGCACCCATACTTCAGGGTTGGTTTCATGAAAAGTTGCAGGTCCTAAGCCTGTCATGTTTCTGTGGGGAGTGCTATCTGTCCTTCTCATGTTAACTGCTCCTGCTTCTTTTGTTGTATATGCACAACACTATCAGTCATTAGTTTTCCAGAGGCCTCAGTTTGGTAACCTTGGCTCTGATACCACTTGTCACATCTCCCTATAACTCATAAAATAATAAAAAAAATTACTTTCTACCATAGTTCTAAATGCACTTACCATAAATCATATATAGATTTCCGTATACAATCATAACTCTAATTAATACACAATACTAATGTTCATATGATTCAATATATATTTACAATCAAACTGGCACTTTTGATTTGCACTGTACATAATTCGTATCACGCGATTTATGGTGTTATTAATGTCTCTACTTTGTCGCTGAGTTGTGGTGGAAGCAGGCCTCGACTACCTCGCTGGCTGCCCTCCAACTGTCCCTCTTGCCTCGTTCTCCTCGCTGCATCGACGGTGTACAAGCCTTGGAGCTGATCCAATAGACGATGGGTCTTCTGGAAACTTTCTTTGGGAAATTCGATGGACTTGCATTTCATTTATCGCTTCTGTTTTCGGCTCTCTAGCTTTTGGGCTACGATACCAGGGTTTCATTCCTGGAGGGTTTGTGCAGTGTTGAGAATGTCATGGCATCCGTAATGGCTCTTGAAACAGGTGGTTACACTACCCATGCACGACCCTTATCAGGTAATTCTAAAATGAATTAGCAATTTCCTTGATTTTTTTAAGATTACAGTTTGTATATTTCTCTTAACGATTCATTGAAATTGAAATGCAGGATTTGCTCGTGAGTTCTCAATGTTCGATGGAAACCCCAAAGTTGTTTGCACCAGTCCTTTCGCCATCCTCCTACTCAAGTATTTCAAAGGTTTTCAGGTATGTTGTAGTTTAGCCACCGTCTACTAATGACCGAGTACAGAGATGGGTTGTTCCTTAGATGAAACTATCAAAAGGTTTAGAGTATTAGCTATGGTGTTTAATCATACACATGAAGAATTTGTATTCAAGTTTATTCTGGACAAAAGGGATTTGCCCATGGAAACTCGTTGTTGTGGTTGTATTTATTTTTTGTTTTAAGAGAAGGCACATATCCTCTGCTTCTAGTAAACGATATGGATTTTGGGTTTATCCGACAACCCTTGGGGTTACACTAGAAGGTCCCAAAATCCTTTTCCATGACGCTCTAAAGTGTACTGTTGTTTTGGGGCTTTGTCCTCTTTATAATATATGCATACCATAGTTTTCTCATGGTTGGGCCGTTTGATGTATGTTGCTATTGGACTTAGCTCTGTCATTTGTTATATAATGTTTTCATTTGATAACCCTTAGCTCCAGCATCTCTCTGGTTACCGGAGCATGATGCGTGCGAGCTTCTATGCAATGAATCGAACTTTGTTTTTCAATATATGGGTAATCGATGCCTCATATCGTTTCCTGGTTTATGTCATTGTCTAGTTCTTTCTCTATGATGTATATCTAGATTTGTTGGTTTGTAAGCCACTAATCTTCTGTTAACGTTTTACATATGTTTAAGATTGTCATTTGTGGAAATGTAGGCCTAGGACTTGGATTTTGGCCCTGGGTTCATGGGCGTATCAGGTCGTAAGGGTCTGATGATGACTTTCCTTGTTATTGTCAACATTTCTATATTGTCATTACTTCTTGAATTTCTTTAGGGTTTTACAGTTCAACGTTGCCACATAAAGTTTCCGGTCTCTTGCCAGTATTATAAAATGTAAATATAAAATGTTTTACAGTGATTTCCAAATTAATAATTAGAACAGACCTCGGCCGATTTTCCATCTATAATTATTATAAAATCTCAGCTCTCGCAAGTAAATAGTACATACTTCTTTCTTGTGGAAAAATAAACTTAGTTCTTTTCTGATATTACTAATTCATGCACAGTTTTATTCTTTTCTTTCGAAACTTGTTTTCCTATGAGTCTGTACTTACGTTCTCAAATCTATATTTTAACTAGGAATATCTACTTCTATTTTTAAGATATTACTGTACAGTATTAATTTTCAAGTGTTATTTACAACATTTTCCAGATCTGAACATTTTATTCTACCAACTCATTTTTTTTTAAAATAAGTTTCTCTAGGTTGTTTTACTTATAAAGTTGTAATAAAGGAAAAATCAATTGTTGAAGTCACCTCTGTAATTTATAGATTTCAATCCTCCCAACCATGAGACTTGTCGTCAGGTCCAAGTCTCCCCCCGAGCTTGCTCACAAGACCAATGTCTTCTTGCAAGACTTCGCACACAGTGCCACAGCTATCTAGTCACCACTAGACTTAGCTTCTTTTCATGTCTAACCTTTCATTACAGATTCTCTCCCTTTCTCCTCTGTTACTCTCAGGTTTCCCATTGCCCTTTGAGTCCTTTCCTTGGAGAATTCATACTCAAGGAGGTAGTTAGGGTTAGGCAACTGCATATCCTAACTTTCTTGATATGAAAAGTTACAAGATTTGTTAACACTCCAAATATAGTTTTTCTCTTTATAATTATCAAATTTAAATACTTAATTCAAACAATAACCATAATATCAAATTTTGTTTTTACTGCAGTAAAATAAAATATTTACAAGGGACATCACAACCAATTTATATCAGGTAACCAAACAATTAGATTATAAAAGATTATGAAGAAGATTAGATTTGGTTATTATAATTATTTAAATTTTAAGACAACAATATTTAGATAATATCACATATAAATTTGATTTATAATAAAATAAAATATATTATTCATATTCATATATATATATATATATATATATATATATATATCTATATCTATATATATATATATATATATATATATATATATATATATATATATATATACAGTTTGAGTGGGCCTAATGGTTAAGAGCATGTGTTTCCGTCTAAGAAGATTTACGTTCAAAACCTGAGGGGTAGAGTATGTATGCTTTCATACACTTAGCAATCATAGGTCCCTTGTCCCACAAACAAGAGAGTCTTATACACCAATTTAATGTATGACTTAACTGTGACCTTAAAATTAGATAGTAATAATAATAATAATAATAATATATAGGTGAATAAATTAAATTAATAAATACAATTAATAATACATATGTGAATAAATTAAATTAATAAATACAATTATTTAAAAAAAAAACATTGAATAAAAACCATATTTTCTACAAAATAAAAATATAATATTATTTAAAAATATATAATTTTATTATAATAATTTTAACAACAAAAAATTAAAATACTAATTTGATCATCAATATTATTTAATTAAAATTGTTTTCAAACTTAAAAAATAATCTAATATTATATTTAATTAATGGAACATCTATTTTCTTTAAATAGAAAAATAAAAATAATATATAAATTAATCAAATTTTATCCACATCCACAGAGAACATCAAACTCGACATAAACAAAGGCCACAGATAGCATCAAACTCGACATAAACAAGGCTACATTATAGTTATTACGTGAAGCTTTGTTTAATTAATTAATAATTTATTGTAATTAAAATTTAATTATGTTAATTTAATTTAGTTAATTAATATAATTAACACTTTCAAATTCACAATCAATAGCATTCGAGATAAATTCTCCTAATTTCTCTTAAAAAATTAGAAAAATATAGAAGGCATTCATAGTACCATCAAGCTAAAAACTTAGAAGCATTTACAATCCATAAGCAAAAAACTTAGAAGCATTTACAATCCATAAGCAAAAAATAAAAATGTAACAACAATATTTTATTACTAGATTTAAAAGGCATTAGTCAAAGTGGAGTGCCTGTAACAACAATATTTTACTACTAGATTTAAAAGCCATTAGTCCAAGTAGAGTGCGTGTAACAACCATATTTTAACACTAGATTTAAAAGCCATTAGTCTAATTAAGCGATTTTTTGCTTTGAAAATTATGCAAATTTCGATAAGATTTTGATAAAATTTGGTAGGGATTTTTGTAAATACAAATTATTGCTGTCAAATTCCAAGGTTTTGTGTGCCTTATATGTTTTGGATGGTTTTGAATCTATATCCGTCATCAAAAACATGATTCAAACATAGCTAGTGCAATATTTTTTATTTTTCTTTACATAGATTCCAACCACTTTAGTTCATTCGGCGATTCCTCTGCGTCCATAAACACTTTCATTATCAAAACTCATTAAATTCATATGATCAATACAATTTTTAAAATAACTTATTACAATTAATCTTTG
Organism: Pinus tabuliformis; assembly: GCA_031772625.1. Taxonomy (NCBI): domain Eukaryota; kingdom Viridiplantae; phylum Streptophyta; class Pinopsida; order Pinales; family Pinaceae; genus Pinus; species Pinus tabuliformis. The sequence goes on along the minus strand of CM062804.1, from coordinate 1,340,481,118 downwards.
GTGAGGTTACACAAATTGCTAAATTTTCAAATATGCCTCGAGAATCCCTGAAAAGACAAATATTCTAGATGACATGGGAATTTGAATTAATTACTTAATAATTCAATTCAATTTTATTTGTTAAATAATTGGGGACTTCGACATGCGGAGATTAATCAAATTAAATTTTATTTCTTAAACAATTGGGGACTTTGATATGCTTGGACTAATTAATGAGGTCTCCGTAATTACACTTCATGAGAGAGCCCACGCTTAATGAATTGAAAATGGGAAACCTAGTTAACTTCTATAAAAGAAGACTGACTTGAAAAGTTATGTATTTATTGCAATATAAAAAATTTATTGCTAGTTATGAGATATGTCTCACTAACATAATCAGATTTAGGGCCAATAGTATTGGAAATAAATATTAATTTTTTTTTACAAAAACTACAAAATTAATTTATAATGTCTTATTTTTCCTTTACATCAACATAGCCTTATCCAATAATCCTCAATATTATAAACTTTCCCTTTTTTTATGAACTTTCTCCCATTTATGAAAAAACAAAACAACTACATTACCCTTCCTAAGTACAAAGTCATTTATAACCCTACTGTAAATGCTTGTCCAATTGTCACTGCACATTTTAGGATTTTAATTTTTGGGTTTTGGTGGAAAAGTGCTAACCTATATATATATATATATATATATATAATATAATATGGAGAAATTAGAATCCAAAAGCCATGGAAAGTTACAAAATAAGAGAAAAAAAAGTTGTACACAATATCTCTACCTTAGGTTACGCACTTCAATGAAATTCATCAATTCTTAGGACAATTAGTTATGAAGGACACGAGAAGGATGATGTATCAACATTGTCTATCATTCAACGAGGTTTGGATGTAATGATTCCATGTTGGAAGTAATGCTTCTATGTGTTGTCATGAGTTGTCATTGAGAGTTCTCATGCATCAATCTAAAAGTTGTTGTTTCCTATGTATGAGTTGTAGTTATGATCCAGATGTTTGGAAGTCAAAGACTTATGTGCTATATATGTGTAACTGTTATTATCAATAAAGATATGATGTAGTGTGTGATTTGTGTGTTTAATCATTCTCTTTCTCATCTCTTCTATATTTTAAAGATGGTATCAAAGCTAGTTCAACCTTGACTCTCTCACAAGAGGTGCTAAGATCATTCAATTTTAGCCATGATACTTCTTTGTACATAGATTAATTTAATAGGGCGTTGGATATATTGTTTGTATGTGGATTGTGAATAGTTGCATGCAAAGGAGAATTGTGAAGATCCAATGTTGCTATTGTTGTATGAAGTGTCATTGTGGACAAATATTTTTAAAAGAAGAGGAGATCTATTTGTGAAGAAGCTAGATCATCATAGATTTAGTTTGATATAGTGTGGATCTACAATTGAGTGCAATGTTTACATGTTTTAAATGGCGGTTCTCGGTATTATCAGATGGTCCAAGATGTATAACTGCGGCATGCAGGTGGAATGTTGGCATTTCTCATTCTAGCTTTAAACTAATAGAATGTTGTGGTATTGTTTATCCAAAGATCGAGATCCAAACATTTCAGATCTAAAGGTTAATGCCGATATTCAAAGTTATTATTATTATATTTGATCTGATATGCATAGATTAATAAAGAACAATCATTCGTTTTGTCTTTGTACATTCTGGGGGTTGGTGTTTATGTTTCTATTGGTTATAAAAAGGGTTGGTGGTTCTTATATTGAAAGCCCAGGTGTCCAAAACATCAATTCTTTTGTGTTTTTAAGGTCAAGTTGTTTGATTAGCTTTTGAACACATTCAACATCCAAACCTCCATCCTAGAAACTAATGGATAGCTAAAAATGAAATTATCCAACAGATGTTGGTTGGTCCATAGGATGATTCATTAGTTGACGACTCTTATAGTTGAAGCCCGATGAGCCGAGGTGTTAATATTGTTGATCCTGCAAAGTTCATCAACGATGGTGAGAGGCAGTTACGTTTTAAATGGAGGTCAAGTGATAGATTGAAGTGGTGAAAGAGCAGTGTTTGCGATATTCTAGAGTGGAGGTGAGTGTTGACGAAGACTAGTTAGACAAAGATTATCATTGTTGTTGTAATATATGTTTTCAATGTTTTCCATGTAAGCATTAAGAGAGGGTGTCAGAAGTAATGCCTCCATGTTTTGTCATGAGATTTCATTAAGAGTTCCCAAGCGTCAATCTAGAAGTTGTTGTTTCCTATGTATGAGTTGTAGTTATGATCTAGATGTGTGGAAGTGAGAAATTTATGTCCTATATATGTGTAACTATTATGATCAATAAAGATATCACACAATGTGATTTGTGTGCCTAATTGTTCTCTCTGCTCATCTCTTTTATATTTCTAACAATCAACATTGTTTGTCATTTGACAGAGCTTGGATGATAACATTTTTCCCAAGATTACAACAACAACCATATCCCTAAATGTTTGGAATGTTTTAGAGATACATACAATGAAAGGGAGAGTAACAATAATCAACATCACATTTAGCCATAGAGAATTACAATTCTTTATTTATGAACCCATTATAATCAAAGAAGGTGAATTTTTTGATATAGCTAAAATAATTGGAGACATTCTGGAAGAGGTTGTTGAAACATAAGAACATAAACAAAAATTTGATAGTATCATTGTCCTAAGTAATATTGTAAATCCAATACAAGAAATTTAAGAGGAAAATAATGATTCTATACAAGATGTAGTGACTGAACATGGTAGAAAAAAATGAATTTGAGTGTATAGGTACACATGTCCAAGAAAAAATTGAAACCACCTTTACAACAACAACAATAGGAAAGAAGAACATATTCATGAATGTTGAGTTTGATTATGAAGTTAAGTTATATTTTCTTGAAAAGTGGCTTGCAATGCCTAGGTGTTATAATGATAAAAGTTGTTATTGAAAAATTACCATAACTATATTAGAAGATGAAACGAGACATCGATCAAATATGTTGAAATTATTGCAATGGTGAAAGAAAGTTGAAAGAAAACACAAATTATGTTTTTGATCTTATATGAATTGACAAAATATTTCAATCAAAGATAATTGAGATATAAGTAAATGCAACAAGACAAAAATACAAGGAAATATTAAGAGATATGAACTAAATAATACTAAAGCTACTATAACCAAAAATATATGCTGAATATAAAGTTTGGAGTAAAAGGAAAAAAAAAACTTATAAACTCAAAGTTGAAGGCAACTTATCAGCATGCCAAAGTAAAACACTTTTTATTTAATCTCAAATATTGTAAGCCTAACCTAAACTTAGTGTTAAACACACATGGACAACAAAGACTAGGAAAGATAAATCAGTGAGTACATTTTTTTATTAACAGGAGATGTACATTTATAATACAATGTTGTGACTCTTGGGTTTCAGATCCCAAGGTCTCTTGGACTGCTTAGTCTTTTCGGCTTCCACACTAACCCTTTAGGATTAGGTGTCCAACATTCCCCCGTTAATCCGAAGGGTTATGTATGAGTCCAAGAAGAGATCTATAATACAAAATGTGCAAAAATGCATGGCAGCACTAGGCTGAATGTGCTCTATGAAATGTTGGTAAAAAAGGGCGGTGGTTTAAGGATGACCACCAACACTGGAACGCTTAGTGCAGTTCCCAGAACTCTTCCAAAACTGGCAAGAAGCTGGAGTCTTCTGCTAGAGGAAGTGTTCTTAATCTGTGATGGTTTAAGGATGACCAACAACTCTAGAATGCTTAATGTAATTCCTGGAACTCTTCCAAAACTGGCAAGAAGCTGGAGTCTTCTGCTAGAGGAAGTGTTCTTAATCTGTGATGGTTTAAGGATGACCAACAACTCTGCGATTCCTGGAACTCTTCCAAAACTGGCAAGAAGCTGGAGTCTTCTGCTAGAGGAAGTGTCCTAGATTGCCAACTGAAGGCATGTTCAGGCATCTTTGTCTCTGGCTACAACTCTGAAACTGGTGTGGCAGGTTGTGGCTCAGGCTCGCTTGATGTGGCTTTGAAGCTTGTAGATGACCATCATTTCCCCCCCTGTCAGATACAAGGTGAGAAGATGGAGAAAACTCAACTGCAAGACTGTTCAATATTCTGGAACAAGTTCTGACATGTGTTTGGAATATCTTCTTGGCTGTTGATGCCCATTTCCAAGAAGCGATCCATCCAAGATGAATCTTTGTTCTTGCAGGATGTTTATTTCTGAAGCATCTGTGTGAAGAATGACTCGTTTTATGACAGTGCTCACATGGATGAAGATCAAAACAGTGACCTTTCAAATGGCCAACTCAGTCACAGTGTTGGCATTTCACGATTTGTTGTTGTTGTTGTGGAAGAGGGGTAGAATCTGGAACAGCTGAAACTGAACTGTCATGAGGAGCAAGTGAACTGTTATGAATGAATCCAGCACTCTGAAACTGAATGGGCTTGGCATAGTCTGGAATATGAAAGGACAAGTCCTTGTCATATCCAAGACCAGTTTTGTGCTTGTTGTGGACAAGCTGTTCCCAAGGTCTGATGATGGGCTTGGGAAGTGCAGACTGAGTTTCTGCATCTGCATATACAACTGCTGCTTTATTTGAATGAACTGTATCATTATTAATATGCTGCTGATGGGTCGTTGTCCCAATGTTCTGAACAGAAACAGGTTCAGAATGGTGTCTATTTTGATGTAGCTCTTCTTGCTGTAGCTATGATTCAAGCTGCAAAAAATCGATCTTCTCTTGTGCATATTGTAGACATGTTTGAATTTCTGAGAGAGAGCCTTTGCTGATTTGGAATGTTTCATGATTAGAGGAATATATCAGAGTTTTTAATAACTCTAATATTTCAGTAATTCGAGGCATATTCTTCATTGTCAAAATTACACCCCTTTAAAACACTGATTACAACTATGACCCAATGAGTAAAAGTAACACCCACTCACAGTACAAAGACACAGAAAAATCCTTTGTGCAGCAAATGAATCAAGAAACAGAAACTATAATGAGTTTTAAATACAGTCCCACAACTGGGGCAGCAGCAACTGCAAACTTGCTTGGATCCTTCAAATACTCCTTCGCTTTTGAATCAGAAATGATGGCTAACAAAACTCCAATAATTATAACACTGTCATGGACAGGACTTGAATACTCATATGCTTTGACAGGGGTACAAATTAATATTCTCTGATCTTGCCACTTTCTTCAAAGAAAACAATAGTCCACTTCAATATTTGAGATACCAGATTTGCATGATAACAAATGATTTTCTGCAAATAGCTGTTATGCAGGCTCAATATAAAAGGTCTTCTCTACTGTACTGTGCATGCTATGTTTAGCAGGAGCATTTGAATTCACTGCAACCAAACACTCCCAAATATAAAAGCTTTAAAGAACATCGGCACAGCCTTCAAGAAAAGAACTCAACACATACCACAAACCAGAGCCTTCAATTCAACGCAGAATCCAACAGAGCGCATACCAGCATATGACATTCAGAATTATTCAAAGCACAAAGCCTTCACGACTTGCCGAGAACAGAAAACATATCAATGCATTGTTATATTCTCACCAGATCAACCTCATTACATTCCAACACACTATCACTTAAATGAACCAGTCGAAGGAAACAACATAACAAGAGCTAGCTAATATGGTGGTTGCATGCTGCACTATGCATTGGGTATATGAATGACCACAGGTCATCAACGACCCTTTCGATGCCTCTCAAGCTCACACAGAGATAGAGGCATTCCCACACTACTTCTGGTCTTTGGTAGGTTACTCCTTTATTGTGGATGATTATCGATATAGATGATGCTTATAATGAAGATCAACACATTTTCTCAGCATTAGCTCTTCGAAAAGTCCAAAGAAGTAGCCCTCCTCGATGCAGAGAGGACAGTGCAGTTTGCTCGGGCAAAAGCTTCGATGGTTGATGATTTACAAAATAGGAACCAGGAGTTGATGAAACAGATTGAAATATGCCAGGAGGAGAACAAAATATTGGACAAAATGCATCGGCAAAAGGTTGCAGAAGTTGAGAAGTTATGTGAACTTTTTATCCATCTTTGCCAACGGTTTCATAAGATCAACCTCAATCACATAGTATGACTTTATATGGCCACTGTCAACTATGTCAGGCATAATATTTTTCCTCACGTATGAAGTCTTCATCTAGTTTAAAAATGCTATGTAGCTCCGCTTCAGATCTTGCCGAACGCATTGTATCTGCTTCATATTTCTCTGTTCAATGGCTCAATAAACCTGATTCTCATGATCCTCGTAACATTGTATGCAGGTCCATAAAATTTATTGTACACCCACGGGACTTTCACACAATAAAAACAAACCAAACAGTTGGATTCTCATAGTCATCGACTGCATCATTCAACGCAGGCTCCACTAAAATAGAAAGTATTTTCTTCATTAAAAATACAGAGAGCTTATTGGGATTGTAGAACCTGATAATTATTTGCAGCCTTGGAATGAATTTTAAATGCAAATAGTCCCTTCAACATTTCGTTTCAGCCTTTGGTAATGAAGAAATCGCCCAGAATTAAATACGCTGGCCCAGAACTACACAGCAGTCCTCATACTACCAACCAACGCATGAAATACATGACAGAGGTAACGATTTGGCACCTGGCATTTGTGGCTGTTAACAGATATAGAAATGGCACTCCCGCACATATAAAAAGATCATACACTGCTCAGAAATTGTTGGGAGTGTGACCCCTTTGCATACTAAGCCGTCCCACTGCTACACGCTGTCCAACACAGCCTCAGAGAGCTCCAGCAAGGTAAATTTCAGTGAAACAATCGAACCTCGAGTGAAATGAAAGGCCAAACAGTCACTTGAAGAAGTCGAACCACTGAGATATCTCCAGCAAGGAAAATTTTGCGTCTTTTTTCCTTATAACAGCAGTATACCAGCTCTATAAAACTCCATGCAGCTCAAAAAATGAGAAGTTAAGGGACTGATATTATACACAATAATATATTTCTTTGCTCAGTAGGTATATGCTCAGCCAGCCATGAAAATGAATGCAGACCCCGCAATGCTATTCTGACGGCACACAACACCAGTGTCCGCAGCCTAAATAGCGGACGGGCGCACCACACAAGTAATCCAAACAAGACACTGGTAGGGATTATAAAAAATTAACTGTAATAATGTCGAATAGCTTCCCATCGCAATTTTATTCAAGAGAATACTGAGCTTTAAAGGGCATTTAATACAGAGGGCCCCAGGGTAAATTTAATCTTCATAACCAGATGATATCGCGTGCAGGAAACGATTCAACGGTAGAATAAAATGCACAGAAAATGATGGCAAAGATGCGCAGAGAATGTCAGACCATGTCAGATGCAGAGCAGCGCAGGACAGAGCAGCGATATTCAATTACTAGCATATCCCAGGCAGAGGCAGAGCAGCGTGAGAGAGGGCAGCGTTTAATGGGTAGCGACTGTGGAGGGGCAGTGGACTGACTCCTCAGGGACAGAATGCAGACAGCGCACAGTCTCACATTTATTACAATGCAGCCAACGTATGGAGAATTCAACCGTTTATGAAACAGCGTGGTCAGTCTGAGATAGCGTTACCAGCAAAAACGTACACAGTGACAGAGATAATGAAGACCACATCAGCGCTATTCAAGGCAGCTCAGACACAGAATTATGGGCAGAGGTGGAGGACTGACATGCACATAACAGGCCACAGAAAAACAAGCGGCTCTGATACCATGTTAAACACACATGGACAGCAAAGACTAGGAAAGATAAATCAGTGAGTACATTTTTTTATTAATAGGAGATGTACATTTATAATACAATGTTGTGACTCTTGGGTTTCAGATCCCAAGGTATCTTGGACTGCTTAGTCTTTTCGACTTCCACACTAACCCTTTAGGATTAGGTGTCCAACACTTAGACATTAGCAATTAAAATTAAAAAAGAGTATTAGAGAATAATATCTGCTATGAACTAAATTGTTAACAATAATTTTTAATTATTTTTCAAAACTAAATTTGAAAAACTGTTAGTTATATATTTGAAAACTAATATTTAGAGAGTCATGTAAACTTTAAGCAATTAAATCAAACAATTCACTAAAAATAAACATCGACTCAAATCATATGGTATGATATCGCGTTATGCGATTGTGTTGTGGTCTCCCTTTGTCCATCTATGGCAGATACGAGTTTGTGATATGAGTACATTAATGTAACGGTGTATTTGACTCTTTGCTCTTGTTATCGGCCATTTTAAACTCCATTCTAAGATCCGTCAAGGAACTTGTAGATCACGTTGATTCCAAAAACACAATAATCTCATAATAATGATTATGAAGAGAATAAAATTATTAAAGAGAATAATGTGTTGTATAATTATGGAAGTCACTATATTATTTATTTTGAATTTTAATTTAATAATTAATAATTATTAAGTAATTGATAGAGATCTAATATTTATAAAATATTTTTCATTATTAATAGCTATAGATAAAAGATTAGAATTTATATTTAAAGTAATTATGGTTTTTTTTGGTTTTTTAAGTTAATTTAAAAAGAAAATCATATTAACTAGTCTTAAATTTAGTTTAGTTTTTATTTATGATATTGAATTGATAGCCATGTCTATTTTGGAATATAATTTCCAAAATTTTGATTTAGTTATCAACAACTAATAGGTGTTAGATAGAAATTTAAATTTCACAAAATATTCTAAAGTTTTCTTAAATTGTATTCATTAAATAAAAATTTAATTGTATCTTTAAATTTTTTTATTTTTTATTTTTTTCCCTTTTGATTGTATTGATTAATTTAAAAAAATATTATATGAACATGTGCCATATAAAATGAAATATGTTTTGTGATGATGATGATGATGACGGTTAACGTCCACTGGGACCAAACTTTGGTCTATCAGACCTAAAGAAACGAATTATTTAGTTTGATTTAAGATTTTATTCGTATAGTCAAAAAGCTTGGAGAGAAGCCTCCCGAGCTCACTGTAATTTTGACAATGTAAAAGGCTAGGAAGGTCAATTTTGCAACAAATATTTTGAAACTAAGATCTAATGTGGTTGTATGTGGGGCACTCTAAGAGGAAGTGATTTTCATCCTCGATGTTCGTATTCTCACAGAGATGGCAGAACCTTTCCATCCATGGTGTTTTAAGAACTGCCCAACAACCCGTCTCACTATGGAACTCATGAGAGATCGTTCTAATCTTCGCTATATTAATTTTCTTCTTTGAGCTAGTTAAAACAAAGAGATACTTTTGATCTTCTACGGTGGGGTTGATGACCTCCTTATAATAGCTTAATTTTTTCTTTTAGCTGCTAAATCTTGCTCATACCACATTTTTTCTTTGAACTTAGAAGTAACAATATTTTTAATGTTATTAGTGTTTTGCAATGCAACATTCTCTTCGATCTCCCAATGGTTTAACCAGGCCCTGGTGTCTTTATACCAACCTTGTTTGAGCTTTAGGTCATTTTGGCTGGAATTTAAAGCTAGCTTAGGTAGTCTATGGTGTCCTATGGTGTCTTTATACCAACCTCATTTGAGCCTTAGGTGGTTTTTTGGTTGGAATTTAAAGCTAGCTTAGGAAGTCTATGGTCTCCTATGTTATTGAGTTTGTGCTTGTACAATAGAAGCCTAGTCATAGCTAGGCTCTCGATAGCGGAAAGACCCACTTCTATAAGGAGAATATGATAGGGTGTGTTGCATTAAATTTTGAGGTTATACGTTATAAAACGCTTCTAGATTTGCTCAATCTTTCTCTAGGATTCTCTAGAGATGCTACGACCCCAAACCTCACATCCATATAAGATAACCAGAGTGACTAAAGTTTCAAAGACGAACTTCTTTCTATCCCACATTACGAGGTTTTCCATTTTACCATTATTTTCAAGACCAAAATAGTCTTTCCATCCCCCATTAATCCTTTTCTCAACCCTATAGTTCCAGTTGAGCTTGTGATGAATATCAATTCCTAGGTACTTGTAGGAAGACACTTCCTCCAAGTTACTATTGTCGTACATAAAATTAGAGTAAGTGTCTTTCTTGGATTTGATAATCATAACTTTTGTTTTGTGAGTGTTAACAATCATACCCATGGTAGAGCATAAATCCTTAAGAAGTATAATAACCCATATTATTATAGATTAAACTGTAATTAAATTATAGATATTTAAGAGCAATTAATTTATATAGTTGAACTAGTTTTTATTTTTTTTATGATGGTTTACTTTAGTGCCTTAGTAAAATAGTCAATGAAATAACTTTGTTAAATATTTTTTTTTTTCAGAAAATATATATATTTAATAAATAAGTATAAGTAACTTTTTAGAAATAATAATAATAATAATAATTTTTAAAAATCTATTATTATTTATGTTATGTTTTTGGATAATTATTTATAAATTAATGTTTATAATTTGTATAACTTTATATATATATTTTTTAAATGAGGTTTAAGGATAAAAGTTACCTCAACCATATTTTACACCATCCTTAAAATCATTGTTCTATAGGTCCATCAGCCGTCAGCCAATAAATTAGTTGTGATATCACTTGAGATTAAGAAATTTACCAAATCCTTTGAAATCAACCATATCTCTCGAGATCAAATAGATTATCAAACAAATCGTTGGAGATTGAGGAGTCTTACCTACTCTGCGGGCACGAGGACGCAGCAAGGGACTCTGAAAGCAAACTAAGCAGCGGTCCCGGCTGGCTTCGGGCAAAAGTCATCACATAAAGTACGGGAATCTATGGTGCTAATGGGGAGGACGTCGTTAATTATCTCTTACGTCACATTGTCAATTACAGTGACGTTTCGTTTTAAATTATAGTGAAGAGTTTTCTGGAATTTTGACTGTGGCACATCGAAGAGCAAAAGAGGCTAATTTCTTGGTCAAGTTTGCGTTAGGTTTGGGGTGGGTGATTTCGCTATGATTTGAAAGGTAGGCTGAACAAACCCTAAGGCGATAGCTGTCATATCGGTGGAAAATTTGGCAGCTGATTTGAAATCCATTCGATCACATATTATATATGCAATTCATGTGATATCAGGAATACCATACTCGGATTGGATTACCCGTATAATTCTCCTGAACTAGGGTTATCTTTCTCGGATTTTGTAGATACGAGGATTCCTGTTAGAACGCGCTAAGATCTGGGATGGTTTTGTGTGCCAAAGCTTTCTGTGAAATTAAAAAATGGCGTCGCTGTGAGTCCACCGAAATATACGCGCAAGACATCGCGTAATTACCTGCAATCTCAGCTGTCATAGAACCCTAACTACACGCTAGGGATTTTAGTCTACTCTACCATTATGGCACCGCAGCTTGTTTTAAGTGAGTTTTCCATTCTTTTATTACTCGCCAGATGGTCTCATGAATGAAAGAATTCGGCCTGCCGACAAGAGATTCTGATTTTTTTTGCTTCAATACTGTTAGCGGGCTATAGGCATATCTTGGATCAGAACATATTGTTTGTTGTAAGGTCAGTTTGGGCATCGTTGTGAAGTAAGATTTCAGAGTCGAACACAGCGCAAAGCATGTCTTCGACTTCAGATCATTCAGTCGAAGAGGGAGAAAGCACTTCTCAGGTTCATGTGCTGGCCGTGGATGACAGCGTTATAGATCGAAAAGTCATCGAAAAGCTATTGAAGAACTCCTGTTACAAAGGTAATATTGGATTCGGACCGCGATCGATATTTTGAGGATTTTTTTATATAAGTAGACATTTTATCGATTCGATAGCTTACTATATATGTGTGTATAACTGCAGTTACAACAATGGATAGCGGGAGAAGGGCTCTCGAGTTTTTGGGATTAGGAGACGACCAGAACGTTGCAAACGTAAGTAGTTGGAGGTTGATTAATTATGGAATTATGGAATAGATCAGTTTCTTCTATCTTACATCATGTCGTTTCTGATTCGGGGCCTTCAGGTGAATATGATAATCACTGACTACTGTATGCCAGGAATGTCTGGCCACGATTTGCTAAAAAGAGTAAAGGTAATTTTAATCGTTCGAACTTTTAGGCGACGGAAGCTTTTATTCATTCATTTTTAAGTCGATAATAGGTAACATGGCTTCCTTTACCAAATCTATAGGAATCCTCAAAGCTCAAGGAGATTCCTGTGGTTGTCATGTCCTCTGACAACGAGAGCTCTAGAAAGCGCAGGTGAAAAACCAATTCCAGACAGCATGTTCTTTTTAAATACATGTAAAGAGTACAATATTATAATTCGTTTGACATGATTATGTACTTACGAGGGTCTGTGAAGTGAGCAGATGTCTGGACGAAGGTGCAGAAGAGTTCATATTGAAGCCCGTGCAGATCTCGGATGTAAAACGACTGAGAGATTATATCTGTAGAGATCACAAGAGTGACAGCTATTGCCCAACTGGGCCTTCGATTTGAAATCGAGACTATCAATATGGAAATGCAATACACATTTGGTACTTCAGACTTTCGAAGAATATAGTGAGTTTTGTTTTTAAAATGTATTTTATCATATTATAGTGTCCATTAATGTCAGGAACCCATGGTCATTTGACACTTCTGAAATCTGTATGGCGGAAGTATCCAGAGAGTCTCCTCATGGACACTGAATGGAATGGCTTACTCAAAGTATGTGCAGATCTGAGGTATTTGTCCAGTGAGATTTGTGTACCCGATCACTCAAAGGTCCTGTCGAGATATCTTTGAAAACTCGTTCCAACGACAAATAGGGACACCAGGGACATATTTCATTTCCGGATGTGAGAAATAAAGGGGTGCCAGGAGCAACTCTTAAGACATTGAAAGCAGGTTGACCACCAGTGGGCGTCCTGTTCGTCTTGCTCGAATGGAAACGTGGTCGCCCTTAGATTTAGAAACTCTCAAGAAGGAAGAAGAAATTCAGAGGATAAAATCACAGTTGCAACCAGGAGCATGCGCGCCAGAATAGCGCTGTTTTCTTAGGGTGGATACAGGTAACCAATATATACTGTGCTATAGGGTAATTAATGCGGTGTAGTATATGTCACTGGTTAGATTTAAGCATGCAGGGGCAGTATAGGTCACTGGTTAGATTTAAGTAAGTACCTCTTTCATATTCAATGAATGGGGATTTTAGGGATTTTCGCTGACAAGGAAATGTTCTGTCCCGTTGAAAACCCTTAAGCAGTTAATGTGTTGAAAACTACTCTTAAGCAGTTTTAAAGTTTTGTCTTTCCATTTGAAAACTTTGTAGTTGCTCTGAACCATGACAGAATTTGACTCGGTGTTTTGCTTACAAGTACTGAAGAACTTTAACAAAATGATTGTATCGCGTAAATGATCTTAAATTTTTTATCACTCAGAAACGGTTCCATGTTTTCCAACGCTCTGCATTTCTAATGAATGATAGATTTATAAGATTAAAAAAATTTAAGAATCATTCAGTCGGTTATGCTATTTTCCAGCACATCCACCAGGAAAGGATCAAAATTCCCTCTTGTATAAAATTATTTAGTTTAAAATTGGAAATTGAAATTTCTTGAATTATTTCCATCTCAAAAGCTAAGAAATTTATTACTGATATATTTTTTTATGTGCTGTGGTTAGTATAGTGTTTTAATTATTATTAATATTATTTTTAAATACTAAAAAAATATATTTACACTTTTCCTGTATCAATTAAGTAAAAAAAAATTATTGGTATTTAAAAAATTATTTACATTTTTTTCTGTATTAATTAATTATAAAAAAATATTGGTATTTAAAAAATTATTAATTAATTAAAAATTGTTAACATTTTAAAAAAATATTATTATTTTTATATAATTAATGCAGAATTGTCCTCAAACACATAATTTTATTAATAAAAAAATAAATTACATCTGGATTTTGCAAGAGTTTACACCCCAACAACAAAACACTCTTGCAATGAGCTATTTATATGGTCAATGTCCTAACTACCTCTAATTATGGATCAATTATAAAATAACAAGTGTCCATTTACAATAAAAGCTATCTAAACAACTTACTAACAATTCTCCTAAATTAGAGCCTAAGATACGACATTGTAGAGTTATATCTTTTTACAACAATATTCTAATTCTAAATGTCTACATTTAATAATTAAATATTCTAAATTAATAATTAATAATTTAATATTTTAAAGTAATAATTATTTTATTCTAACTTTATAACATATGATAATATTTTATTTTTGGATCATCTAACATTCCCCCCATGATCCAAAGATACATACAACAGATACCAAGTTCATCCTTGAATTTAGTAAATTTTATTCTACCAAGAGGTTTCATGAAAATGTCGGATATTTGATTTTCTAAAGGACAATAAATTGGCTTGAGGAAATCCTTGTCAATGAGAGATCTGATATGACGATACTTACTATCCACATGCTTTGTCTTTAAATGAAAAACTAGGTTCTTAGCAAGCTTAATGGCTGACTGGCTATCAATGAATAATGACATAGCTTCTGTCCGAGAAATGCCCAAGTCCTGCAAAATTCTGTGCAACCAAACAATTTCACTTGCTGCTTCCCATGCTGAAATGTACTCTCGTTCTGCTAAAGAAGTGGCAATTGTAGCTTGTTTCTTACAACTCCAAGACACTGATGTTGACCCCATGCTCATTAAATAACCTAATGTTGATGCTCGATCATCAATACTTCCAGCAAAGATAGCATCTGAAAAACCACCAAGTACAAAATTTTTAGTCTTTTTGTAAACAAGGCCAAAATCTTTTGTTCCTTGGATATATCAAAGAACTCTTTTGGCTGCATTCCAGTGGCTATCTCATGCTTCCTGCATAAAACGTGAAAGAATATTGACTGCATAAGATAGATTAGGGCGAGTGTTTGTCAAATAAATCAAGCTGCCAATCAACTGTCTATAAGTAGTGCTCTCCACCATATCCCCCCCTTCAAATTTTGAAAGTTTCAAGTTTTTCTCCATGGGGGCTAGAACAATCTTGCAATCCTGCATTCCAAATCATTGAAGCACCTCTGCATGTGGACATTGGAAGACTTCAACTCCAAGATAGTAGTGAAGTAATCCTAAATCTGTCATCTTAAAACCTGCATGTAACTATGTTTTCACCTCTGAAATATGATCATCATTGTTTTTAGTAATGATCAAATCATCTAAATACATAACAAGAATCACAAAATATTTACCCTGTTGTTGCACATACAAAGGATCATCAGATTCACTTCGTTGAAAACCAACTTTCCTAAGGTATTAATCCATTTTGGCATACCAAGCTCGGGGAGCTTGTTTTAACCCATATAAAGTCTTGATCAATTTGCAGAATTTATGTTCCTGCCCTTTAATTTCAAAACCTGGTGGTTGTGTCATATATACTTCTTCCTGTAAATCCCCATTGAGAAAAGCGCTTTTTACATCCATTTGATGAAATTTCCATCCTTTCTGAGTAGCCAATGCAAGTGTTAATCAGATGGTGCTCCATTTAGCTGTAGGAGCAAAAGTTTCCTCATAATTAATGCCTTCCTACTGCGGAAAACCTTTAGCCACGAGTCTTGCTTTATACTTCTCAAGTTCTCCATTTTGATTGTACTTAACTCTGTAAACCCATTTACATCCTATGGGTTTAAAATTTTGAGGACGATCAACAAGTTTCCAAGTGTTGTTACCAATTACTGCTTGATATTCTTCAACCATAGCCTGTTGCCATTCTTTATGTTTTACTACTTCATTGTATGTGGAAGGTTTAGTAAAATCATTTGCTATTAAGGAAAAATTTCCTTCACTTCCATGTGACTTCCTTGTTCTTGTTTTATTCTACTCATCAGGCCTTACATCTTTCAAAAGTTGAATTGCCCATTTTGGTAGTTGATGCTCACATGTTTGAGATTCTAAAAAGTAACCATCATTGTAAAGAGATTAATGTAAACTGATGTTCATCGATCAATTGAAGATTCTGGAGGTGGAGAATCATTGTCAGAAGAACTACTACTTTTTGGAGACGGGGATGAACTGCTAGAAGATCCAGATGGTGTTGTTGAAGTAGATGGACTGGATGAAACATCTTCAGATGAAGGAAAATCAAGTTCATACCAATTTGGTGAATTTGGTTGACTTTGCATATTTCCTATTCTTTGACTCCCTTTAGTTTCTAACTTTTGAAGAAGACTTTCTATTTCTTCAGCACTCTTACTCTCTGTTTCATCAAAAATTACATCCCTGCTCACAATAAATTTCCCATTAGTTAAAAGATGGTACCCTTTCTTCTCAACAGAATATCCAATCATTGTGCATTTCAAACTTCTTGAGTCAAGCTTAGTTCTTTCTTATTTCCAAACTATTGCATGACATACTGATCCAAAAACTCTAAGATGTTTAACTCGAGGTTTGAAACCAAACCAAGCTTCATAAGGTGTGATTTCATCTAAAGAAGAAGTTGGAGATCTGTTTCTTAAGAAGACAGTTGTATGATTACTTCTGCCCGATATGTTGGAGTTAACTTTTTCAAATATAACATAGATCTTGCCATTCCTAACAAGGTATGATTCATTCTTTCTACTACTCCATTTTGCTGTGGAGTGTAAACATTTGTAAGATGTATTCTTATGCCATTATCGTTGCAATAAGTTTTGAATTCATTTGAAGTCAATTCTCCCCCATTATCTGTCTTGAGTGTTCCTATCTTTTCTTTAACTTCATTTTCAACAAGTTGGCAAAAAATTTTAAACTTTTCGAATGCTTCTGACTTTTGCTTCAAGAAATAAACCCAAGCCATTCTACTGAAATCATTAATGTATAGTAAGAAATATTTTCAACCACCTAATGAAGTTTGTAGTGGTCCGCAAACATCACTGTGAACTAGTTGCAACAGGCTGTTTACATGCCATGAACTTGTTGGAAAACTTTCTTGACATTGTTTTCCATAAATGCAAGCTTCACATTTTGCATTTTCCTTTTTGAAAGTTGGAAGTCCATTAACCATCCCTTGTTTTTGCAACTGAGAAAAACTTTCAGAATTTAAATGTCCATATCTTACATGCCACAATCTTATAGGTGAAATTCCTGTAGTCACTGCCCCTGCAAAGTCAGAGTTCCTTGGAATAACTATCCCTTTCATCCTTAACAATTTTCCATCTTCATAACCTGTCATCATAGTTTGCAAGCTCTGTTTGACTGAATTAATCTTAACTAAGCCATCTTCCTTAATTACTTGATGTCCTTCTTGTCGAATCGTGACTGAAGATAACAAATTCTTTTGAAAGGTTGGTACATAGCATACATTTGAAATCATTTTTTCTCCAATACCAAGGAGAGAAACTTTAACTGCACCTTTTCCATAAGGAGTATGTTTTGTATCATCTACAAGAAAGATGGAATTAAGTTGGCAATCTTGAAAATTCCAAAAGAAGTCTCGTTGATAAGTCATGTGCTGAGTTGCTCCTGAATCCAAGATCCAAGCATCTTCATAATCACTTTTAAGATAGGAGGAAAGTTGTAATGCCGACGAAGAAGTAAAGACATATTCTGAACCATCATCATCTTGATCATTTGCAAATTGTGCTGAGTGTTGATGAAACTTGGGTATTTTATCAATAGAAGTTCGACAATCTTTAGCATAATATCCAACATTGTTACATCTTCGACACACAATTTGACTTAAGTCTCTTCCTCTTCCCGGAGACTGTCCTCTACCTCTGCTTTGACTTCTGTTTTGAGGTTTTCCTCTACCTTGATTATTTCCTCTTCCTTGAAAATAACCTCTTCCTTGACTATTTCCTCTGCCTTGAAAATTACTCCTGCCTGAACTGTTGCCACTGTTAAAGTTGTTTCCTCTGCTTTGGCTTCGACCATGACTTTGTACATTATGTGCTACTTGATTATGATTTAAATTCCCTCTGCCTCTGCTTCTAAAACAGTTAGTTGATGATTTTCTAGTGTTGTCCTTTGTGAAAAGACATCTTCACCAAATTTCTTTTTCTTCCCAAAGGTTTTATCATGTTGGGTCAACATTTCGTAGATCTCATCAAACTTCAGCTTCTCTAATTTTCCAGTTAATTGTAGAGTTTCCAAAAAATGTGTGTAGGAATAAGGAAGTCCAGCAAATTAAAATTGTGACCATAAAACTATCATCTACTGCTTGAAAACTAGCATTAATGATTTCCTGCTTAATGTTCTTAAGTCTAGAGATGTATTCAAGGACATCACCTCCTTCAGTCAATTTCTGTTGCAACAATTTTAATTGTAGATCAAATTTCTTTGGTTTAGCCTCAGTATCAAAGAGGTCTTTAAAATTTTGCAAAGCAGACCATTCATCTATATCATTTGGTATATGGACATACATTTCATCGTTAACAGAATATTTAATGAGAGCTAATGCTTTGGCATTCTTAACTTCCCATTTTGCTAGTGCATTTGCATCTGTGGGTTTATTTGGCTTAATATCACCATCACGTATATCATGCCAAATTTCATTATAAATGAGAGTGCTTTCGATGAGGTGTTGCCATATTTTGTAAGATTTTCTGCCTTCAAGTTTGTCGGAATCAGAAAACAAATTAATCAACTTTGACATTGTAGTGTTAAAGCTTCACACCAAGAATGAAGCTCAGAAAAAATATCAAGATGGGCAACACAACATGCAACACACTACGCAAAAAACAATCTATCGGGGCTTGGCCTTGACCCTTGTATAGTCGTTGGATGAGAAAATTGACTGAGCTTTGCACTTGACTCTAGTCAATTGCTCTTAAAATTTTACCCTGAAAGCTTTCAAAATTTGACTGATTTACAATCCTTACAATGTTTGTTGCAAAATGTACTCTAATCCCCCCTCAAAGTAAAATATTACTTTGAGTTAAAATGTCACTCTTATCTCTCCAAAACAAAAAATTACAAATGGAATCTCCTTATTACTCCAAAAATTACAAAAGACCTTAGTACTCCACAAATATTACAAAATATTTATTACTCCAATAATAATAAAATACTACATAAAAATATTTTTTTCCACTGGAAAAATCCGTAATTTTCATTATGATAGAGAAAATTACATATTGTATATGCAGTAGCATATGCGGTATCAGTGTCGTCAATCAAAATCCACCACGCAGGGTGATCAGGCTGTTTAAACAAAAAGTTGTTTGTATTGTCAGTTTAACAGTCTAGCTATAGTCGCCTGTACATGACCACGCAGGGTCCATTATCAAAAAGATTTACAATAAGATTTTATATATCAAAAAGATTTACAAAAATTTTCAGATCTTGAACATTTAATCGTTTGCTATGATCAGGGACTATTGTCCCTCTGATATCGCTGATCTATATACGGCCTGTGGTAGTAGCGGTACTCCTCAGTCCCTCGCTGCTCCAATATTAACCATTCTCCTCTGGGAAGTAGCGCGGCCTCCTTGGATAATTGATCAGCGCTGCAGTTATATTCCCTGTATATGTGGATACAAGATATATGGTTAAAAGCAGCCTTGAAAGTATGTGTTTCATACAATATGTTGCTGAGTGTGTGAATGTGACATATTGTAGAATGATTGAACCAGTTTACAACAATATTTGAATCCCCAAATATGTTAAGATTTAAACACTGATGTCCCAGAGAGAAATGTAATAGGTGTCGAAGGGTCATGAGTTCCGCAAAATTGTTTGAGCCCACACCGAGCCCCAGTTTTACTTTGTAACTGTGGTGTTCGTTGATATGGAGAACGAAACCACCCCCACAACCATTTTGATTCTCGGCCCCATCGAAGAAAGCCCAAGGTACAGATTTGTCTATGATGGGGGGTGGTTGTATGCGCCTCTCCCTAGGAGGATTAGGGTCGGGTAGTTCAAGGTATGCGGAAATAATGTCGGCTTCCGTTCGAGGCCAACACACAGCCAAGTTATCAAAGATATATCTGTTTCGGGCCTTCCAAATATGCCAAGAGACCACTACGGGAAGGTTCAGTAATTTTGATCCCGGATGTCTACGATTCCAATCTTCCCATGCACTTTGTATATCGTCACCGGTCCAAGACCCAGAAAAACCAATAGATGTGGAAATGTTTTGCCAGAGAGTGCGGGTTGCTGTGCAATGTAGGAAGAGGTGTACAGTTGATTCCGATGCCTCTTTGCACAGAATACACCAAGATGGTCCATATATCGCTCTATGGGTAAGATGCTCTCCCGTGGGAACAATATCCTTAAGTACACACCAGAAAAAAAGTCTGGTACGAGGGGGTGCAGTAAGCTTCCAAATATCACGCCACCAGTGCAATGTCAAGTCCGGTTTTTTATGCTGAATGAGGGAACAGTATCCAGGCTTTGGCGTGTATGTACCATTATCTGCCAAACACCATATTAGTTCATCAGGCCCCTGTTTGATGCGGATATGCGATTCAGTCAATGCTGAGGTATATTCTAGCCACTCCTGATGCCATTGAGGGGGGAGATCAAGTTGAAGGGCCGACTTCCATGCCTGTGAGAAGATATCTGTGTTCTGTTGATCGGCAATGTGTGCAAAAACCTTGATCCCTCGTGCATGAAGGTGCCTGATAAGATCTCTACTTAGTAGGTGTCTGCCTCCACTTCCTATCCACGGATCTTGACCAATCCTTCCCATCATTCCATCATTGATTCTCCAAACCAAATTGTCTCGTATGAGGGGGAGGGATTGTAGCAGTTCCTTCCATACCGAAGAGCATCCAGATACTTGCCATGATGGTAGTTTGATCCAGTCCGTTAAGCTCTGAGGCCAAATGTATTTTTGGTATGATATTTGTGCCCAAAGATTCTGGCTTGTCATCAGTGACCAACCCATTTTTGCAGCAAGTGCTTGGGCGAAGAGGGGAAGGTCCTTGAGCCCCCATCTACCCCATTTCCTTGGTAGGGCTATCTTTTGCCAGCTTATCCAGGCAAATAACCTTTTGTCCTGGTTGCCATTCCAGAGGTATCTGTTACAGAGTTGTTTTAACCGCCCTAGGATGTTCCGCGGAATCCATGCAAGTGCCATCCAGAAGACCGGAGTGGCCTCCAAGACAGATTTGATAAGCACCAGTCTGCCTGCCCTTGATAAGTATCTGAAGCTCCATATAGTGAGTCTCTTCTCCAACTTTGTAACCAGCCAAACCCAATCAGCAATTCTTTGGCAAGTTGGTTTTAGCCAGTACCCCAGATATTTTAGGCCCCTATCCAGGGGGTGAATGCTGTAGGGAAAAGCCTGCTGAGCAAAATGTGATTCCTGTACAGATGTACGAGTGAAAGTAATAGTGGATTTAGTATGATTTGCGAGCATACCTGTAGCGGAGGAAAAGAGAAGAAGAATCTTGGAAAAAGTTCTGGTATCCCGTATGCTTCCATCCAACAGAATGAGAACATCGTCCACAAATAGAAGATGTGTGAGAGAGAAATCATCTGAGATCCGGAGACCACCGATATCGCCATTCCTTTTTGCAGAGGCTATGAGCCGACTAAGACCTTCCATGACTATCAGGAAGAGAAGAGGAGACAGAGGGCATCCTTGCCTCAGTCCCCTTTCAGAGTGAAAGAAGGGTGAGGCCGAGCCATTGATGAGAATACTGAAGGAGGGAGATGTAATACAGGCCATAATCCATGTGATGTATGTGTGAGGGAAACCCAGATGAATAAGAAGCATTTTGATATAGAGCCAACTGACACGATCGAAAGCTTTGGATAAGTCAATCTTGAGAATGATGCTCTTGAGATGCTTGGACCAGATAGAATGGATGGCTTCTTGCGCCGAACCAATGGCTTCATGAATCTGTCTAGATTCGAGGAAAGAAAATTGTTGAGGGGCAATATGTCTGGAGAGAATCGGTCTGAGACGGTTTGCAATGGTCTTAGAAATGATCTTGTATAGACAGTTGCACAAAGAGATAGGTCTATAATCATCAAATGAAGAAGGGGAGTCAGATTTTGGGATGAGAGTTATGAAGGTCGAGTTGATGGCGTTGTAGATGGATCCCGTAGTTTTGCTCTCCTCCATGACATTCAGAAGATCCTTCCCCAGGATTTCGTAAAATGCCAGATAGAATTCAATGGTCCATCCATCCGGGCCTGGACTCTTATCTTTTTTGAACCATTTTAAAATACCTTCTAGCTCCCCAGAAGTAACCAGAGCATTAAGCTCTTCAGCATCATCCTCATCAACAAATCTCAGAAAATGTCTCGCTATATTGATAATATCGGGAATATTTGTTTCACGGGGGCATTTGTAGAGATTTCTGAAATGAGTAATGCCAAGGTGGGCAAGCTTATTAAAGGAGTCAGCCATGTCTCCCTCAGGAGTGGGGAGTTTCCAAATGGTGTTGGACACCTTTCGACCTTTGGCATAACTGTGAAAAAACTTCGAATTATCGTCCCCTGCTTGTATCCAAATAGCTCTACTCCTCAATCGCTGGGATTCTTCGCGCTCCTTTAGGATTTTAGCCTTCTGGTTTTCCAATTCTATCAGATGACCCTTGTCCTCAGCTGTGATGAAACCCAGGCCCCGTTCATCCAGTAGTGCGCTCAACTCTGATTCGATATGAGAGAGTTGAGAGGTTTCCCGAGCATGCTTATCCTTGGCCCATTTAATGGAGAGGTGCTTGATCTCAGAGAGGTTTTTGCAGAATCCTTTTGCAAGTGATTCTGTTCCATCAATGGGATGTGTATTCCAATATTCAAAGATCATCTTAATATATGACGGGTCCCTCAGCCAAATATGATTGAATTTAAAAGGGCTTTTGGTTTCTTAAATGGCCCCTGGATTTCCAGATATATAGGTGTGTGATCCGATATGCCTCCCGAGCCCACCCATTGCTTGTAATGATGCAACTGTTGAAGGAGCGAATCTTTCATGATGAATCTGTCAAGTCTGCAAGCCAATGCTGCATTGCCCACCCTCCTGTTCCTCCAGGTAGGAAGTAGTTTATGCATGGGGATATCCACAAAATTTGTCTACTCTAGAAGATTAGTCATATAATCTGTGATAGAGTCGATTTGTGCCGCCGATCCCCATGATTCCCTGAATCCTAATGGAAAGTTGAGATCACCTTCGATTATGGTCTGCCCCGCATCCATGAGGGAGAGATGTAAGAGACGCTGCCAAAATTTTTCTCTTTGATTACACGGGGTGTATACATTCACTAGCCTGAGATGCATGCCCAGATCAGCGGTGAAAAAATCCAGACCCAGATAACCGGCCCCCCCCCCCCCAAGTAGCTTCAACCTTAATAGAGGGAGGGTTAACTCCAATGGCCAAACGACCGGATCGACCACCGGCATCGAGGGCTACGAAGGACCATCCCGGGGTCAAGAATTGAAAGGATTGAGAGATTTTTTCAGCCGAGCAGAGAGTTTCCTGTAGCAGAATGATATCAATAGGTTCAGTCTCTATGAGTCGCTTCATGGCTAGTTTCTTGGAGGCACCAGCCAGCCCCCTGCAGTTATAAGATAAACACTTCATGGGGGAACACTGCGAGGGGTATATCCTGCTCTAAGGACCCCATCTATGGTGGATTGACGACCAGAGACAACCTCCGCCCCTGCTTTCTTAATAACCTTTGAGAGATCTGTTTTCCTGCCTCTGGTAGGCAGGGGGCCGGCACTCGGCACAGAGATGCCAAGACCAGACTGGTGAGCTGACAGATCTTTGGAATGAGATCTGGACCGAAGGAAGTATGGATGAGGGGGGGAGACCTCAGAGGATGGATGGGGGGAGGAAGATGAGGAGGGTGAGAGCAAGGAGGGACCAGTGGTGGCAATGAGGGGGGGGGATGTCATTGAACAATGAGCCATTGATGTTTGGAAAGAGGCACCAGAATCATTAATAATATGATCAATAATAGAGAGAGGAGGGTTCAGAGGAGTACCCGAGGCTGTTACAGCTTCAGCTGCCGAGCGAGCCCTGGTCATCGGCGGCGAGGAGTGCCTGAGTCCAGGGTCGACCGCTGGTGAGGATGCCACCGGAGACTGCCCAGTAGGAATGGGGCGCGAGGAGACCGGTGAGGCAGCCCTGGAAGGTGCAGGAGTGATCTTTGGGGAGTCTTCAGCTTTTCTGTTGAGTGGGCAATCTTTGTAGAGATGCCCGACCTTATGGCATCGCCTGTAGCGGAACGGGACCCCCTCATAATCTAGTATCTGAACTCTGATGTATCTCCCCCACTGAAGAGTGATCTTTTCCTCCAGCCCTTCGCGAGTGTCCAAGTGAACCAATATATGCGCAAGGGTCCTGCTTCTTGATTCCACAAACGTGCGGTCATGATCAAGGTATGTACCCAGTGCATTACCAATCCTGATGAAAACTTCTTCACCCCAGAACTGTAGTGGAAGACCCAACAGGCGCACCCAAATCGGTCCAGCTCCAATTTGTTCGCGTTCTGGGTCAAATAGAGGACTCCACCTCTTGAGGAGTACCGGGGCCATTTCAATGTGCCAGTACCTGGCCAGTACCAGGTCCGTATAACTCTCCTTTGAGAAATGTAAAGAGAACCAGCCTCTTGGTAATATATGGACTTCCGGAAGATCGATAAGAAAACCTCCCAAAATCTCCTTCACCCATTGAGTCAGCCTTTTTGCCGAATATGCTCTGCCCCTGACATGCCCTACCAGCATAGTGTTTGCCATGATAGCAAACTCGCCTATTGTCGAGGTCTCACCGAACCTTATGGTGATATCCTTTGAGGTAGCCTTGATGCACTTCGACTTCCTTTTGCTGGTACGGGGAGCAGACGGATGGTCCACCAGGGGGTTTGGTACACCTTCCGGAGGAAAAGGTTTAGCAGGTTTAACCTTGACTGCAGGGGTTTCGAAACACCCGGATGGTCGGGTTCCAACACAGGAGGTAGGCGCCGCGGCAGAGACCGGAGGGTTGACAGAAGGTGCAGTAAAGAAGGAAGAGGAAAGCGGGTCAAAAGAGGGCGAGGGAGGGGTGTGTGAGGATAAAATATGAAGGGTGCCCGGGGAGAGGGGAGGGACTTCGAAATTAGGGGAGTCGATAGGGTGAGACCCGATGAGGGGAGGGACAGAGCTGTGCCGTGGAAGGGAAACAACGGGAGGTCGGTGAGATGATTCCGGGCCAGCAAACGGCGAAGACGATACAACCAGAGGGGCAGGAGTGAACCTAGGGTTGTCAAAGATGACTCTGTCCGGGAAAGGCTCCTCAGTGTAATCAACCGCTTCCATATCCATAGTATCGTCCATCCTGTCCACAGGTCGAGATTCCGAAAGCGACGGGTGTAGACTGCTACGCTGTACAGTGCGCCTTGAAGAGACCGTGACAGTATTCTGCAGAGGTCAGGTAGAAACCCTAGGTTAACCTAGGCCTTCACGAGCGCGCCCGATGAGCTCCATTCCATTCTCCTATGAAATGTAAATCTTGATTTGGAGTCTCTGTCAATACTACATAAAAATATATATACCTTATCTCTCCATTTAATTACAAAATTGAAAATCACTTTATAAGAGTGATTTAAAAAAAAAATTTACTTTACCAACTTTTCAAGTAAAAGCATTTTACTTTCCCAATGCTTTTAAACATGAGGTTGTATGCAATAAGGCCGTTGGTCGTGAGGTAACAGTTCGAATCCTAGACCTCTTCTACTCTGTATAGGGCCTTTGGTCCTTATTCTTCACGCACTCTCTCCAAAGATGAAGCCGCCTGTTTTGGAAGATTCAAACTCCAAATCCCAAATTGTTTTCGCTATATTTATGTTGTGTTTAATTGCAATTGGTATTCGTAGGAGCATGGGGGCAACGACCATGGCAATTGTTGGAGGATTATGCGATGTGAAAGATTGTCAGGTCTCAATAGAGATGCTCAAGCTTGCGTGCCTTGCCATTGATGAACACAATAAGTAGTAGAATGATGATACATCATTTTGTCGAGTGGTGGCGGAAAAGGAGATAGTGGTAGTGGGGACTACGTATCATCTGACCATAGAGGCCGAGGATGACGATAAGCCCAAGCTGTACACTGCCAAGGTGTTGATCAATACCTGAGAGAATTTCAAGCATTTTGCAAGAATTTAAGCCTGTGGAGAAACCCTATATTTCCAGAGCTGACCTTGGCAGCAAGCAAGATAGTTGACGCCTCTTCCAATATGGATGTAAAAATAGAAAAATGTAAATAAAACAATGTTGGAATCAGATGACAAGATGCAATGTAAAGCTACTGTGTAATGCTTGGGAGTAGAAATTTATAAACCAGGCGAAGGGAAAAAGCTCAGCATAGAACTGCCAATTAACTGTCTGTTCTGGATTTCCAACAGCCGTAGTATAAGGGGGCACTATAGTGAGCACTACAGAGCCTGCTCCAATATTAGCATGCTCCCCAATACTAATATTGACTAGAACATTCGTTCCATTGCCAAGTACCATGCCTTGCCAATTCGAGTGTTGGGATCAATGTTAAATGCAAAAACCTTCAAAACCTCAGCTGCTAGGTATTCAAGCAGCTACAAGAGAAATGGGGGCTCCAATCGAAAAGAAAAGTGGTACTTTATAGTATCCAAATTAATTCAGAGGTATTTTTTCAGATCGAGCGAAGCACTCAATTGCTCAAACTTATGAATGCATTTCAACTTAGTCTAAAATAAATGATATAATTAAATTTCTTTTCCAGAAAAAAAAAAAAATAGATTTCAAATATTAACTGACCAAATTAATGGAGTTTTCCATGTGCCTGCAGAGCTGGAATCTCCTCCTCACATCAGCTGTAGCATTACTAGAGCCCTGATACCACAATAATGCAGAAGTGTCCTCAGACATGTAATTTTATTAATAAGAAAATAAATTACATCTAGAATCTTGCAAGAGTTTACACCCGAACAACAAAACATTCTTGCAATGAGCTATTTATAAGCTCAATGTCCTAACTACCTCTAATCATGGATCACTTATAAAATAACAAGTGTCCATTTACAATAAAAGCTATTTAAACAATTTACTAACAATTCTCCTAAATTAGAGCCTAAGATACGACACATTTGTAGAGTCATATCTTTTTACAACAATATTCTAATTCTAAATGTCTCCATTTAATAATTAAATATTCTAAATTATTAATTATTAATCTAATATTTTAAATTCATAATTATTTTATTCTAACTTTATAACCTACTATAATATTTTTTTTGAATCATCTAACCATAATTAATTTTATTAAATAAAGTTCATATATAAGATGTTTTTATTAAAATTCCAATTTAATAATAAATATTGAGAATAAAATATTTAAAATATTTTGATTGTGTTAAATTTTCTTGTTATACAGAAAGAAGGATCATTCAAATAAGATTTTATCCTCCTCTTGCTTGAATCTACTAATAATAACTATCGACTTTTCATGATTACTCTTTGATCTCTTCTTTTTTCTCACTATGCTCACTTAGATTTAGGATTTGTACCTACCTATCATCTTCTGCAAAATCTCTTAAACATTTTCTTAATTAAATTGCAGATACATTTGTGTGCCCTTTAATGCATAGTGTAAGGTCTCTTACTACGTGTGAACAAAGAAAAGAGGGAGAGCTTCTATTCCCTTTCATTTTTGCTAAAGTTTACAGCTTTCGGGAATGGAATTAATATAGGGTGTTAAACTAGAGGTAAAGATAGCTATAAAAATTAGCAAAGGTTTAATGTTGTTAATTAACCAAAGGATTAATGTTGATAACTAACCAAAGGTTTAATGTTGTTATTAATTTAACTAATATGTAATAGATTTTTAACTATTCATTAATTTTAAAAATCTAACTAATTAATTAAGATGGTGTTAATAGTTGTGGTTATATGTTTTACTACTCTCTTTTAATTTTAATTGTTACATTTCATTTATTATTATTATTATTAGGTGTGGTTTTTGAAACACACAAATGACACTATTATATACTAGTAATTTCTACTATGGTTATTTGACTATCGTCACAAAAAATATAAGTTGTTTCTTTCTCCACATGTGTAAGATCTTTCAAAAGTCATGTTGGCTATATTATATATAGCATGATGCTATAATAGCTTTTACATATGCTTCTACAATGGATATTTAGACAATGCAATGTTTATTAAAAGCCCATGAGATCAAACTTGTGCGAAATGAAAACGATATCTTGAAGTGATTTTCCGATAACAAATACTACCAATACTATCTGTGTATCTCTTAACTATGTTGCCTTTAGAACCTATGTACCAGGATTCATAACCAATTGTAACTATATATGATGGTATTTATGTTAACTAATCCTTAAGGATTTTCATTGAACATTATTAGTGTAATTAATATATATTTTCAGTTAATAAGTTGTCCATAAATAACTGTCTGTTACCGATATTTGGGATGTATAAATATTTACATTTCTCATCTCAAAAAACACAAGTTTTTCCTATTGTCAATTTTATTCGACCCTCTGTATTGTGGTATTAGAGCATCAATATTATTCATAAACTCCATTCATTGTTTTGGTTAAGTTGTTTTGTGATGTGTGCCTCTGATCCTGTTGGTGTAAGAATAACGATGTGATCCTATCAGAGGTGACGCCAGTGATAATGTGGAAATGAGTTAGCATGCCTGATCAAAATTTAACTCTGCATCAGTGTTCATAACAAATCGACGGATGAATTGATCTGACATTTGGTATTAGTGAGGGCCCTACAAAATGCACGGCCATTAATCCTCAAGAGTATCCTGCACGAAATCTCCCGGAGCCACATGGCAACTGCTCGTGAATGCAGGTTTTGGAAGAGGCGTTAAACACCAGACTAGTTGGAAACCCATGATGGCTATGGACCATTGATCTAGCCAGCCTCAATTTCTGATAACCAGACTCGCCAAATTGTCTAACACATGATTTGTTGAATACATAAGCACATCAGAGTCTTCCACCATAACCATTTCGATTCCAAGGTTGATGTGGGGCTTTCTTCTATAATTCCTTGTTGGTTTTATCCAAATTGCTTTCAGTAAAGGTTATGCTTGTGGTCTTTGAAAAGCTTTACATTTCCAGGTGAAACTATGGTGTTCCATATAGTTCTCAGATTATAACAATTGGAGGATATGTTTCTTTGTATGGATTTTATTGAATTTTGGTGAGAAGTTAGTTTTATTGAATATTGTCAAAATATTATTTTGGAGAGATAAGTTTATTTTAAATTATAAAATTTATTGGAGCGATAAGGGATAAGTTTATAAAGGAGAATAATTTTTTTTATGGATTCTTAATATTTTTTCTTAGAGTACCTTGGTGTGGTGAAAGAGGCACAACAAGATTCATGAAGGTAAAGAAAATTTATTGAGATTATTTTATTTTTTGTATATAAAATATTACTGTAATCATGACTTCCATAATTTCCATAATCAAAGTTGTTCTTAATAGAAAAGAGAATTATCAAGAATGGTTTCCCACGATTAAAAGTTCCCTTATTTATAATGATTTATGGGAAGTATGTCAAGGCAAGAAAGACAATGACAAAAAAGAAATTGCTTAGGAGCTTCCCAAAAGTGAAAAGCAACGTAGAATTTGGAACAAGAAAGAAAAGAATATGTGTTAATCACTGCATCAGTGACAAAGGAAGTAAGTTGATATATTATTTCTTGTGATATAACATTTGAAGCGTTAAAAAAGTTGAAAGAACTTTATGATTCACATTCAGAACATGAAATTTTTTAGTTGTTAAGATTATTCAAATTGGAGATGAAAGACAATGATATTTTGAAGATTGATTTTGAAATAAAAGTTGTTTTTCAAGATATAAAAGCAACTGGTATTGAAGTAAATTTACATCTTACTGATTTTATTAAATTTCTCCACCCTGCCTATTCACACTAGTTAGAATCTCTTTAAGCTAGTGGGTAGTTAAAAGACATTGCATTGGATAATCTAGTGAAAAAAATAATTGAAAGATAAAAGGCCTTTGGGAAGAAAGATGCCCCACCCAATTCTAATGTAGAAACTTTATGCCTTGCACAAAAAGATCAAAATTCTCATGGTGAAACTTCTAGAGGTGATAAAAGTACTAGAGTTCGTGGTATAAGAAATTATAGAGGTAGGGGGGAAAACATAACCAGGGAGATAGAAAAAAAAGTGATAGACAACAAAGGAATTTTAATGATAAACTAGCTATCAAATGTTTTAGATGTGGTAAAAATGGTCATGTTGCTCTTAATTGTAGAATTCCTTGGGAGAAAGCCAATGAAAGGAGAAAATGGTTGAATGAAAAGAAAGATCAACCAATACCAGATAAGGGAAAATCATCGGAGTCTGCATATTACATTGTTTCTCATTTAAATTTTAATATTAATGATGTTCTTAGTACTACATTTCCTTCATGGAAAAACAACTGGATTTTCGATTCAGGTGGTACATGTCATATGACTTTTAGGAGAGATTTTTTTGAAACGTTCAAAGACCAAGTTCATGGAATAGTATATTTTGCTAAAGAATCTCAAGTTAAGCTTTCAGGAATTGGATCCATTCATTTGAAGATACCAAAGCTTGCACATTATGTTTTACAGGATGTATTTTACATTCAACAATTTCAAAGAAATCTAATGTCTCTTATACGTTTTCAACAACAAGGGAATACCACATCATTGAGATATGTAGAGAATCTAATCATGGATTCATTATGACCGATGTTGAAGAAGGTATACTTTTAAAACTTAATGGCACATCGTCTACTATAAATTCTCATGATAGTTTTGCTCTTTTAGCACAACAAAGTTATACTCTATCTTCTAGTCTATTATGGCATGCATGTTTTGGGCACATTAATTATGACAACATTAAAATTATGAGAAAGCAAGGTATCAAAGGATTGCCTACAATTCTGTGAATGATGACACCATGTGATGCTTGTATTTTGGGAAAACATTGTAAGAAACATTTTCATAGTTCTTCTTCTAGAGCTTCTAGAAAATTAGGTCTCATACATTAAGATTTATGTGGACCTATGCCTACTGGAACTGCTAATGGAAATGAAACTCAAAATAATATAGCCATTCTTAGAACTAATAACGGTGACAAATATACTTCTGATTCTTTTAAACAATATTTGAAGGACAATGGAATTAAACATTAGACTAACATAACTTATAATATGGAACAGAATGACATTGTAGAACATATGAATAATTTTTTTCTTAATATGGTAACATCTATGGTGTTTTTGAAGAATGCGAAGTTGATGTATTGGGGAGAAGGAGTGCTTTGCGCAACATATATTACAAATATTTGTCCTTATTCTGTTATCAATAACAAAACTCCGTATGAACTTTGGTATAATAGACTCCTAATCATTCAACATTTCAAAGTTTTTGGATCTAAATGTTATGCTTTAATTCCTAAGAAATCGTGAAATAACTTAGGTGCAATGAGCCAAAAATGTATATTATTGGGTTATTATAATACTTCCAAAGAATACAGAGCACATGATGAAGAAAATAAGAAGTTCATTCTTTCCATAAATGTTATTTTTATTGAATCTTATAAAGATAATTCCACTGTTGACAAGAAATTGACTCATTTGGAGAAATTTGCATCCAAAAAATTGTACTTTAAATCAGATAATGATGTCCCATATAAAGAAGGGTTGGGGGGGGGAGGTGTTTCCTATTTTGGATCAGTTTATGCTTTTTCCATATTTGACTCATTAGAAAGTTACTGCTGAAGAAAATATGGAAGACATTGTTATTTCTATAGGGTCATAAATTTCTCTTGAAGAACCTATTCCTGAGTCTATTTTTCAAGATCAGCAACCATCACAACCACTTCAACAATCTTTACAAAGATCCACATGTGTTCAAATATTTCCAAGCAAGTATAATGACTTTGAAACATGAATTTCTTCTAAAAGTGGTTCAGGTAACATTTCTCATGACTGTGAATTTAATCATTCTACAATTATTGAACCCAATTGTTTTGAGGAAGCTGCATATTCTAATGAATGGAAGGGTGCAATGAAAAAGGAGTACAATTCACTTATTAATATTGAAACTTGGAGTTTATGGATCCTCCTGTTGACATCAAACCTATTGGTTGCAAATGGGTGTATAATATCAAGTATAAGGCAGATGGTTCACTTGATAAATACAAGGAAATACTTGTAGTAAAAGGCTACACTCAAAAGGAAGGTTTTGACTACATAAAGATATTTACTATTAGAGAAAAATGGGGCACAATTAGAAATCTGTTTTTGCTTACAGCTCAAAATAGTTGAAAGATACACAATATGGACGTAAAAACATATTTTTTGAAGGGTGATTTAAAAAAGGATGTTTGTATGATTTAGTTACAATGTTTTATTGTCAAAGGAATAGAACAAAAGGTATGTAAGTTGGTGAAGAATTTCTATGGACTGAAATAAGCATCCCGTGCATGGTATGGAAAATTAACTGAACACCTTCTCAAGATGGATTATATGTTATTTGATATGGATGATGTAAATCTGTTGTTAAGAATACTGGAAAATTGATTGCATATTTGGTTGTATATGTAGATGATTTGATTATCAATGGAAATAATGACGATTATATAATGTCTGTTAAAAGAGAATTGTTGAAAGCTTTTGACATGATAGATTTGGGTTTATTGCATTATTATTTAGGGATTAAAGATGATCAGAAATCCAAATATATTTTCATTTCTCAGAAGAGGTATTGTTGGCTTAAGGGGGCCTAACCCAGGTTCAGAGTTATTTGCAGAAACCAACAAAACCCCAACTGTTGGCCCTTTCAGCAAAAACCTACGTAGCAGAGGCTATAGCCTTACCCGAAGTAATATTGGGGGATGCTAGAACTAGGTTTTTGCATCTAAAGACTATGTTATGTGTATTATGAAGACCTTATAGCTTAGATCTACCTTTACATGGATCTATACCTTCCTACTATCCATTACTGCAATTCTATAAAACTAAACTCAACGTCTGCGCAAACATATATGACTATGCTTATCAGACATAAAAGAGGTTGGCTCAGAAAATAGAAACCCTAGATCTTCCTTCACGCAGATCTACTCGTTCTAAACAGTTATAATAACAAAACTATCTATCTTCTTCATGAAAATAGTTCATTACACTTTTCATGCATAGGTATCGAAGGTAAACAGATTCGCACATTATAACACATTAATTTATACGAAATAACTTGCATAGAGAAGATACATCAAGTTAATGATAATTAAGGAACAAGGCATATATTCATTCAATTCAACCATAAAGAGTGTTTATTAGATTCAACATTCAAATTAAAGACTCTTCTACCATGAGAACTAAGTTGTAGGGGCTGGCGCACTCAACTGCGGACTTGCCAAGGTCTCTGCGCACTCAGCTGTAGGAGCCTTCCCCTTTCGCCTATGTACAGGAAACAAAACTTTCTTGTCTTAGAACCTTGTCTTACAAAGATTTTCTATCCAAAGTTATCTTTTTTAGACTTGTTAAGACTCAACTATATATAGCTTTTTCATTACAATACCCTGGCCTGCAGCCGATGGGTGAGTCTTAAAACTGACCTATCACCTACCAATACAAGGGACTAAATCCCCTTTAACTCTTACCTAGCTGCACACTCCACTTCCACATTTCAAGGAGACTTTACATTCATTACAAAATTCTAAACAAAAATTGATTATACTACCAAAATTTGACCCTAGGGACCTTATCGCAATAGGCCCCCAACACAAATATGGTGACTCGCCCTCCAGTCATGCAGCTGCCTTTTATACTTTATGGCAGAGCTCATTGAACTCCTACTTCAATGCTTCCAGCTGCGCGATGCTCTGTACTGCAGCATGCTTCACCTCTTTGACCGATTTTTCTTTAGTTGGTCCCTTAACCGCAAGGCACGTGGTCCTTTAAGTTTGTTGAAAAGCTTTCAACTTTTCCTGAATAGTGTGGGAAATTTGGCTTGCCTCCTCTTTCCACAGCTGAAGCTGAGCCTTTAACATTGATTCCTTTCGCTACAATTTGTCAACTTGTGCCTGTATCATCTTCCCTTCTTATAAGCACATGAAGCACTAGACTAGGCCTCTCAGATTTCGTAGTCAATCGCTATAGGTTTGGGTCCTCCTGAAAAGTATCCTACAACTCCATGGCATTGTTAAAAAGAAAGTCGCAACCTTTGACTACATTCTCCAGAGTAGTCATGTGCTCCTTGATGGTTGCATTGCGCTGCTCCTTGGCCTCTAGTCGAGTAGTCAGTTATAGTTTCAGCTGTAGATCTACTATCTTCATCTGGGAATATAAAGTGACTCAGTCAATTTCATCATTCGATTCATGCACTGCAACAACCAATTTCCTAATCTTTACAGTAGCTGGCACATCCTCCAGAATATGTAACTCTAGGACTGAATTACACGCCTGTGTAATTTCTACTTCTAGCCTTTGACTTTGCATTTCTAGCACTTCATTTTCTTTCAGGGTTTGATCCTTCTCAGCGAATATGTGTTCATTTTTCAACATAAACTCATTAATTACAACTAGTGTGCACTCCTCATCTATCGCACAACCACCTTAATCTATTTTCCTTCTCTTCGGGTAGTGTAATTTATAGTGCCTCTCTCCCTTGCAACTGTTTGGAGTGTTAAGAATTTCCTATGACCATGTATTCATTGCGCAAGGCCAACGTTCCTTGTATACATCTTGAATCATCTTCCATTCACTCTTTCAGGGAATGGTTCCCCATTCAGCTCTGCGAGCTGAACTAAGCCACCATCCATGATCTCCTTAACAACATATGGCCCTAACCAGTGCATTTGAAATTTCCCTAGAAACTTTGTGAACTTGCTGTCATATAGAAACACCAAATCATCCACCTTGAAATTGTGCAGCTTAATATGTCTATCATGCGAGGCTTTTTCTCATTCCTTTTGTACTTCCTATTGAAATCCTACAAGAAAGTGATCTTCTTCTACCTCGAGTAAATGTGTGAGCCGCTCCTCGAAGGTCTCACAATCTTCTATCTCTGTCAAAGCTGCAATACACAGGCTTGGCATAATATACTCCATAGGCATTACTGCCTCAATCCCATAGACCAACCTAAATGGAGTTTGGTTGGTCAACTTCTTGCAGGTCATTCGATATGTCCATAGAATTGTTGGTACATGCACATCCAAGTCATTCCTCTGCGCCTTGCAAATATTTGTGAACGCGTTCTCCAGAATCTTATTGAATGCTTCCATAGTACCATTATCTTGGGGATGATAGGGTGTACGCTTTTGACGGTATAACTGGAATTCTTCAAGTATCACACTGATTGTTTCATTCAAAAAATTTGTACCCCTATCACTCATCAATACCATAGGGCACCCAAACTGTGTTAAGACATACTCGAATAATAACTTTGCAGCAATGGAAATAGAACAATCCTTCACTCGGTGTGCTTATACCCATGTTGTTAAGTACTCTGTTGCGGTAATAATATACCATGCACCTGTCTTCTTTCCTGGTGGTTGTATCAGTCCTATAAAATCAATAGCCCAATTATCAAATACTTGCAATGACACCTGAGGGTTTAGGGGAAATTCATCTCTTCGCGAAGGCTTTCCCATCCTTTGGCAAGCATTGTACGCCTTGCATTACACCTTAGCATTTTTATACAATGTTAGCCACCATAAACGTACAAGCAAAATATTTTGCGCAGTCGCTTTCCTTGCATAGTGTCCTCCTGCAGCTCCTCCATGTGCTTCAACGAGGATACTAGCGCACTCAAACTCTGGAACATATATTTGTATTATTTCATCTATTCCCATCTTATACAAGTAACCCAAAACCACCAAAACATCTGTAGAGAGGACAAATAATTCCACATGCACATGGAATTCTTTCTTCCAATCGGGGAACATCAATATCTACACAGTCACCATGTTCTCCTTCAATATGTCCATGTTGCATTGAAATTCTTTATTCCAACAAAACGTCGCATCTTTCTTCAATAACTTTTCCATCGGTGTAGTTATCTAAGCATAAGCCTTGATAAACTTCCTATAATACCTAGTGTTCCCCAATGGCACATGTAGCTATTTTACATTACTCAGAGCTTCCAAATGCACAATCACAACGATCTTCACAAGGTCAACCATCAAGCCTTGCTTACATAATACATGACCAAGCAATATTCCAAATGGCAAACAGAATATGCAATTCTTCAAGTTGAGAATGATATGATATCTGCGAAATGTATCCAACATAAGGTGCAAAGTTGCAACATGGAGTTTCACCGATCCGAACAGAGCCCAATCGTCAAAATAAACCTCCAAAAATTTGTGAATAAACTCTTTAAACGTCGCAATTACTACCTGAGAGAGGATTGCAGGTGTGTTCTTCAATCCAAATGGCATTACTGTATATTGAAAGAAACCCCACTCTGTTGCGAAGGTTGTCTTGCTTCAATCTTCCAGCGCAATATTTATTTTATGGTATCCTCAAAATCCATCAGTAAATGAGTAAGCCTCCTATCCACCAACATTCTCTATCACTTCATTTGTGAATGGTGTTAGAAACAGATCATGCACAGATGCATCATTTAGCTTTCTTAGGTGTATGCATATCGTACTTTCTCCTTTTTGTTTCTTTTCTTAGACAACCATTGGGCTCACCCATTCGGATTCCTCTACTGGCTCAATAATTCTGGCATCGAGCATCTTATCAAGTTCTTAGTGCAACTTTTCTTTATACTTCACATTGAGCCGATAAGGTCTCTGTTTGACGAGCTTCGTGTCTGGTTTCGAAGTTATTTCATTATGTCCAAATCTTCTATGATTCTCTTTAGATCCAAGAACTTTGTTCGGAATAGATCTTGTTATTTTCGCAGAATTTCAGCCACCTTATCGACTGTATCTTCATCCCAATAGTCTCATATCTTTGCGAACTTAGGCTTTGCCTCAAATCCAATATTTAGTTGTCCAGTTTCCAAAGGCTCTGAAATATCCAAGTTCTCTACTTTCGGTCCTTGGACTTCACGCTGTCCTTCTATCTCAGGAATATTAATATTCCGCAGGTCTTCTTCTTCCTCCTTAGTAGTTGCAATGTAACATTCCAGCGCCTGGCATAGTTGTGTAATCCAATTCGGCTAAGTCCATTTTGAATACAACAACTTTTATCTCCTAGAGTGCTTCATCCATTCATTCAAACCCATCCTCAAAGCTAAAGGTCAATCAGAAACTCTCTCTTAAGATGTCCCATTGAGTTGTCCCATGGTGAAGCTT
Organism: Pinus tabuliformis; assembly: GCA_031772625.1. Lineage (NCBI taxonomy): Eukaryota > Viridiplantae > Streptophyta > Pinopsida > Pinales > Pinaceae > Pinus > Pinus tabuliformis. The sequence goes on along the minus strand of CM062804.1, from coordinate 1,340,443,930 downwards.
CGTTTCCAAATACCAGTTCATTGGGATTGTGTCTAAGGTATGACAAAAATGTGCACCCATCGAAGTTGTGGCTCCATTCTCCAAGCCTTTTTCCATCGTTCCAAATGATCATGAGGATCATGCTTTCCATTGTACTTCTTGGTCATCCTGGAATTAGCATATCGAAACCTTAATTTGATCATCCTTGTATAGTCCTTCCAACTTGGGAAACTCTCCTTATGCATACCCCACCAACAGGCAGGTTTAGCATGCAGTGCTAATTCTAGTGCTTGGAAGCGATGTGCTTCAGCTACTTACCTTTCAAATTCATCCAGAAACAGATCAACATCATTCAAACCATCATAATGTGGAAGATTCTTTACCTCAATTGAGACAAATGGCAATGATTTGGTGATCATATTGCAACACAATGTAAATACTTCATGCAACTAATTTTGCCAGTGTTTGAGCTCTTCATTGGAATCTGAGGTGCAGGAACTATCCTTGTCCCATGCAATTCATCCATCAGTTGTAGGATTGAACCAAGCTTTGAAGATGTGCTTCATGTTCCAAAAATTGAACCAAGCTTTGAAGATGTGCTTCGTGTTCCAAAAATTTCGATAAACCTGCTTTCAGTCTATCAAATCACTCATTCCAGCACCAGAAAGAGAGTGGAATTCACTCCATATGCAGTGAACATATATAACCTACATAGAAACTCCAAAATTGCAACCAGTGAGGTAAACAATGGAGCTAGACTGTATACATTTTCTGAATTTACTGAATGTGAATCCTCCTTATTGCTTACACATGCTGATGATAGTAGTAGGATTTGGCACGAGAGGTTTGGTCACTTAAATTACAGGTATATGAAATAGCTAAGCAAGCATGAGATGGTGGAAGGCTTGCCAAATATCAGTTTCTCCAAAGTAGTTTGTGAAGGGTGTGTCCTTGGCAAACATCCTAGATAAAAAGTTTCACACCGGCAAGACACACAGAGCGTCCTTTCCTCTAAATCTGATCCATAGTGATCTCATGGGACCTTTCCCTCATCCTTCCATCAACAAAGAAAGGTATATGCTTACATTTATTGATGATTTCTCAGGGTACACTTGGGTGTATCTTCTCAAGGCCAAATCTGAAGTTTTTGCGCACTTTGAAGATTTCAAAGCACTAGTTGACACACAATCAGAGAGAAAGATCAAAGCCCACTGTACAGACAATGGGGGGGAATATGTTAACACAGCACTTCAGGACCTTTTCCTTGAGTCTGGCATACAGTTGCAGCACACAGTTCCATACACTCTGCAGCATAATGAAGTTGCTGAGAGAAAGAATCGATCTCTCAAAGAGATGGCTTCCTGCATGTTGCATGCTAAATCACTACCTCATAAGCTATGGGCTAAAGCACTTAATTTTGTTAACCACATCTAGAACATATCTCCTCGTAGATCTGTCAAGGATCAGAACCCCTTTGAGGCTTGGAGCGGCGCTAAACTGGAGGCCACCCACTTCTGTGTTTTCGGCTCCTGAGCATGGACCAGGATCCCCTTTGAAAAGAGGAAATCTCTTCATCCACAGAGCATTGAGTGCATATTTGTTGGATATATGATGGTGTTAAGGGATACTAACTCCTTATTTCCTCTATGGACAAGCTCATCATTGAGCGAAGTGTCCAATTTGAGGAAAGTCTCTTGCATGCACCTCAATTGCCGCATGCAAACACCTTTTATCTACCTCATGACCAAGATGATGACTCAGTACACTCAGATGCAGATACAGAGCATGCAAATATCGAGGTAGAGCATGCAGCTAGAGAGACAGAGTCTTCAGATAAAAATCCAGTGCATTCATATGATGATCCACATCCAAGCCCAGATCGGGCTTCCAACAGTGAATCAACTTCCCCTTTCATAAATCAAAGAACAAGGAGCTTAAGTGAGATATATGCACAAGACCATCCAGCTACTAGAAATGGTCTTATGGGGGGATAATTTTGATCTGTGGAGGACTAGCTCAGAGTTTGTTGAGCCTCCTCTTGACCTCACTACCACTGAACCAACACCATCCTGACATTGTCATTTGGTTCAGTCTTCTGATCTGCAGTCTTATGCTGAGGCTGTTGGGCATCCCTCTTGGGAGTCTACCATGGAGGAGGAGTACAACTCCCTCCTAGAGAACCAGACCTGGGATCTATTCCCCCTTCCTTCAGGAGGCAAACTTGTCTGATGCAAATGGGTCTACATGACCAATAGTGCTGTAGATGGGCAAATCACCAGATAGAAATCCAGGCTAGTAGCCAAAGGCTTCCAGCAAGTGCATGGCATTGATTATGATGAGACATTTGCTCTAGTAGCAAATATGGATTCCATATGCCTTTCACTTGCCATTGCGGCTACCAAGGGGTGGGAAGTACATCAGATGGATGTGAAGAATGTCTTTCTTCACAGAGACCTATTTGAGAGATCTACATGGAGCAACCACATGGTTTCATTCGGGATTCATCTTTGGTATTCAGACTGAAGAAGTCTCTCTACGGCCTTAAGCAGGCCTCGAGAGCTTGGTATGTGAAGATGGATTCTTTTCTCTTATCACAAAACTTCGAAAGATGTAAGTCTGATCCGAATGTTTACATGCTCAGGACACATGACTCTCTTCTTATCTTAGTTTTGTATGTGGATGATCTCCTAATCACCGGCTGCTCGGCTTCAGCCATTGCTGCAGTTAAGAGGACCTTGCATGATAGGTTCTTGATGACGGACATGGGTCCATTACACTTCTTCCTTGGTCTTGAGATTAGCCAGGATGCCACAGGAATCAAACTCTCTCAGGCTAAGTATGCCCAAGATCTCCTCGAGAGATTTCACATGATTGACTGCAAGCCAGCACCGACTCATTTTCTGTCTGGGGTCCACCTTGAGGATGGAGGTGACACTCCATTAGTTGACAATACTCTCTACTGATAGCTAGTGGGGAGCTTACTGTACCTCACTCACTCTAGACCAGATCTCTCATATGCAGTAGGGGCAGTTTCCAGAAACATGCAGGAGCCGCATGAGCTTCACTGGAAAGCTTCCGAGCGCATCCTCCGATATGTGCAGGGCACCATCACCTTCGGGATTTACTACGCAGCAAGCACTGCATTGAATCTCCTTGGCTTCAGAGATTCTAATTGGGTGGGCGACAGCATTGATCACAAGTCCACCTCCGGATATTCACTTAGTCTAGGGTCTGTCCATATTTGTTGGTTAAGCAAGAAGCATGCTGTTATTGCTCTCTCTTCAGCTGAGGCTGAGTACAGAGGAGTAGTCAAAATCACCATTCAAGCTCTATGGCTACAACACTTCCTCACTAAGATGGGTGTCCAGTTCCACCAGCCCATTGTCATTTGGTGTGACAATGAGATCACTTTCAAATTTTGCAGGGATCCAATACAGTGGCAGTGGATGAAACACATAGAGATCCATATGCACTACATCAGAGACTTAGTACATGATCGGGTCATTAATTTGCAGTTATGTCCTTCAGTAGAACATTATGCAGACATCTTCACCAAGACATTCACTGAGCAGAAGTTTCACTCTCTGCGTGATCGTCTTGGAGTGAAGAATACAGTTGCATGGAAATTGTCTTTCCTTTCTCTTTTCTTTTGATTACATTGTATTTTGAGGGTGGGGGAGGGGGGTGGGGGGTAGTTTCCCGTGAGGTTTTCTCTCTTTCGTCAATTTTAGTACAAGTTGCACTGTATTTTGGGTGACCTTTGGCCTTAGTTTCCAGGGCCCATTTTCTATTTTCCCCCATAGTGGTGTTCAGGGGGTGGGGGGGGGGGGCGGGGCGTTGGAGGTACTCACACCTAAGACCTTCATTACTGGCACATGCAGACACTTATTTAGAGAATTTACTGACATGAAAGGCTTCAACATTAGAATCTTCACTAGATTGGTGCCTTTGACTATCTGGGCATGCATGAGACTACATGCAAGATCCTTTCTGCATGATTTACTCCTTGATTTGCTCCTCCTTTCACTCTACATCTGCCTAGTTCTCTCCGAAACTTATTGTACGTGTTGAGTACTCTCATTGATCACCACTATGGCGCATTACCTTGGGATCTTCACCCAGTAATGCTATATCATGAGCATTGTAACCTATTTTCTGAATCAATCATTCTTTTTTGTTCTTTCAATTCTTTTAGTGTTTTTGCTCTACAAATTTCAGTGTTCAACCTTTACTAGCTAGATTCATCTGTGCAAGTTTTGTAACACATTTACAAGACAATGGCAGTCTATCCATACAACGTTTTTTGAATTGACTGGATAACTATTCAATTTTTTACCGTTAAATGATACATAAAGGATGGCTATCAAATGGTACCGTATTCTTTGACAAAGACAATGGCGGTCTATCTATATAACTTGCGATGGTGAAATTTCACCACTTTAGGATTAAATGATAAATAAAGGATGGCTATTGAATGACACTGTATTCTTTGACGAAGACAATGGCGATCTATCTATATAACTTGCGATGGAAAAATTTCTTCACTTTAGAATTAGTATATTGAAGGTTATATAATGTTACCCCTATTTTCAATAAACATAATGGGTATTTATTTCCTTTAATAAATACAATGATATTATATTAAAAAAACCTGAATTCCCCTATGGAAACTATTTGACAATAAGAAATATTTTTATGTAAGATTGTAGATGGAAAATTGATTTTTATTAAGTTCTCAAAAGTAAACTTGACAATGTAATTATAGAACTCCAATTTGAATTTATAATATATTTAATTTATATCTTGCACCGTGAATGATAAAATTGGAACTTAACATATCTAAAATTTTGTTTTGAAAAAATTAAGATTAGACATATTTTTAAATCATTTAATTAATTGAATTAAAATTATTTAATTAATATAGTATACTTTATTATTGTTTTTAAGTAAAAGGGCGGATTGTAATTTTATTATTTAAAAATATAATAAAACCGCCCTGTGGAATTTTACCTTTCATTTTCATTATACTGCAGATCTAACCGTTAATTGTTGAAATCAAGATATTTTAAGTGGCTGTCCATACGCAACATCTTTAATGAATCATGCTATTTTATCTGAATTTCCATATGCTTTAAATTGAGTTACCATACTCAATATCTTTACATCTTTAACGAATCATGTTATTTTAACTAAATTTCCATACGCTTTAAATTGAGTTTCTATAAACAACATATTTAATTAGGAATTTTTTTCTTTTAAAATCACATGAGAAGACACTCTAATGAGAAAAACATGTTTCAGATAAAGTTTAAGGAAACAATTTGAATTTTAGGTTAAGTTATAAAGTTATTATTATAATAATGGTTATTAAATGAATAAATTATAAATATATACTCAATTTTAATTTAATTTATATTAATTTATTTATTTTAATTTTAAATTTAAAAATTATTTTAAAAATTAAATCTTTGGAAATGTAAACTATTCCCATCATTTGTTACTATGTCAGATTTTTTTCCATTATAGTTTTATTTGTGCACTCAGGCATAGATTTATTAAGATATAAATATACCAGTTCGCATTGAGAATGGATATGTTCGTATAACATAAAATAATTTCAAAAGTTATACCAAAATCTTACATTTTTGAGTAGTTTAATCAATAAGCACAAACTAGAAACACAAAATAGGAAGAAGAATAAAAGGTATTACTCTCATAATCAGTGGAGGATAAAAATGTCCATGGATTTAGATCAAATAACTGCCCAATTCCTGTGCACCTTTGAAACACGTCGCTTCCACCTGTCCATTATTACGCAATAAAAGACAGAAAAAAACATAGCGCCTCTCAAATTAGACTGGACGACAACTAATGAATCGAAAGAGGAAGATTTTGTGAACCCAACAACAAAATATGATTGTAAAAAGGAAAAAAACGAAACGCCTATTATAATTAATGGTGATGTACGTTCCTTCCTATTTTACGGACTCACTAACGCATAAAGACGGGTATATCCAATTCCAATACGGATTTCAATTGTTTTACAAAGGTTTATTCTTTTGAATTCCATGGATAACCGTTAAATTTTGTTGTGTACCGTTAAAAAATAACGCATAAAGTATTAAAGCCAATTATAATAAATTGAGGATGGACCATCCTTCAACTGAACGGTTACTATTTCAAAGAACAGAAGACGGACTATTTCGTTGAAGGATGGACCATCCTTCAACTGAACGGTTACTATTTCACGTAAATGTTTATCTATTTCATTGACTCGCCAATAGAGATGTGTATATCCCATTTCAATAAGGATTTCAATTTTTTTCACAACAATTCATTTTTTATTTTTGATAACCGTTAAATTTGTTGTGTACGTCTAAATAATCACGCATAAATAACCATTGCTAGTGCTTTCTTTGACCAGGGCAATGACGGTCTATCTACACAAGCCAAAATTTCTCCACTTTCCTATTAGTTAGCCTTGTTATAATGGGTGACGTTTAATAAATACAATGATATTATCTTGAAAAAGTTTGAATTCTCAAATGTTTGGATGGAGATTTTATAGTAAAAATATATATAAATTTAAAGTTTTGGAAGGAAAATTACTATTAGGGTGTTTCATCCTTTTAATAAATTCAATGGTATTATATTCAAAAAGTTTGAATTTTCAAATGGTTAGTTGGAGGTTTTATAATAAAAAATATATAAATTTAAAGTTTTGGAAGGAAAATTATTTATTAATTAATGAAGATTTTGCGAATATTTAGTCGACGTGTTTCGAAGAAGCAAGCGTGGTTCTTCAAGATAATATGAAGCGACAAATCTAAGAGAAAGGTTAAATAGGAAGATAGGTCATCCTAACTGCTAGAAAGAAACGACTAAATTTCACTAAACAGAGAAATTTATAATATTTATTAATTTATGTAAACAAAATTTCTTCACCTTCAAATTAGTTAGCCATGTTATAATACGTGGCGTTTAATAAATACAATGATATTATATTAAAAAAGTTTGAATTCTGAAATGTTTGGATGGAGATTTTATAATAAATATATATATATATATAAATTTAAAATTTTGGAAAGAAAATTATTATTTTTTTTGACAGAAACGGGTATGGTATGATTGTATTCCTCTTGGGCTAAATGCCAAAAATACTGATTACATAGAGGACTTCTGTGTCCTGGTGCGATTCACTTCTTTGAGTGAGCATGCCTCTAAAACTTGTAGACTTCTTTCTTGATATAACGTCTATATTTTTGATTTCTGAAATATTCCCCCACTTGGAAATGCAGACGAATTGCTTTAAAAGTAAACAGTAGAACATGGCAACAATCAGATTAAGGGATGGGATCCCATGATTCTTCTTTGTCTTTCTGCTTGATCCCTGTTGGAAGGAGTGCAGCTTTATTGGCCTCTTTGTCCGCCTCTTTATTGAGGACTCTCAGCACATGGAAGTAGTTTATCTTCTGGAAGCCTTTTCCTAGGCCCTTGATTCTAGATATCAGTCTTGTTAGCTTGAGGTCCAGCACTAGGGAGTTAGATATCATAGCATTTATAATAATTTGTGAGTCACCAATTACATTAGCTTCTTCAATGTTTATGTCTTTGAGGACCTTGAGACCTTGATAAAGAGCCAGGGCCTCAGCTTGAATACTTGTTGTATGTCCAAGCCCCCACGCGAAGGAATGGATTTTTTCCCATATGGATTCACGATGACACCTCCTGCACCCGCTTTGCCCGGGTTTCCCTTTGCTGCCCCATCAAAGAAAAGAGAATGCCTTGAGAGCGACTTGAGCCAATCTTGAAAGTCATCTTCAGATTTTCTAATTTGCCAGTTTTTGATAGGGAGACTGATTCTGTTTGCTGGCTGGAATTGTAAGTCAAGTATGGAACCCCAAATAATATCTTGTTGGCTGAGGTTGGTATCGTCTTTAATATCAACAAGGCATTCCTTGATTTGGCATTTAATTTTGATTTCTAGAGCCTTGTTGTTCTGCTTTGTGCTTCTGAAAATTCTTCTATTTCGTTCCAGCCAAATCTGCCAGCAAGTGATCTTTGGAAGATTGGCCCATGCTGCTTTAATTACCTGGTTTTTAGGCGGCGGACCTGGGTATCTGGCTACCCAATTGGAGAACAGCTCCACAGTGGAACAAGGCATCACAAAATTGGAGTTCAGATTCTACGTGAAGGAGCGCCAGAGTTGTTTGGAGAAGTTGCATTCGAATATTAAGTGTGTGACTGATTCAGAATTGTTATTGCACAGCGCACATATAGATGGCCCGTGGAACCCTTTTCTTTGCAGATTGTCATACGTAAGGATTCTTCCATGGCAGAGTTTCCAGGCAAAAAAATCAATCTTTGGCCATGAGGGAGTGCGCCAAACTCCTTGCCAGGGCACTGGATCAGGAGCTACGTGTGGTCTTTCATTAATTTTCTTGTATCCCATAGCCACCGTGTATCCTCTGTTTGTCGCACCCCAACCAATCCGATCCTTTTTCCACAGATGCGTGGGAGCCAGGCCGTGGAGGTGCTCTAATAGCGTGTTCCAATCGCTGCGCAGGTGGTCCGGGACTTCAACAATTTTCCATCCTGTCCAGGTCGAGTCTCGCCAGAGAGATATGTCCCAGAGAGTGCGCATTCCATTTCTTTCCATCCAGATTCGCAAATCTCTGTTGGAGGACCTGTTTTCAATAGGCTCCGCGTTCATTATTTTATCAGACCATATACTAATTTTTCTGCCATTTCCAGGGATCCAAAACGAATGCGTTTTGATTAACTGCCCTGCTTTTGCGTACAACTTGAGGAATGGCGAGTTCTTCAATTGGATTTCATTTTCTAGGCATCTTAACCGCGATCCTCTGAAATATTTTTTCCATAGAGCCAGCTGGGCCCATCCAGGTTTGGGAGCAATTATTCTCCAAACTGTCTTCGCTGCCATGGCCACATTCTGTTGGCATATCTTTTTGAAATTCAGTCCACCTTCCCACAGCGGCTTGGTGATTGTTTCCCAGCTGATGAGTGGAATTTTCTTTTCATTCAGCTTTCCTCCCTTCCAGAAAAACCTGCGAATAAATTCTTCCATTTTATTTAGTATAGTTACCGGGGCGAGAAGTCCTGCAAATTGGAATAAAGGGAGGCTGGAGAGCACAGACTTTATAAGCACTGACTTGCCAGCAGCGTTGAGCCATCGATAGCCCCAGGATTGGATCCTGGATTTGAATTTTTCAAGCTGAGGTTGCCAGTCTTTGATTGAAAGTCTCTTGTGAAAAACAGGGAGGCCCAAATATTTAAATGAGGTCCAGGAGGCTGAGGCTGCAAAACCCAGACAGTTAGAAATGGCAGAAAGAATCCTGGGCGAGGTATTCCAGCTGTATATGTGGCATTTGTTTATGTTAAAGATGCTGCCTGAGACCTTTCTGAAGACATCCAGGGCAGCTTTAAACTTAAGAGCGGAGGAGAGGGTGGCGCTGCCTAACTATGCTTTTGACCCCTCTAGCTATACTTAGGCCATTGATTTCTTGATCTTGCATCTTTTTTTCTAACAGAAAGCTGAAGACAGAGGCTTGGATGACAAAGAGCAGAGGAGAGAGAGGGCATCCCTGCCTAAGACCTCTCGAAGCTTTGAAAAATTCAGTGGCCCTACCATTTACAAGCGGGGCAATCCAAGGCTCTGAGATGCATGCCCGGACCCAATTTATGAAATTTGTTCCGAACCCAAATTTACACATGACTTTTAAAAGAAAACTATGATTAACTCGATCAAAGGCATTTGCTAAGTCGAGTTTGATCACCATACCTTGTTCCTTTCGAAGAAGACTTGAATGTATTGCCTCTTGAACTAGCGTGAAGTTGTCCACGATTTGCCTTCCCTGGATAAAGCCTCCTTGATTTTCCAGAATGATTCTTGGCAGGATGGGCTTCAGTCTATTAGCAATGACCTTGGTAATTAATTTGTACCCAGTGTTGCAAAGTGAGATCGGGCGAAATCTGCTAAAGTTATTGGCGCCTTTTTCCTTTGGAATGAGGGCTAAGAAAGCTGAGTTTGTGCTGCCTCCTATTTTCTGGGAATTTTGAGACTTTTGTATCATTTTGAAAAGGTCCTTTTCAAGAATCGGCCAACAGACTTGAAGAAATCTGGCGGAGAATCCATCTGGCCCCGAGGCCTTGTCCGGGTCCATGTCAAAGAGGGCCTTTTTCACTTCCTCTTTAGTGATTTTGGCCTCTAGACTCCTGTTCATGCGGGGGGATATTGCTTGAGGGATGATATCTAGCAGCTCTTGGTGTTGGGGCGATTCCTGATCATCACTGTACAAGTTTTGAAAATGGGAGAAGGCTGCCTTCTTGATGTCTGCGAACTCCTTGTGCGTGCCATTGTCTTCCTTGATCTCAGAGATAGTGTTAAAACATTTCCTGGCCTGGGCTTGCTTATGAAAGAAGCTCATGTTTCTATCACCTGCTCTGAGCCACAGGTTTCGAGATTTTAATCTCCAATATTCTTCTTCGGCTAAGCAGGCCTTGTGATAGCTCTGTTGCAGCTTGTTTTCTTGATCAAGCATCTCCTCTGTGATTGGGGCGCTCTCCATGTGGGTTTGATGAGTGGCAAGAGAGACTTTGATGGCTTTCCTTTCTGATGTTGGATTGGAGAGGGTTTTGGCCCACAGTTTCAAGACTCCTTTAACCCTTCTGAGCTTTTCCTCCCAGATGAAGAAGGGAGAACCTTTGACAGGCTGACTCCAGCAATCTTTGACTGTTTGCATGAAAAGGGGCTCCTTTACCCAGAGAGGACTAAATCGAAAAGGGATGGGGCCCAGATCTAGGTGGGCAAGGAGCTCTAGCTTTACAGGTTTATGATCCGAGACACTGCTAGCAAGAATGTGCATTCTAGGTTCTAGACCAAATAACAGAAAAGAACTTTGGATGAAGAATCTATCTAGCCTGGCAGCAATATGTCCAGGGCCTACTCTTTTGTTTGACCAAGAGAACTTACCTGAAGTGGGTTTGATGTCCAGCAAATCCCAATCTTGCAAGAGATCCTCCGCCCATTCTCTTGCCGGATCTCGGACTGCGCTTCCTCCCCTTTTTTCAGTCGAGTGAAGTGTGAGATTGAGATCTCCAACAATGATTGTATTTTCCAAATTTGTCTGATCTGCCTGTTGTCTTATAGTGTCCCAGCAATCCTTTTTCTCCCGGATATTAACTGGGGAGTATACATTGAAGAGACTGAATATTTCCTTTGTATCGAGATTCTGCATTTTTAGCAGCAACCAATGAGTGTTGCTCGCTTCAAAGATGAGAGCATATTTATTGGGGTTCCATAATGTACCAATCCCTCCCGAGGCACCCCTGGCTGAGACTGCTCTTGCTTCGCTTTTGGGCCACAAATTTTTGCTTGCATGCAGGAAGATTTTGTCTTCCAGCTTGGTCTCCTGGACGAGAAGTATATCTGGGGTTTCTGTTCTTATTAGGTTCCTTATGGCTTCTTCCTTAACTTTTCTCCCCAAACCTCTGCAATTCCAGGAGATGACCTTCATTATTTATGCTTCTGGTGGGCTCCCTTGGAGCCTTGAGGCTGATTTTTCATCATTTTGGGCTTTGAGGCTAGCAGTTTTTCCAGAGTTGGTTGACTGCCCTGTAGCTTATCTTTATAGGTCTACTGCTCCCTTTTTTCTTTGTCTGTTTTGCGGCCTCTTGCAGATCTTCTTACCGAGCTTTGGGACTCACCTATTTCTCCTTCTTCTTCTGACTCATCGGTTTCTTGCCTTTCTTCCTCGTCCTCAAGGGCCATGCCTTTGGGGTTTTCCACTTCTTTGGGGGAAGCTGGGGGTGTGCTTTTACTTAAAGAGTCTGGATCTTGAATTTCTACCTCTGGAGTGCCTTCTGATGGCTGGCTTAGAGGGTCAAATTTGTTTTCTTGCGCCTTTTTGGGAGGGGGCCTTTGGACATTTGCCTGGGGATTGCCTTTGCAGGAGGGGCCGCCCTGTTTCTGCCCCTTATGATTGGCTCTTGCTCGCCTGACTTGGTTCCAACCCTCTTCATTCCCTTTCTCTGTCTCTGCATTGGTCGGGCAGTTTCTAGCGAAGTGCCCATACACGTGGCATTTCCTGCATTTGAATGGTAACTGTTCATAATCCAAGATCTGCACATGTGACCAGCTGCCGACTTTGATTTTGATTGCCTCTGGTAGACCCACCTCTAGATCCACCTCCACACAGATCCTGGCACAATCGTATTGATCCTTGTTGCTTGCCCGATCTATGAATTTCCCGAGGGAGTTGCCGATGTGCTTCATGGAGTCCCAGTTCCAACAGTGAACTGGCAGATTTGGGAGCCGAACCCAAACCGGAACAGCCTTGGGGATGTCGACCGCCGGGTCAAAATCCGGGGTCCATTTATTCAGGTAGAGGCCCTGAGGACCCATGAAATACGGCCCATTTCGAAAGATCAGATCTTTGTCTTCTTTGGAGGTAAATTCGAAGAGAAAATACCCTCGCCCTAGAAAATAAGAGGTTACACTTTGGCTGATCAGAGGCGCCCAATTCCTGTTAACCCATTGCTCTGTGGTTTTCGGAGAGGGCCAAAGTCCCGTAAATTGGCCAATAAGTCCACGATCCGCCAGCGACAAAGCTACTTGCATGGGGGTCTCCGGAGGCAAAGAGATCTCAGGGATTTCATCTAGTTTCTTGACGAATTTTGAGACGTCACTTCTTTTCTTCGGAGGCAGGCCTGCCAGGAGCTGATGAAAGGCTTCAGCTGCAGGACCAGAGGGCGGATCTTGTCCCTGGGTTTCCATCTGATCAGACCCTGTGCCGGCCGCCACAAGGGCAACACAGCAGCAGCCACGCCCAAGCCAGAGGGTCGATTGTCTGTTGATCCGATCGGAGAAGCCTCAGAAGGCTGGGAGGGCGTAGGATCAGAGCCCATAAAGGCGGATCTCGAGGGCCGAGGGCGTGCAGAGCTCCCTGTCATTCTCCGGCAGCGTTTTTTTGGAAAGAAAATTATTATTAATCAATGTTAGCATAGATATAAATAATACAATGTGAATCTGTTATATTTAAAATTTTGTTTTCCACAAAATTAATATTAAAAATATTTTTTAATTTATAAAATGGTGGTTTTTAAATGGTTTTATAAAAATATAATTTTTTTATATAAATGCTTAGGAAGGCAATTTTCATCCTCAAATTGCTTTCATGCCTCTCGAAAGTTTCGTTATTGATACTCTTGCATATTCACTATGCCAAAAACCTTCTTACCAGGGAGAAGATGCCCAGGATAGCAATTGGAAAAGAAGCCCAAAACAACAATGTGAATACTTCTGCTAGAATTTGGTCTATCACAGTTTTTGTACAGCTTCTAACCGGAGGCTTCCCTAGAAAGGCATAAATAGGAAAACTAAAGATCGGGATATGAGTAAAAGGCTTAATGGAGTCACAATGGGCAATGTTGAAGAACTATGGGATATTCCAACACCATACTTAAAACTCATTGCCCAGCTTAATTCGGGCTTCAGATTTCTAGTGGAAAGTGGAATCCGTTGGAAATAAAAGTATTTTCTTGTAGCAACCGTCTAGATATTATTCAGAAAAAAATTCAACGATGATGGAAGTGGAATCCGTTGGAAATAAAAGTATTTTCCTGTTGCAACCGTCTAGATATTATTCAGAAAAAATTCAAGGATGATGCATATGGACAATTACCATGCAACATGTACCATAGGTTAGATATAGTTAAAATAAATTATAATTTTTTATAAATAACTTATTAAATTCACTAATTCACAAATTATTCATATTTAAAATAAGTTATTCAAGGATGATGCATATGGACAATTACCATGCAACATGTACCATAGGTTAGATATAGTTAAAATAAATTATAATTTTTTATAAATAACTTATTAAATTCACTAATTCACAAATTATTCATATTTAAAATAAGTTTTAATAAATTCTAAATTTTATTAGTTAAGAAATTTAACAAGCTCAATTCTATATAATTTGATTTCAATGATGTAAATCTATTTTTCAGAATAAATTTACTAAACAATCATTTTCATAAAGGCAAAAGATCTCATCATTAATAGTTAAAATCACGATATTTTAACTAAATTTTTATAACCAATATCTTTACTGATGAACTTTCTTCTTTCATTATCACATGAGAAGAGTGAAGACACGCTTATGAGCATATCTTACTTAAATTAGAGTTCAACGAAACAATTTGTATATTATCGCAATCAATTTCAAAATTTGGTCTAGTTGGTTTGAATTCAGAGTATAGTTTAAGGGACGGTATATTTTAAGGGATTAAATTATAAATTAGGTTTTAAAGATATTATTAGACTAATTAGTTTTAAAAGCGAATAAATATTTATGATTGGTAAATTATAAGTATATAAAATTTTAAATTTAAGTTATATATTAAGTAGTTTAAAATTTAAGGAAATAAGTTTTTGAAAGTGAATTATGTCAAAGATTTCTTAGGTTTTATAGGTTTATTTGAATATTCTATATGTATTTATTAACTATCACAACAATATTAATAAATGTGGTTGACATAAATTTTAGGCATCAACTTAATATTATAAATCATAATATCAAACTCAATATTATAAAACCTAATAATAATTATTAATATATTAATTATATATTAATAAAATATAGTATAAATAAATATTAATATATTAATTAATATTAAACCTAAGGGATAATTATTATAGGCCATTCAGATTATATTATAAAACCAAGGATCACTGATATTATTGATAAAAAAAACATAAGGGAATAATATTAAACCCTATGAATATGAACCCTTAGATTAATAAACGCAAGGCATTGATATTATAAGCCCACGGGATTACTATTAAAATGCCAAGAGATTATAAACCCAACATAATAATATTAAATCCAAGAGATTAATATTATAAACCTATGGTATATAAACCCCGAGATAAATATTATAAACACTAAAGTAAACATGGTTGACCATGATTGACCATCATTCATTTTCATATTGAGACAAACCTTGGTTGACCATTGATGGATGTAGTTTACCATGGTTGACCATTATTTGTATTATAAAACCAAGGGAATAAGAAACCCAAGGAATTGATATTAGAAACCCAAGGGAATAATATTAAACCCAAGGGACTAAGATTATAAACCCAAGGTATAAAATCCTATGATAAATATTATAAAAACTAAAAGAAACATGGTTGACCATGGTTGACCATGGTGGACTATGGTTAACCATTGTAGACCATGGTTGACCATGCTAAATCATGGTAGATTTTCATTGATTTTCATATCAAGACAATCTTTATCTCAATGTGACATTCCACCATGGTTGACCATGCATGACCATTTTTGATTTTATAAAATATGGTTGACCATTGTTGACTAAGGTTGACCATAATTGACTAAACTCGAGGGACTAATATTATAAACCCAAGGTATATAAACACTAAGATAAATATTATAAAAACTAAAAAAAACATGGTTGACCGTGGTTGACTCTCATATAGAGACAATCCTTGTCACAATGTGACGTTGGACCATGGTTGACCATGATCAAGAGAATGTTTGTCACAATGTGACCATGCTGACCAATGTTTACCATGATTGACCATTGTTGGATATTGTTTATCATAGTTGGTCATGATTTGTATTATAAACCCAAGGGATCGATATTATAAATCCAAGGGAATAATAAACCCAAGGGATTAATACTAAAACCCCAAGGAATTATGAACCCAAGGAAATAATATTAAACCCAAGGTACTAAGATTATAACCCCAACGTATATAAACCCTAAGATAAATATTATAAACACTGAAATAAACATGTTTGATCATGGTTGATTTTCATATTGAGACAATCCTTGGACCATGGTTGACCATGGTGTACCATGGTGGACCATGCCAAACCATCGTTGATTTTCATATCAAGACAATATTTATCATAATGTGACATTTGACCATGTTTGACCATGGATGACCATGTTTGATTTTATGAAACATGGTTGACCAAGTTTGACCACGATTGACTAAACCCAAGTTATATAAACCCGAACATAAATATTATAAACACTAAAATAAACATGGTTGACCATGGCTAATTTTCATATTGAGACAATCCTTGTCACAATGTGTTATTGGAAGATGAGTGACCATGGTTGACCATGATCGAGGGAATGTTTGTCACAATGTGACATTGGACCATGATTAACCATGGATGGTATTATAAAGCCAAAGAAATAATAAACCCTATGGATTATAAATCTAAGTGAATAATATTAAACCATTGGAATATGAACCCTTAGATTAATAAACCAAAGGGATTGATATTATAAACCCAAGGAGTAAAAATTATAAACCCAAGGTATATAAACCCTAATATAAATATTATAAACACTAAAATAAACATGGTTGACCATGGTTGATTTTCATATTGAGACAATCCTTGTGATTATGCGACGTTGGACCATGGTTCACCATGATTGATTTTCATATTGAGACAATCTTTCTCACAATGCAATGTTGGACCATGGTTGATTTTGATATTTACACAATCATTTTCACAATGTGGCATTCGGCCATGGTTGAGAATGGTTGAGTATGGTTCACTATGATTGACCATGGTTGACCATGATCGATATTATAAACCCAAGCGATTGATATTATAAAGCAAGGGGGATAATAAACCCAATGGATTAAAGTTAAAACACTGAGGGATTATGAACCCAAGGGAACAATATTAAACCCAAGGGACTAATGCTATAAACCCAAGGCATATAAACACTAAGAAAAATATTATAAGCACTAAAATAAACATGGTTGATTTTCATAACAAGACAATCCTTGTTACAATTTGATGTTGGACCATGGTTGACCATGTTTAACCATGATTGATTTTCATATCAAGACAATCTTTTTCATAATGTGACATTTGACCATAGTTGACCACGATCGACCATGGATGGCCATGGTTGACAAAGGTTGGCCATCATTAACCATGGTGGATCACAATTAATTTTATAAAACATGGTTGAACATGGTTGAATAAATTAAACCCAAGGGACTAATATTTTAAACACAAGGTATATAAACCCGAAGATTATAACCACTAATATAAACATGGTTGATTATGGTTAACCATGGTTGAATTTCATATTCAGACAATCCTTGTTACAATCTGATGTTGGACCATGGTTGACCATGCTAAAACATGGTTTATTTTCATATCAAGACAATATTTGTGACAATGCGACATTCAACCATAGTTGACCACAATTGACCATGGTTGAATTTCATATTGAGACAAACCTTGTTACAATCTGACGTTGGAATATGTCTCACCATGCTTAACCATGGTTGATTTTCATATCAAGACAATATTTGTCATACTGTGACATTTGACCATGGTTGACCATGATTAACCAAGGGTGGACATGGTTGACCAAGGTTAACTAAGGTTGATCATGATTATCATATTGAGACAATATTTTTCATAATACAATGTTGGACCATGGATGAGACAATGATTTCTTTTCATATTGAGTCATTCTTTGTGACAATGCGACATTGGATCATGGTTGACGAAAGTTGACCATGGTTGACCATGATTATCATATTTAGACAATATTTGTCATAATAAGATGTTGGACCATGATTGAGACAATGATTGATTTTCATATTGAGACAACCTTTGTCACAATGCAACGTTTGATCACGGTTGATTTTATAAAATATGGTTTACCATGGTAGAACAATATTAAAATCCGAGTACTAATATTATAAATGCAAGATATATAAACCATAAGATAAATATTATAAACCCTAATATATACATGGCTGACCATGGCTGACCATGGTTGACCATGGTTGACCATGATTTATTCTCATATTGAGACAATATTTTTCACAATGCGACATTGGACCATGGTCGAGCATGATTAACCATGGTTGACCATGCTTCCTATTATAAACCCAAGGGACTATAAACCTAATGTAATAGTACTATACCCTATAAATATGAAACATTAGATTAATAAACCAAAGGAATTGATATTATAAAACCAAGGGGATAATAAACCCAAGGGATAAAATTAATATGCCCAATGTATATAAACCATATTATAAATATTATAAACCTAAAAATAAACATGGTTAACCATGGTTGAGTTCCATATCGAGACAATTCGTGTCACAATGCGATGTTCAACCATGGTTGACCATGATTGATTAAACACTAAAATAAACATGGTTTACCATGGTTGTTTTTCATATTGAGACAATGGTTGACCATGGTGAACATGGTGGACCATAGTTGACCATGCTAAACCATGGTTAATTTTCATTGATTTTCATATCAAGGCAATCTTTGTCTCAATGCGAAGTTCAAGCATGGTTGATCATGATTGACCATGGATGACCATATTTGATTTTATAAAACATGTCAGATTGGATGCTTCTGTGATTCATGATATAATGATTAATATCTTTCAAAAAATCACATGGAGAATTATTGGTTGACGCGTTTCGAATCCCAATCTAGGTCCATCATCACAACCATGACCAATAATTCTCCATGTGATTTTCCAAAAGATCTTAATCATTATATCATGAAACACAAAAGAATCCAATCTGAGATTTATAAAACATGGTTGACCCTGGTTGACCAAGGTTTACCATGATTCACTAAACCTAAGGGACTAACATGATAACATCAAGGTATATAAACCCTAATATAAATATTATAAACACTCAAATAAACATGGTTGACCATGGTTGATTTTCACATTGAGACAATCCTTATCAAAATGTGACGTTGGACAATGGTTGACCATGATCAAGAGAATGTTTGTCACAATGTGACATTGGACCATGGTTAACCATAGATGGTATTATAAATCCAAGGGAATAATAAACCCTAGGGATTAATACTAAATACCCAAGGGATTATAAAATTAAGTGAATAACATTAAACCCTAGGAATATGAACCCTTAGATTAATAAACCCAAGGGATTGATATTATGAATCCAAGAATAGAAATTATAAATAAAAGGTATATAAACCCTAAGATAAATATTATAAACCCTATAATAAACATTGCTGACCATGGTTGATTTCCATATTGATACAATCATTGTCATAATGCGACGTTGGACCATGGTTTACCATGATTAGTAAATTATAAGTATATAAAATTTTAAATTTAAATTATATATTAATTAGTTTAATATTATTAAAAAAAATAAATCTTTAGAAGTGAACTATTTCAAATATTCCTTCTGCTTTATAGGTCAATTTTCACACTTCTAGATGTATTTATTAACAAATAGATATGCCATTTAAGGTTCGGGTTCACATTGCCTATTGACCATAGGAAAAATAAAACATAAAATAATTTTAAAATTTATACCAAAATCTCACTTTCTTGCTTAGTTTAGTCAACCAACAAAGTAGAGCCAAAAATTTGAATTAAAAATGATAGAAATGTTCATGGATTTAATTCCAATAACCACGCAATTCTTGCGCACCGTTGAAACATGTCGCCTCTAACTCTCGTCGGTTAGAAAATAACATAGGGCTCCGCAGATTAGATAGGAGAACACCCAGCCTGTGTAGAGGAGTAATATTTTGTGAACGCAACACCAAAAAAGAAATTGATAGAAAAAATAAGACGAGACAGGAGAACACCCAACCTATGTAGAGGAGGAAGGATTTGTGAACGCAAAACCAAAGAACAAAATTGATAGAAAAAAAATAAAAAAAGGCCAATTATAATGAATGAAGGATGAGACATCTTTCAAATCAATGTTTGCTATTTCAAATGATTCAAGGATAGTTGCTCCTTTCACTCAATGATTCTCTATTTCTTGTTAGAAATTGTAATTACTTCTACATGTCAGAGTTGGCTAAAACTAGAGAGTCAGTTAACTCAGTGTTGAGTCAAGTCGAATTAATTCATAGTCGAACTGAGTGTGTGGTTGCATGTCAAGTTATTTTAGGCCAGTCACTAGTCAAAAAGGTTTAAATACCATTCGTTGGGTTCATTATAATAATTAAGTTGTTGTGTGATGAATAGAAGAGTTGTAACTCGTGTGTTTTGTGTGTAAATTTGTGTTTAATCTCCTTTACCTTTCCAATAAATTTGTATCAAAGAAAGGTTACAAAGAGCCAGGGAAAAAGGATCAGCAGTAATACCTGATAGAGAGGATCAGTAGTAATTCCTGATAGAGGAGAGAAATATTTTTAACACACCTTATATTGGTATTCAGTGTGTTATAATGCTCACGGGCTTAACAAAGAGTCGCGTTAAGAGTCACAAACTTACCGTATTTTGCATGCACGTGGGTCGAACTTTCATGGGAGGCATTAGAGCACTAACACTAGAACCATTGTCATGAAGGGCATTAAACGCAAGGTCTCCTTCATTCGAGTTGCATTACTCTTCATAAAAGTGAAGGAAGTTTTGGAGAAGCAGCTGCAGTTGCTGTGACCAACCTCGAAGTGGCTGCATAAAGAAGAAGTCTAAGTAGGGTGGTTAAAGAATTTACGACCCCTTCGTTATCGTGGAAGGTGTCAGTTCGTAGGCCGCGTTAACAAGTCAAAAGCACGTTTTAAAAGCGTTTATAAAGTTTTTATAGATCAAGTGTGCATGGTGTTAAAGAGATATTTGACAAATTGCTTTTAAAAGGTAATTTACAAAGGGAAGCTTTATGAAAGTTTTTTTCATAAAAGTTTGACATGATATTTAAAAGTTATTTTTAAAAGTTCAACCTGTGGATTGAAGGTTATTAAGGAGATAGTCTTGATTTGAAAAAAGAAATCCATTCAAAAGGTTATTTTAAAAGGTTTGAAGAGTTATTAAAGTGTTTTTATAATTTAAAAAAGGGAAAGGTGCTTTGGAGAATAAAGTCTCGAAATATATATATATATATATAGATATATTTTAATTTAAAAAATCAAGATGGTTTTATTGAAAAAAATTTGGGGATTTGAAAAAGTTTGTCTATCTGTGAATTTTTTGGTGTTTTGTTAAGTATGAGATTTTTTTGGGTGAAGAATGTGCCTTACAGGGCCCATATTGAAAATTATATTTTCTTTCAAGGGTGATATGGAATATAGCCTCATGTAATCAAGAAAAAACTATAAGACAAAAGAAATACCACAATCATGGGTTGAAAAGCGCGAATGAAGCATATTAAGAAAATAAATAAAAAAGAAGAGGAAAAGATCATTGCCATGGTTGAAGAGGTTCAGGTCGCAAACGAGGAACTAAGAAGTCTAACAGAATACAAAGTAGAAATCGAGGGTGATTGGTGTAGCTTTGATATTCCACCACCTCCTATGTTTACATGTAAATATTTTGAACGTTGGGTTATCAAGATGTTAAATTTTCTTTGAGCTAAAGAGTTAATTGAGTACGATTCTAATAACCCATATGATGAAGTATGTGATGTTTTAGCATTGAATTTTATTAAACAAGCATTGGATGATATGTGTTTGTGCAAAGTAGAAAAATCTACATCTTCCAAGGAAGCATGGAAGATATTGGAAGGAAAATTTGGTGCAAGGGGGAGTGACATGCAACAAGTTATGTCACAAGAAATGAAGACAACCGCAGATCTTCGAGTAGATGAGCAAGACTCTGAGAGGAAAACAGAGCACAGAGAATCCCACTCAAAAGTGGATGATGGTTGTCAAGGCCATAAAAGTGAAACCCATTATGCAAGTAGGCGTATAGATGAAGATCATGCAACAAAGATTGTAGAGGGAGAAGTAGGAGCCTCTGTATGTGAAGCATAGGAAGAGCATATAAACGCTCAAGGAATCCATTGTAATGTGGATGATGCAGATGATGGTAAATCCCAATATGAAGAAACACATGTAGATGATCACTGCAAAGTGAGATGTGCATTGGTGAATCTAGCGGCATCTAATGGATTTGCTGAAGTTGAAATTGTCAATGAAAAATACAATGGGCACATGCATGCTCGAATATCCCACCATAGTATGGATAAACATTCTGTTGATGATATGTCTAGTTTCCTTTTTGAAATGAGGATCGATTGTGGCAATATGCTAAGCACAATGTTTGGTAAAGAATTGAAGGTTGAAATTGCCTTTATAGCAGCAAGATGTGAAGCCATTGCAATTGCTCACGAAGCAATATGTGATCTAGTAGCAACTGATGATGAAGAAGAGGATAAAGTGATTGAAGAGGTTTTATGAGGATATCCCCTAATCACATAATAGTGGAAGATAGTTTCAATGAAGTTTAAAAGAAGGCAAAGAAGGAAGACGTACAACACGAAGCTCTCACTGAACAACATAATAAATATGTTTTTAACATTGTTTTTAAGTATGTAGGTTTTCATAATAGCATGGTCGAAAAAGGTTAAAACAAGGTTGTTAATAAGTTTGATGCAGATTTGAAACTCATTGAAGAATGGTTTCAGTAAGTAATATAACAAATTGAAGTGAGTCTTAAAGCAGCAGTTGGAATAAAAGACTTGAATGAAAAGGTGAATACTAATATTGAGTGTGCAGATTACAGGAAAAAAATAATAGTACCTGATGGTGAAAGTGAAAAGAATGATATGGATGTTTTTGCAGATAAATATGAATGAATTGAAACCATTTTTCGACAATGGATTCAAGAAGAAATAAGATTTTGCTATCAAGAAATATGGCAGAAATAAATTCAAGAATATGAAACGCAAGGAGAAGATCAAATAAGACAATTTGAATATGCAATGTTGTGGCAGCATCCCATCGTTGAACGAATATTTGAAGAGGAAGGTGTAGTAGAGAATATCAAATTGTGTTTTAGTATAAATACAAGAAAAGTCAAATAAAAATTGCAAGAACAAAAAGTAAAGAAATATGGAGCCTACAACAGCAACTTGCAATAGAGAATAAAGTAATGTTGAGGATTTAATATTTGGGAGGAGAGAGAAATAAAGTGCAAAATTGTGAAACTCTTGAGTCATTGTAAACCTAGCTGAGACCTAGACTAGCAAGCATGTTTGAGTGATGATTTATTCAATTTTTGTTGTAAGCCTAGGAGGCATAGTTGAGTCAAGTTGAGTCATGTTTGAGTTATGTTGAGTCATATGGTCGTAATTAAGGGGGAGTGTTAGAAATTGTAATTACTCTCGTATTCCAGAGTTAGCTAAAATTAGAGAGTCATGAGCATTGAGTCAAGTCAGGCCATAGTCGAAATGAGTGTGTGATTGCATGTCATGTTATTTTAGAGAAGTCGCTAGTCAAAAAAGTTTAAATACCCTTCACCAAGTTCATTGTAATATTTAAGTTTTTGTATAATCAATAGAGGAGTTGCAGCTCGTGTGTTTTACTTGTGAATTTGTGCTTAAGCTCCTCTGGTTTTCCAATCTTTCTCCGACTCAACTATAAATATATGTATATCCAATTCCAATAACAATTTCAATTTTTTTTACAATTCATTTTTTTGAATTCATTGGGTCCCTCTAAAATTATTTGTATACCGTTAACTAAGAAAATATTAGAGACAACTATCCAGCTCTAGTGCTTTTTCTTTACCAAGCCAATGACGGCCTATCTACATATGTACATAACTTGCGATGGAAAATTTTCTCCATTTTTGGATTAGTACAATGAAGGTTATATAATGTTAACCCTATAGAAAAATAATGCGGGTTTAAAAAATAATTGTATTTATTGCCATTAATAAATACAATGATATTATATTTAAAATTTTTGAATTGTCAGATGGTTGGATACACTATAATAATAAAAAAATTATTTAAAATTGCAGATGGAAATAATTTCTATTTAGTTGTGAAAAGTAAATTTTAAATTGTAATCATAGAAGTACAATTTAGTTTATATTTTGCATATTGATAAATGACACGAAGTGAACCCCGAGATACTCATGTCTTTTTTAAATTAAAAATATATATATATTTTTTTATTTATATAATTAAGTAAATTATATTTTTTGATTTATATAATTAAGTAAATTAATATAGTATTTTGTTTTAGGTTTTAAGTGAAATAGTAGTTTGTAATGAAAAAAGTGAAATAGTAGTTTGTAAATTGGTTATTTAAAAATTTAACACAACAATGGTCTGAAATCTTAACTACCCATTTTCTCCAAGAGTAAATAGATGTCTAACCGTAAATTTTCATCGTCAAATTGCCTTCCTCACTTTTCCAAATTTTCATTCTGGTCACTCTGAATATTCATATTGAGTGTGAAATCTTCCTATTATGCTATAGAAAGAAGCCCAAGACAATAATCGGTAACGCTTCTTTTGGTCTCGTGCAACTCTTATACTTCTTCTAAGTGGAGGCTTCCTTAGATGGCATAAATGGGAAAACTCAAGATTTAGGTATGACTGAGTTTTAATTGAGTCACATTGTGTGAGGGGGAGAGGGGAGAACCCTGACTATCCCAACCACACTTCTAAAACCCATAGCCTTGCTTAATTCCGACTTCAAGTGGAATATGTGGGAAGAAATTGTTCTAGATATCTTGTATTTTGTTTTGCAAATTAAATTAGGTGTTTAAATTAGGTGTTTGTGTAGGGTGTAAAAATATGATGTGATGTGTACCTAATTTTTAAGATGGGGAGTAAATGCGAATCACACATGCTTTAGTTTCTTGTAAATATCATGGATAGCAACGAAATGTAAAGATTGTCAATGATGATGTTGGTAGCGCATCCAGCCAAGTATTGTTTAAAAGTAATAGATGTCCTATATAATTGATATAGTTAGAAGGTCACTAATTAGAAAATTATTCATTTTGAATGCAAATTCCTAAATTTAGTAGTTGAGATATTGAACATCGTCAAAGCTAGTTCACGTTATATAATTAGAAGGGTGTAAATTATTTTTTCAAATAAATCTAGTAAGCCGTCATTCTCATAAAGGCACGAGATCTAAGTGTTAATGGTTGAACTCATAATATTTTAACTAAATTTCTATAAGAAAGCAACAACATTACGAAGGAATTTTTTTCTTTCAAAATCACATGTAAAAGCATTTTTATAAGAAAGACCGAATAAAATTAGATTGCATGGAAAAAGTAAGTATTCTATCATAATCAATTTCAAAATTTAGACGAGTTGGTTTTAATCTACAGTAAATTTTAAAATAGTAAATATTAAATTAATTTATAAAATCATATTATATTTATCATACTATATTGATTAATTTTAAAAGTAAATAAAATATTTATTATTTATAAATTATAAATACATATATAAATTAATTTTAAATTATATATTATTAATTTATTCTCATTTTAAATTTGAAAATTATTAAAAAAAAATCTTTGGAAGTCTACATTAGTCCAATGTAAACTTGCTCGATAGGTCTATTAACAAATCGACATACCATTTAAAGTTATAGGTTCACATATAAATATACCATAGGTTTATTTGAGCACTCCTCCATGGATATATTAACAAATACATATACAATTTAAGGTTATAGGTTATGGTTCACATATAGATATACCATTTAAAGTTATAAGTTAGGGTTTACATTGAGAATTGATCACTTAATATAAAATAATTTCAAGATTTGTATCCAAATTCTTTGATACTTTAATCAGCCAACAGAAATTTAACGAACAAACAAAATTGAAAAGAAGAATAAAAAGTACTACTGTGAAGCATGAAAATGTCCATGGATTTAGATCCAATTACGGCGCAATTCTTCTTCACCTTTGAAACACGTTGCATCCGCATCTCCATTAATACGCAATACAACACTTAGAAAAAAAACATAGGGCTTCCCAGACAGGACCATGCCCAGCCGATGGAGTGAAAGATTTTGTGAACGCAACAAACAAAAAAAAACCAATTATAATTAATGCAGGATGGACAATCCTTCATGTCAATGTTTACTATTTCAAATGAATGGAGGATGATCCCTTCAAGTGAATGGTTATCTTTTTCACCCGCGCACTGTCAAAGATTGGTATATCCAATTCCAATACGGATTTTAATATTTTTCACAACGATTCATTTTTTGAATTCCTTGCACAACCGTCAATTTTTCTGTACCTTTAAAAATAACGCATAAAGGGTGGCTACGCAACACTATTTGTAAGGCCCTCGGAGCTGCGGTGCAGTTGGGCGTCGGGTGACCATGGGCGTGCGACGAACCGTGCGTGCGGAATAAATGCGACGAAACCTTGCGACAATGATAAAAGTGCGATGCACTTATATGGCGATTTGGAGAGTGGAGCGCTTGGCTTAAAGCCGGCTTGCGATGGTGGGCAAGGCGACTTAGAAAGTGGGCGTTGAGCATTGCGAAGGGGTGTGTATGTGCGATGGTGGGCGGTCGGCTGGGCAGCCCACCCACATGCAATGGAGTGTATATACATGAGTGCGATGGAGCTCATTTCATCAATCCATCTTCGCACTTCATCTTCGCTCTTGGGAGAGAGCTTCTAGTGCGCAGTTTTAAGAGGAGGATGAGCGCATACCTCATGCGCTCCTCTTGGTGAGTCGCACTTGGTGAGAGCGCTCTTGGTGAGAGGTGGATGCGTTGGGCAAGGCGTGCCCAGGTGTATTGTGCGGAGGCGTTTGTGCGACGACTTGGCGTGGGTGTCTTAGCGACTTGGGTGAGCGCCCGCCCACCTTGCAAGTGCGCACGAAGGTGAGACGGAGGTTGGAACCGGAGGTTGTTGAGTTTGGCAGGCGGTACTACGTGTTGTGCACACGATTTGGGCGTTTGTCAAGAGTCGACGAGCGGGACTGCGTGTGGGCAGGGATACATGGTTTGGGCGTTTGCGACCAAACGAAGAGCGAACTGGCGAAGACGTGCGACGAGGTGAACGACGGGTTGGTGAGTCATGCGACGACCGTGCGTAGGTGCCGACGAGCTGGGAAACCGAGTTTGCCGAAGTTGTGAAAATTTGGCTAAGTGTAAATTTGGGGTTTCCCAAGGACTTAGCCTGTACATTGTAAAAAATGATGATTATATAATATATTGATTTGGGCAGACTCACATTACGGGGAGTTGCCCCTCCCCTTTATACTGTTGCAATTGTTGTTGTTCTTGTTATAATTGCTATGGATAATGAATGAGTATGGGCTTCATTGGTATAAAGGATAAATGTATGTTTACTTGGTTGCGAAACACAGGCTAAGTAATGTTAAAGTGAATGTAGGCGTAGTCCACGAACATAAGTATTGGTGAAAAGAAATTGTTCGGTGGTGCCACACCTCGCTATAAGCGGTTGGAAGACTACAGCAGGTGTAGGGGCGTGACAGTTGGTATCAGAGCCGTGAACATGTTCGGGTGTTGAAGCATTGAAGCTGATACAGAACTTGACAGTTGGTATTAAAGCTCGGTTGGAGCTGGTGAGCAAGGTTGCTCGTTACGAAGTGACAGTGGAAGCAGGTTTAGCAGAGGTGAAGCTTAGTGCTTGGACCAAGCTGAACGACAAGGCATGGCAAGTTGGGAAGAATGCGAAGGGAAGCTCTTGCTTACCTTATACAGGTTGAAGAGGCTGAAAGAAGAGAATCCCCGGATTCAAGAGAAGCTTGAAGTCTTGGAAAAGAATGTTGAAGATGAACTTCTTCAACTTGGTTGGACAATGGAGCAAGGTGAAGTTGCAGATTGTGCTATCAAGGAAGAGGAAGTCATGATGATTGAGGATGTTGCAGACATGACCATGATGGAGGATGAATTTGAGGATGATCAAGTTGGACTAGGATTGTGCAGTTTGCGGACATGGACGAATGAGGAAGAGCCTCATGATGATGATGATGAAGAGCAAGGATTGTTGATTGTTGCAGGACTTGTTGGGGTTGTTTGTGACCTTATGGTAGGAGGTATAAAGGCCCTTGACAACGGAGGAACATGATGATCATTGTGGAGGAATGGGTCGTGCTTTAGCCATATGGAAGATTGGCTAAGTGCCCGGCATGACTCATGGACATATTGAGGAGGGCACACACTTGAGGTATGATGATGATGCTTGGGTGGACTTCTCATGGCCGAGACCAAGAGATAGTCTTCGTGGACACTTTGGTGGAGGAGCTATGATGGAGGGACTCATGACATGATGATATGGTTGGGTGACCGAGTTCATTAAACCGAAGATTGCAGCTTGGATGAGGATGACAGATTGTTGTGATGAGTCTACTTGGGTGGACTACATGGACAACTTAGTCATGGACATCAGGTTGGAGGCATGAAGCATGGCAGTCTTATGCAGGGACATTATGTGGGAGCACTTGTAGAGGTGTCATGGACATCTAATGAGGAGTGCCAAGGCAGGGATGTTGTGCAGATGGATTTGCTGATGTGACATGGAGACTTATTACTTATGAGCCGATCGAGAGGTTGTGCACTCTTGTACAACAAGGCCATGGACTTGGTTGGATTTGTGAGCTGATTATGGAGCTTATGATGACATGAGGTTGTGACTTTTAGGGACTTCATATATGGTGGACTTAGAGGATCTGATGCATTGAGGAGCTAAGGTCAGAGACTTTGATGCAGTATGGGATGCATACTTTCAAAGTACATGTATGCGCATGGCTTGGAAGAGTGACTTGATGTAGAGGATTGATATGAGACACTTTGGAGTGATAGAGTTACAACGATGACGATGCCTTGGTGGCAATGCTTGAGCATGGGTTGAGCCGAGACTCAACTACTTTGGACAGCATGTTGCAGATGAGATGAGGACTACTTCATGGACCTGAGCATGGCTTACACTTATATGGAAATGGATTCTTGACCAAGTTGAAGATGCGGCAGGATGTCATGAGAAACAACTGATGGTGGCATGAGGA
This sequence comes from Pinus tabuliformis, assembly GCA_031772625.1. Taxonomy (NCBI): domain Eukaryota; kingdom Viridiplantae; phylum Streptophyta; class Pinopsida; order Pinales; family Pinaceae; genus Pinus; species Pinus tabuliformis. Next base: position 1,340,415,132 of record CM062804.1, on the reverse strand, counting down.
TGTTCACTCTCATGGTTTGAGCGTGACAGTTGAATTGGCCATCCGACTAGTTCAGACATGGGGTCGCGAAGTGTGCAGAGATGTGTTGGCATTGTGTTGGGGTATCATGACAGAGGTTCACATGGTGACACATGATGAGGTCGACACGAAGTGTTGCAGTGGAGATTGTGGCAGAGGGGTCGATGATCATGGGTTGAGATGATTTCTGATGGATGACATACCGATGAGGTGTATACCTTGGTATGGTGTTCTTGGTGACAGATGGTTGCCGAGGCGAGACATGATGGAGGCAGTGGTTCTACATATGATGCAGTGATAGTTACAGTATGTGGAGGAGTTGACATCATGGATGATCTTGGAGGAGGATGTAAGGTCCTCAGAGCTGCGGTGCGGTTGGGCTCCGGGTGACTGTGCACGGGCGCGCGACGGGCGTGCGACGGGTGGGTGCGACGAACTGTGCGTGCGGAAGAAATGCGACGAAACTTTGCGACGAAACCTTGCGACAATGATAAAAGTGTGATGCACTTATATGGCGATTTGGAGCGTGGAGCGCTTGGCTTAAAGCCGACTTGCGATGGTGGGCAGGCCGACTTAGAAAGTGGGTGTTGAGCGTTGCGAAGGGGTGTGTATGTGCGATGGTGGGCGGTCGGCTGGGCAGCCCACCCACATGCGATGGAGTGTATATACATGAGTGCGATGGAGTTCATTTCATCAATCCATCTTCGCACTTCCTCTTCGCTCTTGGGAGAGAGCTTCTAGTGCGCAGTTTTAAGAGGAGGATGAGCACATACCTCATGCGCTCCTCTTGGTGAGTCGCACTTGGTGAGAGCGCTCTTGGTGAGAGGTGGATGCGTTGGGTAAGGCGTGCCCGGGTGTATTGTGTGGAGGCGTTTGTGCGGCGACTTGGCGTGGGTGTCTTGGCAACTCGGGTGAGCGCTCGCCCACCGTGCAAGTGCGCACGAAGGTGAAACGGAGGTTGGAACTGGGGGTCGTTGAGTTGGGCAGGCGGTACTACGTGTTGTGCACACGATTTGGGCGTTTGTCAGGAGTCGACGAGCGGGACTGCGTGTGGGCAGGGATACACGGTTTGGGCATTTGCGACCAAACGAAGAGCAAACCGGCGAAGACATTCGATGAGGTGAACGACAGGTTGGTGAGTCATGCAGCGACCGTGTGAAGGTGCCGACGAGCTGGACAACCGAGTTTACCGAAGTTGTGAAAATTTGGCTAAGCGTAAATTTGGGGTTTCCCAAGGACTTAGCCTGTACATTGTAAAAATGATGATTATATAATATATTGATTCGGGCAGACTCACATTACGGGGAGTTGCCCCTCCCCTTTATACTGTTGCAATTGTTGTTGTTCTTGTTATAATTGCTATGGATAATGAATGAGTATGGGCTTCATTGGTATAAAGGATAAATGTATGTTTACTTAGTTGCGAAACACAAGCTAAGTAATGTTAAAGTGAATGTAGGCGTAGTCCACGAACATAGGTATTGGTGAAAAGAAATTGTTCGGTGGTGCTGCACCTCGCTATAAGCGGTTGAAAGACTACCGCAGGTGTAGGGGCGTGACACTATTGGTTCCTTTGATCAGGACAATAACGGTCTATCTACACAACTTGCCATGGAAAAAATTTTCCACTTTCGATTAATATAATTATGGTTAGATAATTTAACCTGATTTTCTAAAAACATAATAGGAGTTTATTGCCATTTATCAATGATATTATCTTCAAAAAACTTGAATGCTCGTGTGTGTGTGTATGGTGAAGATTTTATAATAAATATATATATAAATAATCGTAAAACCTACATTTCATTTAGCTATAAGTTAGTTGTAAAATCTAGATTTTAATTATAAAACTACAATTTGAATTTAGAATATATATAATTTATGTTTTGTTAAATGATGAATGATATAATTTGAATTTGACATATTTAAATTTTTGTTTTTGAAAAATTAAGATTAAATATTTTTTAATTCATTTAACTAATATAGTATGATTCTTTTTATATTTAAATTTTTGTTTTTGACCAATTAAGGTTAAACGTATTTTTTAATTCATTTAATAATATAGTGTAAATTTTTTTAGTTTTTAAATGAAAAGTTGTTTGTAAATTGAATATTTAAAAATGTAACAACCGGGTAGAGTGAAATTTTAACCATACATTTTCAGACTGGGCTAACATATGTGCAGGGAAGCAATATTCATCCTCAAATTGCCATCCATCATCCATTACATGACTATGAAAAGTAAACCTTTCAATCTGTGCGTTGCGGCCGACGAAATAATTAATCTTTGCGGACCACATCATCATTTCACTTTAGCAGGGTGCATTGGACCAGTCGGCATCCAAACCTCCCCTGTGGCCCACGCAAACAGATCCGTGGAAAGTGTCACACATTCCTTTGAAGCATTGCTCCTTTGCACGAAAGCTTTTGATGATGGCCATTATGTTGTTGACCTTCTAGCTCCGTGCCGATTGGACTCGGTCATTCCTCGTCTACGGTTTCGTGTTCAAAGTGGATGGGATAATTGGAGCACACCACCCCGGTTTTGATTTAACTGCTTTCTATTAAAAAATATTATTATATAATGGGTTAATAGAATAATATTATATTAAAAAACTTGAATTCTAAAATATTTGAAGAGAGAAAATTTTATAATTATTATTCTTTTATTTAAAACTGCACATGTAAAGTTATATTTCCTTTCATTGTGAAAAATAAATTTCATAACTAAATTTTAAATTGTTGTTATATAACTACAACTTGAATTTAGAATAAACTGTTATAGATAATGGAGAATATTTTAGAATAGTGAGTTGGTTCACAAAACTTCAAGATAGGAATTAGTTTTTATTTTTAGATTATGGTTCTAACTTCCCTAAATTTGTAATTACTATATATTGCGTAATGTAAATGAGCAATGTGGAGCGTTCTGTAGAGCCAGACTCTCCTGGTTCAGACTCTCTTTCATAGAGCTGACTAGTGGGTTTTATTTCTTTTAATACGACATTGCCATTTTTATCATGGTATCAAAGCGCTAGGGCTGAAGAGCTTGCATGTTGAAAGGAGGGTGCGACTAGACCGAAATCATCGCAGGTTTCAACAGAATAAGTGGTGTACATCTGAGACGATCGTGTAAACAATAAAAAAGCTCCATGGAGGCTGAGAGAAAGCTGCATCCTGGAGAAGGCTACAAAGGCTGACAACATGAAGTTGTCTAGAGGCTGTGAAGGAAGCCACGGTGATCTGTGGGTGTGTTGCGAGATCAAACAACATTGAAGATCAATGATCCGTCTTTGTCACACATCTGGGGTAAATCCAACATTTTTTTTACTTGTCAAATTTGTTTTAATCGCTAAGATGAATAATCAGATGTTTGAAGCATGCTTGAATGAACATAACAAGCTCGATGGCTCCAATTATGCGAATTGGAAATTCGAGATGCAGACTTTGCTAGAAGTGCAGAGTGCTTGGACGATTACAAATGGGCATGAATAGAAGCCAACAGCTGGATCTGCAATAGTCCCAGATTGGGAGAAGCATGAGGGTAAAGCAAGGACGGTGCTAAAGATGTCAGTGAAAGACTGCATCATAGCACATATCAGAGACTGTAAATCAATAAGCGAAATTTGGGGAATTTTGAAGGATCTGTATGAGATCAGGAATACAAATCGTCTTCTATTTCTAAAAAGCAAGATATTATCCCTGAAGATGGAGGAGAATGAAACAATTGTTGCCTTCATAGCAACGATCAAAGATCTGAAAAACAAATTGGCAAACATTTGTCATACGGTTGACGATACAGATCTTGTAACAATTACCATGAATGGTGTGACCGATAACTACCAAATATTCATCACTGAAATAAATGTGAGAGAGAAAATCCCGAAGTTTGAAGAGCTAATAGGAACATTGATACAAGAAGAAGAAAGAAGATCGAATCTGAAGCCCCAGAGTGTTGATCTTGCATTGCTGGCGAAAAAGAACTTCTACAAAGGAAAAGGAAATTCACAACAACAAAATGGAAGAAGCTCATAGAAAATACCAAATCTGACCAAAGGTATGAATTTGAATAGAAACAACTAGGTAATTATGTGTTTTTATTGCGGAAAACTGGGTCATATAGCTAGAGAGTAAAGGAAAAAGAAATATCATGAAGAACAGCAGAAGCGGAATAGACATGCAGGTCATCTCACAGATGATAATCATGAGCGAAATTTCAGATTTTTCATGACAGATAGTGATGAGAATGTTGATGCAGACATCTAGAATGTAGATTCAGGAGCATCAACACATATGACATGGAACAAGCAATGGTTTCAAGATTTTAAAGAAATCAATGATGGAGCACAAATCTACCTAGGTGATGATAGAGGTCATCACATCAAAGGATGTGGGAAAATTTCTATCATTTTACCTAATGGTAATATAAGACAAATTTATAATGTTATGTATGTGCCTAGTATAACAAAGAACTTGATTTTTGTATCCATGATTACAGATCAAGATCTTAAAGTTGAATTTTTTAAATCTAACTACTATATTAAAGATCTGCTAGATGGCATGAAGACAATTCCTACAGGAATCTGAATAGGAGGATTGTACAAGTTGGATGTAAGACCTGTACTTGATCGAGCCTTGACAGTTACGAGTTCGGCTACAGAAGAGCTATGGCATCAGAGATTTGGTCATATCAATTACAATGATTTGTTGTTACTACAGAAGAAAGAAATGGTAAGAGATCTTCCTATGTTAAAACATGTACATAATGATTGTGATTCTTGTATATTATCAAAGATGCATAGAGAATAATTCCCTATTTGAATAGAGAAGAAACAGAGAGATATACTTGAATTAGTGCACACAGATCTTTGTGGACCCATGCAAATAAAATCATTAGAAGGTGCACCATATTTTTTTATTGTTTATTGATGACTGCAATAAGTTTTCTTGGGTATATTTCTTGATTAAGAAGAGTCACACATTTGAATACTTTAAGCAGTTCGAGAACATGATTGAAAGGCAAACAGGAAAATAGATAAAAATTCTCTGGTCTGATCAAGGGGGAGAATACAGGAAGAATGAGCTTATCAAGTATTGTAAAGATCATGGAATATTACAGCAATTTACAGTACCCCATACTCCTCAGCAGAATGGAGTAACAAAAAGAAAAAACAGAACACTGGTGGAATGTGTTAGAAGCATGTTAAAAGGTAAGAATTTGTCGAATGGTTTTTGGGTTGAAGCATTGAATACAACAGTTGATTTGAAAAATAGGAGTCCTAAAAAGAGTCTTGAGTTTAAAACTCCATATGAAGTGTTATATGTATTTAAACCTATAGTAAAACACTTAAGAGTATTTGGATCTAAAGCATTTGCTCATGTTCCAAAGGAAGATAGAAGAAAACTTTTATAGGGTATTGTTCACAATATAAAGCTTACAGATTATTTAATCCCTTTACTCACAATATTTTTGTTAGTATAGATCTCATATTCCATGAGCAGGATCATGAAGAATCTGATAAGCACAATGAGAAATGGGATATTCTGTACTTGGTGGAAGAAGAAGCAGCAAACAATTAGGATCAACAACAAACAAAAGCAGAAGATGAACAAAAACCACAACAAAAATAGCAATAGCAGCAGCAGGAAGAAAATAATGATCAAACAAGGCTTGAAGCTACCCCACCTCTCAGGAGATCATGTAGGAAAGCTCAATCGCCTGCAAGATATAAGGAAATTGATTTTATAACTACTATAATGAATGTGGTTGAACCTTCTAGTTATAAAGAAGAAAATGAATGTAGAGAATGGAAAACAACCATGTAATAGGAATATGAATCAATAATCAGGAACAACACTTGCGAAGTAGTTGAAATTCCTAAAGGAAAACAAACCATAGGTTGTAAATGGTTATACAAACTAAAGATTAATGCAGATGGAACCATAAAAAAATTAAAATTTAGATTAGTAGCAAAGGGGTATTCACAAAAAAAAGGTATAGACTATGAAGAAAATTTCACCCCTGTAGCTAAATTGAACACTATCAGAATTTTAATTTCTTTAGCTACTAAGAAACATTGGATGATACACCAACTAGATGTAAAGTCTGCATTTTTAAATGGAAAACTAAAATAGGAGTTTTATTTAAACCAACCTGAAGGGTTTGTCCAGAAAGGGAAAGAACATTTAGTCTGTAGATTGAAGAAAGCACTTTATGGACTAAAGCAAGCACCCAGGTCTTGGTATGAAAAGATTGATTCATTTTTTCTACAATTTGGCTACAACAGAAGAAAAAATGACCCTAATCTTTACACCATGCAAGATGAACAAGGGCGCATAATGATGATTTATCTGTATGTAGATGATTTGATCATTACAGGTGATGCTACATATCTAATCAAAGAAATCAAGCAACAAATGTCACAGGTATTCGAAATGAAACACCTTGGTGAATTAGGATATTGTTTAGGTCTTGAAATCTCGAGAGATTCAGGAAAAACATTTTTGTCTCAAGGAAAGTATGTTAGAGGCCTATTAGAAAGATTTAGGGTGGATCAGTGTAACCCTGCAACAATACCATTACAATAGAACATCAAACTACAGAGTTAAGATGGCTCAAAGGAGGCAGATGCAACACTTTACAGATAGCTGGCTGGAAGTCTAATCTACCTAACTACCACTAGGCCAGATTTGGCTTATGCAGTCAGTGTGCTAAGCCATTATATGTCCAAGCCACTTGAAAGCCATTGGAATGCAGCGAAAAGTGTTTTGAGGTATATATAAGGTACTTTAGATTATGGTATTATTTATATTGATTCTTCTAATGTTAGATTGACAAGATTTGTAGATTCAGATTGGGCTAGAAATGTAGACGATCACAGATCCATAATAGGATATGCATTCAACATTGGATACGGGGTGATTACATGGAGAAACAAGAAACAAAACATAGTTTCCTTATCCTCAGCGGAAGCAGAGTATCAAGCCATGTGTTCAACAACGTGTGAGGCAGTGTGGTTGCAGAGACTTCTCTAGGATGTCGGGGAAGAATAGATAGATGCAACAACAATCAGATGTGACAGTTACAGTTCAATCAAACTTGCTAATTATCCAGTGTTCCACAAAAACACTCAACATATTGATACACAATTCCACTTCGTGAGAGAGAAAGTGCAATCCAAAGAAATCCATTTGGTATATTGTAATACATGTGATAATGTTGCAGACATTTTCACTAAGCCTTTTGGCAGGATTAAGTTTGAAATGTTTAGGGAGATGTTAGGAATATTTGTGAACCCCTTCTCCATTAAGGGGGAATGTTAGAGATAACGGAGAATATCTTAGAATAGTGAGTTAGTTCACAAAACCTCAGGATAGGAATTAGTTTCTATTTTTTAGATTATGGTTCTAACTTCTCTAAGTCTTTAATTACTATATATTGTGTAATGTACATGAGCAATGTAGAGCATTCTGCAGAGCTAGACTTTCTTGGTTCAGAGTCTTTTTCGTAGAGTTGACTAGTGGGTTTTATTTCTTTTAATACAACATTTCCATTTTTAACATATACATATTTTATAAGTTGTATAGTTATGAATGATACAATATAAATTTGATTAGAATATACATATTTTATAATTTTTAGAATATACATATTTTATAATTTGTATAACTATGAATGGTACAATGTAAATATGATATATATTTAAGATTATTATTATTATTTTAAATTATTTAATTAATTGAATTAATATAATATAATTTAATTTAGTTTTAAATGAAATAGTGTTTTTTAAATTGATTATTTAAAAATGTAACAATCCGTTTTAACGGGAGTGAATAGATGCCCACGTAAGCAATTTTCATGCTCAATTTTCCTTATTGGATTCTGCAAATTTTCATTCTCGGCACTCATGGATACTCACTCCGAGTGAAATCTTGCATGAAGAAGAATAACATCGAGTAAGGCTAATTGATATTGTTTTAGTTTCTTGTAAATATCATCTATAGAACCAAAATGTAAATATTCATGAATGATTCTTGTATGTATCTTGAGAAGTACAATGTTTATGTAATATATGTCCGAACAAATTATAATTTTTTATAAATAGCTTATTAAGTTTACTAATTAACAAATTATTCATATTGAAAACAGATTCGAAAGTTTATTAAATTATTTATATTCGAAAGTTTTTCAGAGAGAAAAGCTGAATAGATTTTATATTCGAAAGTTTATTCATATTGAAGACAAATTTCAAAATTTATTAGCTAAGAAATTCAACATCTTGAACCTTAGGTTTATATAATTTGATTTCAACCGTGCAAATATATTTTTCAAATTGAATTCAGTAAATAGTCACTCATAAAAGCCAAATCTAACTATTAATTGATGAAATCATAATATTTTAGCTAAGTAATATTTTTAATGAGGAAGATTCTTCACATGTGAAGACACCCTTATCAGAAGAACATATGGAAATTAGAATTTAAGGAAACAATATGTATTTTATCAAAATCAATTTCAAATTTGGCTGGTTGATTTCAATTGATTAATAAGATGAGTAAATTTTAAAGGATTAAATTATAATTTAGATTATAAAAACATAATTGTATTAATTGTTTTTAAAAATAAATAAATATTTATCATTGATAAATTATAATTATATTTTAATTAATTTAAGATTATTAAAAGAAATAAGTTTTTAGAAGTGAACTATGCCAAAGATTCTTTCTGCTTTATAGATGCTTTATAGATGTATTCGCACACTACTGGGTGTATTTATTAACAAACAAATGTACTATTTAAAGTTAGGGTTCACATTGCTTTCAGGCAATTTTGCTGGACATTATTCCCAATCTGGCTGTACAGCCAAATTATTCTCTCATCCCAGTCTATACTAATGTATTTATAAGTTTATCTGATTTTTAATACTATCAAACTTTTTCCTACCGAAGAAAAAAAATTAGAGTTCATATTGAATATAGATTATATGAAAAAATATAATATAAAATAATTTCAAAATTTATATCAAAATTTTACATTCTTGCTCAGTTTATTCGACCAACAAAAAGTAAAACAAAAATTTGAAATGAAAAATAATAAAAATGTCCATGGATTTAGATCCAATAACCACCCAATTCTTCCGCACCTTTCAAACATGTAGCGCCCAGCTCTGGACAATTACACAATAGAACACAGAGAAGAACATGGGGCTCCTCAAATCAGACAGCACGACACTCTGCACAATTACACAATAGAACACAGAGAAGAACATAGGGCTCCTCAAATCAGACAGGACGACACCCAGCCTGTCTAGAGGATGAAGATTTTGTGAACGCAACACAAAAGAAAATTGATAGAAAAAAAGAATAAAGCCCAATTATAATGAATGAAGGATGGAAAATCCTTCCGTTCAACGTTTAGTATTTCAAATGAATGGATTAGTATTTCAAATGCATGGATGATTGAGCCTTTTTCACTTAACGGTTATTTATTTCTCCGCCTCAACAATCTAGTTCCAATAAGGATTTCAAATTTTTTCACAATTCATTTTTTTTTTTTTAATTCTTTGGGTAACTGTAAAATTCTTTCTATACCGTTAAATATTAACACATTAAGGACGACTATCCAATGCTAGTGCTTTCTTTGAGCAGGACAATGACAGTCTATCTACACATCTTGCCATGACAAAATTTCTCTATTTCCGGATTGGCATAATGAAGGTTATATAATGTTAACCCCATTTTCAACAAAAATAATGCTGGTTTGTTTCCTTAAATAAATACAATGATATTATATTTAAATTCCTTTATTAAATACAATGATATTATATTTAGAAAATTTGAATTGTCAAATGGTTTGAAGGATAAGATTTTATAATAAAAATATTTTTTATTTAAAATTGCAAATGGAATTTAGTTGTGAGAAGTAAATTTTAAGTTGTAATTATAGAACTACAATTTCAATTTAGAATATATTTAATTTATATTTGTATAATAATAAATAATACAATGTGAATTTGATATATTTTAATATTTTTTTCAATTAAAAATAAGCATATTTTTTAATTCATATAATTAAGTTATTTAATATAGTAACAAAAAAATCGAAAATGACTCAGTAACAATTTTGATAGCTTTTCTTATAGGTAACAGAATGACTATAATTTGCTAGGTAATGAGGAACTATAGCTCATGCTCGAATTCCACCTCTTAAAACAAATAACAATACCTAAGTTCAAATTCTAGGATCACTTACTCGACATATTAATTATTAGTTTCTTTGCAGTCAATTGCATGATGTCCCCACGCATCTCACATCCTAATTCCATGTATATGGTCTGTTGATTCAATGGTAACATTCATTAGTTATCTAAGGGCGATGGCGGGTGAGCAGCGCGACTAGGGTTTCGGCGTTCAGCGTTGGTTACAGCTCTGGAGCATTACAAAACCAAACTTGCAGAACTATACCGTAAAGGCCACAGGTTGTCAAAGCAGATGGGGGCAGAGGGGTCCAGTGGGACCCCTTCGTTTAAACAGGTCCTTCTGCATAAGCAACAGCAGAACACGACAAAGGGCGTCAGAATCGAAGGGCTGCACAGTGCAAGCCAGAATAGCAGGCAAAAGGGGTTAAAGAAACCTATGCCCTCGGATAGGACAGTAATCGGAACAGAAGACAAAGATTCTGAGAGGCAGAATCATGAAGGCACTCAAGACAAAACCAATAGCATCTCTCAGCCCTCAGAAAACGAGGAGGAGGGCAGGAAAAATGACAAAGTCCAGCCGGAGAAGGGAGAGGGTTCCAGCGCAATCCCCAATAGAAACCCGGGGAATGGCAATGCATGTAAGCCAAAGAAAAAGGATAGCCTACGAGTGACTATTACTGACCCCGAGATCCAGGCCTATAGGGAGCATATGGCTGAACACGCCATCATCTGCAAATTTATGGGAATATGGCCCTCTGAGAGAACCCTGTGTCAATGGATCAAACAACAGTGGAGGCCAAAAGGAGATGTGCAGTTACACTTGGGAGCCAAAGGGTTTTTCACAGTAGTCTTTACGAGTTTAGAAGACAAAGACAGGGTGTTCGAAGGCGGCCCTTATTTCTTAGCGGCAACTGGTTTATATATAAGACCATGGAAGCCGAACTTTGTACCAGAAAGGGAATCCTTTACTCAAGTCCCGGTATGGATCAGGCTCTTCTCTCTCCCCATTGATTACTGGTGTTTATCTGCCCTTAAGCAAATAGGAGATAAGTTGGGAACATTTGTCAAAGCCTCGGAAGCGACTATGCAGAAAAGGTACACTACCTACGCCAGAATCTGTGTAGAGATGGACGTATCCGGTGCACTCCATGAAGGGTTGTGGCTGGAATACAGAGATGAGGAATATTTCCAAGCTTTAGATTATGAACAAATTCCTTTTAGATGCCGGAAATGCCATGTGCATGGTCACTTGGTAAGGGAGTGTCCGTTGAACAGAAAGGAGGCAGCAGAGGACAAAACACAGAGCAACACAGACAGGAATAACTTTACAAAACCAAAGAACAGACAAAGAGCAAACAGACGAAGGAATACCAAAGGACATACAGAAAGAAACTTCCTCAGTAACCCCTTTGAGATCTTGGATCCAGACACTGACTCGGAGGCGAAAAAGAATATTCCTGAGGGGGAGGAAGAGCGAAGAGAACCGGAGAAATTTACAGGGGAAGGCAAGGGAGATGAAACATTCAATGGCGAAATCCATATGCAGGACAGAAATGCTGAAACGGATGAAGAAACAGATATGCTTACAAGCGAGGCAGGCAGTGAAGACCTAGAATTCGAAGACACCTTAGCAAAAGAAGGGTTGGACCTCACGCAGCTTGTGGAAAGATGGAGAGCCAAGGGGATTGAAGCAGTTCCAGAGGAAGAGATCAGAAAGGTCAGGAACCTTTTCATAGCGCAGCAGAAGGCAGTTTATGTAAAACAGAAGAACAAATTGGGTATCATCAAAGGAAATATGCCACACCACAAATTAATACTTGGGGGAACCTCAGGCTCTAGGCATAAATGCCGAAGAGGCCGCAAGACTGACCAGGAACACTTGCAGGAAGTAGGCGAGATGCTTATCAACGCAGGCCAAATAAGACAGATTAGTGAGTACCCCTCTTTTCCCAAGATTGTTTAATGATGAAGATAGTATCATGGAATACAAGAGGCATTAACAGCATAGCCAAACAGAGGCTGCTAAAAAGGCAAATGGAGAAGAACCATCCGAATTTACTATTCCTTCAAGAAACTAAATGCAACAAAACCCTCATTGAAAAGCTTCGAGTCAAGTTAGGAAGGCATTTTGAAGTGCTGGAAATAGAAAGCAAAGGACGCGAAGGAGGTATCGCTACATTCTGGGATTCGAGAAGATACCAGTTCCTTTCGGCTGAAGCAAGCAAAAACTACCTCGCGTTGGAATTGCAACCAACAGGTATTTCCACTTCTTTCATTTGTATTAATGTCTATAGTCCTCAACGACTAGATGACAAGATAAACTTCCTAGCCTCTTTAAATAATTTACTAGAAAGAAACAATGGTGCCAACTTCATTCTAGGGGGTGACTTCAATATGATCACTTCCCTCCTGGAGAAAAAAGGAGGACTCAAGAAACTCAACAGGGATGGGGAAGTCTTCATTAGTTTTATTGACAATACCAGATTAGTCGATGTCCATCCAAAGCAGGGTCAGTTCACCTGGAACAATCGAAGGGGGGGGGAAAGGCTAATCTCTTCCACATTGGACTGCTTCCTAATCTCGGAAAGCTTCATTCTAGAAGGCAAAACAGTTGAATCGAATATCCTCCCTAGCGGAGGATCGGACCACTGGCCGATTTCTTTAGCTGTTGAACTGCAGGGTACTCCAAGAAATAAACCTTTTAGGTTTGAGAAGTTTTGGATTGAACACCCCAATTTCCTTACAAGCGTGGAAAAATGGTGGTCAGAACCTTTAGAGGAAACCGGATCCAAAATGTTCCGTCTACAAACAAAATTAAAACACATCAAATTGAAATTGAAAGAGTGGAACAGAACAGTCTTTGGTAATATTTTTCAGGAAAAAGCAATTATTGAACAACAGCTGGAGCAAATTCACAAGGACGGGGCAGTTGGCACTAGAACTGAGGAAACCTGTGAAATTGAAAAAGAGCTGACCCAGCAGTGGCACAATAGGTGCAAGCAAGAAGAATCACTCTGGAAGCAGAAATCAAGAATTCAATGGTTGAAAGAAGGGGAGCAAAACACCAAATTCTTCCACAGATCAGCCATGGACTACAGAAATACTAACAAAATCCTGGAACTGAAAAACAATGAAGGGGAACTCATCAGGAATCACAGCGAGATCTCAACCACTCTGGTTGAACACTTCAGCCTCATAGCGCAGGAACCAAGAATAGACAGGAGAGATGCAATCGATGAATTAACTACGGTCATACCCAGGATAATCACTGATGAACAGAACTGGGCCCTCAGAAGAAGAATAACAATGGAAGAGGTTGAGGAAGCTGTCAGGAGTATGCCTAATGACAAAGCCCCCGGACCGGATGGGTTCACCATCAATTTCTATGTGTTTGCCATACTTTGTTATGTGTTGTTTATGTCGGCTGTTAGGAAAAAGTTAAGGTCAAGCTGCCCTACGAGGTATGCTGTTCATAGTCATGTTTTGGAGAAAACTTTGAGCAGAGGTGTAGCTATGGTTCACTGTTATTTCCTGCTCTCGATCCGCCATCGCGGATTTTTTGTACTATATTTTGTTATATAATATAATCTCCTGACTTACAAAAAAAAAAAACATTCATTAGTTCTTAAGCTACATGATCCCCCTTTGAAACTAGGTGAAGGGAAGCCAATTGCATATTGATACACATCAGCGAAAGCACTTGAAATTTAACCCCTTTACCTCGCAGCAATCGACAAGGGGTAGCCAATAGGCGAATGTTTTTTACTAAGGGCCTTATGTAAGTGTGAATATATTTCCCCTCAAAAGCTAGTTGCACAGCCTGCCTACTTTTATTTATCAATCGTTGCTTGCACATTTAGATTTTTCTTACTTACACTAACAAAAAAGAGAAATGTGATAACCCCAAGTCCACAATCCCACCTACTGACTTCTCGATCACATCTTGCTCTTTACTATGTGATCCAAATTGAATCATTATATTGTTTTTCGTTCATCTCAATGCATTTGGAGTGGAAAATGTGGAGGAATCATGTCACATAACCATTTTTGCTAGCTGGACCGAGTTTGGTGAAACAACGTATGAAAACTTTTGGGACCGTTTTGAGGCATAAAAGACGTTTTTTTGGGGTAAAACTTTTCCACTTTGGCATATCATGTTTTCATGCTATTCTACACACATAAACATTTCCAACAATGAAAGAATCACGTCAATCAGAATCTATATGCAAAATTTATGTCACTTACAATTTCACCTTCCTGTATTCACACCTATAGTTAGGGAAGATGTTGTGTCAACCCCCATTCTTCATGGAAAAGGGCCTAGCCACATGTTTGTAATGTAAAAGACTCTATAAGAGTCTGTTTTATACCTCTAGGGAAGAGTTGATGTAGTGAAACTTAACCACTAGTAGGCTAGTAGGCTATTAGGTTGTGTTAAAACCGGGCCACTAGGAGGAAGAGGAAATCCATTCTTTTGAGAACGTTTTGTTCCATAGTTGAGAAAATATAGGAATGAGAGATCTGATATAGAGCACATAGAGAGGATTTTTGCACTGTAGCAAGCCACGGGCCACAAACATCACTTCCTTATATCTGCAACAATATTTCTACGCAGACAAAGAGAGCGAGCAACCTCACCTTCCAGTTGGGTTTTCTCACGAAATGGTTTCCCAAAGAGCATATCTTGTGTCTTATGTGTGTGTGTGATTATTTTGTCATTCTCTAATTTTATGCATAATTTAATTTTACATGCATGCACTAATTATAGTATATCTACAAATCTGAAAATTAAATAACATTGTAATAATGTAGAATCTCAAATTTTTAATATAATATTATGAGATTTGTTGTAAAAACTATCAAAGGAATATCCATGGAAGTTTACAATTCACTGAGAATAGGATAAGTATAAGACAGTCCATATGAAGCCATAAATCCATAATAAAGACAACATGATTGTAATAAAGACAACATGATTGTAACTTGTAGCCCCTGTAATCCTAGACTCCTCTTCGATTAGTTTCCCACCATAAATAACACGATCAACGTTATCGATTCACCAAGGAAGACAAATTTATCCTCTCTAAATATTTCAATCCTCCACGTTATCAATTCACCAAGGAATATAAAATTATTCTGTCTAAATATTGCTTCCTATAAATCACCGTCTTTGACATCTAGATGTTTCATCTGGTTTTGTCTTCACATACCCGCAGCCACCATGAACTGTCATCTTCTGCGTTTCAAACAAACTTCCAACCACTACTGCTCCAACAAGAGAAAAATTAGTATACAAAAAGATGAATATAGTGAGATTCCTAGTAACTCATAGAGTGATATGCACAACGCTCCAGGTTTATGAAGGTCACCCTCCTATCCCTTCTCATGTGCAGGTGCATACGCAGAGATGACATAAAGAAATTTTCAAATAGATAAAACTGGAATGGTTACTTGAGCTGCTAAGTAAAAGTGTTTTCCACATAATTTTTTCCATCTCCTTTGCTTTAGTGGCGAGGGCACACGCAATACATGCAAATTTGTAGATTTTAATAATATGGAATTTGATTGTATATCCAGAATATAGATGATTGCCACCATTCATTCAACATCTAAAACCGAAACATAAGAATACTGGGAAACTTCGACAAGTTTAGAACTCAAGAGCTGGTCCTGAAACCCTTTGGGAGCTATGGTTTGACCATGCCATGCACATGTTTCTTTCTATGCAATATTCCATGAAAATTTTACTGCGAGAAAGCCCGCTCTAATCCCTCCAACAGGACAAGCTATTTGTTTTCAAATTCTCTTCTTTTATGTACTTAACTTACTTTATAAATTCCGTGAAATTCCTTTTATATTAATAAACATACATTTATTTTTCCTTTATACAAAGGAATTCATTCACTTTCCGCTCATAGCATTATTGGAAAAAGTACTTATGCTGAAAATATTTTTAACCTTCATTACAATCAATTTAGTTTATTCTTTTTATCTCTCACCAAAGAGAAGCCTTTAATATCAGGGTAGAAATGGCCACTTTTCCACTTTAATGTCTATTGAGTAGTCATTGACTTAGAAATATTTTATAATTCCTAATAGTCATGCATGGACTTCACAATCTAGGCCTAGACGGATTTTAGATCAACAACCTGTCCAACGGATTCAACTATTAGGTAAACTTCAAGCCCCACTCCCTACTCAATGCAAGGACTAGTTGACATGCAACCAATCTTGTTAAGAAATATAATGGGGTTTATTTCATTTAGAAAATGCAATGACACTATATATTAAAAGACTTTAATTCTCATATGTTCGATTATTTAAAATTGTTGATGGAAAGAACTTTCCATTTAGTTGTGAAAAGTAAATTTTAAGTTGTAATTATATAATTACAATTTGAATTTATATTATATTTAATTTATATTTTATATAGGGATTAAATGATACAATGTGAACCTAATATGTTTAAATTTTTTTTGTTTTAAACTATTAAGATTCAATTTGTTTTTGAATTTATTTAATATAATAATATTATATTAAAATGAATTCTCATTTCAGGGACAACTCAATTGGCGATCAAAGTAATGTGGAATATGCAAAAACTGAGAGATCCAACGTTAAAATTTTGTGTAAAACCTCTGAAACCTAAAAGATCAAAGGTTCATATTCCCTCTTTGCGAACTGATTTATGGAGACAAGGCCGTAGACCTAGATGTTTACTAGTAGTTACGTATTAGGGACAAATTAATTGGTGATTGAAGTAATGTGAAATCTATGCAAATTGAGAGATCCAAGATTCAAATTCCGAGTGAAATCTATGAAAACTAAGAGATCCAAGGATCAAATGCCTTGTTTATAGCATGGTTTTCAGAGAGGAGGCTGCAGACCTAGAGGTTTGTGACCTAGTTTAGGAAGATGAGATCGTAAACCTAGAGATTTACTAGTAGTTACATATCAAGTGAGCTATTAGGTTTCTTTAAGATACATAAAAAAACATAAATTCTCTGATGTTTGGATGAAGAAGATATAATATAAAAATTAAATTTTATTTGGAATAGAAAATGAAAAAAATGCTTTTCACTTAGTTGTGAAAAGTAAATTTTAGGTTGTAACTATAGAAATACAATTTTAATTTAGAATATAATTAATTTATATTTTTCATAGTCATGAATGATACAATGTGAACATGATAGATTTAAAATTTGGTTTTTAAAAAAAGTTAGAATTAAACTAAATTTTTAATTCATTAAATTAATTGAATTATTATATTATAATATATATTGGTTTTTAAATTAAAGGGTGGTTTCTAAATTGATTATTTAAAAGTGTAATAGAATTGTTTTGTGGAATCTTAACCATTCATGTTGGCACGAAGTGAGTAGATGCTTAGGCAATCAATTTTCATCCACAAATTGGCCTTCTGCCCTATCCAAATTTTCATTTTTGGGGCTCCTGCATATTCTCTCCACGTGAAATCTTCCAAGCAGGTAGCAGAAGATGACCATGATAGTAATTGGATAAGAAGGTGCAAGATAACAATTGGGAATTCTTCTCGCAGAGTTTGGTGCGGTGTAGTTATTATACTAATTCTAACTGGAGGCTTCCATTAGAAGGCATAAATGGGAAAAATAAATACGTGGATATGATTGACAGGTTTAATTGGGTCATACTGGGCATGGCTAGAAATATCAAGGCTATTCTAACACCACGCCTAAAACACATTTCCCAGCTTAAGTAGAAATTCAAATTTCGAGTGGAATCTATGGAAACGA
The DNA here is from genome assembly GCA_031772625.1 of Pinus tabuliformis. Lineage (NCBI taxonomy): Eukaryota > Viridiplantae > Streptophyta > Pinopsida > Pinales > Pinaceae > Pinus > Pinus tabuliformis. Next base: position 1,340,397,140 of record CM062804.1, on the reverse strand, counting down.
AAGTCTTTTCTTGTAGAATTCATACTAGATATCTTGTATTTTGTATTAAAAATTCATTTGGTTTTTTATAAGTGTTCGTCAAGTATTGTGAAAATCTGAAAATGTGGTATGCTGTGTACCCAATATAGAAGATGGTGTGTAAAAACATGATTGAAAAAGGGAAAAAAATGGCTAATTATAATGAATGGGTGTTGGAAAATCCTTCAACTATACAGTTACTATTTCAAATGAATGGGGATGATCGCTCCTTCAACTCAATGGTTATATATTTCAGTAACTCGTTGATAAATATGTGCATATCCAATTCCAATATAAGTGTAGTCTAATGAGGCGACAATTTTTCAAAGAAAATAGTGGAAATTCAAACAAGATTTTGATAAACAGAATGGCATAAATTTTAGGAAACATAGTTTACAATTGTCAAACTTCAAAGTTTTGAGTTCCTGAAGAGTTTTTAATTGTGTTGAATCATTTTACACTCTGGAAAAAATGTTTCGAACACTCCCCTAGTTAGATTTCTGGAAATAAAAAATGTCTAGATTCCACATAAACCTTTCTCTGTGAAACTGTGACCTCGATAGATAATTCCATTCCCATATCGATTCCAATTCTTTTCAAAATGATTCATTTTTTGAATTCCCTAGATAAACATTAAATTTCTGTGTACGCATCAAGGATAGCTATACAATGCTAGTGTTTTCTTTGGCCACGACAATGGAGGTCTATCTACACAACTTGAGATGAAATAATTTCTCCACTTATTAGTATAACGGATGTTGTATAATGTTAGCCCTATTTTCAAGAAACAAAATGGGCATTTACAGCCTCTAATACAATGATATCATATTAAAAAAACTTGAATTCATAGATGTTTCGATGAAAAATAATTTATATTAGGACTTCAGATTTAGAGTGGAATCTATGGAGATAAATCTTTTCTTATAGAAATTATTCTAGATATCATGTATTTTTATTGGAAATTGAATTAGTTTTTAGCACATCCTTGTTTAGGGTTGAAAAAATGTGATGCACTGTGCATCAAATATATAAGATGGTGACTAAAGGCGAATCCCTAGTTTCTTGTATATATCATCCATAGCAAATAAATATAAATATTGTTAATGATGATGGTTGTATGAATCCAAACAGGCATAGTGCAATATGTGCAGCATGCAACAAATGTTAGATATAGTTGGAACAACTTATAACATTTTATAGTTTACTATGAGGGGATGTGTAATTCCATCCATGCTTAACTTGTAGTTGACACATGTTCCTTAAAAGAAATAAAAAAATGGAAACACATTGTTGACTATACTAAAAACATAAATTATTTTACAGATATTTGTTGATATTTCAGTTTTATATTAAATAATGTAATTTTATGTAATTTACAATGAAAAAGTAATTACTGTCATAAATATTTCAATACAAAACTTAAATAATATGTTTGAATGTGTGTGTGTGTTTTAATTCTAGAAAGGAAAAAGTAATTAAACATAAAATCATTTAGTTAAAATATGTATTAAATAATGTAATTTTATGTAATTTACAATGAAAAAGTAATTACTGTCATAAATATTTCAATACAAAACTTAAATAATATGTTTGAATGTGTGTGTGTGTTTTAATTCTAGAAAGGAAAAAGTAACTAAACATAAAATCATTTAGTTAAAATATGTAACTTGTTAAATTTTTATTATAAAATATTTATAATAATAGAATATTTTAAGATACAATTTAAACAATGTAAATTTACACATGGTCTATATAGAGAGATCATAAAATTACTATAGATCTACCTTAATCACACACTTCAAGTAGTTAAAGGGATTGAATCTCTTGACCTGTAATTTTTTTTCAAGTTTTATCATTCTAAAAATAGGTAGTTTATTAAGTTAACTAACTAACAAATTATTCACATTTATTGTAAATTACTAAGTTTAATAGTTAAAAAAAAAATTAACATTTTAAATGTGAGTTCATGTTTATATAACTTGGTTTCAATGTTGCAATTCTATTTTTCATAGGAACGTACATGCCCATTAAACTACACAATAAAATCATTATTTCATTAAGTAAAATCATTCAACATTTATACAAACAGAGGATTGTTACCATATCATAGCCATTTGGTGCTTTTTCTAGCTATAAAACAAATATATTTAAACTAATAATATAAAATATCCTGAATGCTTAGTTAACATTGACCCTTGAATCCAAGTGGACATTTCACATGTCAAGTAACATTCTGAATTTTTCAGACTTTTCTCATCATATTGCTTGGTGAATATATCTGTTATATGTTCCAAAGTAGGAAAATGTGTCAGATGAATAACTTTGACTTCTACGTAATGTCAAATCAAGTAATAATTCATATTAATGTGCCTGCTTTGATTATGAAACTTTCGATCCTTGGCAAACTAAATTGTAAAAGAATTATCGACAAATAAAGGAGTCGAATCTTTATGTTTCTCTTACAAGTCTTCAAGTATCTTGCGAAGCCAAATGACTTCTTTTGTGGCTTGATTTGTAACATATTCAGCTTCCGTAGTAGAATTGATGGGCACATATTATTTACGTGACCTATAACTAATGGTTTTTGATCCAAGATTCATGAAATAACTAGAAGTAGAGATCCCATTCTCTTTATCACCATGAAAATCAGAGTCTGAAAATCCAATGACATGGAAATCTACAACTTTGGATTATTTGATTCCAAATGTTTTAGTACCCTTGAAGTATTTCAATACTCTCTTTTTTGTGTTCCAATGAACTTCATTGGGCTAACGCATGAACCTGGAAAGTATCCCTACAGTAAAAGTAATGTCAGGTCTAGTGGTGGTTAAAATATTTAAACTTCCAAAAAGTTCCATGTAATTTGTTGGATCATCAAATGCACTTCCTTCAGTGGAAGTAAGTTTCAAATTTTGCTCCATAGGAGTAGAAACAAGCTTACAATCTTGCATCCCAAATGTGTTAAATAGTTGTCCAACATACGTCTTTAGAGAAAAAAAAAATATGCTTGGGTTGCTAGTCAACTTTAGTTCCTAAATAATAATTCAACAAACCCAAATTTGTCATGTCAAAACTTTTTTGCAACTCTCTTTTAACATATTCTATATAATTATCATTATTACCCATAATCATCAATTCAACAACATAGACAACTAGACATACAATATATTTTCCAATCTTCTTGACAAATAAAGTTGCATCATTTAGTTCAAAATTTTTTTAATTCAACTTAAGGAGGTGTTCAGTTATTTTTTCATACCAATGTAATTAAACTTAAGGAGGTATTTAGTTATTTTTCATACCAAGCATGTGATGTTTGCTTCAATCCCTTTTTCAAATATCCATTCAAAAATGCCATTTTCACATACATATGATGTATTTTCCATCATTTTTGTGTTGCAAGAGAAAACAAAGTTCTGATTATGACCCATTTTGATGTTGGAGCAAAAGTATTTGTATAATCAACCCCTTCCTTCTGAGCATAGCCTTTAGCTACAAGTCTGGCATTGTATATTTGTAGCGAACCATCTCCTTTATACATGAAATTGTAGACCCATTTACAACCAGTGGGTTTGATGCCATAAGGAGGATCCACCAACCTCCATGTGCCATTTTTTTATAAGGGCATAATATTCTTTCTTCATTTCATCCTTCCATTCATCACAATTAGTAGCTTCTTCAAAACAACTAGTTTCAGTAATTGTGGAATAATTAAGCTCACAATCATGAGAAACATTACCTGTAGAAGAACTACATATCTCATAACCATCATATTTGCTTGGAAATTTTTTATTACAAGTGGATCTTCTAAAATTTTGTTGAAGTGGTTGTGAGGGCTTCTCATCCCGAAGTACAGGTTCTTCAGGCACACTTTCTGACTCTGCGGAAATAAAATTATCTTCCAAATTTTGCTAAGAGAAAACATCTTCATGAGTTATGGATGGAAAACTCACAGACTAACCCAGAATGGGAACCCCCCCCCCCCCCCCCCCCCCCCCCCAATTATGTGGAAGTGTATTTTCAAAACTTTAAAATGATGAACTATTGGTAGGTTATTGTACCAAAGTTCATAGGGTGATCTATTGTTGATGATAAAAGAAGTATACCTATTTTTAATGTATGATGCAAAGAGTATTGCTTCTCCCTTAAACATTAACTTGACATTTTTGAAAACCATCATTGATCTAACCATGTTAAGAAAAGTTGTATTCATCATTTCTGCAACACCATTTTGTTGTGGATTATATGGAATAGTATTTTGATGTTTGATGCCATTATCTCTTAAATATTATTCAAAATATTTAGAAGCATATTCGCCTCCATTATATGTTCAGCCTGTACCAATTTTTTGTTGAAATCCATTTTAAACATAGCATGAAATGTTTTAAACATATCAAAATCATGCGACTTTTCCTTCAAAAGGTAAACCCAACATATCCTCGAATAGTCATTAATAAAGGTGAGTGTATATTTATTTTCATTGGTAGTCGGTACAGGCCTAGGTCCACATAAATATTAATGTATGAGAACTAATTTTATAGAGGATCTAGAATTAGAACAATGAAATTGTTATTTTCAAGGTTTCCCAAAAATGCAAACATCACATGGTGTGATCTTTCCGGGAATAGTTGGTAGACCTTTAATTCCTTTATCATTTATAATTCTAATGATTTTATAGTTGATGTGACTAAATCTTGCATGCCATAATAAAGTAGAAGGCAAAATGTCATTTTGCTACACTAATAGAGTTGAATTCGTAGTATATGAAGTACTAGTTAATTTCAACAGTATATCTTCTTCAATGCGAGTCATAATTACTGAATTATTAATTTCTCTAAATATTTCAATAATGACATCAAAAATATGGATGTAATGTCCTTGTTGTTCAATATGAATGAGGGACATTAAGTTCCTCTCAAATTGTGTTATATAAAGAACATATTTTAAAACATAATCTGCTAAATATGGAATCCTTAATCTAATTGATCCAATTCCTAATGGTTTAACTTCCAATTTATCGGAAAAATATACAACACCATCAAAATTATCACCAAAAGTTTCAAACAGATATTTCCTAAATGTCATATGATATGTAGGAGCTAAATCTAATATCAAATTATCCTCCCATGAAGAAAATGCAATATTAAAAGCATGATCAATGTTCAAATTGCAATGACCAACTATATAATTAGAAGATTCATTTTTTTTGCTTTTGTGAGAAGGTGGCTTCTATTTCTTTTGATTAATTTGCTCTTTTTTTTCATTATTAACCTTCTCCCATGGAACCTTGCAATTAATTGAAATATGACCAGTTTTGGCACATCTATAGCATATGATATTTTCTTTACTAGATTGAAAATTCTTCTATGTCTGGTTATTTTGTTGTTTATCACCCTGATTGTTGTTATTCATGCCTCTAAAGTTTCTTCTACCTCAACCTCTGGGATTCTTGTCACCTTTGGGAGATTCACATTGTGATTTATGTTCCTTTTGTGCATGGCACAAGGTTTCTATATTTGAATAGAAACAAACTCTTTCTTCCCAAAAGACTTTTCTTTTTTTGTAATTCTATTCACTTGTTTATGAAAACTAATGTCCTTTAATTACCCACTAGCTTGGAGATATTCTAAGTAGTGGGAATACACAGGGTTCAGGGCTTTAATGAAGGAAGTTAACTATAAGTCTACTTTGACACTTGTGGCTCTATATCATGGAAGATCATGTTAATTTCAAAAACCAATCTCATTGGATCATTGTCCCTCATCTCTAAATTATATCACTTTAACAATAATTGAATAATCTCTAATTCTGAATGTGAACCATTGAGTTCCTTTAATATCTCCAATGCTTCAAATGTTGTCGTACATCAATGAATATATTTCCTTACTCTCCTAAGGCTGATGCTTCAATCATAACATCTACTTTTTTATTCTTAACTTCCCAGATGGCACGTTGTTTTTAGTCTTCTTGAGCTTCTATTGCAATTTATTTATCTTCTTTATCTCTCTCCCTTTGAAGAAAATCTTGCTACCAATCATTAAAAACCAATGCACTCTTTATATTTCTTATCCATTGTAATTTCCTTTCCCAAAAAGGATAAATCCAACTAGAGAAATTATGGACATCATTTTTATAAAAATGATATTAAAAAAGATTCTAGAAATTTTAATTTAATTCAATCTTTAATTGGCCAACTATCAAAAAACATATGATGCACAGTAGAGGATGTGTACATAACTTGTATAAAACAAGAACCTCTGCGAAACAACAATTCCCTGTCGGCGGTTAAAACATAACTTTAATAGAACTCTATTTATCTTGATTTAGGAAGAAAGGGCCAGCCACTTGCGCTTCTACATGAATGGCAGGTGTCTTCTACATTGCAGGTGTCAAGAAGTGAAGGTATTTTGGGCTGCTTTCATTTCGTCTCGTCCAGATCGAACCTTTATTCGCTTCACTTTGTTAAATTTTCTACTTTAATGTGGCCCAACCATTGACTGGAATGACTAGAAAACATTCGATATTCTATTCAAATCTCGTTGAATCAAGGACTACATATGAGTCTTGCAGATTGAGTTTTCTTTGGGATAACATTTCACTCATGGCAATTTGAAAAGCTTCCTTGGTTTTAGAAATATGAGAATTTGAGTTTCTGTGTTATGGGAAGTCAGAAAGCATGTGCAAGCTCAAACTCCACATGGTCGAACAGCCGAAGCGCTTGAGATCATCACAAATAAAGGGCCCCAGGATGAGCACGGACGGTAGCGGTGGCTCCAGCGTCTTCTCCACCAGCACTGCCAATTCGCTCGCCAGTCTCAGGGACTTCCTCCCCGAAAACCCCATTCTCTACACACACAAAGAAAGTGCAGATGCCACCATGCAATTCGCCTATGAAAGAATAGGGAAATTGTCCGTCTGGAAGTGCATTTTCAGGGGGAAGACGATGCTCAGACAAATTTACAATGCCCACCACGCTAGCATATTCAAGCTCTTGGGAGGCTGCTGTGAGGGACAGATCGTATATCTCGCCTATGAATACGTCAAGGGATCAAGCCTTGCAGACTGCCTGAGGGGCAGCAAGGTGCCCGGATTCACGATCCTCGATTCCTGGATTTCTCAGATGCAGATCGTCGTAGACGTGGCGCAGGGGCTCAAATACATGCACCATGACGGCAACGTAAATTACGTCCATAATTACATAAAGTCCAGCAGCATTCTCGTGACAGAGCCTGGTTACAGAGCGCGGCTCTGCCATTTGGGCGCCTCTTATCTTGCCGGGGAATACGATGTGGGCGGCATTTTTGATACATAAAGTGATTCGAATGCGAATTTCCAGGCCAGAGCTTTGCATAAACATTCCAGCTTGAAAATTATGGGCACACAGGGGTAACGTGTATGGCTACATGTACGGCTAGGGTAACCTGTCAAATTCACTTTAACTACGTCATTTACAGAAACAATCTCAAAGGTACCATACCTCTCCTACACCACCACAGTTCCATCAAATGCTGGAGGGAAGTACAGCTAGGTGGGAAGGGAGCAGAGGAGCGCCTCTGGGATATGGTGGACATGCAATGTCAAGTGTTATTCTGAGAAAGCACTCAAAATAGCTCTAAGATGCAAGACCATTTTGAAGCAATGAAACCAAAAGCATCTTGGGTTTTATAAAGGGGCTCTCCATGCAAGGACATACCAACAACACTAGCACTAGCGCCGACAGCAGCCATGTTGACTACAGGAGTGGAATTAACAACAACTCGTGTTACAAGACTAGATCCTTTTGTTAGAAGCGCCCAGAGGGGCGGGCCAAGTGGTTGGTTGCTTTAGATCGAACATAAGGCACGGAGGGGGTATAAGCAGGCAGGTCAAGAAGCAGCCTACCAACCAGCTAATGAACTCCTTCATACCAAAGCAAAATGTGCCTTCTCCACAGGGACTTAGTCTTGCTTCCATCGCCTTAGCCTGCGAAGGACGATCTAGTTCACTGGTAAACCAGATGAATCCTTTATAGCCAATATCTATTAAATCTGGGAATTGAATGCTGGATGGGAACAGGAGCCTCAATTCAGGACTTAGCATTGTCATGATTCCTTGCCTTTTAGAAAGTACTATGGAATACATCCTCAAGGGACATAGACAGATGAATGATTGAAGCCAAAAAACGTGATCTATGATATGACTCATTTTTATTTCTCTCATTGAGGCCAAGAAATGTAATCGGTGACATGCTTATTTTGTCTCTTTTTTTATTGAAGCCAGGAATTGAAGTCTTTGACGTGATTAGAAAGTACTATGAAATAAATCCTCAAGGGTATAGATAGATGAATGATTGAAGCCAAAAAACATGATCTATGACATGGCTTATTTTTCTTTCTCTGATTGAGGCCAAGAAATGTAATAGGTGACATGCTTATTTTGTCTCTTTCTGATTGAAGCCCGGAATTGAGATCTGTGACATGATTAATTTGTTTTTTTCCAATGCAGCGTTTGTGCCAAAGATAAAACCAAGACGATCTTTTGCCTTTGAAGCACCGTGTAGCTTCCAAGAAGCTATGCAGGCTGAACATGTATGATCTCTCTCAGATTCTCCATCAGTTTCTATCTGCTAAGTAATTTACTTTCAATTATTTGTTCAAAGGTTTCTACATTTATATTTTGTACAGTTGGTTGCTGCTAGCTTACCACCTGAATATTCCAAGGAGAATGGATGCACAGTTCCCAGGTTTACAACTTTCAAAATAACTACTATTTATCATCACATATTTCTATACATTAATTTTTTTCTAGAGATAGAAGTTCTCCTCACTTGCCTGCATATTACGCATCCAAGTGAGGAAGTTTGTATCTTGCCAGTGCCTATGGATTCCCCCCCTCTTCTTGGTTTTTTGGATGAAGGGCAGTATTAACCACCAGCTATACTAATGGCTGGTAATCCTGAAGGACTTGGTGGGGCCTCCCTTAGCATTGCATTTTAGCAGAAATGGTTGAACCAACTGAGCTGTCCTTAGGACTGTATATGCATCTAGTTATGCAAATAGAAATCCTTTTATTGACATTATTATGAAGGGCACATTCCCTTGTAATTATAGCCCACCGTAGCAAATGAGTCCCCTGTGAGATGTCTTAATATAAATAAAATTTACTTTGGTATCTGATTGTGTATTTTTCTTAATACCCCTTATCAGCTCCACTGCCAATTCTTATTCGATAGAAATGAGTAAAGCAAATTCTACCGAATCCAAGGATAATGTGAATTCTACTGAAGCGAAGGATAATGTGAATTCTACTGAAGCTAAGAATAATGAAAATTCTACTGAATCTAAGGATAATTCTCACCAAGACATTAATAAAGGTAAGCCTAGATCATGGTTCTCTATAACGTTCAGCTAAAAAACAGAGTTTGTTAATGTTTTCCTTTTTTATGATATTTATGATTTAGTTTCAGAAGAGATATTAGATTAGTTCAGAATAAATACTACATTAATTAAGGTAAGCTTAGATCATGATTCTCTATAACGTTCAGCTAAAAAGCAGAGTTTGTTAATGGTTTCCTTTATTTATGATATTTATGACTTAGTTTCAGAAGAGATATTAGATTAGTTCACAATAAATACTAGAGTCTAGACTCTACAGCGTTGTATAAATAGGAAACTGTTTGTCTGCAATTAACCACAATAAATACTTTGATTTCTGATTGCATTTTTAGCACAACAAGATTTCCATTGGACATCCTATAAAGTACCGCCAATCCATATCTGGCAGCATAACAGGGCTACACCAAAATCTCATTTAGCAAGTGCATAAATGCAGTCCCATAATCCCCACCAGAAGAAAATGAACAGAGAAGAACAGGGGCATCGCAAGTTTCATCCTCCATGTTTCTATCACTCTGCAGATCCTCCTGATAAAGCTTCGGTAGGTAATTTCTTTCCTCTCTCTTTTTAAGCGAGTTAAGCTTGCTTTCTGGAGAATCAGTTTTATCTAAGCTTTAGCAACGAAAAAGCATTTCTATGTACCTGCCGAAATAGATGAGTTATTCAAGGCGCCCTCCATGTTTCTATCTCTCTGCATATTCTCTTGATAAAGCTTCGGTAGGTACTGTGTTATGTTGTGAGCATGTCTCTATATTGTTTTCAATAGGATTTAGGTTACTTGGGATTATCAAAAAATTATTGTAACAAATTTCCATAGAAAACCAAACAGGTTGAGACTGTACCTTAGCGAGCGAGCGAGCTAGTACGCCGTAGCTTCAATCATTAATCTGTTGTGCTCTCTGTGTGTCTTGGATGGTGTAAGACCCAGAACCTTAACGGAATCGATTCTCAGATGGGCACAACAGAAATCAGGTTTTTCCCTGATCCCTTGGGCCTGCGAGTCATGTGGACCCTGCAATCTCCACTTTCTGGCAGGAGGCATCCAGTTTGGCCTTGCATAGTCTACAAAAATCGTAAGTAACAGTAACGATATTTCTGTAAATCGTATTATGAAGTCATAATTAGAATTTTTTCATATATAAATCAGCTTCTGAAACAAAGAATATCATTTGAAATAGAGGCTTATTATTTGTAAAGCTAGCATATTGTGATGCAGGTCTGTTCAGCCTATAGTGTTGTGTCGTTCAATAGTTCTGAACGGGACGCTCCTCTAGGATTTCAGAAACAAGCTACTTCAGGATTTCAGAAAGAAGAAATAGTTCCAGGCATGGCGGATGCAGCGAAAGGAAAATAGACAGAAAATCAACTTCCACTTCCAGGCATGGTGGAAGAGGCCAACCATCAACTTCCAGCATGTGTGAAGTGGTCTTGTTATTGAATTGTCGAATTTCCCCTGCATGCATGACCGGTCTTGTTGTCGAATTGTCAAAGCTAGCAGCGCAAAAGCTGGCAGCTGTTGCACCACCTGGCAAGTTCAATGCACAAGAGCAGTTAGAACATGGGAACTTGGTTAGGATTTAATATCTGTTAAACTATGAAAGTAAGTAATGCTAGCATTAGTTAGCATTATATTTTCATTAGTTTCAAATTTCGCAAATATGTACACATAACATATGGTTTTGGCCTCTCCGCCTCGGGAAGAGGCCAAATAAGATGGCAAAACTACATGCCTCTGGAAACTTTGTTTTACATAAAATAGTAAAACCATATGCCTCTGAAAACTTTGGTTTATAAGTGGCAGCGACTAATAGCAAACAGGTAAATTAATGTTATAACATCGCAAACCGATTACTATAGTCCCTGGCCATTGCCAGATGGCAGGGACTAAAAAAGTAAAGCGATGATCCTAAATTAGTCTATCAAAACTTCTTCTAGATATATGTATAGTGGCCCCACCAACAGTAATACATGTCGGTGTTGAACCAAAAAAGAATCCTATCAAAAAACTTAATTAACGCAAATTAATTAACAATCCTCGCAACTGCATGCGCACATAACGACCAAATTTAATCAATCGTCTAGATCGGCTCCAACATATCCAACGATATACGACGACAGAAGGCTTGCCGAATCTTAACGAAGTGGTCCCAGGGATTATTTTGACAAAACCGTTCAGAACGTAAATTAACAGCTCTAATTAACTATGGGACCCCCAAGTTGGTTTTAAATACCACGACATCTCGTGTCCAAATGGTTTCTAAAACACTAGTCTTGTGCACTGTCAACAATTCCAGGACACCATGTTCCAACTTCGCAAACCACCATACATCGTCCACCTCAACCACATGAGGAACACATCGACATCAATGGAGTTCAAACTAGACATAATGGATTAGTTCTTCAATGCTTTTCAAACCTCGCCGCTCTGATACCATTGTACAAGCCCATTAAACTCCATAGTAAAATAATTGTTTCACTAAGTGAAATGATTTATCATTTATACAAACACAGGATGTTTACAAGATCAGAACCGTCTAGTGGTTTTGCTAACTATAATATAAAATATGTAAACTAATAAACTCTAAATTAATAATGTACAATATCTCGAAAAATTAGTTAACAATTATGTTGCACAAGTTTCTAGTTCGTGGGTACTTTCGATTCGCGGGAACGAGTATCGTACACAACTAGAAGTATTGCCCAACTTTACACAAACTGTCAATTTGGAAGCGGCAATAATATAAAATATTAAAATTTAATATATATTAAAAAAAATTATCTATTTCCATACAGAACTTGCCGATCAAATTCCATCTTGCAAAGAAACATGTAAAATATTGAACTTTGAAACATTTCCAAAACAAATCAAAATATTAATCCATCAACAATTTCTCAATCAAATTCTTTCAAAGCAAAGAAGCATGCAAAAATCCCAAACCGGATAAAATAGTTGTTATTACTCGATTATTACGTGATTTCATGCAACGCTACATGTTAAGTCATTAGTTCAATTCTTTTCCCTTGATGTAACCTCAGCGATATTATATATATTACATCTAATTATAATAGAGATAAGAAAAGATAAAATATATATTAATAGCAATTAACAAAAAATTAAAACAATAGAGTTTAAATCCAATGTTATTTTAAAAAGAGTTTGTATAATAAAATTGTAAATTTCCAAGTTAGTATATATTTTATACTTGAATAAATATGAAAATAAAATTAAAAATTGTTTTTTTAATAATATTTATATTTCATAATTTCAACTATTTTTTTCTTTAGTATTTCGTCTTTTGTCCATTCACCGCAAGCGATAATGATGGTTTTGCCAGTGGTCAACAATCTTCCTAAATTGTTTTATATACATCCACCATCCACGTATATGAGGAGAATGAATAGATTTCCAATGACAAAGATCAGGATTGGCCAGACGCCTCATCTTCATTTGGATAGAAGGCTTTCCACAAACAGGTTGTTTCTCTCAGTTCCAGACCCATATCCAAATCTAAACCTAGCGGCATACCCTTCCCTTTGCACAATTCCATCAGTTTAAGTAGCACCCAAGCTCGCAACGCCAAATACACCTAAGTTTGCACTTATTCACTGGAGTGAAGCTCCCAAAACGTCAAAAATCGGTTGCAGTGAAGCTCCCGAGAAATTCCAAAGTACCGGTTAAAACTCTTAACGATTTTGGAGCGTTTCCGATTAGCGCCGAAGCTCTAGGAGCGGGGGAGATTCGAGAGTACGTGCTCTCCAATGCCTCGAAGCGATACCCATGTAACTATGGTTAACAACAAATTTTGTAAATAGTCATTCTATAAAGATCAAAGATCTAATTGTTAATTGTCGAAATCATGATATTTTAACTAAATTATAGTAAGAAACATCTTTACTAGAGAAATACTATAAAAAAAAACATATAAATATTAAAGTTCCCATAGACCTATTAGAATCAATTTCAAAAATTGGACAATAAATTATAAAAAAATACAATTAATATTATAAAAAAATTATAATATTAAATATTATTAAAAATTAATAAATATTTACCATTTGTAAATTATAAATATATTAAAAAATTAAAATTAAATGATATAATAATTTGATCCTTAGAAATATATATTAATCTATTTTCCCCTTATTATGAGAAAGATTCATTCTATTTGAGCACTACTACATGGATCTATTAACAAATAGATACCCCATTTAAGATTAGGGTTCACATTGAGAATGGATCATATTTTTCGAAAAAAAATACAACAGAAAATAATTTCAATATTTATACGAAAGTCTCACTTGGTTTAATTTAATGAACCAATACAAATTAAAAATACACACTAAAAAAATATTAATCTAATACCACCGGAGGATAAAAATGACAATGTATTTCGATCCAATAACTGCCCAATTCTTCCACAACTTTGAAACACGTCGCAAAATATGCCTAAAAATGGGGCAAAAAGGCGGGGGGGGCAATTATACTAAATAGAGGATGCACAATTCTTCGGCTCAACGGTTATCTTTGAAATGAAATGTGATGGACGGTACTTCAAGTCAACGGTTATCTATTTCACGGACTCACCGATAAATAACAGTATATCCAAATAGAGGATGCACAATTCTTCGGCTCAACGGTTATCTTTGAAATGAAATGAGGATGGACGGTACTTCAAGTCAACGGTTATCTATTTCAGAGACTCACCGATAAATATGCTTAAAAATGGGGCAAAAAAGAGGGGGGGCAATTATACTAAATAGAGGATGCACAATTCTTCGGCTCAACGGTTATCTTTGAAATGAAATGTGATGGACGGTACTTCAAGTCAACGGTTATCTATTTCACGGGGAGTAGTCTACTTAGGCTGTAGAATGGCCCGTTTTCCGGTACCGGCCGGAAAATCGTCCGGCTCCGGCCACCGCCAATCTCTCTGCGCTCCGCCACCATCCCCTAGTTCCGCCACCCTCTTTCTCCGCGACTCTCCGCGACCCTCCCCTGACAGCCCTGCCATTCCCTGACAAAAGTATTATGGCCGGTAGTATTATGGTTCAGAAACACGCCCGAGGTTCATTCCCTCGATCTCGTATGTGAACAAAGGCCTTGTTGGAAGGATTTGAATATTTGGGCCCTAATTTCAGGTGTAGAATTTGGGGCTTGAAGATTTTTCTGAGATAACTTACAGGCGATCCTGAGTTGGGAAGCATCAGGATATTGTGGAGAGGAAACGGGCAATTGTTAGTTTCATAAGGCCTGTCTGAAGTTTGCGATTTCGCTTTAGCCAGATTGCCATAGTTGAAGCAGCAGGGGACTTGGACTTTGCGTGAAAGATCTCCTCTATTGGGATATGGCGTCCTTATCTGGGCTCCTACAGAGTCCATTTGCAGCCATGACAGCGACCGTTGCAGCTGCACTGTATGCAGACGTGCCAGATAAATTGCACAAAAGAAGTGCTCCTACTTTGCAGGATTCAGGTCAACCGTCTCTTCAAATTCAATCTTCACCGCCAGTTCATGAAACCTCATCCCTCTCTCACTGCACAACACGAGCAGTGAAAAGCGGTCGACTCCCTGAGAAGTATTACATTCGGCAATCGAAGCTGCAGGATGTCTATGTTGACGGTTTAAGTCGTCCTCTTAACAAAAACTGCAGGAGTCACGGTAAGCCTGCATTTCGTAAATTTTTATGTCTACTCTCGCATAGGCTGGAAGAGACTATTTTAGCTTTTGTTTTTTTAATGTTAGCAGTCTTTGCCGGAAAGTTTGTAAACGAGAAATCGTTGAGAGAAATCTTGATTGTATAAGTTTTCGTGTCCGCAAATCTGAATAATTTGTGTTTTAGGAAAACGCTTGAGGACATTTCAAAGAGATATGTTTTGGCTAATTCAGGATTTGGTTTGCAGTTTTCGTTACATTCATGCCGAGAAAAAACAAGGGGCTTAAAGAAAGCAACAATTGTTATATTTAACTCGTTCTGTTTGTTATATTTAACTCGTTCTGTTTCTTGTCCATAATAGGAGGCTTTCCGATGTGTTCAGAATTTTATCACATCAACAACCACAGTGCCCTCAGCTATACATTTACAGTTCTGCTGATAGGGTTATTCCTGCTGACTCTGTAGAGGCATTCATTGCACAGCAAAAGAAAGCAGGATACAAAGTTAGGGCTTGTAATTTTGTATTGTCACCCCATGTGGACCATTTTCAAAAATTCCCAGATCTATATAGTGCTCAGCTAGGCAGCTTCTTGGAGGAATGCCTGCCTTGTTATGAACAGCAAAAGATAAATGCCTGATACAAGACCATCACAGAAGTGATATAAATCATTAACAGGTCTCAAGGATATCAGGCCCCCGACATAATGAATTGTTGGAAGAATCACAAAATCGATTTTCACATTTAGCATGGTGCTCTGTCAAGGCATCAGGAATTGGCAGTGGATCTGTATGCACCTTGGATGCGTTTGACAGCACGAAGAAATGTGGTCCAGTTAGTATCACAATACGCCTTGTATACAATTTATTGCATTCTTTAATTCAATTGTAAGAGACTAAGAGTGAGGTCTCCCTCCATTTCAATTGTTCAAATTTGAGGTCCTACTATTCATATAACAAACAACTGTAAAGGTATTGAGAACCAAAATCAAGTTGGTTGATATTGTTTTGCTGGCGAGTTCATTGTTGCAAAGGACCAAATCATTTTGTTTATTTGATGTGCCCATGAAGTTGGCTTGTTTTGCCTACACAAGGAAGTGATTTTGCCTCTCAATATATTATTCAATACACAAACTTGCAAATCAATTCAAATTGATGATTAACACATTTTTCAAATAAAACATAATAGAAAAGATAAACAGCGTCTGCTTAAGCCAAATATTTACATCCTATTTGATGAAAATACTATAACACGACTGTTAACTTGAACTTGAAACTTTGCATTTTCGAATTTAGCAGGCAGTTCATGTTTTTGGGACTTGGATCAGTTGGGATTTCAGAATGCAAATGCAAAATTTCGTTAACATGGATGATTTTATTCGGAGCCATGAGTTGAAAATTTGGGTGAAGTGATAAACACTATTCAAAATACATACAAAGCCAAAATCAAAATCAAAACCTAGTGTAAGCCAAAGTACAGGCAAGCTCAGCGGAAAATATAGTGTGATGTTTCCAATGAAGCACTATGGTAACACTAGGTGGAAGGCCTAAGCTTGAGTGTTTGGACAGGAATTGGAGTTGCCCTTAATCAGGAAAACTGGAAAAGGGAGTGGAGTGATCCAGGGCTCTGGTTTATTGGACTAGATGTCAAGTTCGATTAGGTCTTAAGTTTCTCTAAAGACTGATAACTAAGTAGCAAATGAAATAGCATAAAGGAAGTAAAGTTGATTTGTTCTTTTACGAGAACTAAATAGCTAAACGCTTTTAAACCAAAGAGAGTTGAAAAGAAAGGGTATGTAACTTAGCCAACGCTTGGATCGTGTAAACACATTAAAAAAGCAAACTTCTGGTGAGTACTGAGGAATAAGATGGGACCTAGGGCTTATAGAAACCCTAAGGAAGCCAAAACTCTTTCTATTTATGCCCAGCAATGGAAGAGGCTCTAGGGTTTATTAGTCACTCTAAGGAAACCAAAGCCCTTTTTACTTATAATGAGAAGAGTCCGTAGGGTTATTAGTCACCCTAAGGAAGCCAAACCTCTTAGCTACATTTTGTAACAAAAATGAACTAATTAGCAAATGGAACTTTATTTGGGCCAATGGACCAGAAGACACCCAAACAAGAATGAACTAATTAGCAAATGGAACTTTATTTGGGCCAATGGACCAGAAGACACCCAAACAAGAATGAACTAATTAGCAAATGGAACTTTATTTGGGCCAATGGACCTGAAGACACCCAAACAAGAATGAACTAATTAGCAAATGGAACTTTACTTGGGCCAATGGAAGAGAAGACACCCAAAAAAAAAAGCTAAGGAAGGTGAGAAAGTGGAAATGCCATCTTCACAAATTAAATGAAATGAACCACACAAACAATGATGATAAATCTTTGTCCTTAACGAGTCCCAACCAGGCTTGCCAGCGTGGTGCCTTTTGAGCACCACATTGGGGACTTATGTTGAGATGCTAGTTGCGCTAAGATGTGCATTCTGCAGTCCAATGTGAGGGTGATGTGTGATTCCATATATGCTCAACGTGAAGTTGACACGTGTCCCTTTTAAAATAAAAATAAAATATTATCTAAAAATAAATAAACAATGTTGGCTATATTATAAAAAAAATGATTATACATATTTGGTTAGTGTTGACCAAAACCCACACTTGGTTGGTTTGTTTTTTATATTAGAACACAACAGGAAGGAGATGTAGTAAATATATTTCACATTCTCAATCATAAATAAAAAGTCTCAATGTCCCTGTGAAGTAACATTATTTTATTTCAACTTTAGAGAGAGAGAACTTGCTTATTAACTTCCCCTTGAGGGTCAAACATAGGGGAGTTGCCATGCAACCCCTCATCTACATCAAATCCATTTATGTGAGACCATAAATTCCCATGTTCCTCAATGTAATCCTCCATAACTTCATTTGTAGGGTGAGAGATGAACCATGCATTTTTCATGATTGAAGCCAAGAACATCGTCGTGCCAATTGACAGAGTGAGTATAAACAACGACCTCACAACTACCAGTTGATTCCATCCCATGATTCCACTTGTCATTTTGTTAAGGGAATCTTAAGACATGATATTTGGTCATTAACCTTCTAGAGATCGGCTTCATAATTAGTTTCCCAATTAGCTAGGAAATCTTCCTTAACATTATGTTGTCATAGGATATGTTTTGCTTGAAATTCCACTAGAGATACCAAGCTGGAGTGGACATTTTCGAAAATTGCATTGAGTTTCAAAGCTAACAAGGAGGAGCCCAAATGAAGATGATGAATGATGACTGAAGAATCCCCCAAAATGATCAATTTATGGATTTGGAGATAGACAACATGTGACATTCCTTGAAGATGAGAGCAGACCTTTACCTAATTATTGGATGTCTTACCTAGACTCCAAGAGTAGGATAATTCAAGTTGTCCTCTAGGATGCACTCGCACCCCACCCATACTTTCCACCCCTAAGGTTAAAAATATTGTTAATACTTATTGTTGTGTCATGTTTTTTCTTTTTTGTTACTCGAAATATTTGTACATAGGCAAGGAAGGAAAAACAAAAAACAACTACTTCCTCTAGATCCCCAGTGGAGCTACAATTAAAGCACATAGATTAAACACAATATTTATTTGTATGTTTTAACCATCATCAACACTATTTACCAATGTTATGTGATCTTTTAGGTTTCGAAAAAATAAAAGAATATGCATACTCCCATGGACATGAGGGAACTATAACTTTGCAAGGGTTGTAATCCTTTTTATTTATTTTTTGGTATGCTATTTGTTTACATTTAATTTTTGTTATACTCATTACACCTAAATAACAATTAATGTTATATAGGCTAGAAGTTGGGATTTTGTAGGGTTTAAGTCGAATTTATGCTTACTTTGTTGGCATTATCACTTTTAACCTACCTTTGTTTGTTTGCAAGAGACATGCACAATAGGTTTTGTATGTTGATATAGATGATTGTGTCAATGATTTTGTAGTAGAGATGTTTAGAGGAACAACAAACAATTTAAATATTTGACGCAAATTACAAGCAACATTTTTTTTGTAGGAATGTCTGTCTTTATTCATTTCTAGTTATGATAATAAGGTCATGATTACACAGTGTAGGTTAGCCTTGCTACCCATGTAGGATTTTAAAAAGGGCTCTAATCTTCCTCTCACATTGATGAAGACATGAGACAGGATCATCTTAATCTAAAGAGTTTCATTCATCTTTTCAATTGTAAATATGAAGATGAAGATGATGATATAGTTTATAAATCCATAAGGGATTCATTGACAGTAAGTTTGCACCCAATAACAATTCCCATTTTTTATTGATTTGACATTATAATTGATATTATTTGTCATCTGCATGAGGAAGAAAACAAGACATTATCAACTTGAATTATACTATAAAACGGAATTGGGAACAAATAGTGAAGTTACCCTTCATGACAATGCTACCCATGTGATGTTAGGGAAAAGGGCTAGGAACCAAATGTAAAACAAAAAAATTGTGCATTCTGAGCATAGCCCACCACATGGTAAAAGAAAGAAATCACTAGAAGGCATATCACATGGCAAGTTGTGTGCGAGGTAAGTAGTAATGGTAGTACAATACTATGAAAATGGGTACCATTTCCATAAGAAAGAACATGCACACCACAACTCTATTTAATGATTTCATCAAGTTATCTCAAATAAATCCTCATACCCTCGAGAAGCACAAGCAAAATGTCCTCTTAGGGAGAACGGGGGCACATGAATAACATTTTTTATTATTTTATGTCAAGATTAAGTGAGAGGTTTTTTGTAATAGGTTAGTTTGGAACTTATATATAAAATTATACTATTATTTATACACATAACATAGAATTTTGGTATCACTGTAATATTTGTCCATTTGTTTCATTTTGATTCTATGTTATAAAGCATTTAGTTTTGGCGTTTCATATTTTGTGTATCACTGTAATATTTGTCCATTTGTTTCATTTTGATTCTATGTTATAAAGCATTTAGTTTTGGCGTTTCATATTTTGTGTTGTTTCAATATTATGTAATAGATTGTGTTTTTGTTATGTTATAAATTAATGATTAAAATTTTTATTCCAACAATTTAGGTAAATTAATTATTTATGATTTCTTTACTAAAAAAATAATTTAGATTGAATTTTTTATCTTATAAAATAAAATATCATTGTTGGAAATTTAATTGGAAATAAAAAAAAAAATTACAGGAAACCAATCTCCAAAAAAAAAAATCTTTCAAATATCAACTTTTCATTAAAAATAATCCAACCAGGGCCCCCAAATTGGGAAAATATCTCATTGAGAAAACAAGGAAAAATTAAAAATAAACCAGAGCCCTGGATCACTCCACTCCCTTTTCCAGTTTTCCTGATTAAGGGCAACTCCAATTCCTGTCCAAACACTCAAGCTTAGGCCTTCCACCTAGTGTTACCATAGTGCTTCATTGGAAACATCACACTATATTTTCCGCTGAGCTTGCCTGTACTTTGGCTTACACTAGGTTTTGATTTTGATTTTGGCTTTGTATGTATTTTGAATAGTGTTTATCACTTCACCCAAATTTTCAACTCATGGCTCCGAATAAAATCATCCATGTTAACGAAATTTTGCATTTGCATTCTGAAATCCCAACTGATCCAAGTCCCAAAAACATGAACTGCCTGCTAAATTCGAAAATGCAAAGTTTCAAGTTCAAGTTAACAGTCGTGTTATAGTATTTTCATCAAATAGGATGTAAATATTTGGCTTAAGCAGATGCTGTTTATCTTTTCTATTATGTTTTATTTGAAAAATGTGTTAATCATAAATTTGAATTGATTTGCAAGTTTGTGTACTGAATAATATATTGAGAGGCAAAATCACTTCCTTGTGTAGGCAAAACAAGCCAACTTCATGGGCACATCAAATAAACAAAATGATTTGGTCCTTTGCAACAATGAACTCGCCAGCAAAACAATATCAACCAACTTGATTTTGGTTCTCAATACCTTTTGCAGTTGTTTGTTATATGAATAGTAGGACCTCAAATTTGAACAATTGAAATGGATGGAGACCTCACTCTTAGTCTCTTACAATTGAATTAAAAAATGCAATAAATTGTATACAAGGCATATTGTGATACTAACTGGACCACATTTCTTCGTGCTGTCAAACGCATCCAAGGTGCATACAGATCCACTGCCAAATCCTGATGCCTTGACAGAGCACCATGCTAAATGTGAAAATCGATTTTGTGATTCTTCCAACAATTCATTCTGTCGGGGGCCTGATATCCTTGAGACCTGTTAATGATTTATATCACTTCTGTGATGGTCTTGTATCAGGCATTTATCTTTTGCTGTTCATAACAAGGCAGGCATTCCTCCAAGAAGCTGCTTAGCTGAGCACTATATAGATCTGGGAATTTTTGAAAATGGTCCACATGGGGTGACAATACAAAATTAGAAGCCCTAACTTTGTATCCTGCTTTCTTTTGCTGTGCAATGAATGCCTCTACAGAGTCAGCAGGAATAACCCTATCAGCAGAACTGTAAATGTATAGCTGAGGGCACTGTGGTTGTTGATGTGATAAAATTCTGAACACATCGGAAAGCCTCCTATTATGGACAAGAAACAGAACGAGTTAAATATAACAAACAGAACGAGTTAAATATAACAATTGTTGCTTTCTTTAAGCCCCTTGTTTTTTCTCGGCATGCCATACATGCACAAGATCCATCAAAATGTAACGAAAACTGCAAACCAAATCCTGAATTAGCCAAAACGTATCTCTCTGAAATGTCCTCTCAAGCGTTTTCCTAAAACACAAATTATTCAGATTTGCGGACACGAAAACTTATACAATCAAGCTTTCTCTCAACGATTTCTCATTTACAAACTTTCCGGCAAAGACTGCTAACATTAAAAAAACAAAAGCTAAAATAGTCTCTTCCAGCCTATGCGAGAGTAGACATAAAAATTTACGAAATGCAGGCTTACTGTGACTCCTGCAGTTTTTGTTAAGAGGACGACTTAAACCGTCAACATAGACATCCTGCAGCTTTGATTGCCGAATGTAATACTTCTCAGGGAGTCGACCGCTTTTCACTGCTCGTGTTGTGCAGTGAGAGAGGGATGAGGTTTCATGAACTGGCGGTGAAGATTGAATTTGAAGAGACCGCTGACCTGAATCCTGCAAAGTAGGAGCACTTCTTTTGTGCAATTTATCTGGCACGTCTGCATACAGTGCAGCTGCAACGGTAGCTGTCATGGCTGCAAATGGCCTCTGTAGGAGCCCAGATAAGGACGCCATATCCCAATAGAGGAAATCTTTCGCGCAACTTCCAAGTCCCCTGCTGCTTCAACTATGGCAATCTCGCTAAAGCGAAATCGTAAACTTCAGACAGGCCTTATGAAACTAACAATTGCTCCTTTCCTCTCCACAATATCCTGATGCTTCCCAACTCAGGATCGCCTGTAAGTTATCTCAGAAAAATCTTCAAGCCCCAAATTCTACACCTGAAATTAGGGCCCAAATATTCAAATCCTTCCAACAAGGCCTTTGTTCACAGACGAGAACGAGGGAATGAACCTCAGGCGTGTTTCTAAACCATAATACTACCGGACATAATAGTTTTGTCAGGGAATGGCAGGGCTGTCAGGGCTGTCAGGGGAGGGTCGCGGAGAAAGAGGGTGGCGGAGGTAGGGGATGGTGGCTGAGCGCGGAGAGATTGGCGGTGGCCGGAGCCGGACGATTTTCCGGCCGGTACCAGAAAACGGGCCATTCTACCGCCTAGGTAGACTACTCCATTTCACGGACTCACCGATAAATAACAGTGTATCCAAATAGAGGATGCACAATTCTTCGGCTCAACGGTTATCTTTGAAATGAAATGAGGATGGACGGTACTTCAAGTCAACGGTTATCTATTTCAGAGACTCACCGATAAATAACTGTATATCCAATTCCAACACGGATTTCAATTTTTTTTTGACAACGATTCATTTCTTGGATAACAGTTAAATCTTTTTGTGTCTGCCTAGATAATAACGCATAAAGTATTGCTATCCTCTGCTTTCTTTTTCTTTTACGACCTATCTACACAATTTGGGATGTCAAACTTCCTACACTTGCGGATGAGGTTATATAATGTTATCCATACTTTCGAGAAACATAATACAATGTTATTAAAATAAACTTGATTTCTCAAATGTTTTGATGGAGAAGATTCGGATGAGGTTATATCATGTTATCCCTACTTTCGAGAAACATAATACAATGTTATTAAAATAAACTTGATTTCTCAAATGTTTTGATCGAGAAGATTTTATAATTAAAAATATTTTTTATTTAAAGCTCCTATGTAAAACTACTTATCATTTAGTTACAACTAAATGAAAAGTAAATTTTAAATTGTAATTATAAAGATGCCATCTAAATTTAGATTATATTTCATTTAATTTTTATTGTGCATAGAGATGTATTGAACGTGATATATCTAAAATTTTGTAAAAAAGAAAAAGATTAAACAAACATTTTAAATAAATTTTAATTTATCTAATTAATATAGAAAAAAGTATTTTATTTTTTAAATGAATTTTAGTTTGCGAACTGATAATTAAAAATATAACAAAACGCTTAGTGAAATGTTAAACATCTATTTCAGGCTAAGTTAATAGATGTTCAGGAAAGCAATTTTCATTCTCGAATTGCCTTAGTGCCTTCTCCAAATTTTCATTCTGGCCACTCCTAAATGTCCCGTCATGAAATCTTCCAAGTAGGCAGGCCTTCTCCAAATTTTCATTCTGGCCACTCCTAAATGTCCCCTCATGAAATCTTCCAAGTAGGCAGGAGAAGTTGTCTAGGATAGCAATGGGAGAAGAAGCCCAATACAACAGTTGGGAACACTTTTGGTAGAGTTTGGTCTCACGCAGCTCTTATACTGCTTCTAATCGGAAGCTTCCATTCGATGGCATAAATGGGAAAACTCAACATCTGGAGTATAAATGGGCAAACTGAAAAGTGTAATGGAGTCACATTCGGCAAGGTTGGAGAACTTTGGCTATTACAACACCACTTCTAAAGTGCATTGCCAAGCTCAAGTAGGACTTCAGATTTCGAGTGGAATATGAGGAAATACGTGTCTTTCTTGTCGCAACCGTTGTAGATTTCTTTTGTTTTATATTGCAAATTAAATTAGTTTTGTGCATGTGTTTGTGTGGGGTTCAGAAAATGCGATGTACTGTGTGTCCAACATTGGCCTAAGCACAATAGCGCTTGTTTTAGTTTAGTGTAAATATAATCTATAACATCTAAATGTAAAGATTATCAACGATGATGCTTGTAGGCTATCCAAAAAGGTATAGTTTAACATGTAACAGATTTCATTATAATTTTTTATAAACAATTTATTAAGTTCAGTGATTAATGAATTATTCATTTTGAATGTAGATTTCTAAATTTATTTATTAGTTGAGAAACTTAACATAACAAATGTGAATTATGTTTACACAAACTAAAAACACCTATTATAAAAATGAAATGTATTACACTCATGATCTAAAATTTTCCATGGGTTTACATCCAATAACTGCCAATTTGATTTAGATCCAATAACCACCAATTCTTCCGCACCTTTGAAACATTTATCCTGCGCCTCTATGTTAATAGACAATAAAACACATAGGGCTTCGGGCTGTGGAAACCAAAAATAATGGTTGGAAAGAAAAAAAAAAACAAATCAAATGGATGTTTAACTCAACGGTTACTATTTCAAATAATTGGAAGATGTTATCTATTTCACAGACTCGCCCAAAAAGATATATCCAATTCCAATACGGATTTCAAATCATTTTTTTCACCAGGATTCATTTTTTGAATTCCTTAGATAAAAGTTGAATTTTTTTTCGTGGAACGTTAAATAATAACCCATAAAGGATGGCTATCCAAAAGATGCTCTATCTACACAACTTGCGATCGCAAAATTTCTACACTTTTGTATTATTATAATGAAGATTACATAAGGTACCCTATTTTCAGGAAATATAATGCGCGTTTATTGCTTATAATAAATATAAAGATATTTATTATAAAAAAAAATGAATTCTCAACTATTTTTTATTTAAAATTTTAGATGGAAAAATACTTTTTTATTTAGTGGTGAAAAGTGAGTTTTAATTTGTAATTATAAAATTACAATTTAAATTGACATATATTTAATTTATTTATATTTAGCATAGTAATAAATGATATTATGTAAATGTGATATATGTAAAAAATTTGGTTCCTGCAAAAATTAAAATTAAATGTATTTTTCAATTTATTTAATTAATGAAACTAGTATAATATAAGTTATTTTATTTTGAGTTAGGTCTTGGAGAATAACCATATTTGTCAATGTTTCAAATGTCAATTCTCAATAGCAATTCATCATAGGATAATTATTGAACGATTATATAAAAGCAGTTTAGTGAGAATAAGTAGGAGCTTAGCGAGAATAAATAGGATAAATGAAATTTTTTAGTAATCGATCTAAGAAGAGATGACATTCTGTTATGGACTTATGCTGTAGAAAATTAATAATCAAAAGATTGATGATAAAGAAAAAACTATAGAAGATGACATGTGGCAGCGATCCACACAAAAACTCTTTTTTTAAGAAGCAAAAGACATGAATCGACTATCTAAAATGATTTTCTATGTTTTCATGATAATCAAATATATAATAATGGAAGAGTTGGAAAGATAAATGAAGAGACTCCACAAGTTGGAGCCTACAGCAAAAGGACAAAGATGAAGCAATTAGATGATACAAGATCTAGAAGAACACAAAAAAATCTAGTGCAAGAGTTGATGTCAAAGTATTTGAGTCATTATTAGCCTAGATGAAACTTAAGACCAGCATGCATGTTTAAGTTACATTGATTCATAGTTATATTGTCCGTAATTAAAGGGTAGTGTTGGACAAAATTACTCTCTTCAAAAGGGGGCCACTACCTTAACAACTTCAACTTTAAAGGGTAATTACGAAAATAGATTTTGTATAATTTGAAATGATAATGGACACAAGATGTATGCATAGTCAGTCTTGTAAAGCAATTGTAGCTGCATATTATGTTGTAGTAGTAGTTGTGTAGTTTCCTTAAAAGGAAATTACGAAAATAGATTTTGTATAATTTGAAATGATAATTGATACAAGATGTATGCATAGTTGGTCTTGTAAAGAAATTGTAGCTATATATTAGCTGCATATCATGTTACAGTAATAGTTCTGTAGTTTGTTGTAGTATAAGACCATTATAATTGTCCTTGGCTTTGGAATTATGATGTTTTGTAAACTTATATCTCAAAGTGTTTTTTTAGTAGTTTTAGCTACATGTTGTTTTGTGTATTTCAAATTAAAGGTAAGAAAATCTAATTATAATGAATGGAGGGTAGTTTGTTGTAGTAGAAGACCATTATAATTGTCCTTGCCTTTGGAATTATGATGTTTTGTAAACTTATATCCCAAAGTGTTTTTTTTAGTAGTTTTAGCTACATGTTGTTTTGTGTATTTCAAATTAAAGGTAAAAAAATCTAATTATAATGAATGGAGGATGGGAAATCCTGCAACTCTAATAGTTACTATTTCAAATTAATAGAGGGTGGACGTTCCTTCAAGTCAACTATTATTTATTTCACGGACTCACCGATAAAGATGTGCATACCCAATTCCAATACGGATTTCAAATTTATTTCACAACAATTCATTATTTTATTTTCTTGGATAATTGTTAATTTTTTTTTGGCTAAATAACAACACCTAAAGGATGACTATGTGACGCTAGTGCTTGATATATTTAATTTTTTATACATAAAAATTAAGAATAAACATATTCTTTCATTCATTTAATTAATTGAATTAATATAATATAAGTTATTTTAGTTTTTAAATAAAATAGTAGTTTTTTTTTTATTGATTATTTAAAAATGTCACAAAACAATTGCGTGAAATATTAACTATCCATGTGTAGGCCGACTGGCCAAGCAGAAATTTTCATTGTCAAATTGCCTTTCTGCCCCCAAATTTCCATTCATGCCCATGTTCGCTCCACATGAAATCATTTGAGCAAGGAGGACAAGACGCCTAGGATAGCGATTGGAGAAGAATCCAAGACAATAATGGGGAACGATTTAGCTCTTGACATATTGCTTCAATAACTATAGTCTTCTCTAGGATTGCATAAATGCATAAGTTGAAGATATGGATATGATTGAAAGGTTTAGTGGATTCACATTGTTCAAGGCTGAAGAACATTGGGTAATTTCAACACCACACATAAAAAGCATGGCTCAACTTAAGTTGAACTTCATATTTCAAGAGCAATATGTGGAAATTAAAGTTGTTTCTCGTAGAAATAGTTCTAGATATCTTGTATTTTGTATTAGAAATTGAATTAGTTTTTCATAGGTGTTTGTTTAGGGTTGAAAATATGTGACGTGCTGTGTACCAAATATCGAAGATGCCCATTAAAGATGAATAACGTGTTGGAATGATAATTTCAAACTGCCGGAAGTTGATAGTTGAAAAGCAAAAGCGACTTTACTTCAACGAACCTGCAGATTTTTTCCTGCGATGCGATCCCATCGCATATCGCACATTTCCTTGTCAACCTTCACTACGAACCTTTGATTGTCTGCGATTGCGATTTCGCGATGCGATCTGATCGCATATCGCAAATCGCATGATTCAACGGTTATGGAAGCGGTGGCACATCTTTTCTCTTCCTCCGATGCGATGGTGCGATATTATGATAAGCCATGCATTAAATTCCGATAAGATATTTTTAGCCGTGTAATTAATGATATTTACTACGGTTGGTAAATGTAGGTGAAATTTTTAATTTTATTGTTTTCTATTTTACGGAAGTATGGGCACAAGCAACACGTATTGTAAGATATTTTTGTGTTGTTCATTATATAAGAAAAAAAATGCAAGAGCAGATAGAAGTGTGTAGAATTGGTGATTGAGAGTTTTTTTTTTTTTTCTGCAACGCACAACAGTGCTGAACCTTTAGTTTTCTGAGATAATGAAATTGGTTTCTGGAACTGGAGCATTCCTGATGTAATCCCTCAGTAGAGGAAGACTATTTTGTAACAATTTTATTTTTGTTGTTTTCTAATAAAGATCTTGTATTAGAAACAGAGCGTTGTTCTCTGTGCTATTTCTTTTGTGTTTGAAATAAACAGAAATTTCCCAACATGGTATCAGAGCTAGTCTAGGCACTCAATGATTCAAAAACAGAGTTTGTTTTTTCACTGGAGGAGCTGTAAGAAGCTCATCAAGTAGAGAAAGTTTTTTTTTTGTTTTTTATTATACAGTCAGTATCTCTTCTTTATTTATACAAGTTAAGATGGCAGATGTTGGAACTGGTTTGAAAAATTCCCAACTACCACAGTTTAATGGGAAAAATTACAGTTATTGGTCCATAACAATGAAAGCATTGTTTTCTTCTCAAGGAATATGGGAGCTATTGAAATTGGCTATGCTAAACCAGCAGATGCAACAACATTGGCTACTTTGACAGTAGCAGAAAGAGACCAGTTGAAGAGCGACAGGAAGAAGGATGCCAAAGCCCTCTTTTTTCTCTTCCAATCAGTACATGAAAGTGTTTTTCCACGGATAGCAGCAGCAACAAAATCCAAGGAGGCATGGGATATTCTCAAAACTGCCTATCAAGGCATGGAGAAGGTGAAGACTGCAAAGTTGCAGATGTTGAGGAGAGACTTTGAAACACTCAGCATGAAGGAATCTGATACAATAGATTCATTTTTCACTCAGGTTATTGGGTTGATAACCCAGATAAGATCTCATGGTGAGATTCTTGAAGAAAGAAGGATTGTAGAGAAGATCTTGAGATGTTTACCCTCAAGGTTTGAAGTTGTTGTGGTAGCAATAGAAGAAACAAAGGATCTCTCACAGTTCACAGTAGATGAACTGAGTGCTTCTCTTATGTCTCATGAACACAGACTGAGTAGAGGAACAAATTCCCCTTTTGAGCAAGCATTCAAGACTCAGATGTCCTTCGGCCAAGGAAAAGGTCGAGGCGGAGCAAATAACAGAAGTCGTTGAATAAGCCAAAACAAAGGCAGAAATAATCCTGCAAGCACAAGCGGAAGGAGTTGCAATCAGAACCAAGATGAAGGTTCAAGCAAACAGCGAGCTCATGGAAAAATGTATGACAAATCCCAAGTCCAATGTCATTATTGTAAGAAATATGGGCACTACGCCAATGAATGTAGAAAAAAACAAAATGACATGAATAGTAGGCAAAATGCTAATTTTGCAAATGAAGAAGATAAGAATCCAAAGATTGTGCTGTTAACATGCAATATTGCACAAGACAAACAAGAAGATTTTTGGTTCTTAGACTCAGGTTGTAGTAATCACATGACTGGAAATATTACAATGTTTGCCAATCTGGATGAAAATGTGAAATCTGAGGTAACAATAGGAACTGATAGTAAGATATCTGTCAAGGGTAAGGGCAGAGTTAGTATCCAAGCAAGAAATGGAGAACAGATGATTGTGTCAGAGGTATACTATGTACCCGGTTTGAAATGTAATCTTTTGAGCATTGGACAGCTCATTAACAAAGGTTACAATGTGTTCTTCAAAAATGATATGTGTACAATCAGAGACATACCTCCAAGTGAGAAGATCGTCGCACAAGTGCAGATGACCAGCAATAGAATGTTTCCTCTCAAACTCAGGGCAAATTTGAAGGAAGGAAGAGCTATTGCAGCTGTAACACAAGAAGTCTTTCAGGAACAAGTGAAAGATGAGAATTGGTTGTGGCACTTGAGATTTGGACATCTCAATTTCAGAGGCTTGAATCTGTTGCACAGAAAGGGAATGGTAAAGGGATTGCCATTGATCGAGAAACCGGACAGCCTTTGTGAAGGCTGCATTTTGGGCAAGAAACACAAAGAAAGCTTTCCAGCAGGGAAGAGTATAAGGGCAAAAT
This sequence comes from Pinus tabuliformis, assembly GCA_031772625.1. Taxonomy (NCBI): domain Eukaryota; kingdom Viridiplantae; phylum Streptophyta; class Pinopsida; order Pinales; family Pinaceae; genus Pinus; species Pinus tabuliformis. The sequence continues at coordinate 1,340,367,080 of CM062804.1, read as the reverse complement.
CACCCTTGGAAATTGTTCACTCTGATGTGTGTGGACCGATGAAAATACCATCATTTTCCGGAAATAAATATGTTTTAACTTTCATTGATGATTACACCAGAAAGACATGGGTGTATATGCTGAAACAGAAGAGTGAAGTGTTTGAGAAATTTCGCCACTTCAAAACTCTTGTTGAGAAGCAGTCTGGGAATTATATCAAAGTGCTCATAACAGATAGAGGAGGAGAATACATCTCCAAAGACTTTCTGCTTTTTTGCAGAGAGAATGGCATACAAAAGCAGTTCACCACGAGCTGTGCACCTCAGCAAAACGGTGTTGCCGAAAGAAAGAATAGGACCATTCTTGACATGGTCAGAAGTATACTAAAGGCAAAGCACTTGCCGCATGAGTATTGGGCAGAAGCTGTCACTTGCGCAGTTTACATCTTGAATAGATGCCCAACTAAAGCTGTCATGAAAAAAATACCAGAAGAAGCATGGAGTGGTCAAAAGAAAACTGTCACTCACATGAGAGTATTTGGTTGTGTAGCATATGCACATGTACCAGATCAGCTAAGGAAGAAGCTTGACAGTAAGGGGGAGAATTGTGTCTTTATTGGTTATAGTGATGAGTCAAAAGAATACAAACTCTATAATCCATCCACCAAGAAATTGATAATAAGCAGAGATGTGCAGTTCATTGAAGATGAAGCTTGGGATGGAAGCTTAGAGAAGACAGTGAATGTGAAGACAATTTTGTCTCACGAAGAAGAAGAGGAAGGGACAGCAGCAAATAATCCTTCCTTGATGGCTCCTCCTCCACCACTGCAAGTCCAGCAAACCACACCACAAGCTGGAATTCGAACAGCCTTGAGAAGTCAAGAAAGTGCTTCTTCAAGCACACCACAGGGATCAGAAATACCCTCAAGTTTGGATGGAACTCCAAGCACACCAAGAAGACCAAGATTCAGAAATCTGAATGAGATTTATGAACAAGGAGAGGTAAGTAACAATACCGGTCTAAATTCATTATTCGCTTTGTATTGTCATGTAGATGACCCAGTTCATTTTGAAGATGTAGTAAATGAAGATAAATGGATTAAAGCAATGAATGAAGAAATTGGTGCAATTGAGAAGAGTAAAACATGGGAGTTAGTGGACCTCCATGAAGGTAAAGATGCCATTGGAGTTAAGTGGGTCTATAAGACCAAAATCAATGCTGAAGCCAAGATTGACAGGCACAAAGCAAGACTTGTTGTGAAAGGCTACAAACAGCAACAAGGCAAAGACTATGATGAAACCTTTGCACCAGTAGCAAGGATGGAAACAGTCAGAACAGTGTTGTCTATTGCGGCACAACACAAATGGAAGATTTATCAGATGGATGTTAAATCTGCATTACTGAATGGGGTGTTAAAAGAAGAGGTTTATGTTGGACAACCTCCAGGCTATGAAGTTGAAGGCCAAGAGCATAAAGTCTGCAAACTGAGGAAGGCTCTTTATTGGCTGAAGCAAGCTCCAAGAGCATGGTACAGTAGAATAGATGCTTATCTGATTGACAATGGATTTGATAAGTGTGATGGTGAACCCACACTCTACATAAAGGATAATGACGGTAAGATTCTTATTGCTGTTTTATATGTAGATGATTTGATTTTTACTAGCAATGATGCTTCTCTCATTGCTGATTTTAAAGCAGTCATGAAAAGTGAATTTGAAATGACTGACTTGGGCTTCTTAAGGTATTTTCTTGGAATTGAAGTAGACCAAAGTGAAAATGGTGTTTTCATTTCTCAAGATAAATATGTGGAAGCAGTGTTAAAGAGATTTAACATGCAGAACAGCAAGGCAGCTGTGACTCCAACTGTAATGGGGTTGAAATTGACCAAAGAAGACAACAACAAGGATTTTGATCCAAAATTGTACAAGAGAATAGTTGGTAGCCTTATGTACTTGACTGCAACTAGGCCGGACATTATGCACGCTGTGAGTTTAATCTCCAGATTTATGGAAAGACTAAAAGAGACTCATTGGCACGCAACCAAGAGGATTCTAAGGTATGTAAATGGAACGAAGGGGTTTGGCATTTTATACTCCTCTTCTGAAAGTTTCATGTTGACAGGTTACACTGACAGTGATTGGGCTGGAAGTGTTGATGATAGGAAAGGCACATCTGGATATGTGTTTCATATGGGATCGGGAGCCATCTCATGGGCTTCTAAGAAGAAACTTGTTGTGTCTTTGTCAACAGCAGAGGTAGAGTATGTGGCAGCAACTGCAGCAGCATGCCAAGCAGTATGGCTGAGAAGAGTTCTCAGATATTTGTGTCATGAACAAGAAAAGGGCACAACCATTTACTGTGACAATAGCTCAGCAATAACATTGTCTAAAAACTCTGTTTTTCATAAAAGGACAAAGCACATAGACACCAAATTTCACTTCATACGTGAATTGGTTAACAATGGTGAGATTGTTTTGTAGCACTGCAGAACAGAGGATCAGTTAGCTGACATCTTGACAAAATCATTGGGAAAGAAAAGTTTCGATCATTTCAAGACATGCCTGGGTATGCAGAAAAACCCAGCAGTTAAAATTAAAGGGGAGTGTTGGAATGATAATTTCAAACTGCCGGAAGCTGATAGTTGAAAAGCAGCAGCGACTTTACTTCAACGAACCTGCAGATTTTTTCCTGCGATGCGATCCCATCGCATATCGCACATTTCCTTGTCAACCTTCACTGCGAACCTTTGATTGTCTGCGATTGCGATTTCGCGATGCGATCTGATCGCATATCGCAAATCGCATGATTCAACGGTTATGGAAGCGGTGGCACATCTTTTCTCTTCCTCCGATGCGATGGTGCGATATTATGATAAGCCATGCATTAAATTCCGATAAGATATTTTCAGCCATGTAATTAATGATATTTATTACGGTTGGTAAATATAGGTGAAATTTTTAATTTTATTGTTTTCTATTTTACGGAAGTGTGGGCACAAGCAACACGTATTGTAAGATATTTTTGTGTTGTTCATTATATAAGAAAAAAATGCAAGAGCAGATAGAAGTGTGTAGAATTGGTGATTGAGAGTTTTTTTTTTTTTTTTGCACGCACAACTGTGCTGAACCTTTAGTTTTCTAAGATAATGAAATTGGTTTCTGGAACTGGAGCGTTCCTGATGTAATCCCTCAGTAGAGGAAGACTATCTTGTAACAATTTTATTTTTGTTGTTTTCTAATAAGGATCCTGTATTAGAAACAGAGCGTTGTTCTCTGTGCTATTTCTTTTGTATTTGAAATAAACAGAAATTTCCCAACATAACGAATATTTTATAAATATCATGTGAATAAAGATGAATTATGTTTGTTTTACATATATCATCCATAAAACTGAAATGTAAAAATTGGCAATGTTATGCTTGTATGACATCTGTAAAGGTACAGGGCAATATGGAACTGTTGAGAAATTCGTATAAGTACAATGCAATATGGAACTGTTAAGACATTAATCTTGTTGTCAGTTAGGTGTCATTTTATTTTATTTTGTTGTTTGCTAAGTGTTATAGACAATCTTATTTTATTTCGATTATACTATATTGGTGTCGAATTTTATTTTAGTTATTTATTGTTAATATTTACTATGTAATCTATTTAACCATTTTAAATATTAAGAAAAGAAATCTTTGCTCCACTTTTTTTCTCACTCTTTCTCATAGTATCAAAACACGATAGTATCAAAACACGAGATCTTAGGTCACATAATCCTCCGCAGAGAACAATGTTTCAAATTTTTTAGGCTCGAAAAGAAAAAACGTGAAAAATCGAAGAGAAAAATGCAATTATGCAGTGTTCGCAGCTCAACCAAAAAAACATTACGCACAAAGTCGTAGACATACAAATTTATTGAATTCTTAATATTTTTGCACCCCTTCGTTTAACAAACTGCGCAAGAAACTACGCACAAAGTCGTAAACATACAAATTTATTGAATTCTTAATATTTTTTCACCCCATGCGTTTAAAGAACTGCCCAAGAAACTACGCACAAAGTTGTAAACATACAAATTTATTGAATTCTTAATATTTTTGCACCCGTGCGTTTAAAGAACTGCCCACAACTGGCGTCGGAGCTGCGCACACGGCAAAAATTAAAATCTCAATGCTCCGCTCACTGAATTCGAAGGCTCGCGCCAAAAAAATGTGTCAACGTTCCAATTGAAAGGAGCGGTCAACAAAATTTTTCAGACTAAAAGCTTTTTTTATTTGAATGAATTCTCAATTTTTTTGTTGACTCTCTAAATAAACATCGCATTCGTTTTATAAAAGTGCATGTTTAAAATGATTTTAAACTTACGATCTTTGTTGTGATTTAAAAAGACTATTAAAAAGGGAGGTTCTTTTGTTAGGTTTTTAAAAGGACTATTAAGAAAAGTTGTTTTTGTTTTTTTTTTTTGTTTTGTTTTTTTTAAATAAAAAAATTTGGAAAGAAAAATAATTTTTTTTAAGATGGTGATGTTAGTTATAGAAAAAGAGGGCACTGCATTTTTTCGAAGGCCAATTTTTTTTAAAGACAAAAGGGTGTATAAATTTGTATTTGAATAAATGGCTTCCATTGAAGGCTTTGCCACAGATCTCAACTTTGCTTGGAAAAAATTAAGAGTTTTAGTCTTTGAGAATAAAGACATACTTGCAAGCTCAAGAGTGTTGGGATACACTTCAAATTGCTTATGTAGAGCTGATCTAAGAATCATTGATGGCCATGTCCAATAATCAAAGGAATGCAACTATTGAATTTAGAAAGAAAGAATACACATCGAAATGTTCGATACAAAACTCAGTTGATGACTCTATTTTTGACAAGATAATTGGCACATCTACAATAAATGAAGCTTGGGAAATCATGAATTTGCCTATCAAGGTAATGATATAGTGAAGAGAGTGAAATTAAAAGCATTAAGATCACAGTACGAAACACTTAAGATGAGTGAAATTGGAGACATTGAGATCACTGTACGAAACCCTTCAGATGACTCACACAAAAAATGTGGATCAGTTCATGACTAGAGTCACGAGAATAGTAAATCAGATCAAGTTCATCGGTGGAACCATTTTAGATCAAAAGATTGTTAAAAAAGTCCTTCGAACTTTTCCCAAGAAATATGATATGATTGTAACATCCATTCTGGAATCCAAAGATTTACAACTTTCTCAGTAGAACAGTTAATTGGATCAATTATGGCACAAAAAACAAGACTCATCTTGGCACAAGATTCCATGGAATAAGCTTTCAAATCACAACTCTCTTTTAGTAGAGGTAGGGGCAGAGGATATAGAGGCGGCAACAAGAGAGGCAGAAGTTGATGCAGACGCAAATTAAAATATCATCATGCAGCAGAGCAGTGGAAACATCCACAAAACCAAACTTAGAGATGCAGACCATAGAGTAAATCTAATGTCCAATGTTATTACTGAAATAAATTTGGGCACTATGAACATGAATGTAGAAAGAAACAATCATATCAGCAAAGAGACAATGTTCATCCCTCAAAAATGAAGGAGAATCCTCTAATGCAATGTTTCTTCCCTGCCATCTTTCTGAACACACTCACAACAAGGATCTTTGGTTGCTCAACAGTGGCCGCAACAATCATATGACATGTAACAAAAACATGTTTTCTTATCTTGATGCTTCCACAACATCGTAAATTACTCTTGGAGATTGTTATGGCATTAAATCTAAAGGAAAAGGTATTGTCACTATTCTTACTAAACAAAACAAACATAAATACATTCATCATGTTTATTAGGTTCCAAATCTGAAGCATAACCTCATTAGTGTAGGACAACTGATAGAACATGGTTATGATGTAAGATTTCAAGGGAACATATGTTATATCTATGACAAACCTCCCAATAGAACGTTGATAGCAAAGGTTGAAAAAACCAAGAATATGATGTTTCCTTTGACCCTTAGAAGTCGAAATCTCTCACAGTGTTTAGTTCACAATGTGTCAAGAATAGATGAATTTCAGCGATGACATTCTAGATATGGCCATACCTGTAAGAGCAAAAATCACTGCGGAAACGAAATAATCATACATAACATAAACAAACATGAAGACACAGAGATTTTAACGTGGTTCACCCAACAAATCTGGGCTACATCCACCAAACAGAGGCATCGACAATTTTATTACTCAATAGGAGATTACAATAATAGAATTCCTCACACCTTCTCATCACACATATCCTCTACGGGCTTACATTTTTATAGCTAGGAGTAGAAAAATGAATCATAAATTCACTCACAACAAATATAGGATGCAATAACTCCTAATCAGGAATAAATGGAACTAATTTAGCAACAAATCCTATTGTTGTCACATTCATGAGATTTTTTCCAAAATTAATTAACAGAAAATCTCAACAATCTCCACCTTGACAAAAATTGGCCTGATACCCTGTTCCATTATTATTTATCTTTTTTGCAAGCCAAGAGAAGCCAAACACCAACATAGCTTGTATAACAAAACTGGTTTCATGAACATGTCTGCACAATTTTCCATTGTATGCACGTTTTCAAGAGAGACTCCCCTTTCAGTGATAACCTGTCTTACAAAATGGTACTTGATAGGTATATGCTTTGATTTACTATAATAGGCCAGATTCTTAGCCAAATGAATTGCACTTTTACTATCACAAAATAGCTTGATGTTGTTGTTAGAAAATTATATATTACAGAGCAATGGAACACATAAAATATTGCAAAAATATAAACACAGAAAACGCACAAAACAAGAGAGACACAGATATACGTGGCTCACCCAGTTTGGGCTACGTCCACCCCGAACAGCCAGTCCTTCCTTTCTATTATCCAGCAAAATGAAGAAACACAACCTACAGCAAATCCGCTGTAATATCCTCTGTTTTCTCTCACAGTCTCACCTCTCTATTTCCCACTCACAGAATACACATCTATATCACAGCCTCAAATACAGTACCCTCATACAAAGAGAGAGGTTGCCTTCTAGGGCCAAAAACCCTAAACTAAACATAAGTTCTACCGTCAGATCATCCGCCTAATGAACGGCCCAGATTGACTAGAAATTACTATACTTTTACAAGACAATTTTACATTTGTTTTTAGCTTCAGGGGCGCTGCCCCCGAGCCCCCGCTGGGGGGGATCGGCCCCCCGGACCCCCGCGGGGGGGATAAGTCCCCCCCGCATGGAGGGGTGTACAAACTTCCTGGGGTATACATCTGGCTGAAACAAAGACCTCTGAACAATCATGCTCCACACACAACAATTGTCCTGTAACCTACCAAACTCACCAAACAAAGCTTTCAACCAAATCGCTTCTTTGCAAGCATGTCAAGCAGCTATGTATTCTGCTTCAGTAGTGGATAAAGCGACAATGTTATGTAGCTTCGACATCCAGCTAATAGCTCCACCTGCAAGAGTAAAGACATATCCTGATGTTGACCTTCTCTTATCCAAATCACATGCAAAATCGGAATCAACATATCCGCAAACAAATTCACTACTGCTGTTATAAGTGATACAATAATCACTTGTGCCTCTCAGATACCGAAGCACCCATTTCACTGCTGACCAGTGTTCTTTTCCTGTATTTTCCATATACCTGCTGACAACCCCAACTGCATGTGAAATATCTGGTCGATTACAAACCATCGCATACATCAAACAACCTACTATATTGGCATATGGAATTCGAGACATATATTCTTTTTCTTCATTTGTATTAGGACATAAACTTGAAGAAAGCTTAAAGTGGGAAGCTAAAAGGACTGAAACAGGCTTCACATTGTTCATACCAAACCTCAAGAGTATTTTCTCAATATAATTTTGTTGTGATAGCCACAGCTTACCATTGCTCCTGTCCCTGAAAATCTCCATGCCCAAAATATGTCTTGCTGCTCCTAGATCTTTCATATCAAATGTCCTAGCCATCTGAGCCTTTAACTTGTTGATCTCTGTTATGCTTTTTCTTGCTAAAAGCATATCGTCAACATACAACACTAAGATAATGAACATGACATTACTTAATTTCTTAAAGTAAAGACAATGATCATATTCACTTCTTATATAGTTTTGACTCGTCATGGAAGAATCACATTTCTTGTACCATTGTTGAGGCGACTGCTTCAGACCATACAATGATTTCTTGAGTTTGTAGACAAATTTCTTGTTGCGATTTTGAACAAACCCTTCCTGTTGTTCCATATAAATCTCCTCATCTAAATCTCCATGTAAAAATGCAGTTTTAACATCTACTTGCTGTAATTCTAAATCAAGTAAAGCAACTAATGCTAATACAATTGAAATTGAAACAATTTTTACAACTGGTGAAAATATCTCATGAAAATCAATGCCTGCTTTCTGAAAAAAACCTTTTGCGACCAACCTTGCTTTGTACCTATCCTATGTATCATCAACACCCCTTTTCAATTTGTAAACCCATTTACATCCCACAGTCTTTTTGTCTTTAGGAAGTTCTACCATATCCCATGTGCCATTCTTAAGTAATTCCATCATCTCATCCTTCATAGCTTCTTTCCACTTTTCACTTTTAGAACCTTCTACAACTTCCTGATAGCATAAAGGTTCATCATCATTAGCAGTTAAAGAAATTGAAGTAACATAATCATCATACCTTTTAAGAGGACGTTTGATTCTTGTGGACCTCCTTAAGTATGTTTATGGTACTTCCACAATTTGCTGATTATTATCTGTAGGAACTTCTTCATGATATGCATCTGAAACATGTTCATGATCCGCATCTGAAACTTATTCATGATCTGCATCTGAAACTTGTTCATCTTGACTATCATCAGTATTTGAACTGGTTTCAAACTGAATATGTTGAAGCTTAGATACATTATCCTGTTTCAATTTATCATCTAAATCTGGATTTTCAAGTGAAGATTCATTAAATTTAACATCTCTGTTAATGATGATCTTGTGAGTAGTAGGATCCCACAATCTGTATCCCTTAATCCCATCACCATATCTAACAAAGATATATCTTTTTGATTTAGGATCTAATTTAGAATGTTGATGTTTCAGAACTAGAGCATATGCATCACAACCAAAAACTTTCAGTTTAGAATAATCACAAGGATGACCTTTCCATACCTCTTGAGGAATTTTGCATCCAATTGCAGTTGATGGTGATCAATTTATCAAATAACAAGCTATAGAAACTGCTTTTGTCCACAATTCCTTTTGAAAATTGGCGTTACTAAACGTACTTTTTGCTCTCTCTAAAAGAGTCTTTTTCATGCGTTCAGGAACTCCATTTTGCTGAGGAGTATATACAGTGGTTTTATGTCTTTTGATCCCAGCGTCCTTGCAATAATTATCAAATTCCTTTGAAGTAAACTCACCACCATTTTCAGTTCTTAAACATTTAATGGTTCTTCCAGTGATGTTTTCAACTAATGCTCTAAATTGTTTGAAAACTGTGAATACATCAGACTTCCTATATAACATGTACACCCACACTTTTCTAGAGAAATCATCAATAAAAGATACAAAATATGACGATCCTCCATATGATGTTGTAGGAGATGGACCCCAAACATCAGAATGGATATAATCAAGGATTCCCTTACTAGTATGTTTTCCAGCTTTAAACTTTTGCTTGCTTTGTTTCCCATATATACAATGTTTGCAAAAATCTAACTTAATAGACTTTAATCTAGGAAGTAAATTATGATAAGATAAAATCTTTAAACCTCTTTCACTCATATGGCCCAACCTTTGATGCCATAAATTAATAGAATTATTTTTATTTTCAGATACTGTTGAAGCATGATTTGACTCTATTCTTCCTTCTAACTGAAAAAGATTTCCAACCTTCTTTGCTTTCATTACTAGTAAAATTCCTTTATAAAATTTCATTACTCCACCTTGAATAAAGCTTTTATATCCGTTAGTGTCTAGTACTCCTAGTGAAATGAGGTTTTTCCATAGTTCAGGCACATGTCTTACATCAGTTAGAATTTTATTTGTCCCATCCAGCATTTTAATCTGGATACTACCAATTCCCACAATGTTACATGTGACATCATTTCCCATGTAAACTACTCCATCATTGATTGATTTATACGTTTTAAACCATTCTCTATGAATGCACATGTGATTTGATGCACCAGAATCTAACAGCCAATGTTGATCATGATTTGACAAACTGACTGATAACACTTCATCACTCATACCTGAAATGGATACTGAACCTGTATCTGTCCTGTTTGCTTCTTTCTTCTCTGTCAAAGAGTCTTATTTGGATGTTTGTTTTCTCTTCCAACAGTCCTTCTTCAAATGTCCCAATTTGCCACAAAACCAGCACTTTACCTTACTCTTCTTCCCTTTGGATTTTGAATGCGAGTTGTTGTGCTGACTAAAGCATTTTCCTTTACAATGACCTCTGACCATCATTGCTTTTGATGTAGAGGTTTCTGAATTTGACCTCTTCCTTGTTTCTTCGGACAACAGAGCTCCAACAACATCATCAAATTCAAGGGTTTCTGATGAACTAAGACTTATAGAAGTAACAAAATGATCCCATGACTCGGTCAACGAGCATAATAAAGTTACAACTTTATCTTCTAATTCAAATTTTACTTCTATACTTTCTAACTACACCAGGAGAGTATTAAAGGTATTCAAATGATCAATTATCGTTGTACCTTCCTTCATGCGCAATCTATATAATTTTCGCTTCAGAAGAATCCTATTGGTTAAGGATTTTGTCATGTACAGCTTTTCAAGCTTTGTCCACAAATCAGCAGCAATTTTTTCTGACACGATGTTAAACAAAACATCATCTGCCAAACACAGTCGAATGTCTCTCAATGCTCTTTCATCCAAGTCACTACATTCATCATCTGTCATAGTGTAAGGCTATATAGCTTTTCCCAACAGTGCCTTCGCCACGCCTTGTTTCACAAGTAGATCATACATCTTCACTTTCCAGAGCTTGAAGTTGTTTTTGCCATTGAACTTCTTGATCTCAAATCGAGCAATTTGAGTTTTTGCCATGTTGTATCACACAAAATCTTCAATTGCAGCTTTTAATAAATGAAGTTTTTATTTAAAAACTGCCATTCATCAATAAAATGCCTTTGCCTTATAATATCATGGCATGTTACCATTTAAAAAAAAAGGAAATATGATATAAATATAATATTATATATAATACAAATCGTTTCTTTTGTTTTGTAAAAAAAGAAGGCATTTCATGATAGCTTTATAAAAAACTTCAAATCGACTTTTTGATTTAATGTACAAAAGCGACCCATTTGAAATCTTTTTTTTTTTAAAGACCAATTTAAAAAAGAAATGTTCCAAATCATTTCAACACTTCAACGACATTTTAATAAGCGATGTCAACAATTCATGATTCAGTTCAACGACATTGCAACAGTTTAACGGCATTTCAACAGTTCAATGACATTTTAATAATTGATGTCAAAGGAAACAAAAACTTGAAGACACCATGCCGGTACCTTTCACCGCTCCCAATTCACTGGATAACAAAAAAAAGTTGCAAACCGAATTTTGTTTTAATGGCACTTCACCACAGTTCAACGTTGCCAGGCTCGCAGTCCACCGCACTGTTCAACGCTACCTGGCTGGCAGTCCACCGCACTGTTCAATGTTGCCTTAAACGGCTTAAACATAGAAAACCGGTCCACGGTCTGACAATCCACGGACACTAGTTTCATTTAAAGAACGATCACGAGTCTAAGCATAGCTCAGCTCTCGAATTTACGACCATCCCAGCGCAAGTAGCTTTCAGAGGTAGTGAACCACACAACAATCAGAGATAAAGCCCATGGCACTATGTATTTGCGTTGATCCAGAGTCACCGCCGGTGTCTTTGTCACACGCAGCAAAGCTGGCCTCTCAGCCTCTCTGTCACAGGCAACAGACTCAACGCATGTACCAGCTCAACAACATAAGCTTCGATACCAATTGTAAAAGCAAAAATCACAGCGGGAACGAAATAATCATACATAGCATAAACAAACATGAAGACACAGATATTTTAATGTGGTTCACCCAACCAATCTGGGCTACATCCATGAAACAGAGGCATCAACAATCTTATTACTTAACAGGAGATTACAACAATAGAATTCCTCACACCTCATCACACATATCCTCTACGGGCTTACATTTTTATAACTGAGAGTAGAAAACTGAATCATAAATTCACTCACAACAAATATAGGATGCAATAACTCCTCATCAGGAATAAATGGAGCTAATTTAGCAACAAATCCTATTGTTGTCACATTCATGAGATTTTTTCCAAAATTAATTAACAGAAAATCTCAACAATACCCGATTCAGGACTCTCAATGACGTTGGAAACAACCAATCTTCATTGGTCTCCTTCCTTACTATGAATGAAAAAACTATAATTGTAACATTTGCGTTATGTCCAAGCATAAAAGAGATAACTTTCCAACAAGAACATATGTTAGATATAGCTAGAATAAATTATAATACTTCTATAAATAGTTTAATAAGTTTACTAATTAATTAATTACTCATATTGAATGTAAATTTCTAAATTTACTAGTTAAGAAATTTAGCATCATAAACGCTAGTTCATACTAGTAAATTTAACATCATGAACGTGAGTTCATATTTATATAATTTGATATTAATGTTGTAAATCCATAAATAATCATTCTCATAAACATCACAGATCTAATCATTAATTCTTGAAATCGTGATGTTTTCACTGAATTTCCATATGCAACATCTTTATTGAGAAACTTTCTTCCTTTCAACATCATATGAGAAGACACTTATGAGAAGATGATGTAGAAATTAGAGGTCAGAGAAACAATTTGTATTCCATCTGAATCAATTTCAAAATTTCCGCTGGTTTGTTTGAATGGACAGTAAATTCTAAAGCGATTAAATTATAATTTAGGTTATAAATACGTTATCATATTGATTCCCATAAACGTACAGGACCCAGCTTATGACATTAACGTGAATATAAAATGACAATATGTTTCACTTGACAGTAAAACACAAATTATAAATTCCAGAAATCATGCATGCGAACTAAGACAAAATGGAGATTTCTGATACTAACGCCAAGCAAATTATAAAAAATTTCATTTGAACTTCATAAGACTAAATACGTGTCTGAAATTGGAGGACGCAACTTCGATTAAACGTGGTAAACTACTAGATTTATATAGACCCTTTTAACATTGTTTTACATAGTGAAAACAAATTTTTAGCTGCCCACCTATTTTTGCTCCAAAATATACAACCTGTCAACAAAAATAGAACTAAAAGAATGCAGTGATGTATTAAATTTAGGGCAAGATGAACATTACGACAGAGGATGGGTGCTTAGAAACAAAAATTTAATTTCCAAGTCTTTCATACATTACGCGGTACATATTCCATCTACGCAATACACTAAAACATTTAGTGCATCATTTACTCCATGAAGATATTTACATGACTTTGTATGATTGAAGTATTGTAGGCATGGGGAGACTAGTATGCTGGTTGTGAATTTCATTTACATTCATTTCTTTCACCTCAAACCAAAATATGAAATGTGATTTTTTTGTACTTTCCAAGTATGGTCACACGGTGAGGCATAGTTCAGTGGTTGTGATTATTTCCAAAATTCTCATTTAATCACAATTATCAATATTGAAAATTCCCAAAAAAATATTTTAGATGGACAAAATTTTCTCTTAACAATGGTTTTGTGAAGATATCTGCAAACTATTTTTACGAACTGTAATGTTGCAAAACAATTTTCTCCATTGTTATGGATCTCTATTGAATTGATACCTAGATTTAATGTTCCTCGATCTGGGTATGTATTGGACCTTGGGTGCAATCACCTCAATTCACCTCAATTCACCTCAATTCAATGACGCGTACATCAAAGGACAAACCCACCACCTTCCACATTCATGGCAAGGCTGGCAGGGTCGCCTCATGCAAGAGGGGAGGTAATATCAATAGTGATGCAGGAGCATCCAACTCCGAGGAGACAGAAGGTGGTTGACTGTCTCATGGAGGGAACCAGGTTAACAGAACTTGTCATTCGTTTTAAATTCTCTTTATTATTTGTTTTATTTCCTAGAAGGTCATTTAGAGACCATGGTAATTGAAAACTGTATCTTGTTTTTAAGTTTAGAAATTAGTTAACCATAAATTAGTCTTTAGTACAAGAAACTGTTACACAGTTAGGATAAATTCTGGTAAGCAGTTTAACTGAAAGTGGGAGCAGTTACGCTACCCAGATGTAAAACAGAGAGCAAAGGACAATGAAAAAAAACTCTCCTGGAATGAAAAAAGACAGATACATTTCCTCTGAAAAGAAGCAAAACTGTTTTGTTTAAAGAACCACTGTCACATAAATGTATTGTTACTGTTTTCTGTATTAACATTCACTGCAAGAAGGCTATAACAGGCATACTGTAATTTATTCGATTGATGTTATTTGCTTAAGCAACCATTGTATGTTATACACAGCAAGCATACGAATGTGATACAAAATATTGGGTACATACTGGAATTTATAGACAGCAAAGAGAAGGCGCTGCTACGGGAAGCTATCCCACACAGAGAAGAGCGGACTAACGACACACGATATCACAATAAACCAGGTAACAAGCATATCAACTTAAATGTTTTCCATAAGATTTATAAATGCTGGAGATACAGTCTACAGGAGATTCATTTAATGAAACCCTTATGAACAAAACGCACCATAAGTTCTCTGAACCTAGAACGCTCATTAAGCTATTGTTCCCTTATCATTAAAGTCATTATAAGAAACAAGGAAGGCAACTGAACAGACCCAAGGAACCAAAGCAACAAAGACGGACCAGGTCGATTACAGGTCAAAACGACGGTCATTATATATATATCAGACCTCAGGAAAAAGAAACAGTTTAATATAGTTCGTTTACAATCCAGAAGCGTGAGCAATAGATACAAAAAAACCCACAGATTATTTACAAATCTAACAAACGGGCCCGAGCTGGACAAGACCCTACCCGTTACACCAAGTTGAAAGGGGTTTTGGGTTGCCTCCAGAACGCACAGGGAGCACGAGCCCACGGCGGCCAGCCACCCAAGCAACCTACATCAACAAATAGATGTGGGTCAGCGTTGAGACAAGGAAACGATAAGAAAACATCTGTAAACGAACATATGCAGCCGCATTGGATATTTACCTGAGTTGGAAGGGCGGCATGGCAAACAACCGACACCCATAACCTGAAGAGCAAAGAAGCGGCCCTGTTAGACTCTGGAAGAGGTGGAGAAGCAGGGTTTAACATCGAACCTGAACTTACCTTAAACCCGGATTGAGGCGGAACGATTAGCTGGAGCTCGAACCGAGAGAACCCTGTCATAATAACCAAGGCGAGTTAACAGAGTGTGAAACAAACTTTGTTACAGCGGAGAATAACCAAAGAAACAGTAAATCAAACGAGTTACGGTGTGGAGTATTAACAGTTGGACACCCTCACAATAATACCAACGCATTGAGGAGCAGAAGGTCAGAGGCACCAGAAGAACCAGCGTCGGAGTGAGGAGCAGAGGCGCCAAGAAACCCTCGCAGAGCAGAGCAAAGAACTTCGCACAGCGAAAATGAAAAGGCAAGTGAACTAGGTTGGCTGTCAAAAGGCGGGAGTAAGTCAAGGCTTGAAACCAGCAGGTGTGAGTTGGTAACCTGTACCACAAGTTAAACCATCCGAAATATCCCGAATCTGTACAAACCAACGTTTATTCGCATTAACATTCGCACGGGGGACACAGTGTCGCCAGGTGGAAAGGGGCTGGGCCATCAAATAGGGTTGGCAGTAGGGGGAGCCATTCAAGGCATAGACATCTAGTTGATTGCATGTAAGTCGGTGGGCCTGACTCAAAGGAAAGTGGCAGATAGAGTTAACTGTAGCAGAGAAAGATCAGAACAGGTGTGTGCTCATCCGTCCTTAGTGCTAGTTATTTGGTATGTAGTCTATTTCCTCCCCTTTTTCTCCATGAAGATCATCTTTTGGATAAAACAATTTGGCTGGCTTGGTCTGAAGTCGTGGGGATTAGAGGGTCTGCGTCCTATCTTGATAATGCATGCATCGGTTCGGGGGTTAAATTTTGGTAATTGCACTGGGCATGCCCCTGTATCTGTTTTGTTTAGTATTTGGATGTCTTGAAGGGGATTAATTGTAGTTTTCTCCCTCTCCTTTTTCTCCATGAAGAGTGTCTTCTCGAAAAAATACTTGGGTTCGTTGGGTCTGACGTTGTGGGGATTAGTAGTTCTGCGTCCTGTCTTGATAATGTATTCGTGAGTTATAGGGTTAAATTATCGTAATTGGACTGGGCATGTTCCTGTGTCTGTCATGTTTGGTCTCCTTGTGATAATTGAACCCATGGCTTTGTATCTGTAGAGGGTTGACTTGGCTAGGCTCTAGGGTAGTACAGTGAAGTCTCAAGCCTATGGCTGTTAGAATACAAATTTATTAAGGACATGTGGGTGCTTGGTAATCTGGTGGGGGGGGACTATGCTACCATCGAGACTCCCTGGTAGTCTTGTGGGAGCAAAACCTTCCACCATATCCATGTGAGTTGGTCTTTGTTGAGTTTGCCCCTTAAATCTGATGGGTCTTGGTGTAAGGGGGTGGAACCCTTGCCTATTTCGGGGAACGCTGTTAATTTCTTTTGTAAAGTAAGGAAGGTCGGTAAGACCCATGTTATGGTTTTACGAGCATCTGTTGGTCTCTGGAGAGGTGAACAGGTTGGGAACTTAAATAGAAAGATGGGTTGTTGTGGGTTAATATCACCTGTGAGTACTCACCGTCACATTTCTTCAAGCTACAAAATGGTAACCATGCCTTGTGCAGTGCTTCAAACCTAAAGCCTTGCCCCCTGTGGCCGTGGTAGGAAGAAAAAAGGTAAACAAGAAGATGGCCAATCCAATGCACCTAGAGGCAAGACGAGAGGGTGAAACCCTTTTGTGAGAATCGTCAATGAAGTTCCAAAAGCTTACCACGAAAGAAAAGTAGAAGAAATTTGGCAACTGATTGAGGAATGAGACATAGATCTGAAATGCGAGGCTGGATCAATGGAAATTAATGCTGAGGATTGACTGATCTTGGTGCCGAATCCTAGGCATATAAGAGGACGAATAACCTAGTTTAAGCACACCCTATTTCTTTATTACTCTATGAAAGGGATTCTGGGCAAGGCCTTGGAACAAATAGCTTTGAACATGGCCACCATAGTGCAGGCTTTCCTGAACTATAAGAAATACTTTGAGAAGCTCCAATTCCAAATGTAGAAGCAGGATGGGCACCTCCAGTGCATAGAAACCACCTACCCTACATCCTCCCTTCGATAGAACTCCCAGGGTCCAATGCAAAAGACTTGACACCAGTGGAATCTACTTCATCTCAGGAATTATATTATGTAGTATGATGTCTCTTTATGTAGTTTTTTGATGTGGATAGCTTTTAGTTTTCAATGTATTGACAATTATCCCAGTAGGCAAGTAGCTAGCAGGATAAGCATAGACATAGATTCATATATTTCATGGCTAGAAGGACTTAATACTTATCGTTTTTGGATATCATACCATGTTGTTAGGTGGCCAACAGACTTGGTTTTCCATAGGGCAAGTTAAGGCCACCTAACTATTTTTAAAACTGGTTGTAACTTGTTGTTAAATTAATAGAAAAAGGAGCTACTACCAGGCTTAAGAAAAAAAAATTACTTGGAGTCGATGTGTTTGCTCATTTTGTGAAAGACAAAATTATTAGACAGCATAATTACAGAATTGTGATCGCCATAAATTTTTTTCGCTGCTCATTCATGCCATAAATATCTCAACATTTTTCTCATCCAAATGGCTTGACATGCTATCCAAATTACCGCAACATACTGAGATTTAGATATTGACAGTGAAATTATTGGTTGTTCCTTGGAATCCTAAGAAATAGCTTCTGAATCCATGTGAAATAGAATAGCCTAATTTTCTCTATCGTTGAAACTTCCTTCCGAGTCACTGCCACTATAGCTAACCAAACTAAAATCACTTGGTGCAGTGTATAAAATACCATATCCTTTAGTTCGATTAACATACCTTAAAATCATTTTGGCTTCTTTCTAATGTGTCTCCACAAATCTTGAGACAAATCTCACTGCATACATTAAATCTAATCTAGTTGTTATCAAATACATCAAACTGTTAACCATAATTTTGTATAGTGTCAGATTGACATTGTTGCTACAATATTCTTTGCTTAGCTTCAAACCTATGGCATTTGGAGTTGGCGCATGCTTTCAATTTTCCATATTAAACCTCTTAAAGAGATATGAAGCATATTTTGTGTGAGAAATAAAAATGTCATTTTCTGTTTGCTTCACTTCTATTCCTAAAAATTATCTGAACAACCCAAAATATGTCATTTCAAACTCACTTTTTATGATTTCTTTGAAATCAACAATGAGGTGATCATCACTCCCTGTAAAATAAAAATCATCCACATATAAAACGACAATTCAAGCTTATTTTCATTCTCTTTGATTGAGAGAGTATGCTCATTGTCACATTTCCTAAAGCTATTGTCCATCAAGTAAGTGTTTATTCTACTATACCATGTGTGTGGTGCTTGATTTAGCCCATAAGGAGCTTTCTTCAGTCTATACACCTTGCCTTCTTGCACTTAAACTTCATAACCAAGTGGTTTCACCACCTATAATCCCTCTTTAATCACTTTATTTAAAAATGATATACTTCACGCCCATTTGATAGACCTTCAATTTATGTTGCGCTACTATCGCGAGCATTGTTTGCATTGCCTCCATGCCTATGATAGGAGTGAATGTCTTTGCCTAATCTCTTTAGTGTTATTGCTTGTGTCCTTTGACAACCAACCTTGCTTTATGCCTTTAAATCGTACCTTCAACATTGGTTTTGGTCTTATAGACACACTTGACACCTATGACTTATTTTCCTTCTATAAGATCGACTAACTGCAATGTGTCGTTCTTTTTTATTGCTTCCATCTCTTCATCAATTGTTTCTACCCATTTTTCCTCTTTAATTGCATCTTCAAAATGGATTAGATCATCTACATGAAAAAATAGAGAAAATAAAAAATCCAGACGTGCATTGTTGTAAACTTCATTTTTCTCATAAATCTCACTTAAATTTATGAATTTTTGTCTTCTCATGCTTTCCAAAGATGGATTTGACATGCCACTTGATGTTGAACTTGGAGAAGATGGACTTGTTGATCTATGCTCACACTTACAAGAGTAGTTTCTTGATTGCATGAAAATTCCCTATTTATTGCTAATGGTGTCACTTAATGACTATTTTGTTGAGCTTGAATAGGTATAGCCGGAGTCAACATTGATAAATTACTTGTTAACATTGTCAATTCGTCTTCGTCTTATTGTGGTATACTTGTTGCCACATTAATTGTCTTCTACAAACATCCATCCCGTGCTTCTTCCTCTATGAAATGCACATATTTTCTAATTATGACCTTCTTGGTTAATATAATGTAGAGATTGTATGCATTTATCCCCCTTGCTATAGAACCTATTTCTTAATCCATTCAAGACATGTGCATATGAAGCACATCAAAACACTCTTGTGAGTGACACTATGTTTTCTTCAACTCCATGTTTATTCAGAAACCATATTCTTCACAGTTTTGGTTGGACACCTATTTATGATGTATCCTACGTAAGTGACAACATTAGCATAGTTATTTAGAAAAATATTTTCCTTTAACATACTCCTTGCCATTTCCATAATAGTGTTATTTTTCCTTTCGCTGACACCATTTCGCTGAGGTGTATACCTTGTAAATTGTTTGTTAATTCCATGCTCCATGTAGAAACCTAAGAAATCATTTGAGATATGTTTGACACCTCTATAAGTTCTCAAAACTCCAGTTTTCATCTCAACAAGATCATTATATTGATAGAATCGCTCAAAAACTTCACTTTTCTATTTTAGGAAGTATAAACATGTCTTCCTTGTGTAGTCATCTATGAGTGTCAAGAAATAACGTTTCCACCAATTGATATTATTTGCATTCATCCACATAATAGTGAATGAACAATCCAGAAAGGTTCTCTTCCCCTTATTGACTATCCATCAAAAATTTTATTCTCTATGTTGTTTCCCCAAGGTGCATCCTTCACACAATCTATCTGGTTTTTCGATAAGTGGCAGTCCATTTATCATGCATTTCCTATTCAGCAAATTTAAACTAGTGAAGTTAAGATGCCCAAACCTTAGATGTCATAATGAATTTTCATCTTTGAAATCTACTTGAAAGTTTTTTTGTGTGACAGATGCAACTTTTCTTTCATCTTCTTGTAAATTCATTAACAGTGGTGCTTGCGCACAATCTTCATGTGAATCTCATTTTATCTTTAGGGGAAACATTTTTTTTCTTGTCATTTGGACTTTTGCAATCAACCATTTTCCTGTAAATTTATCCAATATTATGCACTCTCCTTTTTTTTAAAAGTCAGTGTAGCCATTTTCCATCAGTTGTCCAATACTTATTTAATTGTGCTTTAATAAGGAATACAATACACATGAAATATACCTCTTCTCCCCCTTCTTTGTTAGAAAACTCACTCTTACTTTTCCCTTTGCCCATGACTTGCACTTTAATATGAGTTCCTAATATCACTTGAGTTTTTACACTTTCATCCAAATTGGAAAACATTTCTATGTTTCCTATCATGCAATTGCTACAACCTGAATCTAAAAACCAAACATCTTTTTTATTTTCTTGTGCTACACCGCATGCTAAAACCATATTGTCTTTGTTGTGGTTCGTTTTTGTAAATTTTTCATTTCCTTAAGTACTAAGATCATGTTTGTTCTTTTTACATTCACTTGAATAATTCCCATATTTCTTGCAATAATGACATTGAACTTGAAGTTTATCATACCTGCGACCTTGTGAATGATTTTGGCTTGAGTTTTGTCTCAGACTTTGAGTGTTGACTCTTCCACTTGAGCTTGAGAGAATGATTCTTCCACCTCCATGTGGGCTTCTTCCTCTTCCTCTACCGTTTGATTTTCCTCTGCCTCTACCTTGACTGGTTGAGACCTGTCTCTTGAAGGCATGCTCCATTGAAGAGTTTGTTGTTCTATTCATTCAATCTATGTTCATGAGAAATTGGTGATGGATGAAGCTCATCCACCGAAAATTATGAGAGATCATTTGTCTCTTCTATGGCCACAACAATAAGATCAAACCTTATTACTAAACTTCTTGAAATATTTACAACTATTCTCCTTTATTCTAGGGTCTCACCATGGTATGTTTTTTGAGTAACCTATCCAATAACTTGAGTGAAAAATGAGTCTACTATATCGAACTTCTGCATTCCTATTGTTTCAAACTTCATTTCTATTGTTTCAAAACCTCTTCTAGAAATTTTTAATTTTTCTATTTTGATATATTGTCTAGAAAATATCACATGCTTTCTTAGACTTTGCTGTTGCAACAATCCTGGGAAATATTCCTCATGCCCTAAAATTGTAAAAGAGTGCTTTGGAGTCGTTTTTCGTGTTGCTTGTAAACAAGTATCTTTATGCTTGTGTCAATGCATTATATGCGGCTTTATCAGTTGCCTGGATCAGTTGTTTCATAGAACCATTTTCTACCAAATCCCATATATGTTGAGAAAAAAATAAAGCCTTCACTGCAATCTCCCAATAACCATAAATATTGCCATTAAATTAAGGAATTGATTGGTTAAGGGGGTGCTTGAAGTTGCCATTTCTCACTGGTTAAAAACATGATTCTTGCTAGTAAATCTGATAAACCTGTGCACGTGCTGTTGTAAACCCTTGCAGTAAAACCTGTTCTGATGCAAGAGCGAGTAAAGAGGACCCAGCTTAGGATACTACCATGCAGAGCAAACTACCAATAAACGAAGAGGACCCAGCTTAGGATACTACCATGCAGAGCAAACTACCAATAAACGAAGAGGACCCAGCTTATGACACTACCATGCGGTGCAAATGAGGATAAGGACCCAGCTTATGACACTACCATGCAGAGGAAACTACCAATAAACGAAGAGGACCCAGCTAATGACACTACCATGCAGTGCAAATGAGGATATATTTTCCTTGACAGTGAAATATAGAATCTAAACTTACATTCGTGAAATCATGTGCAGTAACAAAATAGGATAAAACTGATCTTGCGACGTAAAACTAAAATGAAGATTTCTGAGATGAACGCCAAGCAAAATATAAATCTTTTATTTGGACTTAACCCAGCTTATGACGCTACCATGCAGAGCAAACTACCAATAAACGAAGAGGACCCAGCTAATGACACTACCATGCAGTGCAAATGAGGATATATTTTCCTTGACAGTGAAATATAGAATCTAAATTTACATTCGTGAAATCATGTGCAGTAACAAAATAGGATAAAACTGATCTTGCGACATAAAACTAAAATGAAGATTTCTGAGATGAACGCCAAGCAAAATATAAATCTTTGATTTGGACTTAGTAGGACAAACTACATGTGTATGAAATTCGAAGCTGCAGCTTCAATTAAACGCAACAAACTACCAGATTTACAGAGAAATATAAACCTTTGATTTGAACCTCATAGGACAAACTACATGTGTATGAAATTCGAAGCTGCAGCTCCAATTTAACGCAACAAACTACAAGATTTACAGAGACCCTCTTAACACTTTGTTTTACACAGTGAATACAAATTCTGATGAGCCCAACCGTTTTTGCTCTTCAATTCTTGCTCCAAGACATTCAACGTATCAACAAAAAGAAACTAAGAGAAAACTTTATGATATGTATCTCAACCATACATTGATGTGTTAAACCTAGAACAAGACTAAGAGTAAGATACAGGATGGGGGCATAGACACAGAAATTTAATTTCCTATTCTTCAGAAATAGCACGGTATTCTAGTTTCCCAGTACACTCAAACGTTTACTGCTTCATTTTCTCCACATAGATATTTACAAGAATTTCGCTGACTTGAAGTATTGCAGGCATGGGGAGACTTGTACGCCAGTTCTGAATTTCATTTACATTCACGTCCTTCACTTGAAATCAAAATCTGAAATGTGATTTGTTTGTACTCTCCAAGTATGGTTGAGTTGTCAGACATTTAGTTTGGTGGTTATGCTTATTTCCAGCCATTGATATATTCTTTAAAAGTAAATAAATATTTACCTTTTGAAAATTATAAATATATAAAATTTTTGAATTTAAATTATATATTAAATAGTTTATTTTAATCTTAAATTTAAATTTAAGAAATATAAAAAAAATAATTCTTGAGAAGTGTAAATTATTCCAATCTTATATTTACTATTTCAAATATTCCCTATAGGTATATTCGAGCAGGCTTGGATAAATTTATTAACAAATCGATGTACCATTAAGGTCAGCGCTCACATATTGATAGTTTAGAAGTGTAAATTATTCCATCTTATATTACTATTTCAAATATTCCTTATAAATATATTTGAGCAGCCTTGGATGAATCTATTAACAAATCCATGTACCATATAAGGTTAGCGCTAGCATATTGATAGTCTTTGAAGAAAAAATATAACTAAAAATAATTTCAAGATTTATACCAAAATCTCACTTTCTTGCGTCGTTTAATTAACAAAGAAAGGTAAACAAAAAAACACATATTAAAGAGGAATAAAAATTATTACTCTTATGATCACTGTCGGATAAAAATAACCGCCCCATTCTTCTGCACCTTTGAAACAGGTCGCTTCCACCTCTCAATTATTACGCTATGCTCCTCATCTCAACGGTTTTCTATTTCACCGACTCACGGATAAATATCGGTATATCCAATTCCAATAAGGATTTCAAAATTTTCCGATTTTCCCTAACAATTCATTTTTTGAATTCTTTTGTGAACCGTTATATGTACCGTTAAATAATAACGTATAAATGATGGCTAGTGCTTTATTTAACGAGGACAATGACGGTTGATCTACACAACTTGCGATTACAAAATTTCTCAAATGAATTGTGTATTAAGGATATTTAATGTTAACGCTATTTTCAAGAAGCATTATGGGTGTTTATAGCCTTTAATAAATACACTGATATTATATTAAAAAACATCAATTCTCCTAATTCTCATATGTTTGGATGAAAAAGATTTTATGATAAAATATATTTTTTATTTAAAATGGTAATGGAAAATTACATTTCATTTAGTTTTGTGAAAAGTAAATTATTTTATGTCTATTATAAAATTTCAATTTGAATTTAGAGTTTATTTAATCTATTGCGCTCGAGGGTTTTATTGTTCATTATGAGCATAGATTTATGAGGGTAGATTTAATGTAAACATGTAAACTTAAATGCAAATATTTAACATGTAATGCTTAATCTTTAATATTTTTAACTTAATGTGGGCACTAAATCAATCTAATTATTATTATGTATAAGTACAATATAAATCTAAAATATAAAGAGAATAAATATGGTAAATAAATAAAAATATAGATAAACGGGAGGTATAGTAAATAAATAAAACCTCTTTTTATACTTACTCCAAATGTATGGTAAATAAATAAAAATATAAATAAACTAGTGCGGTTAATAGATAAAAGTTGTTTTTATATTTAGTTCGTAAAGCTCTTTACATTCAAAGAGACTCAAAAAAGAGATTTTATTTAGGTGAAGTCTATGGGCCAGATACCATATTTATAAAAGAGGTATGATAAATTAATAAAAATATAAGTAAACTAGAGGCATGGTAAATAAATAATTCTATTTATTCCATAATTCCTTTACATTTAAGAACACTCAAAAAAGAGGTCTTAATTGGATGAAGCATATGGGACAAATTATTATTAATACCATGCAAAAAAGCATTATCAACCCTAATATTCATATTAATAAAAATAAAAATGGCACATGGTATTGACCCATGGTATTGAGAACCAATGGTATTGATCCATGGTATTCATGTAGAATGTAGATTATTTAAAGGGGGATTAAACTAGCATAGATCCATCTTTACTGTAAATCCTCATATGCAAACTAGCATAAAGTGATCCCTCTCATCGCTTGATAGATCCAGAGTAAAAATAGATCCATGCTGGTATTATGTATAATGATACAATATGAACTTAATATGGTTCAATTTTTTTTTTTGAAAAAATTAAAATTAAACATATTTTTTAATTCAATTAATTAGTTAATTTCATTAGTTAATTAATACACTATAAATTATTTTAATTTTTAAATGAACTTCTTGTTTGTAAATTGATTATTTAATAATATAACAGAACGCACGAGTAAAATTTTAACAACTCCTTTTCAAGTTGAGTGAATAGATGCCCTGAAGGCAAGTAATTTTCATCCTCAAATTTCCCTTCCTGCCTTCTCCGAGTCTTCATTCTAGGCACTCCACTAGAATCTGAGCGGGAAGGAGAAGATGCACTTGATAAAATTTGGAAAAGAGGCCCAAGAAAACTTTCTCTTCCTTCCTTCTCCGAGTCTTCATTCTGGGCACTCCACCAAAATCTGAGCGGGAAGGATAAGATGCACGTGATAAAATTTGGAAAAGAGGCCCAAGAAAACCTTTTTTTTGTAGGACTTGGTCTGGTGCTTCACCTCTTGAACTACTTCAAGCTAATTATTCTTGTATAAGGAGTTGGGTAAAGTTAGAGACTATTCATAGTCGAACTTATAATGTGTGGTTGCATGAGAAATTTCTTTAGGCAAGTGGCTAGTTGGAAAATGTTAAATACTTTTTCCGGGATTCATTATAATCATCAAAATTTTGTATGATCAATAAAATAACAACAACTCATGTGTTTTTGAGTGAATTTTATATTTAAACTTCTCTGCCTTTCCAAAAAAAACTTCTTTTTTATGACATAAATGGGTCAGATCTGATATATTAAGGATGATACTTGAGGAAAACGAAAAACTAGGTTGGGTGTTAAGGAAGAAGCCAGTGAAGTGGCATAAGTTACAGAGAAGGCTACAACAGAAGCAAGTAAAGTGGCAGATGGAAAAACTCAGAGAAGTTGAGTTGGAAATGGAAGTGTCCATTTGTGAACCACAACAGGCTGAAGTTCTGGGTGAAGATGAAGATGAAGACTTGAAGACTGAAACTTCAAGTTAGACCAAAGGGTCACATGATTTTAAATCTGATAATTTGTGTATGTTTGCAGATGAAACATGCGAAGAAGGAAAATTTGCTGATATTGTCGTAAAGGAGGAAGAAGACAAGCATAATCTAAATTATGTTCTGAAACAAGAAGTAGAGAAGCATATGAAGAAATAAAGTGAAGGACTTGATGACATTGAAGAGAAGACCATTGAAATATTTCTGAGTCATGTAGAGGTCTTGGAACGAGAGGAGGACTTGGTGATTGAATCATCAAATGAGATCATGAGGTCTTGTGGTTTTACAACTGACAAGTTGTGTGTGAATGCAGGTGTTGCAGAGGACAAGCCATCATATGGAACTGTCTTAAATGAAGCTAAAATTTTCCAAGTAAAGTATGATGATGATTGTCTTTCAAATGTAGATCAAGTTAAGTTATTACAGCAGAAGGAGTTCATAAATTCTTTGCTTAGTGGAAAAATATCTTCACTCGAGGTGAGACAGTTATGTCTTATGATAATGAATTTGCTATTGATGAGGACAAAGAGGAATTGATTTTCTTAAATGGCCAAAGGGAGAGTGGTGGACAGACATCTGGAACAATCATAGAGATGGAGGATCAAAATTTTATTCTAGCCAAGAACGAAGAAGTAGTGTCAACAAGAAGTTATACTTGTGACATAGAAGAAGATAGTGAGGTTTCAAGTGAGATGACAAATTTATGGCATGAGGTAAGTCTTTTGGAGGAAGGCTAGAAAACCAAAAAGTAAGTGTTCAGGATGTAAAATCAGAACTGAATGAGAATGAAGAAGTTGACTGTAACAAACAAGGACATTCAAATACATTATTAAAACAGATGGTATGGAGGAGAAACTAGCTGACAGTCTCGTGAATTCTATTGTGAATTCAAATGAGCCTACTGATGTGTTGACAGACGAGGAAGAATTAGAGCGGCATATTGATGAGCAACCAAATAAAAATGAAAGAGGAAGATAATGTGGAAGTATTTAATGCATGGAACAGAGATGTTAAATTGCTGGAGAGAATGTTGGAAAGCCGGGATTCAATACAGAAAGAAATAGCCATGAAAGAGGGTAAGGATGAAAGGGAGACAGAATCAGTAAGAATGTAGAACAAGTAAGAACGAGAGAACAAGTAAAAATAAGCGAAGAAGAAGTAAGCGTAGGATAAATGGTAAGTGACAGAATCTAACAGCGTCAAGGTGAAGAAGAGAAGTTTAAATAGTTAGTAGACAACAACAACAAATTGAACCAAAGAGAAAAAGATAGCGGTAAGTGGCAGAGTATGGACCAGCCCAAGGATGTGCTGGAAATAGAGATTGAAGAATTATGGCAGTTGAGGATAAAATAGTCTATATGGAGGAGATTGATAGCAATAGGAAGAATAATCAATCATAACTTGAACCTGATTGACAAGGAGAGGAAGATGAAACAGAAGACAATTGACATACAACAACAGCAAAGGTGCAGAGCATTTAGACAACTACAAACTAAAGTTTAGGACCCTGTAGGTTTCCTATCAATACATGAAGACACATGATCATGAGATCATGAATGTTTTCTATTTTGGTAGTCTGATGCAAGACCATTGACCTGAAACTATCATTGTATTTTGGTAGACATAAGGGGTCTTGTATTGTCAAGGAAGTTGGACTCCTATGTATCTAATTATTAATGTTTTGAGTGGTTAAAGTAGGAATTAATTAGATAAGTGTGAGGAGAACGTGAGCGATTAATGATGATGAGAGGGTTGGAAATCAGTTGTAACTCTTATAGGTCTCATGATTTGAGGAACTAGAGAGGGTTATTAGGGATAAGCAGGAGTTAAAAGTGGATTTAGAATATTTTCAAGAGTTAGTTCAGCGAATTAAATATCTGAACCAAAATTAGTTCAACAAAACCTTTTGCATAAATGTAAGCCTAAAAGGCATAGAGAGTTAGTGGTTAGAGAAATAGTTAGTGAGTCAGGTAGTCATTCAGTCAGATTGTAAGCCTACAGGTAGGAGAAGAAATGCCACTGATATAGAAGATCATACCAAGAAGGAATTCACTGTGTAAATACCTGTTTATTAATACAAACGACTCAATTCTGAGATCATGTGTGTGTGTTGAGTAATTGAGATGTTGATTGTGTATGATTTGGAGTTATTCTACATAACTTAGGTTGCAGGCGCATAATCAGAGGTGGAATACAGAGAAGAGTGACTGAGAGGTGTTACGACTTTACACCCACTGATAATACAGGAGGAAGCATAAAGGCGCGAGTGGAGATAAGTTAGGGAGGAAGTTGTGATGCAGAAGAGCTAAAGACCAAAACCCTAGAGAAAGTTGAAACCACAAAAGAACACTGAAGAACGACATAAAAGCAATGTAAAGAGGTGATTAGTAACCGCAGCAGGGGTAGAAAGTACAAGACGCCTTGATCGCAGTTGAAGGCCCGCAATTGTTATTAGCCGTCGATTGCAAATCCAAATGCTTACGTCATAATGAACTATAGGGGTTGAGACCTTGATAATCCGCGTGCTTGTTGAAGACACGTAGACCGTCAGATCAAATGATTAAATCAAGTGTGCCTTGATCAATCGGTGGAGGATGGCGATCAGAATGTCTTGGTGATCACGACAAGTGATGACCGTTAGATCTGGAGAGAGAAGATGAATGGCAGAGAGTGAATGTCAACGTGGGACGAAACTGCTGTCCAATTGGTGAATTGTTGTTCAGTCGACGAAGTGATGTTCAATTGGCGAATTGTTGTTCAATCGGCGAAGTGTTGTTCAATTGGTGAATTGTTATTCAATAGGCGAAGTGTTGTTCAATTACGGATTGTTGTTCAATACTGAGTGCTGTTCAATTACGGATTGTTTTTCAATCCCGAATGTCGTTCAACAGCTATTCAATTGATGAATTGGAGAGGAGCGGACCCGAAAAGGTTATAGGCGCAATTTCATTCCATTTGAAGTCCGATTGTGTTATCGCATTTTGCATGCGAGAGGCGATGAAGTCACACGTTGGTACAATGCGAGATTGCGAAAGCCATTGATCTGGTTGATGAAATCAATGGTGGAAAAGGGTGATTGCATGACCAGTTTTGGCACATCTATAACATATGATATTTGGTTTACTAGATTGGAAATTCTTCTATGTTTGGTTATTTTGTTGTTTATCACCCTGGTTGTTGATATTCATGCCTCTAAAATTTCTTCTACCTCAACCTCTGGGATTCTTGCCACCTTTGTGAGATTCACATTGTGATTTATGTTCGTTTTGTGCATGGCACAAGGTTTCCATATTTGAATTAGAAACAAACTCTTTCTTCCCAAAAGCCTTTTCTTTTTCTCTAATTCTATTCACTTGTTTATGAAAACTAATGTCCTTTAATTACCCACTAGCTTGGAGAGATTCTAGGTAGTGGGAATACACAAGGTGTAAGGCTTTAATGAAGGAAGCTAACCATAAGTCTACTTTAACACTTGTGGCTTCAATCAGAGAAAATCACGTTGATTCCAAAAACCAATCTCATTGTATCGTAGTGCTTCATCTCTAAATTAAATCACTTTAACAAAAATTGAATAATCTCTAATTGTGAATCATTTAATTCTTTTAATATCTCCAACGCTTCAAATGTTGTCTTACATGAATGAATATATTTCCTTACCTCTTCTAACACTGATGCTTCAATCATAACCTCTGCTTTTTTATTCTTAACTTCCCGGATGAGACGTTGTTTTTAATCTTTTGGATCTTCTGAACATCTTGGCACCAATCATTAAAAACCAATGCATTCTTTAGATTTCTTATCCATTTTGGGTAATTTCCTTTCCCAAAAGGGATAACTCCAACTACAGAAATTATGGATTTCATTTTTATAAAAAAGAATATTAAAAAAGCTTCAATTTTTTTTTTTTGGTCAATCTTTAACCGGCCAAGTACTAAAAAAATATATGATGAGGTTGTGTACGTAACTTGTATGGAAAAAAAGTAAAGCAGTGATCCTAGCCTATCAAAACTTGTTCTAGATATATGTACACTGGCCCCACCAACGGTAATATATGTCGGTGTTGAACCAAAAAAGAATCGTATCAAAAACTTAATTAACCCAAAATTAATTAACAATCCTCGCAACTGCATGTGCGCTTAACGACCAAATTGAATCAATCGTCTAGATCGGCTCCAACGATATACGACGGCACAAGGCTGGCCGACTTTTAACGAAGTAAGTGGTCCCGGGGACGATTTTCACAAAACCGTTCAGCACGTATATTAACAGCTCTAATTAATTACGGGGCCACCCAAGTTGGTTTTAAATACCACGGCGTCTCGTGTCCAAATGGTTTCCAAAACACTAGTCACTAGTCCTCCGCACTGTCAACAACGCCAGGTCACCATGTGCCAACTTCTCAAACCGCCATACATCCTCCACCTCGACCACATGAGGAACACGTCGATATCAATGGAGTTCAAACCAGACATAATGGATGAGTACTTCGGTGCTTTCCAAACCTCGCTGCTCTGATACCATTGTACAGGCCCATTAAACTCCACAGTAAAATCATTGTTTCATTAAGTGAAATCATTTAGCATTTATATAAACACAGAATGTTTACCAGATCACAACTATCTGGTGGTTTTGCTAATGATAAAGAAAAAATATCTAAACTAATAAACTCTAAAGTAATAATGTACAATATCCCGAAGAATTGGTTAACAACGAATTTTGTAAATAGTAATTCTATAAAGATTTAATTGTTAATTGTTGAAATCATGATATTTTAACTAAATTTTCATAACAAATATTATAAAAAGCCATATAAATATTAAAATTTTCATAAACATTTTGTATTTTATTAGAATCAATTTCAAAAATTAAACCATAAATTATAAAAAAATAAAATTATCATATTAATTTTTAATATTATAAAAAAATTATAATATTAATTATTATTAAAAATGGATAAGTATTTACCATTTGTAAATTATAAATATATAAAAAAATTAAAATTAAATGATATAATAATTTGATCTTTAGAAATATATATTAATCTATTTTTCTCTTATTAGGACAAAGATTCATTGTATTTGAGCACTACTAAATGGATCTATTAACAAATAGAGACCCCATTTAAGATTAGGGTTCACATTGAGAATGGATCACATTTTTTGAAAAAAAATACAACAGAAAATAATTTCAATATTTATACGAAAGTCTCACTTGGTTTAATTTAATAATCTAATCCCAAACAAATACAAACTAAAAAGTAATAATCTAATCCCACCTGAGGATAAAAATGGCCATCCATTTCGATCCAATAACCGCCCAATTCTTCTACAACTTTGAAACACGTCGCAAAATTATGCTTATTAAAAAAAAAAAATTACAATAAATAGAGGATGCACAATTCTTCGGCTCAACGGTTACTATTTGAAATGAAATGAGGATGGACGGTACTTCAAGTCAACGGTTATCTGTTTCAGAGACTCACCGATAAATAACTGTATATCCAATTCCAACACGGATTTCAATTTTTTTTTACAACGATTCATTCCTGGGATAACAGTTAAATCTTTTTGTGTCTTGCTAAATAATAACGCTTAAAGTATTGCTATCCTCTGCTTTCTTTTTCTTTTACGGCATATCTACACAATATGGGATGTCAAACTCCCTACACTTTCGGATGAGGTTATATAATGTTATCCCTACTTTCGAAAAACATAATATAATGTTATTATATTAAAATAAACTTGATTTCTCAAATGTTTGGATGGAGAAGATTTTATAATTAAAAATATTTTTTATTTAAAGCTCCAGATGTAAAACTACTTATCATTTAGTTACAACTAAATGAAAAGTAAATTTTAAATTGTAATTATAAAGCTGCCATTTAATTTGAGATTATATTTAATTTTTATTGCGCATAGAGATTAATGGAATGTGATATATCTAAAATTTTGTTTTGTTGGAAAAAAATAAGATTAGGTAAACATTTTAAATAATTTTTTTTAAAATAAGATTAAACAAACATTTTAAATAAATTTAAATTTATCTAATTAATATAGAAAAAATTATTTTAATTTTTAAATGAATTTTGGTTTGCGAACTGATTATTTAAAAATATAACAAAACGCTTAGTGAAATGTTAAACATCTATTTTCAGGCCAAGTTAATAGATGTTGAAGAAAGCAATTTTCATTCTCGAATTGCCTTTGTGCTTTCTCCAAATTTTCATTCTGGCCATTCCTAAATGTCCCCTCGTGAAATCTTCCAAATAGGTAGGAGAAATTGTCTAGGATAGCAATGGGAGAAGAAGCCCAATACAACAGTTGGGAACACTTTTAGTAGAGTTTGGTCTCACGCAGCTCTTATACTGCTTCTAATCGGAAGCTTCCATTCGATGGCATAAATGGGAAAACTCAACATCTGGAGTATAAATGGGCAAACTGAAAAGTGTAATGGAGTCACATTCGGCAAGGTTGGAGAACTTTGACTATTACAACACCACTTCTAAAACGCATTGCAAATTAAATTAGTTTTGTGCAGGTGCTTGTGTGGGGTTCAGAAAATGTGATGTGGTGTGTGTCCCAACATTGGCCACTAAGGACAATAGCACTTGTTTTAGTTTAGTGTAAATATCATCTATAGCATCTAAATGTAAAGATTATCAACGGTGAAGCTTGTAGGCTATCCAGAAAGGTAAAGCTTAACATGTAACAGATTTCATTATAATTTTTTTATAAACAATTTATTAAGTTCAATGATTAATGAATTATTCTTTTTGAATGTAGATTCCTAAATTTATTTGTTAGTTAAGAAATTTAACCTAAAGAATGTGAGCTATGTTTAATGAACAAACACATACTAAAAACACCTATTATAAAAATGAAATGTATTACACTCATGATCTAAAATTTTCCATGGATTTACGTCCAATAACCACCAATTTGATTTAGATCCAATAACCACAAATTCTTCCGGACCTTTGAAACATTTCGCCTTCGACTCTATATACATACGCAATGAAACACAACCTGGCAGGCTAATTGGCAGGAGGAAACATATGAAGAGATTGATCAAGAGCTCAAACTGAGGAAAATAAAATACTTTGATCAAAAGGACAAAGTGCGATGGGGATACGTGCCCAAAGGTATGTTTACTACCAAGGAAGCATACCAACTTCTCTATCAGTCCACGCAGATAAGAAAGGATCAGCTTTGGGATCAGGTTTGGCAACCATGTATCTGGCCTAAGATCTCTACCTTCCTTTGGCTTCTAAGCAAACAACGAATCCTCACTTGGGATAATCTACAAAAGCGAGGATTTACTGGGCCTTCCAGATGTCCTAATTGCAATCTTAACACAGAGACCATCCTGCATCTCTTGGATACCTGCCCATTAGCATCACAACTTTGGGAAAGAACAGAACAATGCAATAGAAGAACGGGCAGACATGCGGGAGATATTATAAACACTATCAGAAACTGGCCTCGACATCCTTTCCAAAGCCTTCTTCTCAATTCCATCTGGATCCTCTTACCGGGCTTTGTCTACTGGATTATCTGGAAGGAGAGAAATAACAGGATCTTCAACAATATCAGTAAGCCCCTTGATACCCTATGTCTACTTCTCAAACAAAACCTTCAAGATACTCTAGCTCTAAGACACTGGCAAGACTCGGGTTTGCCAGCCTCACCCCAGGAATGCCTAATTTTGAAAAATTGGAACTTGGACCTCACTTCTTTAGCTCAAGTCAAGCCCAACTCCTCCATTCATGCTGACTCTCCCCACTCCTGGTCTCCCCCTGCCTCCCTTTCCTACAAACTGAACTTTGTTGGGGCTGCTAAGGGCAATCCTGGGCCAACTGGATATGGGGGTATTTTCATAAACGATTCTGGCTCAGCACTGCACATATATCATGGATCGCTTGGAAAAGATACCAACAATGTTGCCGAACTTGAAGGCTTATGGAAAGGCATTTGTATAGCAGAAATGGAAATTTTTTTCCCTCTAGAGGTAGAAGGGGATTCTCACATTTTAATAGAATTAGCTACTCAGATTCACTCAGGCACCCCAGCAGTAAAGATTGCCTCGAGCTGGCGGCTTCTAAGCAGATTGGAACAAGTTGAAGAATGGCTCAGGGCAGCCTGAAGCATATCCTACAAGCACATTCGGCATACAGCTAATAAGGTAGCAGATAGACTGGCTAACCAAGGTGTCAATCAGCAGCTCCCGTTCTTCTCCGGTCCAATAAGCGATTCCAATGATGCACAACTCAAACAAGACTACACTCTTCTGGTGCAACAAGATATATCTCTCCCGGATGCAGGTGTGTAACGTGACAAGTTGCATGAGGGTGGCTTGGTGGGCTGGCGCGTGGATTACTACCACCGCCATCCAGCCTCGCGTGAAGCCAGATTTAATGTCTTCAACGAAAAACGTCAATGCAGCATTAATGCCATTCGCTGCCCCTCTCCAGTCTGCAATTTCTTTAAGTATGGTGCCCCTCTTAAATTACACTCTTGCTCCTCCCCTGAGCTCTTGTCGTTCTAATACTCGCGCAACGCTTCGATCTCGAGCCAGTCCAGGGTATCGTTTTACTCTGGATTGTTGTGCTGAGGTATCGCTGGGCTTCCACACTTCTCATAGCCCTGTTTGCAACTACAGTGGTCGCTCCTCCTCTGTTTTTCCTGCTGCTACCAGTTTAGCTCTTTTAGCTCATTTCAACATGCCTAGATTGTGCTCGAGAATGAGCTGCAGAAGAGGAAGCTCTTGAGGCTGCGTAACCCGCCAGCCCTCCTCCATTACCTCGTACTCCTCGACTCAAGCCTCGGACTTCTGCACTGATAGCTGTCCAGTTACCATGCGTGGACATGGTCGAGGTCGAGGGAAGAAAAATATAGCAGAGCACTCTCAGCATTCCCATTCTCACACTTCTTGTTTTTGGTTCCCCTGCACTCTCTGTAATTCCTCCTTCATAGCCTTTGTCACCATTGATCTTCGGGAGGATTCTTTTGGTTTGGTTGCTGCCACACCAGGGGTGTCTCAGGAGATGGGGGTGGAGGAAAATCATGGGACTTCTCAAATTGATAAGGTGCAGACTAAGGATCCTAGTGGCTCAGCCGGTCCAAGCATCCCCATTGGCGAAGGTTCTTCAGGTAAAGAAGGCCATCCATCTGAGGAAGAAGACCCCTACAAATATGGGTGTCGCATTGTTCAAGAGGGGCCTACCACCTCTCATGAAGCCTAATCGGGGCTACGCTTCTTGGTTTTTGTTTCTTTGCTGTTGAAAGCTGCTCAATTCCCTTATGGTTAATAGTCATCACATGATTTACAGTTCTTAGGCTCAGATTCTTATTCCAATGTCAAGTGGTCAGTTTCCCCTGCGAGGGCGGCATTCTCTTGATTGTGTCATTGGGTCTCAGTTTCGGTTTAAGTTGTTCTTTTGGTCAGTCTCCAGTTCTGAGAGGACAACACATAACTATTTACTTGTTCGGGCTCAGTTAACTTGTCCTAGTCTAAATATTCCTCTGATCATTATTCAGCTTCAGTCTGGGCATTTTCTGTTTCATGGAAGATCTACTAGTCAGTGTTTAACCAGTCCTTTTGGTCAGTGATCAAGCGAGGTATTGTAAGCATGCCGCCTCTATGGACTAGACGTTTCGAAGCCACTGCCTCTCCATAATTATAACTTTTGTATCAATATAGGAGTAGAAAAAAAAAACAAACAAACAAACAAACATATCCTCTATACAATGAGATCACGGGGTTTTAATTGTCATAACCTTCTAGTCAATGGAAAAAGATTGAGCTTGGAAACATGGGCATCAATAGCCGCTGGATAAAATGAAAATTCCGAAGTTCCCATAGGATTATAAGGACAATTGCTCGTTCATTTTCAACCAGTTCAAACACAAAATAGATTAAAAAATATTCCAACTTCACCCCTTTTAGGCCAGCGATATTTTCAGACCATGGGAGCCCACTGCCCCCAAGCACATAATAAATCTAAGCATTCCATATCCAAATCAATCAAAGTTGAGCAATTATTATATTTGCAGGCCATGGGAGCCCACTGCCCTCAATTTTTCTCTCTGTACATTGACTAACCACGACTCTGTGGTGATCATGTATTTTCCTCTGTCTTTCCCTGTTCCATCTCCATGTTGACTGAGCTTGACTTTGTACTGCGTATGGATTTTCCTTTTTCCTTCGGTTTCACATTGGCATCCGCTATGACAAATTGCTATAAATCAGAATCCATAGGGGAAGGAGGTGGCCCTCTTGGAGCAGAGGAATCAATGGCAAAAGCCCAGAATTCTGAAGAGAAAAAAAAGTGCCACTGGATTTCTGCACGTAATCCAGGCATAGACATTCATATGCTTGTGCCCATGATGTTGGTCTCACTGGCTCTCATCATCAGGGAGTGGGAAGCTGTAAGGGAGGTTCTGCTAAGTTCCATTCCCATATGCTGTTTCACCCAAGTTGAGCTTCGGCGTCTTGATTCAGTCTTCTGGTTGATTTTGTGTAATATCATCATCGTTCTTCTCTCCATCCAATCGGGATTGTTCTGTGTGATTTCCAGTACTGATCAATATGGAGATTCAAGTTCATATGTGCAGGAAATTGAAACCTGGCCAAAGCAGCAGAACGCTTTGGAGGGGACTGGTACGGAAAGCAGAGAAGCTCCTGGAAAAAACGAATGCGTTAATTCCATTTCCATGAGTCTTACTGTTACACAACCTGAGCAGAAACAACCACCTGCTAAGCGCACCCGCAGCCGCATTAATGGTATGACATAGGGCAAACTCCAAGACGATTCTGACATGAAAAATTCGATGGCCCGGGATCAGGCTTTTGTGGAATCTGAACTAATGGTGACAGTGGATGAGAGCAGTGATGAATTGAGGCAGAGATGCGATGATTTCATTGCTCAATTCCGTAACCAAATACATTTTCAGAATAGCTGAACATAGATTTTCAGGACACAAGCATATGAATGCCTATGCCTGGATTACGTGCAGAAATCTAGTGGCATTTTGTTTTCTCTTCAGAATTCTGGGCTTTTGCCATTGGTTCCTCTGCTCCAAGAGCGCCACCTCCTTCCCCTATGGATTGGGATTTATAGGAATTTGTCATAGTGGATGCCAATGTGAAACCGAAGGAAAAAGGAAAATCCATACGTAGTACAAAGTCAAGCTCAGTCAACATGGAGATGGAACAGGGAAAGAGAGAGGAAAATACATGATCACCACAGAGTCGTGGTTAGTCAATGTGCACAGAGAAAAATTGAGGGCAGTGGGCTCCCATGGTCTGCAAATATAATAATTGCTCAACTTTGATTGATTTGAATATGGAATGCTTAGATTTATTATGTATATCTGCGAAAATATCGCTGGCCTAAAGGGGTGAAGTTGGAATATTTTTTAATCTATTTTGTGTTTTAACTGGTTGAAAATGAACGAGCAATTGTCCTTATAATCCTATGGGAACTTCGGAATTTTCTTTTTATCCAGCTGCTATTGATGCCCATGTTTCCAATCTCAATCTTTTTCCATGGACTAAAAGGTTACAACAATTAAAATCCCATGGTCTCACTGGATAGAGGATAAATTTATTGAAAAGAAAAAAAAAACAAATCAAATGGATGTTTAACTCAACTATTACTATTTCAAATAATTGGAGAATGTTATGTATTGCACAGACTCGCCCAAAAAGATATATCAAATTCCAATACAGATTTCAAATTTTTTCGCAAGGATTCATTTTTTGTGGAACGTTAAATAATAACCCATAAAGGACGGCTATCCAAAAGATTCTCTATCTGCACAACTTGCCATCGCAAAATTTCTACACTTTTGTATTATTATAATGAAGATTACATAAGGTACCCTATTTTCAGGGAATATAATGCGCGTTTATTGCTTATAATAAGATATTTATTATAAAAAAAATTGAATCCTCAAATATTTTTTATTTAAAATTTTAGATGGAAAAACACTCCTTTATTTAGTTGTGAAAAGTGAATTTTGAGTTGTAATTATAAAATTACAATTTAAGTTGAAATATATTTAATTTATTTATATTTCGCATAGTAATAAATGATACTATGTAAATGTGATATATGTAAAAAAATTGGTTTCTCAAAAAATTAAAATTAAATATATTTTTCAATTTATTGAATTAATTGAATTAGTATAATATAAGTTATTTTATTTTGAGTTAGGTCTCTAAGATAACTATATTTGTCAATATTTGAAATCTCAATTCTTAATAGGGATTCATCATAGGATAATTATGGAATGATTATAGAAAGAGAGCTTAGTGAGAAAAAATAGGATAAATGAAATTTTTTAGTAATGAATCTAAGAAGAGATAAAATTATGTTATGGACTTATGTTGTAGAAAACTGATAATCAAAGGATTGATGATAAAAAGCAAACTATAGAAGATGACATGTAGCATCAATCCACACAAAAACTCCTTTTTTTAGAAGCAAAAGACATGAATTGACAATCTAAAATGATTTTCTATGTTTTCATGATAATCAAATATATAACAATGGAAGAGTTGGAAAGACAAATGAAGAGACTCCTCAAGTTAGAGCCTACAACGAAAGGACAAAGATGAAGCAATTAGATGATACAAGATCTAGAAGAATAGAAAAAAATCTAGTGCAAGAGTTGATGTCAAAGTATTTGAGTCATTGTTAGCCTAGACGAAACTTAAGACCAGCATGCATGTTTAGGTTACATTGATTCATAGTTATATTGTCCTCCATAATTAAAGGGTAGTGTTGGATAAAATTACTCTCTTCAAAGGGGGGCCACTACCATAACACCTTCAACCTTAAAGGGCAATTACGAAAAAAGATTTTGTATAATTTGAAATGATAATGTACACAAGATGTATGCATAGTCTCTCTTGTAAAGCAATTGTAGCTACATATTTTGTTGCAGTAGTGGTTGTGTAGTTTCCTTAAAAGGGCAATTACGAAAATAGATTTTGTATAATTTGAAATGATAATGGATACAAAATGTATGCATAGTCAGTCTTGTAAAGCAATTGTAGCTGCATATTCTGTTGCAGTAGTAGTTGTGTGGTTTGTTGTAGTAGAAGACCATTATAACTATCCTTGGCTTTGGAATTATGATGTTTTGTTTTTTAGTAGTTTTAGCTACATGTTGTTTTGTGTCTTTCAAATTAAAGGTAAAAAAATCTAATTATAATGAATGGAGGATGGGAAATCCTGCAACTCTAATAGTTACTATTTAAAATTAATGGAGGATGGACGTTCGTTTAAGTCAATGGTTATTTATTTCAGGGACTCACCGATAAAGATGTGCATACCCAATTCCAATACGGATTTCAAATTTATTTCACAACGATTCATTATTTTATTTCCTTAAATAATTGTTAATTTTTTTTTGTCTAAATAACAACTCCAAAAGGATGACTATGTGATATTAAGTTGTGGAATTAACCACTAGGTAGATAAGAGGGTGGTAGGTGTACTCTATCTAAGCTTCATGTGTAATCGAGCAAGTTAAAATGTGAGATGGAATCATAATTTAAAGGATCAAGTTAGGAAGAGTTTAACATGATTAATGAATTGTATAGGTGAAAATGATTCCTAGAGAACTCGCGAATACAATGGATGGTGCCCATTTACCTTGATATATGGATTTATTTTTATCTGGACATAAATAATTAGAGAAAAGAAAAATGCCCACTTTATATAAATCCCAAAGAAAAGTAATAACAACTAAAGACAATATTTTTGGAGTTGTACAATATTACAATATCAGTTTGTAGACATATTTAGAAAATCCTCAACAAATTTTTTTGGTGAGATAATTAAAGGGAAGAATGTTAGATATGTAATTATCTCATTAACTTCATCACCGCCACACCACCTCCAGTGCGTCCACCACCTCTGTAGTCACCGCCTCAATGAACCAATGTTCGAAGCGTTAACACCTTCTAACCTCTTCAATTCTCGAAAAAGAATAAAGTAATATATGTAACTGACTCAAATTTTATATAAATACAGCCAAAGTTGGATATCCCACTATGTTTGAGATTTCTTTATTAAATTTAGCAATGGTAGTTTACCGACTTCTTGTTTTGTATTGCTTCTTTCACTTTCTTCCTTCAAAATCATATGAGAATACACTCTTATGAAACGAATATACGAAAATTAAAGTTCAAGGAAACAATTTTTGTTCAATCAGAATCAATTTACAATTTTGCGGTCGTTCGTTTGAATTAACAGTAAATTTTAAATGGATTGGAAGAAATAATAACTAAGGTTATAAAGACATTATTATATTGATTGTTTTAAAAGTGAATACATTTATGCATTACAGTATATAAAAAATTTAAATTTAAATTATATATTAATTAGTTTATTTTAATCTTAAAATTAAGAATTATTAAAAAAATATATATATATTTGGATATGTAAATTATTCTAACTTTATGTTATTGTGCTTTATATATATAGTTGGAAATATAACTAGCATTTGCAACAGATGTTGCAAAGGAAACGCCGTAAGGCATAAAGTGTAGAAATCCATTATCCATGTAGTGTGTGCATATTCAAGAAGGTGGATCTCTCTAAATTTGTTGCAAACATTTATGTTGTTGCATTGCTAATTTATTTAGAATCTACTACTACCTCCTCTTCTTGGACTATTGAATTTCTTATCACCCCATGATGACAATCCCTGTGATTATTGGCATCACAATTTTTTCCACTTTAGTGTCTTTACCTTCAACCTAAAAAAACATGAATTTGAGTCACTCAATTAAAAAGGAATTGCTAAATTTCTATTTATTAGGTTTTGAGTAAAAACAATTAATAACTCATATTTACAACCTTTAAGTCTGGTATTTATAACTCTTTAAAATGCAACTAACTATCTATATCTTTATTAATAATAAAAAGAATCTTCTTTATAAAACTGACACTCACATGCTACTCTTATATATTTATTTTATATTTAATATTCAGTTTCCATCAATTGAATGACAAGTTGAAAGCTCAACTTAATTGCACCTTTCAGAACTCCTTTGTGGGAATTCATGTCCCATTAATTTAATGGAAAATTGAAATTTCAAATACAGTACACATTTTATACCAGATTCAGAGAGTTCATGAACAAACTTTCAAGGTTTTAATGGATCTGGGTCGTTTGCATTTTCTTTGATGTTGACTATATTACAAAAGCCAAAACCTCTTGGATTGTGGTGAGAACTTGGCTAAACCATAATCCAAGTGGAACCATGA
Organism: Pinus tabuliformis; assembly: GCA_031772625.1. NCBI lineage: Eukaryota > Viridiplantae > Streptophyta > Pinopsida > Pinales > Pinaceae > Pinus > Pinus tabuliformis. Next base: position 1,340,325,589 of record CM062804.1, on the reverse strand, counting down.
ACAATCCAGGATTAGCAAGTATATTACGAAACCCAAAATGGTGTAACCTTGGCTAAACTATAAATCCAATTGGAACCATGAATAGTCGATTATCGTCGCCAAAAACATAGAAGGGTACATTGTTTATATTAGTATACGTCCAATAGAACTTGTTGTACCATATTGTGAATTCTTGTGGCCAACCAATGAGAACCAAATACTATGCTACCTTTGTGGGTGGAATCTAATGCACTGTATCTAACCCCGACCAACGTGCCGTATACCGCAATGAATATCTAATAAACTATATAATCCAAGAATTCTGTAACACAGAATATACTGATAAGGAGGTCTCCTTCCACAGGCTCTAGCATTTACAACGTGGACTTGCAGCAGTAACTCGCTATTGAAAAATAACTATTTAGCAATGTGTTTATTTTGCAAAGAAACACGCTGGACAGTATTCCATATGGGCACAAACTGGAATTGACTAACAGAGACCAATTAACATTTCATATTTGTAGCTAACTGTTTATGTTCTATAAATACTGATAAAATGATAACCTTACAGAAAAAGAAGACATCACTTTGTATGGCGTGTTATTTGTATTTACACAATTGATTTTTTTATTCAATCGCCTATGCTATTCTCCGTGCTTTTGCTGGGTTCCTTCATCTCCACCATCATTGGGAAATTCATTTCCCTCTTGAAGTATGAAACGAGTGGCAATTCCCAAATGATCTCACACTACCACCACAAATAAGCTAGCAATCCTGATATACAAATCGAACCAGCCATCCTATCAAGCAATCCATGTAGTTCTCAATCTATAGCTTTGATAACCCAAAACTCAAATCTTTTATATCTAATATGCACAGAAATTTTCACATTAATATGTCGGGATCTCATTCTAAGATCTTTATAGATCTGCTACAGAGGTAAACCAGATTTTTCATACTATGACAAGCAATATTAGCAAGTCTTGGAGTCTTTCTTATGTAATGTCTCCTCCTTATTTGATATTGTTTCTTTAGTATGGTTCGATACAGAAACTTAATTGTAGATATGGGTCTCCTGATCTCTTGCAAACATTCTGATCTAATGATTGTTATAGCTATGCATCCCATGAATACTATGGAGATTTTAACTGCAAACCTTCTGATTGAATATAGGAATATTATCATACAAGTTTCTGCTTTATGTAGAAATTGGAAGTATAAGCCTTCTCATCTTTAGGAAGGATTTTGTATGAACAACTTGTCTACTCCTCTATAAACAATAATATACCACAGTGAAATGCTACAATGGTCTGATGAATAAAGGCCTGAAGCCATAGATAGTTTCTTTGCACCTGATACACTGATTGTATATACCTATTGCTATACACAGAATATAGAAAGTTGCTATTGTTCGTTCCATGCACAAATTATGAAAATTTTCATGTATACCATAGAAACTATTATACAGATCAGTTGTAGAAAGAACAATCTATTTTGAGTTAGTATCCAGAAAATTTTGACGTATACCAATCTTAGTCCTGTTGAAAAGAATTCAAAATCTCTGTGATGAGCAGTTGCTTAGGTGGTCCAATGCATGTTCTGAATGTAGGGAAGTCTGAAATTCTGTTGATTGTCATTCAATGCACTTAGGAAGTTCTGCTTTTTGAAAGTGTCACTGGGCTCCATTGAATTAAGCAAGGCTGAAACATTATTGTTGACGTTGTAGCTGTAGTTGTTCTGCATGTTGTTGAATCTCTTTGTAGGGTTGGTTTCATCGTCCCCATATGCTAAGGAGAGGGTCCTCTTGAGAGAATTGAATTTTTTGTCATTCTCCACTGCTAATTCTTCTTGTTTTGGGACAACTTCATATCGGCAATCACTATTGTTGTCATTGTTATTGCTAAAATTGTTGTGAGAGAGGTTGGAGGACTAGACTTGAGGTAGTCTGTTGTTGTTTCCATTGCCATCCATGGCTTCATCGTTTAAAAAACCATCTATGAAAGGATCGTCACTCTCCAACAACCCATTGAAAGAGGCAATTTTGGGCAGTTCCAGTTTGTTTTTCTGATCAATATCAGGCAAAGAAGCCATCACTTCATTTGCACTTGGTGATTCATCTTGTTCTACCCCTTGTACTCTCTGAGAATGACCATTTCTTTGTAAATTCAACACAACACCCAATCATCAAGTTGGAGAACAGAAGTACCATCAAAATCAACAATACCAATTTTAGTTGAATGAATCAATTCCTATTCATAAAGAATCAAAACACAAGAACTGTGAAAGGAAAATCATTCATATTGATCAATATTCAAGAAGACATCACATTGTAGGGTGTGTTATTTGTATTTACACAATTGATTTTTTTATTCAATCAGCTATGCTATTCTCTGTGATTTTGTTGGGTTCCTTCATCACCACCATATTTGGGAAATTAATTTCCCCCTTGAAGTATGAAACGAGTAGCAATTCCCAATTGATCTCACACTACCACCACAAAGAAGCTAGCAATCCTGATATACAAATCGAACCAGCCATCCTATAAGGAAATCCATGTAGTTCTTAATCTATAGCTTTGGTAACCGAAAACTCAAATATTTTATATCTAATATGCACAAAAATCTTCACAAATATGCCTGGATCTCATTCTAAGATCTTTACAGATCTGATACAGAGGTAAACCAGATTTTTCATACTATGACAAGCAATATTAGCAAGTCTTGGAGTCTCTCTTATGTAATGTCTCCTCCTTATTTGATATTGTTACTTTAGTATGGTTTGATACAAAAACTTAATTTTAGATATGGCTCTCCTGATCTCTTGCAAACATTCTTATCGGATGATTGTTATAGCTATGCATCCCATGAATACTATGGAGATTTTAACTGCAAACCTTCTGATTGAATATAGGAATATTATCATACAATTTTCTGCTCATTCTCTAAGCCACATTTCAAGTTTATCAAAGCAAACCCCAAAGCATAATGAACAAAATTGATGCGGCTATGAATTTTTCCAACCTTCAGTCCTCCTCTGATTGTGAACTCTAAGCCACATTTCAAGTTTACCAAAGCAAACCCCAAAGCATAATGAACAAAATTGACGCGGCTATGAATTTTTCCAACCTTCAGTCCTCATCTGATTTTGAACTTTGGCAAGAGACCTTTTAATAGTAGGCTAAAAGATTATTTTGAATGTCTTACAAGTCACAAGTGGGACAGGGGACTAGTTCATTATGGTATATGGGATCCAGAGAATTATCAAAATGGATTTACAATGCGGAGAAAAGATTTGCAGGAAGCTTGAAGCTTGAATTCAATGCCGAGGTCACATCATGTAAGAGTACGAAAGATATGTAATTGACAAGGTTAATATAATAGCCGATGAGGGGAGGTTCCCTAGTTAACTTATGACACCAAATCAAGAGGTGAATTTAGACATTGTACTTCTACTTCCTTGAAAAGCTTGTATGGAGATGAGATTGATGCATGATTAGGTTATTTTTCCTTGTCAACTCTCTATGTAGAATTGGGTTTTCTAGCTTTGAATAATGAGGCAAGGGAAGTTTTCATGAATTGTAGATTGTAGGTTATTTTAGGAATAAAGACATTTCTGATTGAGAAATGACTGTGTTATGTTTGATTGAATTACACATCATTGAGACTTTACTAAAACATCCAATAATATTAACATTTATTAGAATTCTGATGATTTGCCTTATTTTGGAGTGACTCCAAAATGCTACACCTGATCATTGTTCACAGTGTATTGGACCATAGTCTTTGATAAAATTTCTTTACAACTCATGCAACTGCTACTGCCTCTTTAATTCTTTTCATTTGCAAATTGCACCATTTAAGCTCAGCCATATTCTGGTGATGGAACATATAAATTTTACTGTACAATCCTCCCTGCTACCATCTCTGAATCCTGCAGGCACTGAGCAAGGCTCCCCACAACCCACCATTTAAGCTCAACCATATTCTGGTGATGGAACATATAAATTTTCCTGTACAATCCTCCTTGCTACCATCTCTGAATCTTGCAGGCACTGAGCAAGGGTCCCCACACCCCAAAATCAATTTTTAAGGGAATCTTTTTAATAACAGCATGTGCATCATCCAGTTGCCCTACATGGACAAGAAGATCGACCATATAGGCATAATGATATAGCCCAAGTGTGATACAGTAAGAACAAACTGGCAATATCATTTCAGCTAAATTTGGTGAGCTCAGAGGTGTGTTTGCCTCTCAAGCCCAATTATTCATGCTCTAGAATTTGAATTGGGCAAAATTTATTGATCTGATGTTGTAAAGTTGATGATCGTTGAGAAAAGATCCATGAACATAAGAACAAACTTCATGATTTGATGGGACCAAAATACACATAGTCCAAGTAACCTATCTCTCATTCAAAAAGGATTTTTATTCAGATAACTGAACATTGTCCAGGTAAACTTATCATTATCATTCAAGAAGATTTTGTCAGAGAAGGGAAAGCACTGCAAAACAAGTAATTCATTTCCAAGCCATTATAAATATGTTTGTCCAAAACAGATGGTTAATCATGTTTTTTTTTTAATTCTGATCACACAAACACAAACAAACCATGTAAGAGCTTCTGTAGTGATATCCAAGATGCAGAAGAAGACCAGACATATTATAAACACTGCACATTTTTTAAATTTTAGCAAACAGGAAGAGTTATGAAGTTTTTCTTCATGACAGGATATATTATTCTATACATAGAAGGTACATCAAAATTTAATTCAGCAGTCAAAGTACAAATTTGACTCTAAGAGTAGTTCTTCAGTCAAGTAGTGGAAATTGGCTAGCTTTGAGGCAAAAACCCTTCAGACAATGTGTGCTAGTCATGCTTTTGAAAGCCAAGTTTTAACACAAAAAGTAGATTTTCTTTTCAATGACAATAATCTGGACCATGCTTCTGCACTACACACCCTTTTTTCCATCAACACCTTCGGCAAGATGAACTACTAAAGCATAGTAACTACATGCTGCCATGTTTTTAGGTTTGACTATTTGCATATATGTACAGCCAATGTGGAATGGCATAATTTTATAGCACCAGGATTTTTGCTAACTAAACTGCAATAGAAAAACAAGAAAGTGCCTTCTCTCAAGAACACAGTCTCCTGTCAAGGGAAGTCACTTGGAAAGGGATCACTCACATTTGCATACAGAAGGAAAAGCAAGAAAATACAATGTTGTACAACAAATGGCCATAATTGATGGATAAAGTTTGCACAATGCCTAGGAGGCCATCTCGAGGAGTATCGAGAATCAGATGATCCAATGGCAGGCATGTCATAAACTTGAAAGGGATCTGTTTCAACACCATAGTCCATCAAAGGTCTGTCTTCCAGTTGATCATCATGGTCATACACAAAATTAGGAATCTCAATTTGTCCCTTCCTAATGTAATCCCAGATAAATTCTAGACGATTTACATACTTCGGTTTCAAATATAAACTAGATAACACATCAAAAACTGCATGAGCAAATCTACAACAATTAGTTCTAATGAATTATTTGAATCAAAATGCAAACTCAGCTTAATACTCACCCTGCGCTCAAGAAGAAACGGCCAAGGGTTGCAAAAAACAGTCTTGACTGAAGCCCTGGATGTAGGAAATACACCACCTGAAGCCTTTCCTTAAAAGTCGAAGGGAGTTCCTCATAGATCAACCACAAAGTAGACATGCTGGGGCAGTTTTCACTCCTTTGAACAGAGGTATGAATGTAAACAAGACAGTAAGGCCCTTCATGTATTTCATTTGAGATCTTATCGTAAACATATTTCTGTAGCCTTTGTCCACTGACAAGAGGAGCTACAGACATAAATATAAACTTCATCTCTTAGTGGAAGGTGTGGATAATCTGAAAAGGGAGATATATGGTAGAGTCCAAATTTTTATTGTTGATTTATTTAACATGCTTCAAAAACAATACATAGTTCATATAAAAGGAAAACATCCCAATCTGAACTGAATTGAAATAGCAAACATGGAATGGCAACAAGTTCAATGGAGCAATCAGTTAACAGACAGAACTCAACCACTAAAAATCCACTTTGGAAACAAACCACCTTAATGCAATAAACTAATTCAACTAAATTTTTAATGTGCCAACCAATTGGTAAAAAACATTGAGCTACAAGAGGTGCCATTACCAGACAGCTTAATAAACTTATCAAACACAATAATCCTTTTGTAGTATCAATTACTAACCATAAAAACTAAAACCTTAAAAGTCTACTCTGGCAATTTCAAGATGGTTGAGGGGTCACTACAATATAGTTGTATCCTCATGGTAAAATGGAAAATCGAATTGTTCATCGATTTCAAGATGGCTCAAGGGTCACTACAATATAGTTGTATCCTCATGGAAAAATGGAAAATGAAATTGTTCATCGATGGCATGGAATTGAAGTAGTGCTGGCCTAGGTTGAAGATATGGCACACTTTGTTTCTATGGTTCATAGACCTCAAAGATTGGTGACTACTATGTCCATAGAATATTTGTATCATTCAGATCCACCAAAAGAGATCACTACCTGTCAGCTCAATCACAGAGCCCAACTCCAAGAGTGTCGAGAAAATCGAACCCATAACCTCTCAATAGCAAAGATGCTTTAATGAGTCACAAAAACTTAAAGATATAGCACACTTACTTAACAAGACCTAAGACTTTATATTATGGTCTTATATTATGCAACAATTGAGCAAACACAAAAACTGAAAGATATAGCACACTTTCTTAACAAGACCTAAGACCTTATATTATGGTCTTATATTATGCTGGCAGACAAGATAAAACAAGAAACATAGAAACTGTGACGGAATTTATGCAGTGGCCACTGCAATAGATGTATAGATGAAGATACAAAGGGAGAAAGAGGGGAGGAGGAAAAACCAAATTCTATGTATTAGAGATGGAAGAAAACTCTTAGCCCAACACCAATAATTTCTTCACTCTACAAGCAATACGAACTCTTAAATAGATTCTTCTATCCAATATGATGTTTTAAATATATCCTACTGTCTGAAGCATACTTTTCAAAATATGATCTTACCCTATGCCTTTCATGGCTTTCCTCTAGTTTAGTGTGCATGCTCCTGCAAGATGGACTTGATATAGGCATCATACAAGAATCATGGGAATTATTAATGAACATAACAGATCCCAGGGTATGGGTTTGACCAAATCACTAGGGTAACAATTCAAACTAGGTTGCTTGCCAGTATCATTCAGATAATCAATAGCAAATCCATTCAGTATGAGAGTAATAGTATATGATTTACAAATGCTATTCACTCATAGCCACCAAAAAATCATAGTATCTACACTCCAAAATTAGAAACAAAGCCCAGCAGGAAACTTTTTGAACTTCCATCTTTGAGGGGAGGGTTTCCACTTGTCTATTATGCACCCAGGGCATGGTGGGTGATTTAATCCTATATCAGACCCCTTCGAGGACAGCAGACACAAGGTACAAACAGTAATCATGTTTTTTGTTTTTAATTCTGATCACACAAACACAAACAAACCATGTAAGAGATTCTGCAGTGATATCCAAGATGCAGAAGCAAACCAGACAAATTAGAAACACTACACATTTATGAAATTTTAGCAAACAAGAAGAGCTATAAAGTTTTTCTTCATGACAGGAGCCAAGGTGCCAACTATTTGAGTTCAGAGGCTTGTAGTTCAAGGCTTGGCGGCTTTAATAAAAGTTTCATTTTCCAAAAGAGTCAAAACGCCAACTCCCTGAGTTCAATGGCCTAACAAGGCTGTAAAACTGGCAATATCGTTTCAACGAAACTTGGTGAGCTCAGAGGTGTGTTTGCCTCTCAAACCCAATTATTCACGCTCTAGAATCTAAATTGGGCAAAATTTACTGATCCAATGTTGTAAAGATGATGATCGTTGAGAAAAGATCCATGAACATAAGACCAGCCTTTGTGATTTGATGGGACCAAAATCCACATAGTCCAAGTAGCCTATCTCTCATTCAAAAAGGATTTTGATTCATATAACTGCACATTGTCCAAGTAAACTTATCATCATCATTCAAGAAGATTTTTCAGACAACGGAAAGCGCTGCAAAACAAGTAATTGGTATTTTAAGCCATTATAGATATGTCTGTCCAGAATAGTTAGTTAATCATGTTTTTTTTTTTTTTGATCACAAAAACACAAACAAATTATGTAAGAGCTTCTGCAGTGATCAAAATACAGAAAGGAATTCAAAATTCTATAGGTGTAAATACCTCAGGAGGGGAGACAGGTCACAAGTTTGTTGTTCATACTTCTTCAAAAAGGGATGCGAAAGCAACCGATGTGCATTATGGCGAAGTAATGCATCCTTTTGAAGCAACATCTGATAAAACTCTGAAACTATGGTGATACATCAGGTGGCGGCAATGGAGGGTCGCGGAAACAAATGAAAACCACTAAAGTAGGCCAATCAGGCCTCTGTCCTGAAGACAAGCAAGGGAAGCTTCCAAGCGCACATCCCACCAAATATAAACCCAAACTCCATATATTTGTAGAGCATATGCCATAACAGTGCACAATGTGTGGAGAATTCGCCCTTCAGAGAATCTCCACTTCCCTCATTATTTGCTTTCAGAGAGCAAGCTAGTGCTTTCCGTGAATGATTTTGAGGGCATAAATTTTCTCAGTCTTGGCATGCTTAACCTTGTAGAACTTACCACTACTCCCACACCCCAAAGTTGAAATCTTCTAGAGATCTTCCAGTCTAACTTCTTCAAGAGGAACACGGGGCAACTTGTAGGCACGATTCATGTTAGAGGGCTTCAGCAGTGGAAGCGGCAATGGAATTGGCTTAGAAAATGCGTCTTCCTAAGCTGGGATTGGTAGCTTCAAACCCACCCTCGATTTTCTCTCCTTTGAACCTATCTTCCCACTGAAACAAAAATTTTTCCTTTTGCCTCTACATATTCTCTTTCTCTCCACAACACTATTTCACACAAGGAGAACTGTCTAACTTCATTTAGTTAAGCTACCTTGTTACAGGAGCTATACTATGTGCCAAGTAGTTTGTCTGTTCAACCAGTCATCAAATGGGAACTTCTCTTTGTTCTTCCAATTTCAAATCAAATCCCCGATGCCCAGCCTCTGCCTCTCTAACATCCTATCTGGATACAGGTCCCGACAACAACGAACAAGAGCAGGGGCTCTAGCTGTGAAGATTAGAAATCCAAGAACATCACCAACCACCAAATAGATATTGTGGGATAGAGCGAGCAGAATAAGAAGGAATGGAAGTTCTTCATATCATTCATTTCCGAGGATATGAGCAAGATAAGAGGTGCTTCTTTTGCTCCAGCTTTTCGGCTTCACCTTACTGTAACGAATTCACTATCCTTAAATAAGAAGGCGAAGGGTTTCTATGGAGTTATGTACAGGCTGGCCTACCGTCTACCTTCATTCTGAAAAGCAAGCCTGTTGTAACCATGGTCATCTACCTCCATTCTAAAAAGCAAGCCCGTTGTAACCATGGTCGTCTACCTCCATTCTGCAATGCAATGCAAGCCCGTTGCAACCATGGCCATCTATCTCCATTCTGCAACCCCGTTGCAACCATGGTCGTCTATCTCCATTCTTCAACTCAAGCCTGTTGCAAACCATGGAAGTCTACTTTCACTCTACAACCCAAGCCATGGCCGTCTATCTTCAGGGTTCACTGGTTCTTGAAAAAGATGAAGTCTAGGCTGTTATGGTTTTAGTTATAACTAAATTTTTTATCAACAACATCAAACATTTTAATCGTCTAACATTATATCAAATGGATCATATTTTGACATGTAAGGTAAGAGGAAAGTGGATTTCAGAGGGAAACGCCTTACGACGTAAAAATATAAAATGCAATTTAAAAATCTTCAAAAACAAAATAAACAATCACTTTTTCACAATTATATTATCTAATATTTATTATATTTAATATCTTAAATTTATTAATCTAAATAGTTTTTTTTTAATGAAATTTCAAATTTTAAACACTCAATTTTATTTCAATCACCAGAAAGTACTTGACAAAAGATGCAACCATGCGTACCAATACACACAGACCTATATGAGCACACATTCTAATTAAATTTCAATTTATTGCATGGCTGTACTGAGTATCATGGAGCATCGTGTCAATGACGGAGCAATGGGGATAGTATCTTATAACAAATGGGTAGAGTTTTATCTTCAATGACGGAGCAGTGGGGATAGGATCTTATAACAAATGGGTAGAGTTTTATCTTCCTAGCAAACACACTAATAAAACAAACATGTCCAATAGAGGCCATCATAATTTCATTTTAAAATATATGGTAAAATTTCAACCAAAATATTTTAAAATATATGGTAAAATTTCAACCAAAATAGAGTACATAGGTCAAGTAATTTGACTTAAAAATCGATTATATATGATGATGCATGAACTCAGATTTCTCGTTGACTAACTTCCTCCTAATCAATTTTGTCATAATTACGTGTAAACTGTGTCATCAATTAAACCTGCAATCTCTCCATTACCAGTTCAAGTTGTGGCAAGCTGTACTTTAAAAAATTGATGGACTATTCTGTATTTTAAATTCCTTTGTTGGTTAAAATTGGCATGAAAAAGTCAAAAGTTAGATAATCATTCTCCCTAATAAGGTTGGCCCTCTCGGTGCAATCATAGGATATTAAAGAATGAGGTTAATTTGTTATATAAAGGATAAGGTTAATTTATAATATTATTGGTAAATAAACTATGTTAAGCCTATGTAAAAGTGGTTTAATAATGCTAGGTCTTGGTTAAACCATTGGTTGAAGGATAAGGTTATTCTACTGTTTTATTGGTCAATAAAAAATTATATATCTAAGATCTTAGAGAAATTAGAGTGCGATAGAGAATTGGATGATGAAAGAAAATTAAGACACATGGAGACTGCTAACCAAAAAAAGTTAAGATACATGGAGATGGTGAACCAAATGGAGACTGCCAACCAAAAAGAGTTAAGAAACATGGAGATGGTGAACCAAAAGGAGTACCGAGATGAAGAAAATAATCAATATTAATAATATAAGAACAAATCCTCAACATGGAGCATTGTTAAAGAGTCATGGTTTCAAAAAAGTTATTGTGATTATAAATGTTAAGACAGTTAAAATAAAGTTCATTTTTCTTTAAATTAATTGTATATATACATATTAAATCACAATTTCAAAATATTTCTTACAACACTAAACTTTCTGATATTTTTACTCATCTAAAATATGGTGATCATAAAATGTTTTTTTTGAAATTTTTAAAATACAAACAAAAAACAAACCAACAATATTTTTTAATATTAAATTAACAAATTTAATTTAAATTAATGTTTTTTTTTTTACAGAAACGGTTATGGGACTTTCATTAACTGTCTGGCAAAATACCATGAGTTCGGTTACAAGAGCTGAGACTGGTTTCCTGGGATCTCTCCAACCAGCTGAGCATGCCACAATCACTTTTGAATCTTATTTTTTTACAATTTTTCGCATGACCTTTTTTAGATGACTTCCCTAGTTTATCGATACAAACAAACTACTTTAGCAAAAGTTGGAAGAACATAGAGATTTTTTAGGGGATTGGGTCCCAGGAGAGTTCATTATCTCTAAGGATAGATCCAGCATCTAGCTGGGCTGCCTTATTTGCTTCTACATCTGCTTCCTTGTTATTGGTTCTCATAATATGGAAAAATGTCAGATTTAGGTGTTTGTTCATGCTTTTGATTCTTGTAATTGTCTTTGCCAGTCGCTGATTTGCCAGATTTGCATTGTTCACCATTGCATTGATAATGATTTGGGAATCTCCCAAAACAGTTGCTTTTGTGAGTCCCATTTCCCTCAGTGTTTTGATCCCTTGGAACAACGCCATGACTTCCGCTTGAATGCTTGTGGTGAGGCCTAGACCCCAAGCAAACCTGTGGATGGAAGACTCTTTTGGATTTATAATTATGCCTCCTGCTCTAGCCCTTCCTCGATTTCCCTTGGCTCTCCATCAAAGAACATGGAGGGAAGAATTTGATTGTTAATCCAAGCTTGAAATTCTTCTCCGTTTTTCCTTATTTTCTAGTCTTTAAGGCATATAGGTGATATTATCGACTTCTGGAATTTTATATTGAGAGATGCTCCGAACTCCATGTCATGCTGGCTTAGGTTTGAGTCGTCATCTTTATCACTCAGCCACTCATTTAGATGTCCTTTAATTGTGTGTGCAACTACCTTATAGTTCTATTCCTTGTCCCTGAAAATCCTTCTATTCCTCTCCAACTAGGTTTGGCAGCTATTAAATTTGGTTAGGGCAGTCCAAGCAAATTTTACAATCTTGTTTTTTGGGCCTGGTCCTGGATATCTAGCCAACCACCCAGCAAACAAATCCGGAACTACGTGGGGGAGGTTGGGCATCGATTTCAGCGTTCCAAGAAGCTCCTGCCAGATTAGGACTGTAAATTTGCATTCCAGAGAAATATGAACAGCAGATTCGGAATTTTCTTTACATAGAACGCATCTTGAAGGACCAAGAAATCCCCTTTTCTGCAGCCTATCCTCTGTTAGGATTTTTTGATGGCATAGCAGCCAACAGAAAAAATCAATCTTTGGAATAGTGGGAAAATTCCAGATACCTTTCCAAGGCGCCGGATTGGGGGGACGTGGGGTCTCTCCGTGATTTTGGCATAGCCCTGAGCCACTGAATATCCTGTCTGATTTGCTTCCCAACCTCTCGAATATTTTCTTCTCGCGTGAATAGGTGCAGCTCCATGAAGCATCTGAAGGAGCATGGCATAATCTGGCAACCACGTAGCTGGAACGTTGGGTGTTTTCCAACCTGACCAACTATCTCCATGCCAAGACGATATGTCCCATAGCGATTTTAAGTTCGCTTCTTCCATCCACGCCTTCAGTTCTCTCCTTAGACTCGAGTTTGCAATCGAAGGTCTATTCATAATGCTATCCTCCCAAATTCTGATATGTTTGCCATTCCCGGGAATCCAATATGCATAATCTCTTATAAAAGGCCCAACTTTAAAAATTAGAATGATGAGAGGGGATCTGAGATTGTCTTTGGGCTGCTCTAGACATCGGAGTCGCTGCTTGATCAGTTTAGATCCCAATGCTAGATTCTGAGTGTTTAGATTTTTTTAAAAATAACTTAAAATACATATATTATATTTTTATTTTTAAAAATCCCATAAACTTAACCTTTTTAAATTATTTCAAAAGCAAAATGAAGGTCAAAAACTCACATATACATCCTCAATGCTCAATGGTAATTGCAGAGATTTTTTTTTTTAACACCGAAACTCAGATATCAACAATTTAATATACGGACAGTATATGGTATATGTCAAGTTGCATCGTAAAGGTGCATACCGTGTTCCCAAAACGGTTTGAGTTCCATGCAAAACAATCTAGTTTTCGCTCGAATATCATGGAGTTTTCAAGCAACTTTTGGCCTCTTGGAAATGGTCCAATATCATGGGCAATGTCTTCACAATCATAAATGGAATTATGGTCAAAATTAATTTGTGAGACGCAAATCTTTTGTTTTTATTTTTCTTTTGGAAGATACAGTTTCAAGTAAATATTGATATGGGTCAAACTTTCATGGAAAATCTCTGTTATAAGCGTGTTTCAAGAAAAGTTAAATTTAAAAAATCTTCCTTATAAGCGTGTTTCCGAGATGGGCTAAAGGCAGCAGTAAGCCGGATTGTTACGCTGGGCGAGTGGTATTGCCTCCCTCCATAGTGGAATTAGGCGCTAATTACGAAGAAACAGATAAGGCAGGTGTGGAATTAGGCGATGCCAACCCTAATCTTATTGGTATAGGTTGGCGGAGTTGTAGTGGTGCTTATTTTGAGAGCATATGCGAGATTTAAACCTTTATATACACCCACTGTTTCTTTCTCTACATGTACTTTCTGTCGCCAAAAATAGCGGAGACAACTTTCCGTCCTCCTGTAACATTGACTGCTACAATCAGGATTCGAATTGCCCCTTCTCCTGCGATTTTCCTTCGACGAAAGAATGGTGATCGGTGATACGATTCGGTTGGTCGTTGGAATCATAGGTACGGTTTCGCTCAACAGTAGCAATATGTTATTTTCTTCGTCCGCTTTATGTTATTCTCTGACAAACATTTAATAATTGTTTCTTACAAGAGCTTGGGATTATCAAGATGAAAAACTGAAACAGTAGAGACAGAGAACCCAAGAACATGATGGAAGAGATGTAAGTGTGGAGAGAAGTTGGGGAGGAGAAGGAGAAGGCCGAGTCAAGAGCAGTAGCTTCGAGAAAGAGAAGCGTTGCCTCCATTACCTCAAGATAGAGGGCCTGTACCAACTCCTCGGAAGACATCTCGGCCAAAGTGGTCTTAACCGCAGCTAAAATTTCATTCGCTTCGATTCACGTGGAGGCCCAGAAGAGCGCCAAGAAGGAGGCTAAAAAGGCCATCCACACAGTGCTCAATGTAGCCATGGAGGAAGAGCCTAAAGCGCATGCAACCAATTATTTATATACATGTATTTTGAGTTGTTGCAAACCGTAGTTATTGTAACGACTCGTAACAAACTTACTATAACCGTTTATAATATCCAAAATTACTATAACCACCTATGATATCCGACATCCAACGGTGAGAATTTGTTTAATCGTCTAACATCTCATCAAACGCTGCAAAACTGTACACCGTGGCAGTTTGGTGAGTTGATTTCAAAGGGAACGCCTTACGGCGTAATTATACTAAAGGGTAGTGGAATTAGTATAATGGTTAATCTTAACAATTATTAATAATATATCAAGTTATTTAACAATAAATCAATCATGTTAATAGCACATATGAACATTAGATGTACATGGAATCCCATAATGAGATAAAATCTCAAAATTTATGTCTCAACATTGTTTAGGTTGCAACTTACAGTCATATTAGTTTTTCTAGCTCCAACCAATAGAAGACACCCATCCCCTATGTTTAGAAGCACAAATTTGAATGAGGCACCAACTCCTTGATCCTTAAATGCTACAACATTAAGGAAACACCATCTCCCTAATGTTTTACAATACAAAGTTGGAGGAGGAACTCAACTCCATGATGTTTATAGGCACCAACCTAAGGGAAGCACCCACTCCCTTGTATGTAGGAACCAACCTGCTTTACCTAGCAAATCCCTCTTCCATACATTTTCAAAATGAGACCCACATGAAGAATCTATTCATTTTAAATTGTAAACTTCCACTATTCTCATTCCTTTAAATCTCACTAAGTTAAATGTTCACATCTAATACGAGCATGATTAGTCCACAACTCAGGTTTGCCTTTGATTATATTCATCTTGTCCATGTTATTCACCAAATTCTTCTCTCATATGGATTGACCTACATTACTATGCTCACGCAACTCACAAACATTGGTTCTCTATCTGTAGCATTTCACATACTGGCTTCAAATCTATTATTCATATGCCACATTCCTCTAGTCTTACATCCCAAACACACTATTAGTAATGTGTTAATTTATATTTTGGATGGCTAACATTGTTTTTGTTCTCTTATTTTTATAGATTTGGCCCTTCAATATCAATGGATATAAATCCATGGTATTAACATATGAAAATCCTCACTTAGTTGTATTAATCAGTCAGAACCATGGAGATACAAAATGATTCAAATTCTCTTGTCATTTGTTTCTCAATAAAGACTATGGATGGGTGCCTTTTCAACAACAAAACATTGTTCACACAATTTCTTAACACCTCATAGGATTCACAACTCTAATAGTGTGCACATCCTACATTTGAACCCCTAATTTTGTGGGCCCTGAACTAGGAGGCTTAACTCAACCAAACTATATGTGACCATGGGCTTGGAAGTAAGTGGTTATTCCCAAACCTCTTCACAATGCTTCTTCAGCATGTACCATAACCACAACACTCCAACCTAATAGTCGATAGGTCGATAGATCCCTTGGTGTTCATTTCTTGGCCCAAAGTGACCAAGGGGTAGTCCTCTATAGGCCCCACCACTTGTCGCTCGTGAGTGTTTATCTACAAAATTTGTCGCTATAACATCTGATGGTTGATATGTTGATGCACCTATGGTTGCTCATATGTCAGCTCGCATGACTGAGGCATGAGACCATTGCCTTATTCCTAACCACTTTATTCATAGACATTGAGTCTTGCCTTCCCTCTACTAATGGTCTAATAGAGGAAACCATCACAAGATAATACTACATATAATGGACCAAACTCTATTTGGTTCCTTATTTACCTATGTTATATCACTGGAGAAACATACACAAAGCTTGTTCCCTTTCTAATGGGTGGTGCATGGTGGTCAATGGCCCCACCTTTTTAAAAACATGAAATTCCCCAAAATCATATAACACTTATAAAACCTTGTAAAAACCAAACCCTAGCATAGATCCCAAGGCATCCAAAACCATCATATTGAGTCTATGTGCCCCAAAAACCATTTTCCAAATGTCATCTATGCCCCTTATCATGTGTAACCCACATCATAATTTAGCTTTGCAAATGTGTATACCAGATCTCACTTACCAATAATTCATTTGGCCATGTAAAAAAACCAAATCTACCCACCACATATCTCTCTCACATGTTGCCACATAATCTCTCTACCATCTATCGTGCCACATCACTTTCATGTGTCACTCTCACATGCTACCACATCATCATGGCTACCACCTGTCATGCCACATCGCTACCACGTATCAGTCAGAATGGCACCACATGGCCACCAAAAAAGCCCAAATCCACTTGCCACGTGTTGTAACCTTGGGATGTGATGTCGTCACCATACATGTCATCATCACATTTCATTATATCACTAGTACATGTTATTAGCATGCCAAGTGTCCCTGTCACATTACACCTTGAAAAATGTGCCAAGGTTCATCTTCTACCACCTCATTGATGTAGTTTTTGTTTGAACATCATTAGTTTCTAGTAGTTTGGTAAGTAAATTGGTGCCCAAGTCAAGAACCTTGCGACCAAGGGTTGTGACTAAGGACCATGTTGCCTCATCGTGTATCGCTAAAGGTGTGTTGCTATTATTTGTGCATCAAATGGATTGGGTGGTACGACCGGCTCCTAAGAAAATTTTCCCAACTCCCTATGATCAGACGATACAATTAATAGCTTATTATTCCACCACTTGTTGGTCTTCACACTTCCTCCTAATATTCTTCCAACTTTGTCGTCAATTTAAAGGGGAATCCATTCTAAAACAATGATCAGATGGAACATTCCTTGAATTGTAGAATTCAAAACTTAGTTTCCTTTCCATTCCTTGGGGGATTGGTCAATTTCCATATATCATTTGAAATATTATCAAGAGGGTGATTTAACTAAAAAATCTACGTGTCATTTTGATAAAGTCACAAGTATGATAAGTCCTTGCAAACTAGACTATCTAGCTGGTCTACATTTATGAGTTCAACTCAATAAATGTACAACCACACAAAAATCCATGATATTATATTTTTCTCAGAGTGAAAATCCATATATGGCCGAAGCCCTCATGATTACAATATGGCCGAAGCCAGTCAGAATACGGCCGAAGCCGGCAGATACGGCAAAGCCGTCACAAATCGCCGAAAGGGGGACCTCCGCAGGGTTCGAACTCGGCTGGGGGGAGCGAAAGCCATCCGCCCCAGCCGTCATATCATGCACGCTGGGTGCATGATATTATATACCTTGAGCAACAATGGAATTATTATCATCATGAAAACACAACAAGATATCCCTAATAGGCTTCTCCTAATTTTGACATTTCTTGACATCAATGACTACTTGATAATAATGGAAATAAAAAATTACAAACAATCTCCTCCTTTCTAACTTTCACACATGCTTTTTCATTGATGGAATCCGTGGACTAAAATTTCCCTATCAAGTTCTCTACTCTCCTATAATGTTCTTTACTCTCCTATAACTCTGAATATGCAATGTCTTCTCTCCCTCCCTCTTTTAAATCAATGCAAAAGATGTGTTGTTACTTGTTGGCTTCATTCCCCCGTTTGAAATTTCAACGAAGAGTGATATTCCAACATAATATTACTACCAATATTATTACTGCAATGGACTTCGCTAATACTATGCTATCTTCTTCACTTTGACAGGATCACCCATAGATCAATTCCTTTCGAAACATTCGTAGTTGTCTAATTATACTTCCTTTATCGAGGATGTGATTGATTATTCTTCCATGCACCATTATTATTTCTCCTACTCTTTTTTTGTGGCCACGTAAATTAACAGCTCTGATTAATTATGGGGCCACCCAAGCTGGTTTTAAATACCACGGCGTCTCGTGTCCAAATGGTTTCCAAAACACTAGTCCTGGGCACTGTCAACAACGCCAGGTCACCATGCGCCAACTTCGCAAACCACCATACATCGGCCACCTCGACCACATTAGGAACACATCGACATCAATGAAGTTCAAACCAGACATAATGGATGAGTACTTCGGTGCTTTCGAAACATCGCTGCTCTGATACCATTGTACAGGACCATTAAACCCCTCAGTAAAATAATTATTTCATTAAGTGAAATCATTTAGCATTTATACAAACACATGATGTTTACCATATCACAACCGTCTGGTGGTTTTGCTAACTACAAGGAAAAATATCTAAACTATTAAACTCTAAACTAATAATGTACAATATCCAGAAGGATTATATAACAACTAATTTTGTAAATAGTCATTCTATGAAGATAAGAAACATTTTTACCAGATAAATATTATAAAAAGAACATATAGATATTAAAGTTCTCATAGACAGTTTGTATTTAATTAAATTCAATTTCAAAAATTGAGCAATAAATTATAAAAAATTAAATTATAAAAAAAATCATAATATTAATTTTTAATATTATAATATTAATTATTATTAAAAATTGATAAATATTTACCATTTGTAAATTATAAATATATAAAAAAATTAAAATTAAATGATATAATAATTTGATCTTTAGAAATATATATTAATCTATTTTTAAGATTCATTCTATTTGAGCACTACTAAATTTGACAAATAGATACCCCATTTAAGATTAGGGTTCACATTGAGATTGGATCACATTTTTTGAGAAAAAATACAACAGAAAATAATTTCAATATTTATACGAAAGCCTCACTTGGTTTAATTTAATGAAGAAATACAAATTAAAAATACAAACTAAAAAAATATTAATCTAATGCCGCCGGAGGATAAAAATGACCATGGATTCGATCCAATAACCGCCCAATTCTTCACAACTTTGAAACACGTCGCAAAATATGCTTAAAAATGGGCCAAAAAAAAGAGAAAGCAATTATAATAAATAGAGGATGCACAATTCTTCGGCTCAACGGTTACTATTTGAAATGAAATGAGGATGGACGGTACTTCAAGTCAACGGTTATCTATTTCAGAGACTCACCGATAAATAACTGTATATCCAATTCCAACACGGAGTTCAATTTTTTTTTTTTGACAACGATTCATTCCTTGGATAACAGTTAAATCTTTTTGTGTCTTGCTAAATAATAACGCATAAAGTATTGCTATCCTATCCTTTCTTTTTCTTTTACGGCCTATCTACACAATTTGGGATGTCAAACTTCCTACACTTTCGGATGAGGTTATATAATGTTATACCTACTTTCGAGAAACATAATACAATGTTAGTATATTAAAATAAACTTGATTTCTCAAATGTTTGGATGGAAAAGATTTTATAATTAAAAATATTTTTTATTTAAAGCTCCAGATCTAAAACTACTTATCATTTAGTGTAAAACTACTTATGATTTAGTTACAAGTAAATGAAAAGTAAATTTTAAATTGTAATTATAAAGCTGCCATTTCAATTTAGATTATATTTATTTTTTTATTGTGCATAGAGATGAATTGAACGTGATATATCTAAAATTTTGTTTTTAGAAAAAGCTAAGATTAAACAAACATTTTAATTTATTTAATTAATATAGGAAAAACTATTTTAATTGTTAAATGAAATTTTGGTTTGCGAATTGGTTATTAGTCCCTGCCTGGGACTAATAGCGATCGATTCGGCGTTGACCGGGTATTAATTCTGTGTTTGACCAAGAATATTGATGTGCATCACGATTTTAACCAAATTTTTTATATAAAAAAATAATATAAATGTTATTATCTAATTTCTGATTGGGCAACAAAGTTGAGGGTCTTATTGCCGGCTTCGCAGGTTTCAAGACATTCCGAGCTGAACATAAGTTAGTTTGTCCTAAGTTTTTGGTACGTGTTCTGAGTGTCCTGCATGCAGGACAGATGTTTGCATATGGTTCAACTGGGCCAGATGTTTGGATATGGATATCGTTGAAGTATGCAGGGGCGTCCACGGTGGTCTGGAAATGGTTTCTCTGAGTAAGTTCGAGGAGTGTCGAGCAGCAGCAGCAGGATCTGTGAAGGGGGAGCTTCAGGTTTACAGTTTTTTTACTGGCATTATCATCCGCCATAAACATTCTTATTCCCTTAGTTATGTTCTCTGTTTGCAAACTAGGTCATTGTCTAAAGCAGGTTACATTGTAAGGTATTCTCAACCGAAAACCTTGGAAAATAAAATATGTACAGAATTCATATTTTGTGTTTCCACCATTATTAAGCTCACATATATATTTTTTAAAGATTAAAAGAATATTGGAATTTCTACACTCTGTGTTTGAATTGTTTACTCTTTTGGTCAAATCTAATTTTCTGAAATCCACATGATCAGCGGAGGCCGAAGGCAGTTTGCACAGCAGCTTTAGATTCTATACTTACTGTAGAAGTTTCATACCAAGCCATCTCAATGTTGGAAGAAGCTTGCTATTAACGAGGATTTTAAATTTATTTTCGCGGAAAAATTCAAAGGTAAAGCCTGAGACTTGCTTTAAATGTTTCTGTGTTGATTGATGCAGTTGTTCTTGGCGTCTATCTCTCTGCTTATTTATGTTATGTACATATCAAGCTTGCATCACCGGGATTTGCAGGGTTTAGGGTTTGGGTTGAAATATGCAGCATCCATTTATTTATTACTTAATGGTTGCTAGTTTTTTTTTTTTTTTCATGATGCCCTCTTAAACGTTCCAAGGGCACTGGGGTTTCGTTCATTAACCTTTTGTCAGCAATAACAAAATTACAATGGGGTTTTCGTTCATTTAACCTTTTGTCGCAGTAACAAAAGTAGACTTACGAAGAAATATGTGTTTTTTTTTCAATTTATTTACTTATTTTTGTGTGAGGGAATTTGGACATTTGATTTGAGTTTATGCTATTTTTATCACTGCAGATTATACAAGAACAATGGAGCAATCTCACAAGGCCCATAGAGCCCGTCAGTCTGGAACGTCCTCGAGGAAAAAAGAGAAAACAGACAAGAAGAAGCGTGGACTATCCAGTGACAGGCATAATCCCAAGGTTGGCTCAGTCGTTATACTTTGCCACCTTATCTATATTTTTAAAGTAGACTATAGTTCAATTCGTTGTTTTGTTGAATATCTGTTTTTAGTATAAGCGTTTGAGTGTTTTCACATCAGCTTAGGAAGGTGTAGGCATTGCAGCATATGCCAGCAAGGCTGGAAGTTTGTTCGGTCTAATTGTCGAATTAGCAGTTTTCAAACACTGATCAGTAGGTTAATTACCATGTAGTTGTTCAATATGTGCGCACTGGATTTTCTCGTCATCCTTACAGGTTTTTTCATGCGAATGGCAAGTTCATCAATAATTTTTTGGCAAATTAAATAATAGTATCAGCCTGCAAGTACTTTACAAACATCATCAGGTCTCTCAAAGAAGAACGAAAAATCTATGACAGAATGTTGCGAAAATTTGCACTAAGATCAATAAAATATTTTCTTCTTGATCTGCCCATTGGAAAATGACAAGAATTGGGGGTGGTCCAGTCTCGATGAAGGCCCACATTTGCAGTTGTGGTTTGATATGAATGTTCTCCACAAATGTTAATAAGATGGTGTTTCCAATGTTTTACTATTTCCTCAGAATTAAGCTCTGTTTTGTGTATACACCAACGTATGCCTCTAATGAAGCTGACAAAGCCTTAATCAGATCATCTAACAATGACATAAGCTGACTTAATTGAGTAATTTGATTATAACATACTAGTTAGGCACAGTGACCCTGATTTATTGAAAACATGGTGGTAAACTAAATATATTGACAAAATGTATGATTATGTAATCCAAGAGTCCAAATCCCTGTAACTATTCAAAGATTCAATGGGCATGACAGTTTTTTGCAAATTTGGTTCTACCATAATATTAGTTAGGACTGATGGTTTCTGGATGAACTATCAAGCAGTGGTCATGATCACTGATTTGAAAATTTTCCAAATCGGTTCACTTGCACAGATTACAAAAGCCCCAGTGCTATGTTCCAACATGGTAGTTGGGACTTACCATCTTGGAGAGCTCCAGCATACTCTGACTTTGATTTTGCATTAACAGGAATTTGCTTTTAAGTCTTCGCTTAAGGCAAAGTGTCTACAATCTATTGCATCAGAGAAGGATCAACGCTGACTTCATCTGCCTGTAATTGACCGTTCTACTGGAGAACCAGCCTATAATCTCTGATGGAGTTTCCATGGTAATCACAACACCTATGCTTGTTAATGGATTAATTTATCCACATATATATAAACAAATTTTTTGAATACATATTTTTACACGATTATTTTTAATTTAAGTCACAGGCATGTCAACTTCTATGTTTTGAAAGCGATATGGTGACTTTGCCTTCAAAACATGCAGTTATAGGTAAGGATTTCAAATTGGAAACCCTAGTCTTATGCCACTTTTAACTTCCATTGTGTTGAGTTTCATTTTGTCAACTGGTGATGGAGGAGAATCACTTTGAGGGTTTCTATGTTACAAGGTCTTTTCATGCTCTCATTCAAGGCATTTAATTCATTTTCATAGTGATTTTCATAGTCAACTTCTGGTATTTCTCCCCCTATTCATTTTCGATCATTACTTTAAATTTTCTGTATGTTATCAGCGTGGTAAGTGAACCATGGTAAATTTAATGAGGGTTCTTGTTAATTCTCTTGGTGACTGAGAGGTTTAAACCGTACTTCATGCCTATAATCTTTGATGGAGTTTCCATGGTAATCACAACACCTATGCTTGTTAATACAGTTATTGACAAGTTTGATGCTCTCTTGCAGTTGCATATCAGGTTAATAATATGACTTCTTTTGCTTTATCCATGGCCTGAACCTTCCCAGTAAGTTCTTCTTCTTGATTATGTATATCTTTAATTAGTGTTTGATTCCATATCCCTCCTGATTTTGACTAATCATTGCAGAGCATAAGTAGGTAAACGGAGTTTGTATGAGCCGCACAAAATGATATGTTGGAGAACGAATGAGCTGAAGATTTCAACTGTTTGCTTCTAACCGTGCATCAAAATTATGACCGTGCTAGAAAGCACAAATGTGGAATGACTGCACAAAATGATATGTTGGAGAACGAATGAGCTGAAGATTTCAACTGTTTGCTTCTAACCGTGCATCAAAATTATGACCGTGCTAGAAAGCACAAATGTGGAATGACTGATAGGAATTGTTGTTGCTCATGCAACTGATGCAGAAAGAAGTGCTTCTGACATAGTTCAAGAAACTGGCCCCATAGCTATTTTGTTACTATGTAATATTGACTTATATGAATTACTAATTTTTCAGTCAATATTGAACATAATGTTTATTAAGGCTGAATTCAATCACTTTGTATCTCCAAACCCTGTTCCTAAATGATTTTGTGCATTTCTGTTAAGTTCACAATCGTTCTTGTCATACCATCTAATATTTGCATCCACTGTTCCAAGTTTTGTAATTCCCAGTAGACCCCGGTAGGGACTACCGCCACGACAGTGGCTCCTTGTTTAAAAATATTACAGAACCGTTAGTGAAATGTTAAACATCTATTTTCAGGCCAAGTTAATAGATGTCCAGGAAAGCAATTTTCATTCTCGAATTGCTTTCGTGCCTTCTCCAAATTTTCATTCTTGAATTGCCTTCGTGCCTTCTCCAAATTTTCATTCTGGCCACTCCTAAATGTCCCCTCCTCATGAAATCTTCCATGTAGGTAGGAGAAGATGTCTCGGATAGCAATGGGAGAAGAAGCCCAATACAACAGTTGGGAACACTTTTGGTAGAGTTTGGTCTCACGCAGCTCTTATACAACACCACTTCTAAAACGCATTGCCAAGCTCAAGTAGGGTTTCAGATTTCGAGTGGAATATGTGGAAATAAAAGAAGTCTTTTCTAGTCGAAACCATTGTAGATTTATTTTGTTTTATATTGCAAATTAAATTATTTTTGTGCAGGTGTTTGTGTGGGGTTCAGAAAATGTGATGTGGTGTGTGTCCAACATTGGCAAGTAAGAACAATAGCGCTCCTTTTAGTTTACTATAGATATCATCTATAACATCTAAATGTAAAGATTATCAACAGTGATGCTTGTAGGCTATCCAGAAAGGTACAATTTAACATGTAATAGAATTCATTATAATTCTTTTAATAAACAATTTATTAAGTTCACTAATTAATGAATTATTCTTTTTAAATGTAAATTTTTAAATTTATTTATGAGTTAAGAAATTTATCCTAAAGAATGTGAGTTCATGTTTAATCAATAAACACAAACTAAAAACACATACTAAAAAAATGAAATGTATTACACTCAAGCTAAAAACACATATTAAAAAAATGAAATGTATTACACTCATGATCTAAAATTTTCCATGGATTTACATCCAATAACCGCCATTTTGATTTAGATCCAATAACCACCAATCCTTCAGCGCCTTTGAAACATTTCGCCTACCACTCTATATTAATAAACAATAAAAACACATAGGGCTTCGGCTTTGTGGAAACCAAAAATAAAAATATGATTGGAAAGGAAAAAAATCATATCGATGTTTAACTCAACGATTACTATTTCAAATAATTGGAGGATGTCCGCAACGGTTATCTATTTCACAGACTCGCGCAAAAAGATCTATCCAATTCCAATACGGATTTTAAATTTTTTCACAAGGATTCATTTTTTGAATTCCTTAGATAAAAGTTGAATTTTGTTGTGGACCGTTAAATAATAACCCATAAAGGATTGCTATCCAAAAGATGCTCTATCCACACAACTTGCGATGGCAAAATTTCTACACTTTTGGATTATTATAATGAAGACTATATAGGGTACCCTATTTTCAGGAAATATAATGGGCGTTTATTGCTTTTAATAAATATAATGATATTATATTATAAAAAAATTGGATTCTCAAATATATTTTATTTAAAATTGTAGATGGAAAAATACTTTTTATCTAGTTGTGAAATGTGAATTTTAAATTGTAATTATAAAATTATAAGTTAAATTGAAATATATTTAATTTATTTATATTTTGCATAGTAATGAATGCTATTATGTAAATGTGATATATCTAAAATTTGGTTTCTCAATATATATATATATATATATATATTTAATTTATTTAATTAATTAAATTAATATAATATAAGTTATTTAATTTTGAATGAATTCTTTGAGAATAATCATATTTTTCATCGTTTCAAATCCCAATTCTCAATAGGGTTTCATCATAGGATAATTATTAAATGATTATAGAAAAAGGTTTTAATGAGAGGATAAATAGTAATAAGATAATTTAATTCAAGGAGCTAGGCTATTTAAAAAAATATTATCTTATTTTATTTTGTATTTTATAATAATTATTAACCATATTTAAAGTTTTATTATAATCTTTATAATAACTTGTTTGTTTGTTTTTTTTTTTTTTTTTAATAGATTTTTCAATAAATTGTTTTTAATTTTATTATTGTAGTGGCTTGATCTGAATTATCACAGTTTCGTGTTTATTCTGTCGACGTTTCTCATGAAAACTAGTGATATGATCCTTACTTGTTGAAATTATGATATTTAAAAATTTCTCTAAGAAACAAGTTTAACTTCTTTAAAATCACATGAGAAGAACATATAGAAATTAGAGTTACTAAAAACAATTTTTAGCCTATGAAAATCAATTTCAAATTTTGGGTTAGTAAATTTTAAAGGATTAAATTGTAAATTAAGTTATAAGGACACTGTTATATTAATTATTTTTAAAAGTAAACAAATATTTACCATTCAAATTATAAATATATAGAAAAATTAAAATTAAATTGTATACTAATTACTTTCCTTTAATCTTAAATTTAATAATTATTAAATTACTTTGTAAAATATTATTTTTGTATTATAAGTCTATTTGAGGATTCTTATATAGATTTATTAACAAATAAATATACCATTTAATGTTAGGGCTAACTTTGAGAACTGATCTTGTTTTTAAGGATAAATATAACATAAAATAATCTGATAATTTATATAGAAACCTCACTTTCTTGAGTCTTTTAATCAATCAACACCAACTAAATAACACAAATTAAAATAAAAAGAAAAATTATTACTCTTATGATTGGAATATAAAAAAAGTCCATGGATTTAGATCCAATAACAACCCAATTCTTCCGCACCTTTAAAACAATTCACCTCACAATCATAAAACAT
The DNA here is from genome assembly GCA_031772625.1 of Pinus tabuliformis. NCBI lineage: Eukaryota > Viridiplantae > Streptophyta > Pinopsida > Pinales > Pinaceae > Pinus > Pinus tabuliformis. The sequence continues at coordinate 1,340,298,928 of CM062804.1, read as the reverse complement.
AGAAAATAACATAAGGCTTTTCAAATCAGGCAAAAAATATATAATATATGATTCAAAAGGGAAAAAATCCAATTATAATAAATTGATGATGTACCATCATTCAACTCAATGGTTACTATTTCAAGGATTCGAGCATGAATGTTTCTTTTTCTCAATGTTTATCTACTACACTGACTCATAAATATGTGTATGCAAAATTTCATTATGGATTTCAATTTTTTTTACAATCAATCATTTTCTTCAATTATTTGGATAAGTAGAAAAACTGAGAGATACACACACAAAGGAACAATTTTATTACATACTACAAACTACATGGATACATCACATATTTATGGTGCTTGTGAGATCCAACCAATTCCAAATATGAATAGCAAGGTTGATATATCCTCTCAACATCCACCTACAAATATGCAACCAATTCTAAACTGAGCATGGAAGAATTGTCTTCCAAGTCTCTCCCTTAATTCTTACATGCACAATTACAATACATATTATAATAAGAAAATTGATCTTTGTCTCACTAGTCTTCATCAGCAACTCTACCCACTCTACAATCTTCTAGACTCCACTATTTATTTCTCCACATCTTTGATCTTACCTTTCCAGTCATTTAAAGTACACCCACTTTTGAACATCTTTGACATTAGGGGAATTTTGAGGTCTAAAATGGGCCTCCTAAAAAAAATCTACAACCAAAATAAACTTTATAATAACCGATAGGATTCAAGATGATGATGTCAACCATGGGGGATGATTCACCATTTTTTGAGTAAAAAAGTAAAAAGATTAAAAATAATAACATAATAAAACTACTTTTTCAACTTGTATTTTCAACTCATCTCTCTAAGGTTTTAGTCAAATTTCGAGCATGAGTGCTCGCTGGATGAAAAATTTAATTCCTCATCCAAGTAGTACCCATTGTGCATACTTTTGATGGACCGTACTACACAAAAAATTAGAAATATATGAAAACACGTGACTGCAATCATGTTTTTCATGTATTTCTCCTTTTTTGTGTACTAGGGTCCATCAAAAGTATGCAACATGGGTACTCCTTGGATGAGGAATCAAATTTTGCATCCAACAAGTGTTGTTTCTCGAAATTTGAGTAAAATCATAGATAGATAAGTGGAAAATACGAGTTGAAAAATTAGTTTTTTTCTTCTTCCCTCTAAAATTTGATGATGTAATATAATCTTACTTTATTATTTCCACTATCATTTTATAATTTCCTTAGCAGGCCCATTTTAGACCTCAAAATTCCCTAATGTTAAGTTTTCAAGATTAACAATATTTACAACTCGGCTTGTCGGGGCTTCTGCAATAAGCGGTGTCAAGTAATGAACCATCCTATGGACAAATCACCATCTGTTGGATATTTTGCTTTCGTCTATCCACCTGTTGTTAGAATACAATCTGGATACTAAATGCCTTCAAAAATTGATCAAACTACTTGACTTGCTTCACACACAGGGATCTCATATTGTGACTTGTAGCCATTGTTCACGGGTTTCTGAGCGCTAAGAACAACAAACCATAACAGTATGAAAACAATCAAACTAGTAATGTGTTTAAGGGTTTCTGACCACAAAAAACAACTAATTCAAATTATGCAATAATGTTCATTAATTGGTTCTTAGTTATAAATTTTGCACAATAAAATAAAATTAATAACTATTATTTTAGATCAAGGATAGGGCGAATGCTCAAGAAATGATGTAAATATTGCCCAAATTGCAACATACAAACATAAGCCATTATGGATCCCATCACAAAAGAATCTGCATGCATGGAATGCGGCCCGGTGAAGAGGAATCGTACCCTTAGGGCATTCATGTTGAACCCTCGACTTTCAATTTACTGGGATTGTTCCTAGTTGTTTCCATAAATGAGGAGATGGAAAACGAATTCAGAGACAGATGCACAAATGCTCTTAAGAACTGTTCTCACGAAAGATATTTTTGAGGGGTGAGATCCTATATCCTCAAACAACACTCGCAGGTTTTCCATAGGCTTCAATAATGATCACAGGTTTCCAGTAGACTTCAATAATGATCGAGAGACGTCGTACAATTTCTCAGAAGGATCTCCACAATTTTATTCACACTTGATTTTATTATAGCATCCTCGGTAATCACATGTATTTCTGCAGTTTTCTAGGACAGAAAGAAAAAAAATTCAATAGTGTCCAATCTACTCGTCATTGGTCCATGCATGGATTTTTCCCATACTCCTTAGATCTAATGGGATTTTTCCATACTTCTTAGATCTAAAGCAACAATATCATTTCCAAAACAATTGGCTATAATCTGTGATCACTTTATCAAAATCAGGTCGCAGGCGAGTTGATCTTCTCCAGGCGTAGGTCTATGTGTGAAGATCATATTACATTGGTTCGTGTTGCTAGCTTTCCACACTGCACACATTTCCTCCTCACGCAACTAAACATGATGCCTCCACGCACAGGTCTCACATTGGTCTCCACTATGTTGATTTTTACGCAACAACTTTTACATTGTAAATCATCCACGGGCAAAAATAAGAGAACATGTTGACGTCAACAAGGAAGGAGTCTACACTCACGTTTGGATGAAGGTCGCCTTACGACATGAGGAACAAGTTATTTAATTGATCCCTCCCATACCGGTCCACTGCAAAACTCGACAGAAAGCTTATTGAGGAGGATTCATCATCGCACCTCCAATGTACGTTGTCTCACACTCCTCTATTGCCTTCGGCCCAAGAGGGGCCAAAGGACCAGCACTTACGATCTCTTATACCAAGTAAAAAAACTGAGAGATGCACACACAAAAGAACAATTCTATTACATCTTACAAATCACTAGAATACATTACATATTTATGGTGCTTGTGAGATCCATTCAATTCCAAATATGAATAAGGAGGAAGAGATATTTTCTCAACGCCCACCTACAAATCAGAAACCAATTCTAAAATAAGCATGGAAGAATTATCTTCCAGATAGATAACCCTTAAATTTTTTGTGTACTTCTAAATAATAAATATCACTATTTAATGCCAGTGCTTTCTTTGACCAAGGAAATGACGATTTCTACACGCGACAACATTTCTCCACTTTAACATTAGTATAATGAAGGTCATATAATATTAACCCTATTTTCAAGAAACATAATGTGTGTTTACTGCCTTTAATAAACAAAATAATATTATATTCAAAAAGCTTGAATTCTGGAGATTTTATAATAATAAAATATATATTTAAAAATTCGAATGGACAATTTCCTTTCCATTAGTTGGGAAAAATAAAATAAATGAAAAGTAATTTTAAATTGTAAAATTTGTATTTAGATTATATTTAGTTTCTGTTTTGTATAGATATGAATGATACAATGAGAACGTGATATATCTACTAGCATTTGTATCAGATGTTGCAAAGGAAACGCCGTAAGGCATAAATTGAAGAACACAAATACAACAAAAGAATACTTTGATAAAGAATAAAAATACATTGAACGCTCAAATCAATGCCCCATTAACTGAAACCAGTTAGTAGACATATCTATCAACATTAGGATTATACACAATGATCAAGAAATTTCCCATATACAAACAGCACCTTCCACAACAACCTTTTGTCACATCCACATTTTAAAAAATGCCTTGGAACGTGATTGGAATCCCCCATATTGTCTTTTTAATTATGCAGATAAATCTTCCATATTGCTATTTTCATCATGAATATTGTTAGTTCATTGTTGTAAAGTGTTATTGTGTTAAATTCAATACTGTAAGTTTGACAAGCGAAAAAAATTCCTCAATTAGCATAATATGCATTTTTCTCTCACCATGTATTTTTCAATCATGCATTACAAAACTTCCATCAAAGAGCACAAGTAACAGATTAACATGTATTTTCCCTTCATTATTTTCATCACAGAGCCAAGAAATCTACACCTTATCTATAAAGTAACAAAAACATTTTGAAATAAGTTTAATATTTCAAGCCAGTGTCTAACCTATAAAGTAACAAAAACTTTTTGAAATAAATTTAATAGTTTAAGCAATTGACTAACCTAATTTAATAATTGAAAAATTCTCAAAGATGAATTATACTCCATAATAAGAGAGCCAACATTGGAGCCCATACTTTCACTAAAAGGAAAAGAAACACAACCACTTGTTAAGAAGAAATTCAAGTAATAATAATAAAACAAAAATAATAAACATTAAAGTATAAAATGGTATTTCCAATGCACAGGTATAAATATACATGCTCTATGTCCATTGTTAGATTAAATGGGTGTGGAGAAAGGGCAAGAAGCATGTTCAATTTGTTTCTAAATGAGTGGTTATCTAAGCTCGTAAACATAATAAAAAAGATATTTATTACAACAACTTCTATACGATTATTCTTTTTGAAACATAGTTAAAACCGTAAATTAACAATTTCAGAAACCTACACATGTTAGAAACAATCAGATAAGCCATGATGATTGAGTTTCCCGTTACTTAAAGTCTTTGTTGATTGAGTCCATTGAATAAGCCAAGTTCATGTTAGCTTTGGTTGAGTTGATGTAAAAATGTGTAGTGGAGTTGATATCAACTAAGGTCTAGTTGTAGAATCACCAAACTGAGTTGAAGTTGGCTTAGCTAGACATACAAGGTTAAACCAGCTGACCGATAAAGTTTGTCATAACTATAAACAGAGATTTATTCAAGCTTAGCAACAATTACTATCATCATTGGCTAATGTTTAAATACTAAATTGCAAAATGCAGTTAATGCCAAATAATGTATACATTTTTTAGGGCATTGGGCAGTAGCAACACCAGAGCTATGTTGTGGGTTTTGTATTGGGAAAATTCGTATTGTGGAATTTGGGTTTTGCATGAGTATTGTTGTTTCCAGAGAAAACGATGTTGTACATAATGGTGGAGAGATGTTGTGCAATTGTTTCAGGTTCCGTAATTTGATGATATGCATAGAATGGGTAATGCCATGAGGTCCTAAATGTTTTTGGTCAAATGAGGAGAGTGTTTCTAAGCCAAACAACTTCATCTTTGGCACCATTGTCAAGGCCTGCGTTGGGTAATGCCATGAGGCCCTAAATGTTTTTGGTGAAATGAGGAGAGTGTTTTTAAGCCAAATAACTTCACCTTTGGCACCATTCTGGAACATCTAAAAGCTCTGAACAGCTTACCCGCCTGGTACTTAGTATGTTGTACAGGCCTGGAACTTATATTTGTGTCAACAAATGAGTATGTGGTTGAACCCACAGGTGTCTTCATCGACAAAAAGAAAGCAGCTGCTCACTTGAAGGTTTGAATATTACCATTCCACAATTCAATTATAATTGATTTTTTCCTTCAAAGGTTATCCGACATGCTACTAATTAAAAATACAATGTAGGTAAAAGTTGAGAAATGATATTTGAGGTAACTAAGGAGTTGTCACATGTAATGCCACTCCCTTTCTACATGAGCAAGGAGATTTGGCAATAGCATGTCCGCTTTGGCTCTTTCTCAATTTATAAAATTGACACTGTTGACTAATATCGACATAACCAACCCTATTCTAAGTTGAAACTTCTTTCAAATTGAGCATTCACCTCATGAAAGGTTACCTTAAAATTGCTCCATAGTTGTGACTATTCGAAATTGACAAGGTGATTAAAAAATAACATGTTTGTTTTAAGTTAATGGTTTCAATCATGAATCCATTGTGAAATTTTTCGCATTTTAGCTTCTAATTGTTCAATAATGAACCCATTGTGCATTGTTCCAATTGTAGAAAATTCTAGCCCTAAGTGATTCTTTCCCTTATGATCTCAATCAAACAAATCAATTATTGAATTTAATTAATGTAGAAATTAATTTCGGACCATAGCAACAATCATACAATAGCTGGAAAAGTAAATAGGATGCATAAAACAGTTTTTTTTTCTAAGTAAGACTAATTCAATTAAAAAAGGCAAAAATATAATTACACCGAGGCCCCGCCTCAAACTCTGTTTCTAGCTTTCATCGAAACAGTTGATACTGTCCCAGATTGGGGAAACCAGCATGAAATTGCAAAACAGTTACCATATAACCCTGAACTGACATCAACAGACACCATAATACGACCTTGTGACACATAGAAAAGGTGCAACTCAGCAACACTGGACATGACAACAAACCAACAAAACTACTGAACTGCTAAACATACGCAAAAATATCAAGCGACTGGACCAAACCGTGATCTGCCTGAGGCCGATTTGGTTCATGGGTGGCTGCATTTGCCAGAGGGCATCAGTTGTTTTGCTACTCCTCCGGAGTTTCCTCGACCACGGGACACACATACTGTTCCCAATCGTCTTCCTTTTTCTCCACATCACTCTTCTCAGCATCGCTTGTAGGCCCCTCCATCCGCTGGGTGCCTCTTGATCTGCCAGCACACCCCACCATTAAAGCCACGACTGCAGAGCAGCCACCCGCCCGTTGAAATTCATCTACATGCTCATTGTCACCATGCATTCTGCTATGCCTGATTCCCTGGCTATCATCCTTTGAATTTTTCTCCTGACTCCTCTCATATCCTGGGCTCTCATCCCCTGAGAATGCTCCTTAGAGCTTGTCACTTGATCACTGTCCAGCATTTCTTCTTCAGTGAAGACAACAGTCACCTTGGCAGTGATAGTAGGTTTATTTAGACGGCTATGGAGCCTGAAATGGGTAGTGTGAGAGGCAGAGCTAGGACTCTGCTGGGAAATAATAGAATGGAGCCCAAAATCTCTGAGTGGATCCCTTGACTCCATCCCACGCCCTCGCCTACTGTGCGCGTAGGAATAGTGTCTGAGCTGAGGTCTAGGTTGAGGCTCATCTTCCTAGTCCTGAGGAGGGGAAGGGGGAGTCGAGCTCTGCGCAGTATGAGGTCTCGCCCTGCCTCCCCGAGAACCTCCAAATCGACTCCTCATTCGATGCCTTACCATCCTGGTGAGGACTGAGAGCAGATCAACGGGATATTCAGTTGGGGAGGGTGATTGATTACAGAAACAGGGCCTCTGAGCAGGATTTACAGGGCAAAGCATGGAGTGGGATAAATGGTGGCCATTTCCAAAATCGATGCAACTAAGGTGCCAACAACGTTTTCATGTAGTTGTTCTGCTACCTGCAAGCTTTGCCTGCAGCGGACAATAGCTACGAATCGGGGGACGAACAATGGGAACAGGAGGCGCCATTCTGATATCTACTGTATCCATATCTCGGCCTGATGGACCATTTATTTCCATCTGCATGCTGGTCAGATTTCGACTGCAGTGAGCCTGGATCCGGGCCCAATTCATCACCTGGCTGGTCCTTGCGCCGGCCTTTCTATGTGAGCCCATTAATGCTCTTTGAAAACACCCGCATCTGGGTCATAAAACAGTTTTTGCATAAAATGGTTTTTGGAAATGTTTGAGACCACTCAGAGCAATGATGGCACTGCACAAAGGAAGTTTAATGCTTAGCCAGGTGGATGGGATTAAAGCAAAATTGAAAAGGCCAACTTGCAGTCTGAAAAGTGTCAAGCCCTAAAAGAGACCTAAACCTCATATCAGACTATGGTGGAGGGACGAAAGGCCTAAGAAGGTTTGCTAGATTTTTGTAAAGGCAAAGCCTTTATAAACCAATTGTACAAAATGATTTTTGGAAATGTTTGAGACCACTCAAAGCAATGATGGGACTGCACAAAGGAATTTTGTGCAAGGAGGCTATCACATCAACCCAGGAACTTGCGTGAAAAGCAATTATATTCCTCCTCCCTTACAGTGACTATTGAGAAAGTTCCAAGAAAGTTACTATCACTATTCAAAGGAATAAGAAACTTTACTCTGTTCTTTCTTGGGTTCAAAGAAAACTGAAGAGTAACCATGACTGTCAAAAAGCAATAAATTAGATGTCACAAGATTAAAGCTAAAGATAAGACAGAAGAATACTAATATGGAATGGAATTTCAACAAAGGGACATGCCATTTTGGAAACATACCCTATAACATGACATAGGTCACAATCAAAAGCTGAAGATGGTCCATGAACCAAAATAGATTTTATATTTTTTATGCCATAACAGGGCCAAAGAAGATTGATAAGCTAGATACTTTCACTATTCAAAGGAATTAAAATGTTTAGATATTTGTTTTCACATATTCTAATATGATCCCACTGTAGCAGAGTGAGGTACAAATGTTGGAGAATTCCTAAAACAATCGAGATTTTTTCAATTTTAGGACTCGAACTCAGATAGTCAGATTGCTGCCACTCCTCCTTCCATATTTCCCTGCAGATTTGATTGAATGAGGCCTTCAAGCATCAATGTACCATTACAAGGCACCATGGCCCGTTGGCAGAGAAAGTAAGTTGTGAGCTGAACATCCCATGGCTGAACACCGTGGCAACACCTATCTCCTATGTAGCATGTGCATTAAACTGCAACCCTTGAAAGCACGTTGGCTCCTGAGGAGTAAGGTTACTGACTAATGATTGATCCACATACATGGTGGACCAATTTTTGTTGAAATTTATGATTAAATGGATTGAAATTGTAGAGCCTGATTGGCACTGATGGACTCAGTAACAAATATCTACTTCACCCTGATTATGCACTATGGGTTTCATATACAATTTCATGGAACAAACAAACAATTTGATTAAAACTATAGATTGTGATGGTATAGCTGGATTCAACAATAAACATATACTGCATCCTGATTTCTGCAAGATCATGAAAGTAAACAAATAATTTGGCTGTAATTGTATTTGTAGATTTTGATAGCATAGAAGGATTCAGTAACAAACAACTTATTGCACTTGAATTATGCCAGTTGTGACATACAATTTTCTCAATCAAAGAAACAAGAATATTTTTAGAAATGAGGGCCAAGGTCACTATTAAATGCAGATTCTACATAACAGATAGGTAGAGCCAATGTCTTTAAATGAGATTTTTTGGAGTTTCCTAGTGAAAAAAATTGTGGCCAAATCTTGATTTGTGTTGTTTAAACTGGTTTTTTAATTGCATATATAGATTCAGCACCCTCAAAGATCTCTGGGGCACTTTCTTTGTGAAGAGTTCACCTCGAGAGCTTGTGATTTCAATGAATCCCCAGTAGATTTTAGACAAATTTAATAAGAAAACATTCCAAAAAATCACATTTAAAAACTATTAGAATCTAAAAATATCTTGCAATCCTAAAAATAAGAGCAAGTTCAAACCATTAACCTTGCTGTTATCTACCAGATTCCCGATATATATAAAAATGCCCATGGTTGCCCCTATAAACAACATTTGCTCACCTGAAAACAAAGCACTGCTATCAAAGAGAGGGGAGACTGCACGAATCACAAACAAACGAAAGAGACTGTTAAACATTGTTGCTTGTTGCAGATTCTGTTTCTTTCTTGCTTGCAGTTATAGTATCTGTCCTTACCTTTGAGTATATTGGCTGTGAGACAAGAAGTGAAGAGAAGCGGAGGAAACCATTAAAGCCGCAGTAGCAGAGGAGGTTTCGACTGGGGCGACCTGGGAACACGTCCACATTACTCTAAACTCTTGATCTCTCCATTAGTCCTGTGAATGTGTTGCAAGGTCACCCCAGTCAAGCCTGCTCTGTCTCATTTATTCATGTGACCCAATATGCAGGGGAAACCCTTTCTGAAACTGCGTCAATGAATGTCTGTAATTTATAATTTACTGAAATGAGATTGATAGAGAAGGAGAAAGGAACCAAAATCTGGTAGTACAAGTAGTACACTTGAAGTGCAGATATGGCCCTGAGATTTATGTTGAGTTAGGTTGAAATTAGATGGTTTCATACACTGTCGGTGGAAGCAATGAAAGGGCTTAATCTCCTCCATATTTAGGTTGAAAGGACAGTTGCCACGATGGGAGGTCAGTATGAAATTGCAATGTATGGAATGTAGTCCAGTACTATTTTTACCAGAAAAAATTGAATAGTACAAACAATAATAATTTATTATAATAATAGAACGAATTGAAGTATAGTAAGGTTTGAAGGTGTCAAAGCCAGTGTGAATGCTGACATGTCTAACAGTGACTATTGAGACTATGACATTAGCCAGGGACTTGCACACCAAAACCCAAAACCAGTTTCTGGCCCGATAAATCTTTTGTTCATGGATGATATGTTATAAATCATATACATTTCACAACTTGCTTGACCACGGTAAGATAAGCACCGTACCTACCTAATGTATAAAAGAAGACTGATAAGCAGGAGGAGGGGCAGGCAGTCCACTGCCAAAGTGATGGTTGCTGTAATTAGTAGAGGAATTGTAAGAACCGTGCTCTAATATGTCTGATTTTGAGTCTGAGTCAGTAAAGAAAAATGCTCAAATGTAACTATGTGCTCCTTCAGCAACCATGATGTCATGGTGACTTGGGAGCTCCACAGGCAATTTGTGAATTTCTAACCATTACATTAACCCACTTGCAACTTCTCTCGGTAATTCTTTCCTCGCATCTCTATTAGATACTTAATAGACATTTTAACATAGGATAATGTCTAAAACACAGGGAGAACATCAAGGTCTACAATGGAATTTATTGTGAGTATTAAAATGTTTAGATATTTGTTTTCAGATATTCTAATATAATCCCACTGCAGCAGAGTGAGGTACAAATGTTGGAGAATTCGTAAAACAAAAAATACTTGTGCCATTTTGACTTCTTTTGAAGTTGAAAATTCTTCGAAGAAAGACTAATTTCGAGATTTTTTCAATTTTAGTACTCGAACTCAGATAGTCAGATTGCTGCCACTCCTCCTTCCATATTTCTCTGCATATTTGATTGAATGAGGCCTTCAAGCATCAATGTACCATTACAAAGCACCATGGCCCGTTGGTAGAGAAAGTAAGTTGTGCGCTGAACATCCCATGGATGAACACCGTGGCAGCACCTATCTCCTATGTAGCATGTGCATTAAACTGCAAATCTGTGCATAGATTGACAAAGGAAAAAAAAACCACTTGCTATTCAGAAAAAACACCAAAAAAAGTCGTGAAAATAAATTAATATAAATACATACTGGCCTTGATTTTTTAACCATTAAAAAAAATTAGCATTTATTTTTGTTCAATATAATATAAAATAACAAACAAACATCTTCAATGAAACGAGATTCGAAAGAAGGAAAATCTTGAACTTGAAACTATGTGGCATGTAAGTTGTCTGAAATTTGAATATACAAACTGAAATTAATAAACATCAGTGACATTATTTCGTCAAAGCTCTACTCGTTGGAGCCAATGCACAATATATTTCTTCACAAATTCCAAATACAGTCAAAGGACACACAATAAACAAAGCAAACGCAGAAGATAGTCTTCCACAATTTTCAAGTATTGATATCATTATCTGATTGGATACTCAAAGTAGAAAAATAGACAGATAAATTCAAACTATTCACGTTTAGTGCAAATATGTAAAATGCAGAAGGGCAACCCTTACACTACAAGGTGGGTCAGTGCATCTCAAGAACTGAACCAATAAGAAGCAACCTCGTAGCCACAATAATGACCCACATTCAAACCCTGGAGGCATAAAGCCTTGATCTTGTGTATTATTTAGTTGAGTTTGATGACCATGACCACATGTTAAGTGACAATGGTGGTGTAAGAAACAGTCTCTTATTCAGTTTGTGAACCCTACAGAGATCATGTGGAGTTGGGTTTCATAAATCTAAAAATGAGAGAAATGAAGACATAAATGGTACAAGAAACAGGTGTCTTATTAAGTTATTCAGGCTGTGGGCTTTACTGCAATAATGCAGAGTTGAGGTTTACAACTCACCATGCATCAAAAAACAAGAGAGAATTAAGGAAGAATGGTACAAGAAGCAAGTCTTTTATTCAAGTTGTGGGCTTTACTGCAGTAATGTGGAGTTGGGGTTCCTTTTTACTTACAGATCCAACAATAAAATAAAAAGGAATGAGGGCACGGATGGTACAAGAAATATGCACTTTTTTCAAGTTGTGGGCTTTACTGCAATAATGCAGATTTATGAAAGAACGGTACAAGAAACAGGTCTTTTATTCAGGTTGTGGGCTTTACTGTGATCATGCGAAGTTGGGATTCTTTTTCTCTCACAGAGCTATACAAAGGGCAGGAATGAGGACAAGTATGGTACAAAAAATTGTTCCTATTTATTCAAGCTATGTACTTTACTTCAATAATGCAGATTCATAAGGTTGTTTAACTTCACTTCAATAATGCAGATTCATATAAGGATGGTATAAGAAACACGTCTCTTAATCAGGTTGTCGGTTCTATTGCAACCATGAGAGTTGGGGTTACGGTTCATGAGCTCCATACCACTAGGTGTCAAGTTTGAATCTAAGTCTGAATCTCACTTGAGAAATCTGAATCCCCTTAGAGGTGAGGTAAGGTGCACTAGTCTATTGCCTATGCCAATGCCAATGGGTCTAGCATGTCTAAAGGTTAAATATACCATCCATGAATGTGGGAAACCATCCTTCCGAAGGGTTTCCTTTCTTCAGTGATGGGAGAATTTATTAGAGGCTGAATGGGTCAAAATAGTCAAACTCCAGTAATATTCTGGCTTAAAATCCAACAGTCAACAAAATGTCCAAAATATTATCAGAGCTGTTGTAGGATGGATTTGTATGAAGCCTGTTTTCTGTCAAATTGTTTATGCATACAAGATTATTGTAAATGACACCATCTTACATCTTATTTCTGCCCATTCGTTTGAAACACAATGTTAACCACGGATTTACAGCGCACTCATGAAATAAATAAAAAATATGTACTGCAGATCAGAGAGCCAACTTGAAGGTTGAATAAAGGATCCAATGGAAGAACTTTAGAGACTAAAACCTAAAAGAACATAATCACAATCAGAAGGTTTTTTTTAAAAGATGAAAAGTGACTTGTGCAACAGTGACTTTCAGGCATAATATCTTACCTCAAGTCAAAAACTAATAATCGAGAAGAATTGTGACATATAAAGAATCATTGAAGAAAAAAATGAATAAGCAAAATGCCTTTCAAAAATAGAAAATAAAGAGAAAACACTAACATTACCCTGGATACATCAGTGTCTGATCCGAACAGGTTTCGAACATACTGGATGTTGGGGTACAGAGTTTTCTCTAGATTGCTGCCCAGCAATAGTAGATAGAGAATTTGAAATCGAAAGCCGTTAATGTTGCTGCAACTTGCAATGTATCTAAAAAATATAGTTTATATTTTTACATAACAAATGCTAAGTCATTAAGATTTCGATAATTTTTTACATAACAAATGCTAAGTCATTAAGATTTCGATAATAGGTGGCCTCCGGAGTAAGCTGAGCCGATTTTTCAAGCGTTACAGGTTCCTCTACCAATCGACCAGTTTTGTCAATATCTCCAATGTTTGTTTCCATGCTCATTTTCGCTATCAGCATAGCATGTCTAGAAGCATCAATTGCTCTTTCCTGCACATTCAATATTAATTCAGTAGACCATGGTTTAAGAGGTGGCTTCTAATCCATGTTGATCTGTGGAGTGCCCAATATAAGAATAATGAGGGATACTTTCCTTCATTATACTTTTAGATGACATTACAAAACTAAAGACATCGCAAAGGTAAAATTCAAGGTTTTGAAACCTCTTGTAATCCAACCATTGTAATGTTTGCTTTAGCAATATCCACAGCATGCTTCTGTGGAATAACATGACTACTTTCATCCAAAATCTAACTGAACATTCCTTGCAAGGGTGCAAGATTGGTTGAAGCTCCACTCAAAATAACTAGTGAGAAGGAAGCTCCTTGACGTGCATATTTCAAAGATTTTATTGTAAATTTTGGGGATATTCCAAGCATATATCTTCAATTTTGACCATTATAGACATTGATGACTCCATAATATGATCATTTTTCCCATCGATTGCTTTTTAATCGCACTAAATCCAAATTTGTTGTAAAATTTGTAGCTCAAAACATGGGTTTTTGTATAATTAGGACAAATAGAAGAAAACACGCATGGCTCTCATAGAAAAACCAAATATGTCTTAGTCGTGGATAAGACTGAAATTGTGATGGTCTGTCTACAAATGCCTTGATGGCCATTGTTCCTTTCAATTTTATGAATCTGCTGTGTTTTTATGAACAGAAAACAAAACCAGACCATGCCAAAACTGAGATGAATGAGAAGGATAATTATTGCAGACACCAGAGCAGATTTCAATGGCCATGATGGCATGTATGTTGATGCTTCTATATGTGCTGGGAGTGCCTTGATATCAACTGCAAAACGTTCTTGAACCTGCTTCAGCACATCCTCCTCTGATGAAGAAGCAGAAGAAACAAAGGTAATTGCAAGACCCTTTGTGCTAAACCGTCCAGCCCTTCCAACCCTGTGCAAATAAGTATCTGCAGACTCAGGCATGTCATAGTTGATAACAATATTAACTCTTTCAATGTCAATTCCCCTGCCTACTAGATCAGTTGCAACCAGAAGCCTCTTATTCCCCTCCTTGAAACTTTTGTATCTCATCAGTCTTTCATCCTGCTGCATTCTAGAATGAATGCAGGTACAAGGAAAGCTGCACCCCACCAGCAGCTTGGATAGCTCAGAAGCCCTTTTCACACTCTTCACAAATATAACCACCTGGTTGAAATCCAGGACATCCAACAAATCAGTCAGCTTCCTGTTCTTTTCTACCTCAGCCAGTTTTATATAGTGTTGAACTAGACCATGAAGTGTGAGCTTGGCCTCATCATCAACATATATCTCCATAGGATCCTGCATGAATTTCTTGCAGACAAGCGTGATTTCCTTGCTCAGTGTGGCTGAAAACATCATGACCTGCTTGTCATGAGGGGTCATCTTGAAAATGGCCTATACATCTCTCCTCATGTCCAAAGATTCCAGCATTTTGTCACATTCATCCAGAATAAAATGCCTAATATTTCTCAGACTGAGATCCTTGTCTTTTGCCAATGCCAGAATCCTTCCAGGGGTCCCAACAACTATTTGGGGGGATTCATTTTTTAATATTGCCTTGTGAGTTTTGATAGGCAGGCCTCCATAGAATACAACAACCTTCAATTCTTTCAGATGAGTCATAAACCTCTCAAATTCATGGCATATCTGGTATGCCAATTCTCTAGTATGGCACAAAACTAGGGCAGAGACTTGGCCTTCTGTGGGTTCGATCTGCTGCAGAGTTGAAAGCACGAAAACTATTGTTTTCCCCCATTCCAGATTTGGCCTGACAGAGTACATCCATGCCCAGAATCGCCTGAGGAATGCACTCGTGCTGAACTTCTGAGGGATGTTCAAATCCAGAGTCCACAATTGCTCGAAGGAGCTCTGGCTTCAATAGGAAATCCAACAATGCAACAGAAATGGTGGCATTAATTTAAGGACTTTGCCTTTGTAAAGGCCTGAAAATAAGCAGAAATATCCCAAGTAGAAGTAGAAGAGAAAATTGTTAATTGAAGTTAGAGGAGGAAAGGTTCTTCTAAATTTAGAAGTGCAATAAATTTGGTAGAAGAACCGGCATATGAAGTTAAGGCATATGAATAGAAAACAAAACCAGACCATGCCAAAACTGAGATGAATGAGAAGGATAATTATTGTAGACACCAGAGCAGATTTCAATGGCTGTGATGGCATGTATGTTGATGCTTCTATATGTGCTAGGAGTGCCTTGATATCAACTGCAAAACGTTCTTGAACCTGCTTCAGCACATCCTCCTCTGATGAAGAAGCAGAAGAAACAAAGGTAATTGCAAGACCCTTTGTGCCAAACCGTCCAGCCCTTCCAACCCTGTGCAAATAAGTATCTGCAGACTTAGGCATGTCATAGTGGATAACAATATTAACTCTTTCAATGTCAATTCCCCTGCCTACCAGATCAGTTGCAACCAGAAGCCTCTTATTCCCCTCCTTGAAACTTTTGTATCTCATCAGTCTTTCATCCTGCTGCATTCCAGAATGAATGCAGGTACAAGGAAAGCTGCACCCCACCAGTAGCTTGGATACAGTCAAAGGACACACAATAAACAAACCAAACGCAGAAGAAAGTCTTCCACAATTTTCAAGTATTGATATCATTATCTGATTGGATACTCAAAGTAGAAAAATAGACAGATACATTCAAACTATTCACGTTTAGTGCAAATATGTAAAATGCAAAAGGGCAACCCTTACACTACAAGGTGGGTCAGTGCATCTCAAGAACCGAACTCGAAATCCGAGACCTTGGCCCTCATGTCGTCGCCCAGAAGGATATTAGAGGGATTCAGATCTCTGTGAATGAAGCTCGTCTGTGCAAGGCTGTGCAGGTGCTCAACTCCGCGGGCGACATCGAGGGCAATGCTAAGCCTCTGTTTCCATTCTAGCGGCCTCAGCCCGGCCGCCGCCCATTCAAACAGATGCAGACTCAGCGGCCCCTGGGGCATATACTCGTACACCAGCATCTTCTCCCCGCCGTCGATACAGTACCTAAGGAGACGAAGCCGATGCGCTGCTCAGGCAGTTAAGGAGTTGCAGCTACCTCAACATAATCCAACGACTCAAGATGGCTCAATCGTCTAACATATCATCTAATGGTGCAAAGTAATGACACGTAGGGAAAGAGCAAAGTTGATTTCAGAGGGGAACGCCTTACGGCGTAAAAATTTTGTTTTCCAAAAAATTAAGATTAAAAATATTTTTTAATTCCTGAAATGGTGTTTTGTAAATGGGTTTTATAAAAATATATAAACCTCCTGATATATTAGCTATGTATTTTTCGGCCAAGTGAATAGATGTTGAGGCAAGCCATTTTCATCCTTAATTTACCTTCCTACCTTTCCCAATTTTTGATTATTGGAACTCCTTGCGCGAAATCTTCCGAGTAGGTAGGAGAATATGCCAACGATAGAAATTGGAAAAAAATCCTAAGTGAGTAATTGGGAACACTTCTGGTAGAGTTTGGTTTGGCTCAACTCTGGTACTGCTTCATATAGGAGGCTTCCCTAGAATCACACCCTAAATGGGAAAATTAAAGATCTAAATATGACGGAAAGTTTTAATGGAGTCCCATTGAGAAAGGATGAAGAAATTTGGGCTATTCCAACACCAGAATTAACAAGCATTACCCATCTTAAGTCGAATTTCATATTGGTAGTGGAATCTTTAGAAATAGAAGTATTTTCTTGTAGAAACCCTCTGGATATTGTTGAGAAAATGTGATGTGTTGTGTACCCAATATCATTGATGGCGAGTAAGGATAATCGAGGTTGTTTTACTTTCTGTTAAATATCATCGATAACATCGAGTAAGGCTAATAATGGTTGTATGAGTTTGGTAAATATCATCCATAACACCAAAATGTAAAGATTCAAGGATGATTCGTGTATGCAATCTTGAGAACATGTAACATATGTCAGATATAGTGAGAACAAATTATAATTTTTTTATAAATAGTTTATTAAGTTCACTAATTAAGAAATCATTCATATTGAAAACAAATTCTAACAAATTCCAAAGTTTATCAACTTATTCATATTGAAAACAAATTCTAACAAGTATCAAAGTTTATTAGTTAATAAATTCAACATTCTGAACGTGAGGTTTATTTGTTAATAAATTCAACATCCTAAACCTGAGGTTTATATAATTTGATTTCAATGGTGCAAAGTTATTATTCAAAAATAATTTAGTAAATAGCCACTCATAAAGGCTATAGATCTAACCATTAATTGTACCATAACAAATCCATGTACCATATAAGGTTAGCGCTAGTCTTTAAGAAAAAATATAACTAAAAATAATTTCAAGATTTATACCAAAATCTCACTTTCTTGCGTCGTTTAATTAACAAAGGTAAACAAAAAAAAACACATATTAAAGAGGAATAAAAATTATTACTCTTATGATCACTGTCGTATAAAAATAACCGCCCCATTCTTCTGCACCTTTGAAACAGGTCGCTTCCACCTCTCAATTATTAGGCTCCTCATCTCAACGGTTATCTATTTCACCGACTCACGGATAAATATCGGTATATCGAATTCCAATAAGGATTTCAAAATTTTCCCATTTTCCCTAAGAATTCATTTTTTGAATTCTTTGGAGAACCGTTTTATGTACCGTTAAATAATAACGTATAAATGATAGCTAGTGCTTTATTTAACGAGGACAATGACGGTTGATCTACACAACTTGCGATTACAAAATTTCGCAAATGAATTGTGTAGTAAGGATATTTAATGTTAACGCTATTTTCAAGAAGCATTATGGGTGTTTGTAGCCTTTAATAAAAACACTGATATTATATTAAAAAAAAATTCAATTCTCCTAATTCTCATATGTTTGGATGAAAAAGATTTTATGATAAAATACATATTTTTATTTAAAATGGTAATGGAAAATTACATTTCATTTAGTTGTGAGAAAAGTAAATTTTATGTTTATTATAAAATTTCAATTTTAATTTAGAGTTTATTTAATTTATTGCGCTGAAGGTTTTATAGTTATGAGGGTAGATTTAAGGTAAATATGTAAACTTAAATTCAAACATTTAACATGTAATGCTTAACATTTAACATTTTTAGCTTAATGTGAGCACTAAATCAATCTAATTATTATTATGTATAAGTACAATATATATCTAAAATATAAAGAGAATAAGTATGGTAAATAAATAAAAATATAAATACGCTGGAGGTATAGCAAATAAATAAAACCTCTTTTTATACTTACTCCAAATGTATAGTAAATAAATAAAAATATAAATAAACTAGTGTGGTTAATAAATCAAAGTTGTTTTTATATTTAGTCCGTAACGCTCTTTACATTTAAAGAGACTCAAAAAAGAGATTTTATTTAGCTGAAGTCTATGGGCCAAATACCATATTTATAAAAGAGGTATGATAAATTAATTAAACTAGAGGCATGCTAAATAAATAATTCTATTTTTTCCATAATTCCTTTTATATTTAAGAACACTCAAAAAGCAGGTCTTAATTGGATGAAGCATATGGGCCAAATTATTATTAATACCATGCAAAAAAACACATTATCAACCCTAATAATCATATTAATAAAAATAAAAATGGCACATGGTATTGACCCATGGTATTGAGAACCAATGGTATTGATCCATGGTATTCATGTAGAATGTAGCTTATTTAAAGGGGGATTAAACTAGCATAGATCCATCTTTACTGTAGATCCTCATATGAAAACTAGCATAGAGTGAAAAAAGATTTGAGATTTGAATATCAAAACTAGCATAGAGTGAAAAAGGATATGAGATTTGATCCCTCTGAGCGATAGATCCAGAGTAAAAATAGATCTATGCTGGTATTATGTATAATGATACAATATGAACTTAATATGGCTCAAATTTTGTTTTTTGAAAAAATTAAAATTAAACATATTTTAATTCAATTAATTAGTTGATTTCATTAATTAAATTAATACACTATAAATTATTTTAATTTTTGAATGAACTTGTTGTTTGTAAATTGATTATTTAATAATATAATAGAACACACAAGTAAAATTTTAACAACTCATTTTCAAGTGAGTGAATAGATGCCTTGGAGGCAAGTAATTTTCATCTTCAAATTTCCCTTCCTGTCTTCTCCAAGTTTTCATTCTGGGCACTCCACCTAAATCTGAGTGGGAAGGAGAAGATGCACGTGATAAAATTTGGAAAAGAGGCCCAAGACAACTTTCTTCTAGAACTTGGTCTGGTGCTTTAGCCCTTGAACTACTTCAAGCTAATTATTCTTGTATGAGGAGTTGGGTAAAGTTAGAGACTATTCATAGTCGAACTTATAGTGTGTGGTTGCATGTGAAATTTCTTTAGGCAAGTGGCTAGTTAGAAAATGTTAAATGCCTTTCACGGGATTCATTGTAATCATCAAAATTGTGTATGATCAATAAAATAACAAAAACCCATGTATTTAGAGTGAATTTTATATTTAAACTTCTCTGCCTTTCCATCAAAAGCTTCTTTTTTATGACATAAATGGGCCAGATATGATATATTAAGGATGATACTTGAGGAAAACCAAAAATTTGGTTGGGTGTTAAGGAAGAAGCCAGTGAAGTGGCATAATTTACAGAGAAGGCTACAACATAAGCAAATAAAGTGGCTGATGGAAAAACTCAGAGAAGGTGAGTTGGAAATGGAAGTGTCCATTTGTGAACCAGAGCAAGATGAAGTTCTGGGTGAAGATGAAGATGAAGACTTGAAGACTGAAACTTCAAGATAGACCAAAGAGTCACATGATTTTAAATCTAATAATTTGGGTATGTTTGTAGATGAAACATGCGAAGAAGGAAAATTTGTTGATATTGTTGTAAAGGAGGAAGAAGACAGGCATAATCTAAATTATGTTCTGAAACAGGAAGTAGAGAAGCATATGAAGAAATAATGTGAAGGACTTGATGAGATTGAAGAGAAGTCCATTGAAATATTTCTGAGTCATGTAGAGGAATTGAAACGACAGGAGGACTTGGTGATTGAATCATCAAATGAGATCATGAGCTCTTGTGGTTTTACCACTGACAAGTTGTGTGTGAATGCAGGTATTGGAGAAGACAAGCCATCTTATGGCACTATCTTAAATGAAACTAAAATTTTCCAAGTAAAGTATGATGATGATTGTCTTTCAAATGTAGATCAAGTTAAGTTATTACAGTAGAAGGAGTTCATAAATTCCTTGCTTAGTGGAAAAAATATCTTCAGTAGAGGTGACACAGTTATGTCTTATGATAAGGAATTTGCTATTGATGAGGACAAAGAGGAATTGATTTTATTAAATGGCCAAAGGGAGAGTGGTGGACAGACATCTGGAACAATCATAGAGATGGAGGATCAAAATTTTATTCTAATCAAGAATGAAGAAGTAGTGTCAAAAAGAAGTTATACTTGTGACAGAGAAGGAGATAGTGAGGATTGTACAAAGCTTTTAGAAGAAATTTCAAGTGAGATGGCAAATTTAGGGCATGAGGTAAGTCTTTTGGAGGAAAGGCTAGAAAACCAAAAAGTAAGTGTTCAGGATGTAAAATCAGAACTGAATGAGAATGAAGAAGTTCACTGCAACAAAAAAGGACATGAATACATTATTAAAATAGATGGTATGGAGGAGAAACTAGCTGATGGTCTTGCGAATTCTATTGAGAATTCAAATGAGCATACTGATGTGTTGACAAAGGAGGAAGAATTAGAGAAGCATGCTGATGTGTTGCCAAAGGAAGAAAAGGCACAGAAACCTTATGATTTTTATTTTTATAATTGTTTGGTAAGTGCAGGTTTAGTTTCATATGCTAGAGAAAATTTGGCACAGATAAGCAGCCAAATAAAAATGAAAGAGGAAGATTATGTGGAAGTATTTAATGCATGGAACAGAGATGTTAAATTGCTGGAGAGAATGTTGGAAAGCCAGGATTTAATACAAAAAAGAAATAGCCATGAAAGAGGGTAAGGATGAAAGGGAGACAGAACCAGTAAGAATGGTAGAACAAGTCAGAACGAGAGAACAAGTAAAAATAAGCGAAGAAGAAGTAAGCGTAGGATAAATGGTAAGTGATAGAATCTGACAGCTTCAAAGTCAAGAACAAAAGTTTGAATAGTTAGTAGACAGCAGCAACAAACTGAAGCAAAGAGAAAAAGATAGCGGTAAGTGGCAGAGTATGGAACAACATAAGGATGTGCTGGAAATAGAGATTGAAGAATTACGGTAGTTGAGGATAAAATAGTCTATATGGAGGAGATTGATAGCAATAGGAAGAATGATCAATCATAACTTGAACCTGATCCACAAGGAGAGGAAGGTGAAATAGAAGACAATTGACATACAACAACAGCAAAGGTGCAGAGCATTTAAACAACTACAAACTAAAGTTTGGGACGCTGGAGGTCTCCTATCAATACATGAAGACACATGATCAGGAGATCATGAATGTTTTCTATTTTGGTAGTCTAATGCAAGACCATTGACTTGAAACTATCATTGTATTTTGGTGGACATAGGGGGTCTTGTATTTTCAAGGAAGTTGGACTCCTATGTATCTAATTATTAAAGTTTTGAGTGGTTAAAGTAGGAATTAATTAGATAAGTGTGAGGATATTTGTAAATGGTCTCAAGTGTAGGAGAACATGAGTGATTAATGATGATGAGAGGGTTGGAAATCAATTGTAACTCTTATAGGTCTCATGATTTAAGGAACTAGAGAGGATTATTAGGGATAAGTAGGAGTTAAAAGTGGATTTAGAAGATTTTCAAGAGTTAGTTCAACAAATTAAAGATCTGAACCAGAATTAGTTCAACATAACCTTTTATATAAATGTAATTCTAAAAGGCATAGAGAGTCAGTAGTTAGAGAAATAGTTAGTGAGTGAGGGAGTCATTCAGTCAGATTGTAAGCCTACGGGTAGGAGAAGAAAGGCCACTGATATAGAAGATCAGGCCGAGAAGGAACTTCACTGTGTAAATACATGTTTATTAATACAAACGACTCAATTCTGAGTTCATGTGTGTGTGTTGAGTAATTGACATGTTGATTGTGTATGATTTTGAGTTATTCTGCATAACTTAGGTTGCAGGTGCATAATCATAGGTGGAATACAAAGAAGAGTGACTAAGAGGTGTTACGTCTTTACACCCACCGACAACACAGGAGGAAGCATAAAGGTGCGAGTGGAGATAAGTTAAGGAGGAAGTTGTGATGCAGAAGAGATAAAGACCAAAACCCTAGAGAAAGCCAAAACCACAAAAGAACACTAAAGAACAACATAAAAGCAAAGTAAAGAGGTGATTAGTAACGACAGCAGGGGTAGAAAGTACAGGACGCCTTGATCGCAGTTGAAGGTGTTATACTCCTATAGTTATAGGTGTCATATTTCATGATTGACTGATTGAGCTCTGTAATATGTTCATACCTTTCCTCGTTGTAAAGGTTTCCATATTATCAAAAAAATAAAAAAAATAAAAAAATGTAAAGAGGGTGTACCCTGAAAGAAAAATCAAAGGTTAAAAAAAAAAATGGTCAAAAGAAAAAATGAAAAGAAATGAACCCCAAACAAAAAGACCAGGAAAGTGTGCAAGTCCAAATGCCACTACTATTTCATTTTCTGCAAATAAAGCATCATGTATAGCTTGTTGAACTTTTTCCACAATTGATGAATGGCTAAACAGCTTAATCTTGGCCAGTTCATGTTTTAATTTTATGTTTTAGAGATAGAGAATAAAAATCTGTCCAAACTATTTAATCTTGGCAGATAAGTAGATTGGTAGAGAAACAAAGGAGCTCAACAGTTTAATCTGAGCCCTTGGATGTAATAAGTGCAGACTTAGGTAGGATTCCCATGAAAAGAAAAAGAATATTTATAAGGGTTTGCTAGTCTAAGTGCGCCCAAAGTAAAAGAAGAAAAAATGTTAGGCAAAGTAGGCAGGGTAAGTAGATTGTTGTTGCAGAATGAGATTTGTGATGGATTCTGTTTCTCAAAATGTGTGTTAACTTACACTTCTATGCATGTTGGTATTATATATGTCATTTCGGTTTCTGAATGAGAGAGATTCCGAGCAGATATTCTCAATGTCATTATGGAGGGAGATGGAGAGAGATTCCGAGCATATATTATATATGTCATTATGGTCGATATATTTCATTTCTTCCAGTCATGACTCGAGATATGTGTCATACCAGATTCATGACTGATATGGGCATATGTCATTTCTTACATGACCAGAGAGATGCTCCTGAGAGAAGGAGAGATATTCATGACTGATATGGGCATATGTCATTTCTTACATGTCTCAATAGCCAAAATCCACAAGTGCTATGGCAGACATTTTTGGAGCAGCTCAAGCGTGGCATGTCTAACTCCCATTCATATCCTTCCCTAAATCACTTACTAATCTACCCAAAGGTATTAAGATCTGCTTAATATCCTTAAAATCACTCATGTCATCTTTTTTTATCAAAAGCCTAAGTAAAACCCCATTTTTCACTTAGGGAAGTGGACACATTTCTTGTATAAACCCTTGCATTTCCCCTTTTTCCTAAGTTTCCAACACTATAAACTTGGCACTCGATTCATTTTTTCATATTAACTATTAACTTTATTATATAATTCCCTTTTGTAATTGTTCCCAAATCCCGTAATATGTATATAAAATAAAACCCCGCATTACTACATATCCTGCCCCGGTTTAATTATTAACCATATCACTGTTTAAAAATGGGAATTAATGGTTCATCTGGAGCTTATTAATAACCCACCGCACACAACATTGGGATTTATTAACCTTTGGTTAATTAATAACCGTACTCACCCCGCCGACCAATCAAAACCTACCCTGATGCATTAAAAAAACATATTTTATTTTGTCGGGCCCGTAGTGATTAACCGTCCTCCATCTCCAATCATCGCCCGTCGTCCAATCATCGCCCTCGCATCCGACGGCGGATATCCATTTTGCACCCCCTTAACCCCCACAAGTTAACATTCTGCCATCTCCGCTAAGCGCCCACCGTTCGATCAGCCGCTCCACATCCAATGGCTGATAACGATTTTTCTAGCCCCCCGATCGCCGAAAGTTAAGCCGGGAGGAAACGGTGGTTTTCGTCCCATACCAGGGACACGTGTCGACCACCCACCGTGTTCACTGCCCCTCCGCCCGAAACTGCCCAAGCCCAAAAGCGGTGTGGGGAAAACCGCGTACTGCCCTCTCCTTGCTGACGTCATCTGTTGACGCCAGCTGTCCTTTGCCAACATCACTTGCCATGTCACCATCTGTACTTCCATGTCACCTGCCACGTCATCCATCCCATACCCCCGCTAACGTCATGCTGATGTCACCCGTCCAAAAAATCAAATTTTCCCGCCAAAAATATTTTTGTTCAATAAAGGGTAAAGAAAGTCATTTTTGATAGTTTTCGCTGCAGAACAGTGCTCCAAGCATGCAATCGACCGACTCTATACCTGGTTCTCGACTATCTCCCAACCATGAAAACTCCAGCAACGCGCTCCCTGACTGCTGACCCTCCATTTTACAGTTTTCTTCCTCTTTATACATGTCAAAACAGCGCTGAGAGACTTCTGAGCTTACAAAAGCGAGAAACAAGGATACTTGCTGCCCCAGCCAGTGTACCGTCAGAGACTTGAAAACCAGCAGAGAAAGGCAGTGTGAAGACACATTAGCAGTTCCATTTTGCTGAACAGGGTGAGCGGGGTCAGTTCAACATTTAATAGGGTACAAAACAAGTCAAAGAGTATCAGAGGAGTCATAAAGAGTATCAGTGCAGAATTAAAGGCAAGTCAGATCGGAATTAAAGAGTTTCAAGAGCTGACTAAGCGAGGCAGATCAGAAGTTAAAGAATAGTTAATGCAAACAGTCGGCACAGAGCTACTACTGGACACCTGCAAGCCGAACCCTAAAGAGCCAGCCTCCAGCGCAACATCATGTTATCTTCCTTGAGCCACTTCTATGTTACTTGTAAATTACGTTAGTTTAAAATCTAGATATTATCTAAGAGCTTTTATGAGACATCCTGTTGTATATATTTTTGTTGTATAAACAACCCCTTCATCAGAGTTTTGAAGAGGTTGGGTATGTGTAGATTTTCTAGACTTTGCTGTAATACTGAACTTTGGAATAAAAAGTTGTTGGAATCAAACTATTGTCTGGCCTACTGGATGAGGAATTGAAGCAGAGGACCTGTCACAGAATTCTTGAATCAACCTCTGGATCAATAAGTCCCTTATAACTTGTGTTTTACAGTTTTCTTGTTTACTATATCATCTGTGTTTCATGATCTGAATAGTAAAGAAAAAGGATAATTCAGAATTTGCTTAGCTGCACTCTATTTTCAGTCTTTATTATTCTCTGTGTTTTCTTAAGAATTAGTATAAACAATGAATTCTTAATTGCTCCTGTTTCCCCTGATTCTTTCATGTTGAGTATTTGCTAAGGAATTCTTAATTGCTCCTTAACACTAATCATCCATTTCCCCTCTGTCAATATGATGAAGGATTCTTAACTGCCCTTCACCCATTTGAGTCCATTCCATCTGATTCCAGCCTTTAATTGTTCCATGTTTGACTACCTTGCTCTGTGATGCCATCTTCTGTTAGAAACCAAATCCAAGAAACCATCCTCCTTTTTTACTCCATCATGCCCAATGGAATGAACTCTTCAGTTTTGCCTCACTGTTCTATTGAATCTCACCACCCAAACTCAAAACAAAACCCTTGTACTTCACAACTAACCTAATACCTTTAAAAACAAAGCTAAATCATAAAGGGAGATGCAGATTGGCTAGAATATGTATCTAAAAGATTGGTCTGTGGTTACCTCGGCCGTATTCCCTTTCTTACAACTTTTGGGAACAACCTGAGTGATAACACAAGGCCTGCAATTGTTATTAGCCCTCGATCCCAAATCCAAATGCTTACGTCATAAACAACTACAGGGGTTGAGACCTTGATAATCCGCGTGCTTGTTGAAGACACGCAGACCGTCAGATCAAATGATTAAATCAAGCGCGCCTTGATCAATCGGTGTAGGATGGTGATCAGATTGTTTTGGTGATCAGGACAAGTGATGGTTGTTAGATCTGGAGAGAGAAGATGAATGGCGGAGAGTGAAAGTCAACGTGGGTCGAAACTGCTGTCCAATTGGTGACTTGTTGTTCAATTGATGAAGTGATGTTCAATTGGCGAATTGTTGTTCAATCGACGAAGTGTTGTTCAATTGGTGAATTGTTGTTCAATCGGCGAAGTGTTGTTCAATTACAGATTGTTGTTCAATCCTGAGTGTTGTTCAATTACGGATTGTTGTTCAATCCCGAATGTTGTTCAATAGCTGTTCAATTGACGAATTGGAGAGGAGCGGACCCGAAAAGGTTATAGGCGTGATTTCATTCCATTTGAAGTCCGATTGTGTTATCACATATTGCATGTGAGAGGCGATGAAGTCACACGTTGGTACGATGCGAAATTGCGAAAGCCATTGATCTGGTGGATGAAATCAATGGTGGAAAAGGGCGATTGCATGTCGCAAGTCGGGAGTTCTAAATACACACTCTATTGAGTCCTTTGAACTCCGGGATTGCGATAAAGGGTGAGTTGGCACATAAAATAGAGTTTGGTCAATATGCGCGGGTATAGAGTTAACCACAATGTTATAAAGGTTTAAGCGTTGAGCTATAGAGTCTCGATTAAAGGATTGACTAAGGGACAGACTGGATTGTATCAAATAATTTCGCATGAGATTTAGGGGCCTTGAACCTTAAGTAATGAAGGTTTGACCTGACTCAGATTCTCTTCCTGAGCTCAGTCTTTTGGCATCTCTCTGGTTCTCTCCCGTGGAAATTAAGTTCCTCTCAAATTGTGTTATATAAAGAACATATTTAAAACATAATCTACTAAATATCGAATATTTAATCTAATTGATCCAATTCCTAATGGTTGAACTTCAAATTTATCAGAAAAATATACAACACCATCAACATTATCACCAAAACTTTCAAAAAGAACTTTCTGAAATGTCATATGATATGTAGCAGCTAAATCTAATATCCAATTATCCTCCCATGAAGAAAATGCAGTATTAAAAGCATGATCAATGTTGAAATTTCAATGACCAGCTATATAATTAGAAGATACATTTTTTCTTTTTTCTTTTGTGAGAATGTGGCTTCTATTTCTTTTGATTAATTTGGTTTTTTTTTTTTTCATTATTAACCCTCTCCCATGGAACCTTGCAATTAATTGAAATATGACCAGTTTTGGCACATCTATAGCATATGATATTTGGTTTACTAGATTGGAAATTCTTCTATGTTTGGTTATTTTGTTGTTTATCACCTTGGTTGTTGTTATTCATGCCTCTAAAATTTCTTCTACCTCAGCCTCTGGGATTCTTGCCACCTTTGAGAGATTCACATTGTGATTTATGTTCCTTTTGTGCATGGCACAAGGTTTCCATATTTAAATTAGAAACAAACTCTTTCTTCCCAAAAGCCTTTTCTTTTTCTCTAATTCTATTCACTTGTTTATGAAAACTAATGTCCTTTAATTACCCACTAGCTTGGTGAGATTCTAAGTAGTGGGAATACACAGGGTGCAAGGCTTTAATGAAAGAAGTTAACTATAAGTCTACTTTAACACTTGTGGCTTCTATAAGAGAAAATCACGTTAATTCCAAAAACCAATCTCATTGGATCGTAGTCCTTCATCTCTAAATTAAATCACTTTAACAAAAATTGAATAATCTCTAATTCTGAATGTGAATCATTTAATTCCTTTAATATCTCCAATGCTTCAAATGTTGTCTTACGTGAATGAATATATTTCCTTACTTCTTCTAACACTGATGCTTCAATCATAACATTTACTTTCTTATTCTTAACTTCCCGAATGGCACGTTGTTTTTAATCTTCTCGATCTTCTACTGCAATTTTTTTTTTTTGTCTTTCTCCCCTGGAAGAACATCTTGCCACCAATCATTAAAAACCAATGCATTCTTTAGAGTTCTTATCCATTTTGGTTAATTTCCTTTCCAAAAAGGATAACTCCAACTAGAGAAATTATGGATTTCATTTTTATAAAAAAAGATACTAAAAAAACCTTCAATTTTTTTAAATTTAGGTCATTGTTTAACCGGCCAACTATTAAAAAAATATATCATGAGGTTGTGTACGTAACTTGTATAAGAAAAAAGTAAAGCAATGATCCTAAATTAGCCTATCAAAACTTGTTCTAGATATATGTATAGTGGCCCCACCAACGGTAATATATGTCGGTGTTGAACCAAAAAAGAATCGTATCAAAAACTTAATTAACCCAAAATTAATTAACAATCCTCGCAACTGCGTGTGCACTTAACGACCAAATTGAATCAATCGTCTAGATTGGCTCCAACGGATCCAACGATATACGACGGCACAAGGCTTGCCGAATCTTAACGAAGTAAGTGGTCCCGGGGATGATTTTGACAAAACCGTTCAGCACGTAAATTAACAGCTCTAATTAATTATGGGACCACCCAAGCTGGTTTTAAATACTCCAAAACACTAGTCCTCCGCACTGTCAACAACGCCAGGTCACCATGCGCCAACTTCTCAAACCACCATACATCCTCCACCTCGACCACATGAGGAACACGTCGATATCAATGGAGTTCAAACCAGACATAATGGATGAGTACTTCGGTGCTTTCCAAACCTCGCGCTCTGATACCATTGTACAGGCTCATTAAACTCCACAGTAAAATAATTATTTCAATAAGTGAAGTCATTTAGCATTTATAAAAACACAGGATGTTTACCAGATCACAACCATCTGGTAGTTTTGGTAACCATAAGAAAACATATCTAAACTAATAATGTACAATATCCCAAAAAATTAGTTAACAACGAATTTTGTAAATAGCCATTCTATAAAGATTTAATTGTTAATTGTTGAAATCATGATATTTTGACTAAATTTTCATAAGAAATACTATAAAAAGTCATATAAATATTAAAATTTTCATAAACAATTTGTATTCTATTAGAATCAATTTCAAAAATTAAACGATAAATTATAAAAAAATTAAACTAAAAAAATATCATATTAATTTTTAATGTTATAAAAAAAATTATAATATTAATTATTATAAAAAATTGATAAATATTTACCATTTGTAAATTATAAATATATAAAAAAATTAAAATTAAATGATATAATAATTTGATCTTTAGAAATATATATTAATCTATTTTTCTCTCATTAGGACAAAGATTCATTCTATTTGAGCACTACTAAATGGATCTATTAACAAATAGATACCCCATTTAAGATTAGGGTTCACATTGAGAATGGATCACATTTTTTGAAAAAAATACAACATAAAATAATTTCAATATTTATACGAAAGTCTCACTTGGTTTAATTTAATGAGCAAATACAAACTAAAAAAATAATACTCTAATCCCAGCTGAGGATAAAAATGACCATGGATTTCGATCCAATAACCGCCCAATTCTTCTACAACTTTGAAACACGTCGCAAATTATGCTTATAAAAAAAATAAAATAAAAATTATAATAAATAGAGGATGCACGATTCTTCGGCTCAACGGTTATCTTTGGAAATGAAATGAGGATGGACGGTACTTCAAGTCAACGGTTATCTATTTCAGAGACTCACCGATAAATAACTGTATATCCAATTCCAACACGGATTTCAATTTTTTTTGACAACGATTCATTCCTTGGATAACAGTTAAATCTTTTTGTGTCTGCCTAGATAATAACGCATAAAGTATTGCTATCCTCTGCTTTCTTTTTCTTTTACGGCCTATCTACACAATTTGGGATGTCAAACTTCCTACACTTGCGGATGAGGTTATATAATGTTATCCTTACTTTCGAGAAACATAATACAATGTTATTAAAATAAACTTGATTTCTCAAATGTTTTGATGGAGAAGATTCGGATGAGGTTATATCATGTTATCCCTACTTTCGAGAAACATAATACAATGTTATTAAAATAAACTTGATTTCTCAAATGTTTTGGTGGAGAAGATTTTATAATCAAAAATATTTTTTATTTAAAGCTCCTATGTAAAACTACTTATCATTTAGTTACAACTAAATGAAAAGTAAATTTTAAATTGTAATTTATTAAGTTCAGTGATTAATGAATTATTCATTTTGAATGTAGATTCCTAAATTTATTTATTAGTTAAGAAATTTAACCTAACAAATGTGAGCTATGTTTAATCAACAAACACAAACTAAAAACACCTATTATAAAAATGAAATGTATTACACTCATGATCTAAACTTTTCCATGGATTTACGTCCAATAGCCCCCAATTTGATTTAGATCCAATAAACCACCGATTCTTCCGCACTTTTGAAACATTTCGCCTTCGACTCTATATGAATAGACAATAAAACACATAGGACACTTTTCAATAATTTTATCGTCTATGCAGTGAGACCATGGGGTTTTAATTGTCATCACCTTTTAGTCAATGGAAAAAGATTGAGCTTGGAAACATGGGCATCAATAGCAGCTGGATAAAGAGAAAATTCCGAAGTTCCCATAGGATTATAAGGACAATTGCTCGTTCATTTTCAACCAGTTCAAACACAAAATAGATTAAAAAATATTCCAACTTCACCCCTTTTAGGCCAGCGATATTTTCGCAGATATATATAATAAATCTAAGCATTCCATATCGAAATCAATCAAAGTTGAACAATTATTATATTTGCAGACCATGGGAGCCCACTGCCCTCAATTTTTCTCTCTGCACATTCACTAACCACGACTCTGTGGTGATCACGTATTTTCCTCTCTCTTTCCCTGTTCCATCTCCATGTTGACTGAGCTTGACTTTGTACTGCGTGTGGATTTTCCTTTTTCCTTCGGTTTCACATTGGCATCCACTATGACAAATTGCTATAAATCCCAATCCACAGGGGAAGGAGGTGGCGGTCTTGGAGCAGAGGAATCAATGGCAAAAGCCCAGAATCATAGGCATTCATATGCATTGTGCCCATATCCAATTCCAATACGGATTTCAAATTTTTTCACAAGGATTCATTTTTTGAATTCCTTAGATAAAAGTTGAATTTTTTTTGTGCAACGTTAAATAATAACCCCTAAAGGATGGCTATCCAAAAGATTCTCTCTCTACACAACTTGCCATCGCAAAATTCCTACACTTTTGTATGATTATAACGAAGATTACTTAAGGTACCCTATTTTCAGGAAATATAATGAGCGTTTATGGCTTATAATAAATATAATGATATTTATTATAAAAAAAAATTGAATTCTCAAATATTTTTTATTTAAAATTTCACATGGAAAAACACTCTTTTATTTAGTTGTGAAAAGTGAATTTTAAGTTGTCATTATAAAATTACATTTTAAATCGAAATATATTTAATTTATTTATATTTCGCATAGTAATAAATGATATTATGTAAATGTGATATACGTAAAAAGTTTGGTTTTTGTAAATAATAAAATTAAATATATTTTTCAATTTATTTAATTAATTAAATTAGTATTATATAAGTTATTTTATTTTGAGTTAGGTCTCTGAGAATAACCATATTTGTCAACGTTTCAAATCTCAAACTCTCAATAGGGATTCATCATAAGATAATTATTAAATGATTATAGAAAGAGAGTTTAGTGAGAAAAAATAAGATAAATGAAAATTTTTAGTAATGGATCTAAGAAGAGATAAAATTATGTTATGGACTTATGTTGTGGAAAATTGATAATCAAAAGATTGATGATAAAGAGCAAACTATAGAAGACAACATGTGGCAGCAATACACACAAAAACTCTTTTTTTAGAAGCAAAAGACATGAATTGACAATCTAAAATGATTTTCTATGTTTTCATGATAATCGAATATATAACAATGGAAGAGTCGGAAAGACAAATGAAGAGACTCCTCAAGTTGGAGCCTACAACAAAAGGACAAAGATGAAGCAATTAGATGATACAAGATCTAGAAGAACAAAAAAAAATCTAGTGCAAGAGTTGATGTCAAAGTATTTGAGTCATTGTTAGCCTAGATGAAACTTAAGACCAGCATGCATGTTTAAGTTATGTTGATTCATAGTTATATTGTCCTCCATAATTAAAGGGTAGTGTTGGATAAAATTACTCTCTTCAAAGGGGGCCACTACCATAACACCTTCAACCTTAAAGGGCAATTATGAAAATAGATTTTGTATAATTTGAAATGATAATCTACACAAGATGTATGCATAGTCAGTCTTGTAAAGAAATTGTAGCTGCATATTCTGTTACAGTAGTAGTTGTGTAGTTTCCTTAAAAGGGAACTTATGGAAATAGATTTTGTATAATTTGAAATGATAATGGATTACGGAAATAGATTTTGTATAATTTGAAATGATAATGGATACAAAATGTTTGCATAGTTGATTTTGTAAAGCAATTGTCGCTGCATATTCTGTTGCGGTGGTAGTTGTGTAAACTTATGTCTCAGAGTGTTTTTTAGTAGTTTTAGCTACGTGTTGTTTTGTGTCTTTCAAATTAAAGGTAAAAAAATCTAATTATAACGAATGGAGGATGGGAAATCCTGCAACTCTAATAGTTACTATTACAAATTAATGGAGGATGGACGTTCCTTCAAGTCAATGGTTATTTATTTCATGGACTCACCGATAAAGATGTGCATACCCAATTCCAATAAGGATTTCAAATTTATAAAATTTCTCACTTTCTGATTATTATAATGAAGGTTATATAATTTTAAACCTATTTCCAAGAAACATAATGGTATTTATTGCAGGTTTGGATAGACATGATTTTATCATAAAAAATAACTTATTTTCAACCAACATGTTTGTTTTTATTCTCTTTAATAAAGATAATTATATTGTATTAAAAATAAATAAAAATTATTTTTCATTTAGCTATGAAAAGTAAAGCTTAAGGTGTAATTATAGAATTATCATTTAAATTTAGAATATATTTAATTTATATTTTGTATAATGATTAATAATATAACGTGAACTTGATATGTCTAATTTTTTATACATAAAAATTAAGAATAAACTTATTCTTTAATTCATTTAATGAATTGAATTAATATAATATAAGATATTTTAGTTTTTAAATAAAATGGTAGTTTTTATAATTAATTATTTAAAAATGTCGCAAAACAATTTCGTGAAATATTAACTATCCATTTGTAGGCGGACTGAATAATTGCCAAGTAGAAATTTTCATTCTCAAATTACCCTTCTGCCTCCAAATTTCCATTCATGGCCATGTTCGCTCCACGTGAAATCATTTGAGCAAGGAGGACAAGATGCCCGGGATAGCAATTGGAGAAGAATCCAAGACAATAATGGGGAACAATTTAGCTCTTGACATATTTGCTTCTACCTATAGGCTTCTCTTGGATTGCATAAATGCATAAACTGAAGATCGGGATATGACTGAAAGGTTTAGTGGACTCACATTGGTCAAGGCTGAAGAACTTTGGGTTATTTCAACACCACACATAAAAAGCATTGCTCAACTTAAGTTGAATTTCATATTTCAAAGTGGAATGTGTGGAAATCAAAGTTTTTTCTCGTAGAAATAGTTCTAGATATCTTGTATTTTGTATTACAAATTGAATTAGTTTTTCATAGGTGTTTGTTTAGGGTTGAAAATATGTGATGTGTTGTGTACCAAATATCAAAGATGGCCCGTAAAGATGAATAACGAATATTTTATAAATATCATGTGAATAAAGATGAATTAGGTTTGTTTTACATATATCATCCATAACACTGAAATGTAAAAACTGGCAATGTTATGCTTGTATGACATCTGTACAAGTACAGTGCAATATGGAATTGTTGAGAAATTCGTATAGGTACACTGCAATATCGAAACTGAGACATTAATTTTTTTGTCAGTTAGGTGTCATTTTATTTTATTTTGTTGTTTGCTAAGTGTTATATACAATTTCGTTTTATTTCAGTTATACTATATAGGTGTCTAGTTTTACTTTAGTCATTTATTGTTGATGTTTACTATGTAATCTATTTAACCATTTTAAGTATTGAGAAGAGAAATCTCTGCTCCACTTTTTTCTCCCTCTTTTTCATGGTATCAAAAAATTAAAATTAAATATATTTTTTAATTTATTTAATTAATATAATATAAGTTATTTTATTTTGAGTTAAGTCTCGGAGAATAACCATATTTGTCAATGTTTCACATCCCAATTCTCAATAGGGATTCATCATAGGATAATTATTGAATGATTATCGACAAAGAGCTTAGTGAGAGACTAGACTATTTAAAAAAAAATTATCTTATTTTTATTTTCTATTTTATAATAATTATTAACCATATTTAAAGTTTTACTATAATATTTATAATCAATTATTTTTTAATTTTTATTATTATTAATAGATCTTTCAATAAATTGTTTTAATTTTATTATTATTAGTAGATTTTATATTATTATAATGTAATACCTGAATGATTAAATAATTAATTAGTTGAATAGATTTTATTAATTTTTTAATTATTATTATATCTTAATTCTAAAAAAATTAGTTAATTAATTAATTGATTAACTGATTTTGTAATACATGAATGATTAATTAGTTAATTAGTTGAATAGATTTTATTAATTCTTTTTAATTATTATTATATCTTAATTCTAAAAAGATAGTTAATTAATTAATTGATTAATAGATATTATAATAATAATTAATACTAATTATTATTGTAAATACTTAGTAATTAATAATGATGACTAATTATTTCTAATTATATATATATATATATATATAAATTAATACTATTTTATCTAATTAAAATAATTAATTAATAATATAATAATTAACACTAATTATTATTATATGTTAATTCTAAAATGATGGGTTAATAAACTAATTGATTAATAGATATTATAATAATAATTATTAAAAACTAATTATTGTTAAAAATTAATTGTTATTATAATTAATTAATCACTAATCATAATAACAATAATAATAATTATTATTATTATTATAAATAAATTATTATTATTATTATTATAAATAATTTTTAGTCAAATATTAATTATTATTATTAACTATAATAACAAATCTTTAATTCTATTTTTAATATAAGA
Source organism: Pinus tabuliformis (assembly GCA_031772625.1). Taxonomy (NCBI): domain Eukaryota; kingdom Viridiplantae; phylum Streptophyta; class Pinopsida; order Pinales; family Pinaceae; genus Pinus; species Pinus tabuliformis. Next base: position 1,340,263,273 of record CM062804.1, on the reverse strand, counting down.
TTATTTTAGTTTTTAAATATAAGATTAGATAGTTGTAATGATAGGAGAGGAGCACAATTACTCTGAGATGTACTGGTGGTCCTAATTCCTCTGATTAAAGGAAGTCAACTTCCACTCATCTTCATACCATTGTCCTATTGTTGAAATTCAGTGAATGTTTTATAATTTCAAGAGCCTCCCTAATCTTCCCCTAATCTTCCGTCTTTGTTATTGTTCCTCTTGTGGTAATTGAGGCGCTCTCCAAACAAATCTGGTGCTTTGTTTTTGAGGAATGCTCCCCAAAGACTTAAGTACAAAACCTTCCATTCTTAATATATGCTCCATGTTCTTTTAGTTTTTAAATGATATTGTAGTTTATAAATCGATTATTTAAAAATATAATAAGACAATCCAATGAAATATTAATTATCTATTTTCACACTTTGAGGAATGCTCCCCAAAGACTTAAGTACAAAACCTTCCATTCTTAATATATGCTCCATGTTCTTTTAGTTTTTAAATGATATTGTAGTTTATAAATCGATTATTTAAAAATATAATAAGACAATCCAATGAAATATTAATTATCTATTTTCACACTAAGTGATTAGATGCCTAGGTAGGGAATTTTCATCTTCAAATTGATTTTCTGCCTTTAGCAAATTTCCGTTCATTCCTGCATATTCACTCCCTCTGAAATCTTCCCAGCAAGGAGGAGATGATGTCGAGGATAGAAATCAGAGAAAACGCCCAAGACACCGATTGGGAACACGTCTTATAGTTTTTGGTCTAGCCCAGCTCTTGTAGTACTTTTAACTCGAGGCTTCCCTTCGACAACATAAATGGGAAAACTAAGGTTTGGATATGACTTAAAGTTTTAATGGAGTAACATAGGCAAGGCTTGAGAACTGTGGGCTACGCGAACACGACAACTAAAACGCATGCATTAGCTAGCATAAGTCAGACTTCATATTTCAAGTGGAATATGTGGAAATAAGATGTATTTTCATGTAGAAAGCGTATTAGATATCTTGTATTTTGTATTGGAAATAGAGTTATTTCTGGTAAGGTGTTTGTTTAGAGTTTGAAAAAATGTCATGTATTCTGTACTTCATATCGAGGATGGCTAGTAAAGGCAAAGTCCTTTTATTTTACTTTATTGTAAATATCATCCAGAGTATCGAAATGTAAATATTGTCAATGATGATGCTTTTATGGCATCCAAACAGTTACGGTGTAACATGTAACCATTGTTCCTCATAGTTGGAACGAATTATAATTTTTTTTTTAATGAATAGTTTATTAAGGTCATTAATTAACACATTGAACGCAAATTTTAAGCTTATTATTTAAGAAATTTAATATGTTTTATATAATTTAATATTAATGTGCAAATTTATTTTTCTAATTAATCCCATGAATAGTCATTCTTATGTATATCGGACATCTTTGGGTCTGAATATGTTGGCAAAAATCAAGAAAAAACAACAAAATTTGAAAAATAATTATGTTTTTTTGAAGCGTGGTTTGAAATAGCATCTGTCTATGAAGTTTGAAATCAAAGTTGCAAGGATAATGATGAAGACAATAAGGATAATGATGAAGCCAATAAGGATAACGTAAAAATGAAAATGTCAATGAAATTTTTTAGTAATGGATTTAAGAAGAGATAAAATTCTATTACGGACTTATGTTGTAGAAAATTGATAATCAAAAAATTGATGATAAAAAGCAAACTATAAAAGATGACATGTGGCAACAATCCACACAAAAACTATTTTTTTAAGAAGCAAAGGACATAAATCAACAACCTAAAATGATTTTCTATGTTTTCATGATAATCAAATATATAGCAATGAAAGAGATGGAAAGACAAATGAAGAGATTGGAAGTTAGAGCCTACAACAAAAGGACAAATATGAAGCAATTAGATGATACAAGACCTAGAAGAACCAAAAAAAAAAAATAGTGCAAGAGTTAATATCAAAGAATTTGAGTCATTGTTACCCTAGATGAAACTTAAACCAGCATACATGTTTAAGTTACATTGATTTGGTTATATTGTCCTCCGTAATTAAAGGAAAGCATCGGATGAAATTACTTTCGTCACAGGGGTGCCACTACCATAACACCTTCAACCTTAAAGGACAATTGCGAAAATATATTTTGTATGATTTAAAATGATAATGGATACAAGATGTATGCAAAGAAAGTGTTGTAAAGCAATTGTAACTGCATATTCTATTGCAGTAGTAGTTGTGTAGTTTGTTGGAGTAGTAGAAGACCATTATAATTGTCCTTGGCTTTCGAATTATGATGTTTTGTAAACTTATTTCTAAGAGTGTTTTTTAGTAGTTTTAGCTACTGTGTCTTTCAAATTAAAGGTAAAAAATCTAATTATAATGAATGAGGATGGGAAATCTCGCAACTCTAATAGTTACTATTTCAAATTAATGGAGGATGGACATTCCTTCAAGTCAATGGTTATTTATTTCAAGGATGTGCATACCCAATTCCAATACGGATTTCAAATTTATTTCACAACGATTCATTTTTTATTTCCTTGGATAATTGTTAATTTTTTTCGCTAAATAACAACACCTAAAGGATGACTATGTGACACTAGTGCTTTCTTTGACCAAAACAATAACGGTATATCTACACAATGTAAAAATTTCTCACTTGCCGATTATTATAATGAAGGTTATATAATTTTAAACCTATTTTCAAGAAACTGGGTATTTATTGCATTTTTGGATGGACATGATTTTATCATTAAAAAATAGCTTATTTTCAAGAAACATAGTTTGTTTTTATTCCTTTTAATAACGATAATTATATTATATTAAAAAAACATAGAATTCTCATGTTTGGATGAACAAAATTTTATAATAATTTTTTTAATTAAAAATGAAAAATTATTTTTCATTTAGCTGTGAAAAGTAAACTTTAAGTTCTAATTATAGAACTATAATTTGAATTTAGGATATATTTAATTTATATTTTGCATAATAATTAATGACATAATGTGAACTCTATATGTCTAATTTTTTTATAAATAAAATTTAAAAATAAATTTATTTTTTAATTCATTTAATTAATTGAATTAATATAATATAAGTTATTTTAGTATCTAAATAAAATGGTGATTTTTATATTGATTGTTTAAAAATGTCACAATTGACTGAAATATTAACCATCCATTTGTAGGCCAACTGAATAATTGCGTAGCAGAAATTTTCATTCTCAAATTGCCTTTCAGCCTCCACATTTCCATTCATGGCCATGTTCGCTCCACGTGAAAACATTTGAGAAAGGAGGACAAGATGACCGGTCTGACAATTGGAGAAGAATCCAAGACAACAATGGGGGACAATTTAGCTCTTGACATATTGCTTCTAACTAGAGGCTTCTCTTGTATTGCATAAATGGATAAACTGAAGATATGGATATGACTAAAAGGTTTAGTGGACTCACATTGATGAAGACTAAAAAACTGTGGGTTATTCCAACACCACACCTAAATAGTTCCAGATATCTTGAATCACCTAAATAGTTCCAGATATCTTGAATTTTGTATTAGAAATTGAATTAGTTTTTCATAGATGTTTGTTTAGGGTTGAAAATATGTGATGTGTTGTGTACCAAAATATCGAAGATGGCCAGTAAAGATGAATAATGAATGTTTTATAGCTATCACGTGAATAAATGTGAATTATGTTTGTTTTATATATATCTTTTATAACGCTGAAATGTAAAAATTCTTAATGTTATGGTTGTATGACATCCGTACAGGGACAGTGCAATATGGAACTGTTGATAAATTTGTACAGGTACAATGTAATATGGTACTGTTGAGAAATTAATTTTGTTGTTGGTTAGGTGTTATTTTATTTTATTTTGCTGTCTGTTAAGTGTTATAGACAATTCAGTTTTATTTCAGTTACACTACATAAATGTCGAGTTTTATTTTAATCCTTTATTATTGATGTTCACTATGCAATCTATTTAACTAAGAAAAAAGAAATCTCTGCTCCACGTTTTTTCTCACTCTTTCTTATAGTATCAAACCACCAGGTCTTAGGTCGCATAAGACTCCGCGCAAAGAACAATGTTTCAAATTTTTTAGGCTCGAAAAGAAAAAACGTGAAAAATCGAAGAGAAAAATTGATGCACGAGCATCCAGCGCCGAGGAGACGAATGACTATTGACGAACTCACGGGAGAACAGAAACAAGTCAGAGGCTACAGGATTGGGTGGACAGACCACCAAGTTGGTTATTGTTTTCTTAATTATTGTTTTATTTCCTTTTATCTCATAGCATTTTAAATTACAAAGTTGTTTAAGCCCAGGAAGGGAAAACTGTTTAGTTAAGTTTTGTTAAAGAATAACTAAATGACAGTTAGGATTCAGGTAGGGCAGTTTGTCAATTAGTTATGTTTCCAGGTAGGTTAAAAAGCAAAATAGGCAAATGTAGAGGGACTTCTTCTCTTCGTGAACAAGAGAGAAATAGAAACTTGATCAAGAAACCCTCTGTAACAGAACTAGTGTAAATTTGTTTGAGATAATCTATTGCTGACATTTTCCCATATTGTGCACACAAGTGTTTACTGTGTATCTACTGTATTTTTGAAAGTGAATTGAAATGGAAAGAGTTTAACTGTAACTAGAATTTCAAGAACGTTACGGGCATCAAATCAAGACCACGAGTCCATATTGCGCAGAACCAGTATGCCAAGCACGAGGAGTAACGCGGCCACATAAAATCAATATACAAGCTTACAAGAAAGAGGTATCAAACCAAACCACTCTGTTTCCATTAACTTAATTAAAGTATTTCATAGTCATTGCACACAGAAAGATCGATAAACCTTACAGTATCATGTGATAAACCCCGGCATCGCCGCAAAACACAAATTACCAAACCCTTGTTACAATAAGATTGTAGTTTGATGCAAAAGAACAAAGCACAGAGACTGCAAACGCCGGCAAAGGGCACGACTGAACCCTAGACAACCTAAACAAGCTGATATCTACATCTACAGCCATATTGAACAATCTACAGACATATTGGAGCAGGAGTAAACCCTACCCGTTTGCAAAGGGTACCAGGGTCGAAAGGATTCGAAGATTGCGCAACTCGAAACCCTCGTGAGCGAGCCTTCTGTTCAAGCCTGCACATAGAAACAGCGAGAGGTTAGAATCATCATCAGTATAAGAGAACGAAGGAGCAAACAAATGCGAGCATGAAGGAGATGTAAACTCACCCACAGGTCGACGGAGAGCTGTTGAGACAGAACCCCATTCCACAAACTGAAAAAGGCACAGAACCTGTAAGTGTCGATAAAAGATAACCGTGCAGGGTGAATCATAGCACGCTAGCTTACCTTCGAGGGCGGAAAGAGATTGGAAGAGCGGCAGCTTCAAGGTCGCAGTTACCTGTACAAAAATTATAGCTCAGTAACAGAGAATGCAAAGACTCTTACAGTGAACCCACGAAAATATAAAGCAGCTTACCATAACCTCAGAACAGAACCACTGAGCCATACAGGTCCACGCACCTCGATAGACAGCATCGAAGACAGAGGAATAGCTCCTCAACAGAAACTGTAACCATTGTAACCATTGACCGAGTACAGGGTTCGTCTGTTGGACAGAACAGTGACCAGGGTTCGAAACCGGGAGCATCGCCACAGGAACGCAGAGAGAGCAGCGGCAGAGTGATAAGTGAAAATGAGCCAAAGGTAAGTCCTTAGGGTTTAACATAGGCGGGAGGTAACGGAACAAGCCGGTGGCTAAACCTTTCAACCGGCAGATGCGTGATTTAATGAGCCTCGGATTGGGGGCCAGGTAAAACCGCGGGAGTTTTGTCCGCACGCAAAGTGACCACCGGGGCCTGAGGTGAGACCACGTGACTGTGTGTCCACGTCACCGAAGGGCTGGGCCATCAAAAGTGGTATCAGAGCTAGTTTCTTGAGTTAGAACCAATGGAACAGGTAGAAGGTGAAGGTGAAGGAAGAGGAAGAGGAAGAGGAAGAGGAAGAGGAAGAGTAGTCCGTAGGGTAGTAGATGATGGACTTCGAGAGGAGATTCGAGTTTTGCGTGAAAGATTGGCAGTGGTGGAGGCTGGGGGAAGAAGAAACCCAGCAGATGACAGTGATGAAGAAGAAGTTGAACCGGAGGATGAGTTCGAAGGGGTAACACCGGAACTCAAATTGTTGAAGTCAGTTTTGCTGTCCAGTCATAAGCCAAGGCATGAGTTACCTACTTATGACGGAAGTCTGTCCGCAGACGTGTTGTTGGATTGGCTGAGTGAAGTCAACAAATATTTCGAATTCGAGGAAACCAGTGAGGATAAACAGGTGAAGTTCGCCGCCACCAAACTAAAGGGACATGCGTCCTTGTGGTGGGACAGCATTCAGGCGGAGCGGAGGAGGCTTAACAAACAGCCTATAAAGAAATGGTCTAGGATGGAGGCCAAGCTGAAAGAGAAATTCCTGCCGAAGGATTACCAGATTATGCTGTACAGGCAGGTACAGAACCTGAAGCAGAGGGGAATGACTGTAAGAGAATTTACAGAGGAGTTCTACAAGTTAAATTTACGGGCAGGATATGTAGAAGACACCCCGGAGAAAACAGCCAGATTTGTGAATGGCTTAAGGGGGGAAATCTTGGATGAAATTGGTATCCTTTCACCCCGGACATTGGATGAAGCCTATCAGTTTGCGTTGAAGGCAGAGGAGAAAATTAACCGGAAGCAAAATGCCAGAAGAGGAGGTGGAACTGGCAGGGGGAAAGGTAAGATGTTTGGAAGAGGCCGAGGTGCAGGTTCAGGTGAAGAAAGCAGCAGCTCTAAATCTGCTGGAGCAGCAGAAAAAGACAATAGCACTAGAGGAGGACGACCACCTCAGCGGGGGCGAGGATATGGTCGGGGCAGGGGAGCTGTCCAGTGCTATCGCTGTCACAAATGGGGACACAAGTCGTATGAATGTCCTGAAGGTGAACCAGCAGGTGGGAGAGGAGCTTATGTTGCTCAGCCAGAGGATGCTGAGGCAACACCTCAAGAAGCGGAAAATGCACCTGAGACAGGTGAAGCTTTGGTGTTGAATAAAGTGCTGTTGAAACCAGCAAAGGAGGTTGCAGAACCAGATCAACGAAAAGCTTTGTTCCGCACTGTCTGCAAGTCGCGGGGCAAGTGCTGCAAACTGATCATTGATAGTGGGAGTACGGACAATCTTGTGGCTGTGGAGATGGTAGAAAAACTGGGATTAAAGAAGTTAAAACATCCCACTCCCTACAAAGTGTCATGGCTGCAAAAAGGGCATCAACTGTTAGTTGACGAACAGTGTGAGGTGGAGTTTCAGATTGGTAAGTACAAGGATAAAATCCTTTGTGATGTCATGCCAATGGATGTCTGTCACCTACTGTTGGGACGACCTTGGCAGTTTGATAGAAGTGCAGTTCATGATGGGAAAACCAACTGCTATAAGTTTGTGAAAGATGGGATCAAGCATACGCTTGTACCCATCAAGGAGGAAAACACAGCAAAAGCTAGTGAAGTGAAAGCACTGCTGTTAGGCGGAAAAGAGTTTATAAGACAGATTGAGGACAGCGAGATAAATTTTGCTGTCATAAGGAGACCAAAGGCAGTGGTACTTCATACACAGGTTTCGGATTTGCCTGAAGAAGTTCAGAAATTACTGCAGGATTTTGGAGACATTGTGGTAGATGATCTTCCAGATGAATTGCGACCAAGGAGAGGTATTAGTCACTGCATTGACTTTATACCATTAGCAAGCCTGCCAAACAAAGCAGCTTACCGCATGAGTCCTAAAGATCATGAAGAAATTAGGAAACAGGTCTAGGAGTTGTTGGAGAAAGGTTTGATTCGGGAAAGCATGAGCCCATGTGCAGTACCAACTGTTTTGGCTCCAAAGAAAGGAGGAGAGTGGAGAATGTGTACAGATTCCAGGGCTATTAACAAAATTACTGTTAGGTACAGGTTTCCCTTACCTAGGATGGACGATATGATGGATTGCTTGAGTGGGGCGGCTTATTTTTCGAAGATTGACTTGAAGAGTGGATATCACCAGATCCGGATTCAGGAAGGAGATGAATGGAAGACCGCTTTCAAGATGAACAAAGGCTTATATGAGTGGCTGGTGATGCCTTTCGGTTTAAGCAACGCTCCCAGCACGTTCATCCGTCTAATGAATGAAGTGCTGAAGGAATTTAATGGTAAGTTTGTAATAGTTTACTTGGATGATATTCTGATTTTTAGTAAGACTAAGGAGGAACATTTCAGACATTTGCAGAGTGTGTTGAGGAAGTTACAGCGAAACAAGCTGCTGATTAACCTGAAAAAGTGTACTTTTTTTCAGCGAGAATTAGTATATCTGGGATTTGTCATTGCAGAAAATGAATTAAAAATGGATCCAGAAAAGGTGGCAGCTATAGTTAGCTGGCCTTCTCCAAAAAGTTTATTTGAAGTCCGAAGTTTCCATGGACTAGCCAGCTTTTACAGAAAGTTTATCAGAAATTTCAGCGAGATTTGCGCACCTATGTTGGACATAATTAAGAAGGTAAATCAGCCTTTTCACTGGACTGAAGCAGCAGAAAGTAGTTTTCAAACTCTGAAAAAGAAGATTACGGAGAGACCGATATTGAGGCTACCTGATTTCAACAAACTTTTCCAAGTTCGTTGTGATGCCAGTGGGACAGCCATTGGGGCAGTCCTTAGCCAGGAGGACAGACCGGTCGCCTATTTTAGTGAAAAGCTAAATGAGAGCAGACAGAAATACTCAACCTACGACAAGGAGTTTTACGCCATTGTGCAGGCTTTGAAACATTGGAGACATTACCTGTTAGGTAACGAGTTTGTCTTATACTCTGACAATTCTGCGTTACAGTACATTATGCAGCAGCATAAATTAAATCATAAACATGCAGCTTGGGTTGAGTACTTGCAAAGTTTCACGTTTGTACTGAAACACATTAGCGGACAATCAAATAAGGTGGCAGATGCACTTAGTAGGAGAACGTTGCTTCTCCAGGAAAGCACGATGCTGATTTTGGGATTTGAACACCTAAAAGAGTTGTATCCAATCGACACTGAGTTTATGGAAGCCTATGAGGCTTGCCAAAACCCGCTGTTACGAAATGACAGCAAGTGGCTAGACTATAATCTATAGGAAGGATTGCTGTTTAAAGGAGGGCAGTTGTGTATACCCAACTGTTCTATGCGGGAAAATATTGTACAGGAAAAGCACAGTGGAGGACTGGCTGGACACTTTGGTATAGACAAAACGATTGCTCAGGTACGACATTTCTATTTCTGGCCGAAATTGCAGCGGGATGTGCAGAGGTACGTGAGCAGATGTAAAGTGTGTCAACTAGCAAAGGGTCACAGTCAAAATACTGGTCTTTATTTGCCATTGCCGATTCCAAGCCGACCATGGGATTCAGTGAGTATGGACTTCGTTCTGGGTTTGCCGAAGACACAACGAGGTTTCGATTCAGTAATGGTTGTAGTTGACCGATTTTCAAAAATGGCACATTTTGTACCTTGTAAGAAAACCAGCGATGCTACTTATATAGCACATCTTTTCTTTAATGAAATCATTCAGTTGCATGGACTCCCGAAATCCATTGTCTCTGACAGGGATGTAAAGTTTACTGGTCACTTTTGGAGAACTCTGTGGAAAAAGTTAGATACTCAATTGCAGTTCAGCTCCGCTTACCACCCGCAGACTGATGGTCAAACGGAGGTAGTAAACAGAAGCCTAGGAAACTTACTTCGAAGTTTAACAGGAGAAAATTCCCAGACGTGGGACCGTGTACTTGCACAAGCAGAGTTCGCGTACAACGATTCACCGAACCGCAGCACCGGGTACAGTCCATTCCAAATTTTGTACGGCATGCATCCGCGAGGAGTGCATGAATTACGAGATTTGGGGAAACTTGAGAAACGGAGCGCTGATGGGGAAGAATTCGCTCAAGCTATGAGCAACTTGCATGAACAAGTAAAGCTGAAATTGCAGGACAGCAGCCAAAAATATAAACAACGAGCTGACACAAAGCGTCGGGAAGTTCAATTTAATGTTGGGGATGAAGTACTTGCGTACTTACGTAAGGAGAGGTTTCCAAAACGGGAGTACCATAAATTGAAATTCAAGAAGATCGGTCCCTGCAAGATTGTCCGAAAATTTTCTGCGAACGCTTACGAGATACAGTTGCCACCTGGGATTGGGATTTCTCCCATTTTTAACGTGGCAGATCTGTTTCCCTATGTCGCTGGTTCGGAGAATGATGCAGCAGCAACAATGCCACAGGACACCAACCATGGAGAAGATACTTGGACGAGACAGTTGCCAACGGCACCACCCCTTGAGATCGAAAGAATTCTGGATACACAGGTAGCTAGACGCACACGCAGGAAAGAGTATCTGCGGTATTTAGTCAAGTGGAAGAACCGTCCAATAGAGGACAGTTCGTGGCTCAACTCAACGCAGATACAAAAGGCGGGCTATTCTGTTGACGACCTCATGGAACGGAGCCATGACTTTTTGCCACCCCGGGAGCCTGATGCAGGAGCATCCAGCTCCGAGGAGACGAATGACTATTGACGGACTCACGGGAGAACAAAAACAAGTCAGAGGCTACAGGATTGGGTGGACAGACCACCAAGTTGGTTATTGTTTTCTTAATTATTGTTTTATTTCCTTTTATCTCATAGCATTTTAAATTACAAAGTTGTTTAAGCCCAGGAAGGGAAAACTGTTTAGTTAAGTTTTGTTAAAGAATAACTAAATGACAGTTAGGATTCAGGTAGGGCAGTTTGTCAATTAGTTATGTTTCCATGTAGGTTAAAAAGCAAAATAGGCAAATGTAGAGGGACTTCTTCCCTTCGTGAACAAGAGAGAAATAGAAACTTGATCAAGAAACCCTCTGTAACAGAACTAGTGTAAATTTGTTTGAGATAATCTATTGCTGACATTTTCCCATATTGTGCACACAAGTGTTTACTGTGTATCTACTGTATTTTTAAAAGTGAATTGAAATGGAAAGAGTTTAACTGTAACTAGAATTTCAAGAACGTTACGGGCATCAAATCAAGACCACGAGTCCATATTGCGCAGAACCAGTATGCCAAGCACGAGGAGTAACGCGGCCACATAAAATCAATATACAAGCTTACAAGAAAGAGGTATCAAACCAAACCACTCTGTTTCCATTAACTTAATTAAAGTATTTCATAGTCATTGCACACAGAAAGATCGATAAACCTTACAGTATCATGTGATAAACCCCGACATCGCCGTAAAGCACAAATTACCAAACCCTTGTTACAATAAGATTGTAGTTTGATGCAAAAGAACAAAGCACAGAGACTGCAAACGCCGGCAAAGGGCACGGCCGAACCCTAGACAACCTAAACAAGCTGATATCTACATCTACAGCCATATTGAACAATCTACAGACATACTGGAGCAGGAGTAAACCCTACCCGTTTGCAAAGGGTACCAGGGTCGAAAAGATTCGAAGATTGCGCAACTCGAAACCCTCGTGAGCGAGCCTTCTGTTCAAACCTGCACATAGAAACAGCGAGAGGTTAGAATCATCATCAGTATAAGAGAACGAAGGAGCAAACAAATGCGAGCATGAAGGAGATGTAAACTCACCCACAGGTCGACGGAGAGCTGTTGAGACAGAACCCCATTCCACAAACTGAAAAAAGGCACAGAACCTGTAAGTGTCGATAAAAGATAACCGTGCAAGGTGAATCATAGCACGCTAGCTTACCTTCGAGGGCGGAAAGAGATTGGAAGAGCGGCAGCTTCAAGGTCGCAGTTACCTGTACAAAAATTATAGCTCAGTAACAGAGAATGCAGAGACTCTTACAGTGAACCCACGAAAATATAAAGCAGCTTACCATAACCTCAGAACAGAACCACTGAGCCATACAGGTCCACACACCTCGATAGACAGCATCGAAGACAGAGGAATAGCTCCTCAACAGAAACTGTAACCATTGTAACCATTGACCGAGTACAGGGTTCGTCTGTTGGACAGAACAGTGACCAGGGTTCGAAACCGGGAGCAACGCCACAGGAACGCAGAGAGAGCAGCGGCAGAGTGATAAGAGAAAATGAGCCAAAGGTAAGTCCTTAGGGTTTAACATAGGCGGGAGGTAACGGAACAAGCCGGTGGCTAAACCTTTCAACCGGCAGATGCGTGATTTAATGAGCCTCGGATTGGGGGCCAGGTAAAACCGCGGGAGTTTTGTCCGCACGCAAAGTGACCACCGGGGCCTGAGCTGAGACCACGTGACTGTGTGTCCACGTCACCGAAGGGCTGGGCCATCAAAAATGCAATTATGTAGTATTCGCAGCTCAACCAAGAAGAAGCTACGCACAAAGTCGTAAACATGAAAATTTATTGAATTCTTAATGTTTTTGCACCCCTGCGTTTAAAAAACTGTGCAAGAAACTACGCGCAAAGTCGTATACATTAAAATTGATTGAATTCTTAATATTTTATCACCCCATGCGTTTAAAGAACTGCCCAAGAAACTACGCACAAAGTCGTAAACATACAAATTTATTGAATTGTTAATATTTTTGCACCCCTGCGTTTAAAGAACGGCCCATAACTGGCGTCGGAGCTGCGCACAAGGCAAAAATTAAAATCTCAACGTTCCGCTCGCTGAATTCGAAGGCTCGTGCCAAAAAATGTGTCAACGTTACAATTGAAAGGAGCGGTCAACAAAAACTTTCGGACTAAAAGCTTCATTTATTTGAATGAATTCTCAATTTCTTTTGTTGAGTCTCTGAAGAAACATCGCATTCCTTTTATAAAAGTGCATGTTTAAAATGATTTTAAACTTACGATCTTTGTTATGATTTAAAAAGAGTATTAAAAAGGGAGGTTCTTTTGTTAGGTTTTAAAAAGGTGTATTAAGAAAAGGTTTTTCAATTTTTTTTTAAATAAAAAAACATTGGAAAGAAAAAGAATTACTTTTAAGAAGGTGATGTTAGTTATAGAAAAAGAGGGCACTACGTATTTTTAAGTTGATTTTTTTTTAAAAGACAAAAGGGTGCCTAAATTTGTATTTGAATAAACGGCTTTCTTGAATGCTTTGCCACAATAACTCTGCGTGGAAAAAATTAAGAGTTTTAGTCTTTGAGAATGAAGACATACCTGTAAGCTCAAGAGTGTTGGGATACACTTCAAACTGCTTATGTAGAGCTGATCCAAGAATCATTGACGTCCATGTCCAATAATCAAAGGAATGCAACTATTGAATTTAGAAAGAAAGAACACAGAGCCAAATGTTGGATACAAAACTCAGTTGATGACTCTATTTTTGACAAGATAACTGGCACATCCACAACAAATGAAGCTTGCAAAATCTTGAAAGTTTCCTATCAAGGTAATGATAGAGTGAAGAAAGTGAAATTAGAGACATTGAGATCACAGAAACCTTTAAGATGAGTGAAATTAGAGACGTTGACATCACAGTATGAAACCCTTCATATGACTCACACAAAAAATGTGGATCAGTTCATGACTAGAGTCGCGAGAATGGTCAGTTAGATCAAGTTCATCGGTATAGTCAATCGGATCAAGTTCATTGGTGAAACCATTTTGGATCAGAAAATTGTTAAAAAAGTCCTTCGAAGTTTTCCCAAGAAATATGATATGATTGTAACAACCATTCTGGAATCCAAAGATTTTTCTACTTTGTCAGTAGAACAGTTGACTGGATCGCTTATGGCACACAAAACAAGACTCATCTTGGCAGAAGATTCCATGGAATAAGCTTTCAAATCACAACTCTCTTTTAGTAGTGGTAGAGGCAGAGGATATAGAGGCGGAAACAAGGGAGGCGGAGGTTGAAGCAGAGGCAAATTAGAATATCATCATCCAGCAAAGAAGTGGAGAGATCCACAAAACCAAACTCAGAGATGCAGACCATGGAGTAAATCTAATGTCTAATGTTATTACTGAAAGAAATTTGGGCATTATGAAAATGAATGTAAAAAGAAACAATCATATCAACAAAGGAACAATGTTCATCCCTCCAAAAATGAAGGAGAACCCTCTGAAGGAATGTTTCTTTCCTGCCATCTAGACACTCACAACAAGGATATTTGGTTGTTCGACAGTGGCTACAACAATCATATGTCATGTAACAAAAATATGTTTTCTTATCTCGATGCTTCATAACATCATAAATTAATCTTGGAGATAGTTCTTGCATTAAATCTAAAGGAAAAGGTATTGTCCCTATTCTTAGTAAACAAAATGAACAGAAATACATTCCTCGTGTTTATTATGTTCCAAATCTGAAGCATAAGCTCATTAGTGTAGGACAACGGATGGAACATGGTTATTGTGAAAGATTTCAAGGGAACATATGTTATATCTATAACAAACATATAACAAACCTCCCAATAAAACACTGATAGAAAAGGTTGAAAAAACCAAGAATAGGATGTTTCTTTTGACTCTTAGAAGTCGAAATTTCTCACAGTCTTTAGTTCACAATATGTCACGAATAGATGAATTTTAGCCATCGTATTTTTGATATGGCCATATCCCATTCAAGGCTCTCAGTCAACTTTGGAAACAACCAATCTTCATTGTTCTCCTTACTATGAATAAAACAAACTGTAATTGTGACATTTGTGTTATGTCCAAGCATAAAAGAAATAGCTTTCCAACTGGAAAATATGTTAGATATAGCTAGAATAAATTATAATACTTCTATAAATAGTTTAATAAGTTTACTAATTAATTAATTATTCATATTGAATGTAAATTTCTAAATTTACTAGTTAAGAAATTTAACAACATAAACGTGAGTTCATCTTTATACTAGTAAATTTAACATCATGAACGTGAGTTCATGTTTATATAATTTGATTTCAACGTTGTAAACCTATAAATAATCATTGTCATAAAGACCAGAGATATGATCATTAATTCTTGAAATCGTGATGTTTTAACTGAATTTCCATATGGGAGGAGACTGCTCAATAATTCCATATCTATGTTGTAGAATCATAACATAAAGGAATACTCAATTTCACTTGGAACTTTGAGCAGAGAGTAGCGATCTCTCTTCAGAGCGAAAAAGAGTTTTTGCATTTTTTTTAGTTACTTGAGCCGGATGAGAGGAAACTTTCACATCCGATCCTGAAGGGGGGCAAATCTTAGAATAACCTATCCAAATCTTTTTCTTGCTAGGCCCATAGCTAACAAACCAACTTTATTGAGATCACGGGGTACATTCGATTATGAGATTCAATCCTGGAGAGAGATTATTCCTCATTACCTCTCTGCTCGTCCTTATTACCTCTTTCCTCGGGGTTCTGGAACATTTAAAGAGAGAGAAATAGCTACTGGGGGAGATGCTATCGGGAAACAACTAATGGGTCTGGATCTGCAAATGATTATAGATCGTTCACATATGGAATGGAAGAACTTGGTGGAATTGAAATGGAATAGATTGGAAGAGAACCAAGAATCTACTGTGGATAGATGGGAGGATGAAAAAATTAGAAGAAGAAAGGATTTTCTGGTTGGACGCATGAAATTGGCTAAACATTTTCTCCGAACAAATATAGAACCAAAATGGATGGTCTTATGCCTATTACCGGTTCTTCCTCCCGAACATTGAGAAACTCTCTTCCTTTCAAAATCATATGAGAAAGACATGAGAAGAATATATAGAAATTATTAGAGTTTAGGGAAACAATTTGTATTCTATCTGAATCAATTTCAAAATTTCGGCTCGTTTGTTTTAATTGACAGTAAATTCTAAAGCGATTAATTATAATTTAGGCTATAAATACGTTATTATATTGATTCCCATAAACGTAGAGGACCCAGCTTATCACATTAACGGGAATAGAAAATGACAATATTTTTCACTTGACAGTAAAACGCAAAATATAAATTCCAGAAATCATGCATGGAAACTAAATCAAAATGGAGATTTCTGAGACTAACGCCAAGCAAATTATAAAAAATTTCATTTGAACTTCATAGGACAAAATACATGTGTTTGAAATTGGAGGACGCAACTTCGATTAAACGTTTTAAACTACTAGATTTATATAGAGCCTTTTAACATTGTTTTACATGGTGAAAACAAATTTTTACGTGCCCACCTTTTTTTGCTCCGCTCCAAAACATTCAACCTGTCAACAAAAATAGAACTAAAAGAATGCATTGATGTATTAAATTTAGGGTAAGATGAACATTAGGAGAGAGGACGGGTGCACAGAAACAAAAATTTAATTTCCAAGTCTTTCATACATTACGCGGTACATATTCCATCTACGCAATACACTCAAACATTTACTACATCATTTAGTCCATGAAGATATTTACATGAATTTTATTGATTGAAGTATTGTAAGCATGGGGAGACTAGTATGCTGGTTGTGAATTTCGTTTACATTCATGTCTTTCACCTCAAACCAAAATATGAGATTGTGATTATTTATTTATTTTTTATTTTTTTTGGGTACTTTTCGAGTATGTTCACACGGTGAGGCATTATTGAGGGGTTGTGATTATTTCCAACATTCTGCTTTAATCACAATCATTGATATTGAAAATTCCCAAAATATATATTAGATGGAAAAAAATTTCTCTTAACAATGGTTTGGTGAAGATATCTGCAAACTATTCTTACGAACTATAATGTTGCAAAACAATTTCTCCAATGTTATGAAGATGTCTATTGAATTGATATCTAGATTCAATGTTACTCGATTGGGGTGTGTACTGGATCTTGGGTGCAATCACCTCAATTAAATGACACATACATCAAAGGACTAACCCACCACCTTCCACACTCGTGCCAAGGCTGGCAGGGTTGCCTCATGCAAAAGGGGACGTAATATCAACACTGGTGGTGGTAGGGGGAGCCATTCAAGGCATAGACATCTGGTTGATTGCATGCAGTGGTTTGGATGCGAGTGGCTGGGCCTAGCTCAAAGGAAGGTGGCAGACAAAGTTAACTGCAGCGGAGAAAGACCGGCACTGGTGTGTCATCATCCATCCTTAGCGCTAGTTATTTGGTATGTAGTCTGTTTCCTCTCCTTTTTCTCCATGAAGAGCATCTTCTGGATAAAAAAAATTGGGTCAGCTTGGTCTAAAGTCATGGGGATTAGAGGGTCTGTGTCCTATCTTGATAATGTCTAAATCGGTTCAGGGGTTCAGCATCTGGATGTCTCGAAGGGGATTAATTGTAGTTTTCTCCCTCTCCTTTTTCTCCATGAATAGTGTCTTCTCCATAAAAGGCTTGGGTTCGTTGGGTCTGAAGTTGTGGGGATTATTAGATCTGCATCCTGTCTTGATAATGTATTCGTCGGTTTGAGGGTTAAATTATCGTAATTGGATTGGGCATGCTCCTTTGTCTGTCATGTTTTGTCTCCTCGTGGTAATGGAACCCATGGATTTGTATCTGTACAGGGTTGACCTGGCTAGGTTCTGGGGTAGTTTAGTGAAGTCTCAGGCCTATGACTATTAGAATATAGATTGAGTCAGGACGTGTGGGTGCTTGGTAATCTGATGCAGGGGGGCTATGGTGTCATCGAGACTCCCTGGTAGTCTTGTGGGAGAAAAACCTTTCGCCATATCCATGCGAGTTGGTTTGTGTTGAGTGTGACCCTTAAATCCGATGAGTCTTGGTGTAAGCGGGTGGAACCCCTGCTTATTTCGAGGAGCACTGTTAATTTTTTTTGTGAAAAAAGGAAGGCCGGTAAGACCCATGTTTTGGTTTTACGGGTGTTTGTAGGTCTCTGGAGAGGTGAACATGTTTCTAACAAAAACGGCAAGATGGGTTGTCGTGGGCTAATATCACCTATGAATACTCGGCGTCACATTTCTTCAAGCTGCAAAACGGTAACCATGGCTTGTGAAACACCTCAAACCTAAAGCCCTACCCCTTGTGGTCGTGACAGGAAGAACAAAGATAAACAAGAAGATGACCAATCCAGTGCACCTATAGGGAAGACGAGAGGCCAAAACCCTTCTGTGAGCATCATCAATGAAGTTCCAAAAGCTTACCACGAAAGAAAAGCAAAAGAAATTTGGCAATTGATTGAGGAATCAGACGGAGATCTGAAACGTGAGGTTGGATCAATGGAAGTCAATGCTAAGGATTGGCTGATATTGGTGCCAAATCCTGGGCATATAAGAGGCCGAATAACCTAGTTTAAACACACCCTATTTCTTTATTAGTCTATGAAAGAGATTCTAGGCAAGGCCCTGCAACAAATAGATTTGAACATGGCCACCATAGTGCAGGATTTCTCAAACTATAAGAAATAATTTGAGAAGCTCCAGTTCTAAATGCAGAAGCAGGATGGGCGCCTCCAGTGCATAGAAACCACCTACCGTGCATCCTCTCTTCGATAGAACTCCCGGGGTCCAATGCAAAAAAATTGACACTAGTGGAATCTACTTCATCTGAGGAAGTAGATTAGTAAGTATGATGTCTCTTTCTGTAGTTTTTTGATATAGATAGCTTTTAGTTTTCAATGTATAGACAGTTATCCGAGTATGCAAGTAGCTAGTAGGATAAGCATAGACATACAATCATATATTTTGTCACTAGAAGGACTTAAGACATACCCTTTTTGGATGGCATACCATGTCGTTAGGTGGCCAACAGACTTGGTTTCCCATAGGGAAAGTTAAGGCCACCTAACTATGTTTAAAATTGGTTGTAACTTGCTGTTAAACTAATAGAAAAAGGAGGTGCAACCAAGCTTAACAAAAAAAAATACTTAGAGTCAATCTGTTTTCTCCTTTTTTGAAAGACAAAATTATTAGAAAACGTAATTACAGAATTGTTGTCTCAATATATTCTTTTCACTGCTTGTTCATGCCATAAATATCTCAACATTTTTCTCATCCAAATGGCTTGACATGCTATCCAAATTACCGCAACATACTGAGCTTTAGATATTGATAGTGAAATTATTGGTTGTTTCTTGGAAGCCTAAGAAATGGCTCCTGAATTGATGTGAAAAAGATAGCCTAATTTTTTATATTGTTGAAGATTCCTTCCGAGTCACTGTCACTGTAGCTAACCAAATTAAAATCACTTGTTGCAGTCTATAAAATATCATATCCTTTAGTTCAATTAACATACCTTAAAATCCTTTTGTCTTCTTGCCAATGTGTTTCCTTCGGTGTGTCCATGAATCTCGAGATGAATCCTACTGCATACATTAAATCTAATATAGTTGCTATCAAATACATCAAACTTTTAACCATACTTGTGTATAGTGTCAGATTGACATTGTTGCTACAATCTTCTTTGCTTAGATTCAAACATATGGAATTTGGAGTTGGAATATGCTTCCTATTTTCCATATTAAACCTCTTAAAGAGATATGAAGCATAATTTATTTGAGAAATAAAAATGTCATTTTATGTTTGCTTCACTTCTATTCCTAGAAATTATCTTAACAACCAGAAATATGTCATTTCAAACTCACTTTTTATGATTTCTTTGAAATCAGCAATGAGGTGATCATCACTCCCTATAAAATAAAAAACATCTACATATAAAAACACAATTAATAGCTTATTTTCATTCTCTTTGATTGAGAGATTATGCTCATTATCACATTTTCTAAGGCCATTGTCCATCAAGTAAGTGTTTATTCTGCTATACCATGTGTGTGATGCTTGATTTAGCCAATAAGGAGCTTTGTTCTATCTATACACATTGCCTTCTTGCCCTTAAACTTCATAACTAAGTGGTTTCGCCACGTATAATCCCTCTTTTACCACTTTATTTAAAAATGTTTGACTTCATGTCCATTTGATATACCTTGAATTTATGTTGCGCTATTATCATGAGCATTGTTTGCATTGCCTCCATGCCTGTGATAGGAGTGAATGTCTTTGCATAATCTCTTTAGTGCTACTATTGTATCCTTTGACAACCAACCTTTCTTTATTCCTTTAAATCCTACCTTCAACATTGCTTTTGGCCTTATAGACACACTTGACACCTATGACTTATTCTCCTTCTAGAAGATCCACTAACTGCAATGTGTCATTCTTTTCTATTACCTCCATCTCTTCATCCATTGCTGCTACCCATTTTTCCTCTTTAATTTCATATTGAAAATGAAATAGATCATCTACATGAAAAAATAGAGCAAATAAAAAATCTATACCTGCATTGTTATAAACTTCATTTTTCTCATAAATCTCACTTAAATTTACGAATTTTTGTCTTCTCATGCTTTCCAAAGATGGATTTGACATGTCACTTGATGTTGAACTTGGAGAAGATGGACTTGTTGATCTATGCTCACACTTAGAGGAGTATTTTTCTTGATTGCATGAAAATTCCATATTTATTGCTAATGGTGTCACTTAATGACTACTTTGTTGAGCTTTAATAGGTATAGAGGGAGTCAACATTGATAAATTACTTCTTGTTGTGGTATACTTGCTACCACATTAATTGTCTTCTCCAAACTTCCATCCCATGCTTCTTCCTCTATGAAATGCACATATTTGCTAATTATGACCTTCTTGATTAACAGAATGTAGAGATTGTATGCGTTTCTCCCCCTTGCTATCGAACTTATTTCTTAATCCATTCGAGAAATGTGCATATGAATCACATCAAAACACTCTCTTGTGAGTGAAACTATGTTTTCTTCAACTCCATGCTTATTTAGGAACCATATTCTTCACAATTTTGGTTGAACACCTATTTATGATGTATCCTACATAAGTGACAACATTAGCATAGTTATTTGGAAAATTATTTTCCTTCAACATACTCCTTGCCATTTCCATGATGGTGTTATTTTTCCTTTCTCTAACACCATTTTACTATGGTGTATACCTTGTAAATTGTTTGTTAATTCGATGCTCCATGTAGAAACCCAAGAGATCATTTGAGATGTATTCACCACCTCTATAAGTTCTCAAACCTCCACTTTGCATCTCGACAATATCGTTATATTGACAGAATCACTCAAAAACTTGACTTTTCTATTTTAGGAAGTATAACGATGTCTTCCTTGTGTAGTCATCTATCAGCGTCAAGAAATAATGGTTTCCACCAATAGATGGTGTTTGCATTCATCCAGATAAATATGAATAAACAGTCCAGAAATGTTCTCTTCCCCTTATTGACTATTCTTAAAAAAATTATTCTCTATGTTGTTTCCCCAACGTGCATATTTCACACAATCTATCTGGTTTTTCTATAAGTGGAAGTCCATTTATCATGCATTTCCTATGCAGCAAAATTAAACGAGTGAAGTTAATATGACCAAACCTTAGATGTCATAGTGAATTTTCATCTTTGACATCTACTTGAAAGTTTGTTTGTATGACAGATGCAACTTTTCTTTCATCTTCTTCTAAATTCATTAACAATTGTGCTTGTGCGCGATCTTCATGTGAATATCGTTTTATCTTAAGGGGAAACATTTTTTTGCTTGTCATTTGGACTTTTGCAATCACATATTTTCGTGTAAATGTATCCAATATTGTGCACTCTCCATTTTTGAAAAATTTAGTGTAGCCATTTTCCATCAGTTGTCCAATACTTATTTAATTGTGCTTTAATCAAGGAACAAAATAAACATATGAAATATACCTCTTCTCCCCCTTCTTTGTTAGAAAACTCACTCTTCCTTTTCCCATGACTTGCACTTTCATATGAGTTCCTAATATCACTTGAGATTTTACACTTTCATCCAAATTGAAAAACATTTCTATGTTTTCTATCATGAGATTGCTACAACCCAAATCTAAAAACCAAACATCTTTTCGATTTTTTTGTGCTACATGGAATGCTAAAACCATATTGTCTTCATTGTGGTTCTCTTTTGTAAATTTTGCATTTGGTTTATTACTTAGATCATGTTTGTTCTTTCTACATTCACTTGAACAATTCCCATATTTCTTGCAATAATGACATTGAACTTGAGGTTTATCATACCTCTGACCTTGTCAATGATTTTGGCTTGAGTTTTGTCTCAGATTTTGAGTGTTCATTCTTCCACTTGAGCTTGAGGGAATGCTTCTTCCACCTCTGTGTGGGCTTCTTCCTCTTCCTCTACCATTTGATCTTCCTTTGCCTCTAACTTGATTGGTTGAGACTTGTCTCTTGAAGGCATGCTCCACTGAAGAGTTTGTTGTTCTATTCAATCTATGTTCATAAGAAATTGGTGATGGATGAAGCTCATCCACCGAAAATTGTGAGAGATCGTTTGTCTCTTCTATGGCCACAACAATAGGATCAAACTTTATTACTAAACTTTCTGAAATATTTTCAACTATTCTCCTTTCTTCCGGCATCTCACCATGGTATGTTATTTGAGTAACCTATCCAATAAATTGAGTGAAAAATGAGTCTACTATATCAAACTTCTTCGTTCCTATTGTTTGAAAACCTCTTCTAGACATTTTTTAGTTTTTCTATTTTCACATCTGCCATACCTTGATATATTGTTTAGAGAATATCACATGCTTTCTTAGACCTTGTTGTTGCAGAAATCCTTAGAAATATTCTTCATGCACTAAAAACGTAAAAGAGGGCTTTGCAGTCCTTTTTCGTGTTGCTTGTCAACAAGTGCCTTTATGCTTGTGTCAATGCATTATATGCCACTGCATCAGTTGTTTCATAGAACCATTTTCTACCAAATCCCATATATCTTGAGAAGAAAATAAAGCCTTCACTACAATTTCCCAATAATTGTAAATATTGCCAGTAAATTAAGGAATGATTAAGGAATGATTTGTTAAGGGGGTGCTTCAAGTTGCCATTTCTCACTGGTTAAAAACATGACTCTTGGTAGTAAATCTGATAAACCTGTGCACGTGCTGTCATAAATCGTTGCAGTGAAAACCTGTTCTGATGCAAGAACCAGTAAAGGAAGGGGACCCAGCTTATGACACTACCATGCAGAGCAAACTACCAATAAACGAAGAGGACCCAGCTTATGACACTACCATGCACTGCAAATGAGGATATATTTTCCGTGACAGTGAAAAATAGAGTCTAAATTTACATTCGTGAAATCATGCACAGTAACAAAATAGGATAAAACTGATCTTGCGACGTAAAACTAAAATGAAGATTTCTGAGGTGAACGCCAAGAAAAATATAAATCTTTGATTTGGACTTAATAGGACAAACTACATAGGTATGAAAATCGAAGCTGCAGCTCCAATTAAACGCAACAAACTACCATATTTACAGAGAAATATAGACCTTTAATTTGAACTTCATAGGACAAACTACATGTGTATGAAATTCGAAGCTGCAGCTCCAATTTAACGCAACAAACTACAAGATTTACAGAGGCCCTCTTAACACTTGTTTTACACAGTGAATACAAATTCTGATGAGCCCAACTGTGTTTGCTCTTCAATTCTTGCTCCAAGACATTCAACGTATCAACAAAAACAAAAACTAAGAGAAAACTTTATGATATGTTTCTCAACCATACATTGATGTGTTAAACCTAGAACTAGACTAAGAGTAAGATAGAGGATGGGGGCATAGACACAAAAATTTAATTTCCTAGTCCTCAGAAATTGCACGGTACATATTCTAGTTTCCGAGTACACTCAGTCATTTACTGCTTCATTTTCTCCACATAGATATTTACGGCAATTTCATTGACTTGAAGTATTGCAGGCATGGGAAGACTTGTACGCCAGTTCTGAATTTCATTTACATTCACGTCCTTTACTTGAAACCAAAATCTGAAATGTGATTTGTTTGTACTCTTCAAGTATGATTGAGTTGTCAGACATTTAGTTTGGTGGTTATGCTTATTTCCAGCAATAGAGATTCTTTAAAAGTAAATAAATATCTGCCTTTTGAAAATTATAAATATATAAAAATTTGAATTTAAATTATATATTAATTAGTTTATTTTAATCTTAAATTTAAATTTAAGAAATATAAAAAAAAATATCTTTAGAAGTGTAAATTATTCCAATCTTATGTTACTATTTCAAATTAGGATTTCAAGAAAAAATATAACTAAAAATAATTTCAAGATCTATACCAAAATCTCACTTTCTTGCGTAGTCTAATTAACAAAGGCAAACAAAAACACATATCAAAGAGAAGAATAAAAATTATTACTCCTACGATCACTGTCGGATAAAAATAACCGCCCCATTCTTCTGCACCTTTGAAACAGGTCGCCTCCACTTCTCATTTATTACACTCCTCATCTCAACGGTTATCTATTTCACCAACTCACGGATAAATATCGGTATATCTAATTCCAACAAGGATTTCAAATTTTTCCCGTTTTCCCTAACAATTCATTTTTTGAATTCTTTGGAGAACCGTTTTATGTACCGTTAAATTATAACGTATAAATGATGGCTAGTGCTTTATTTAACGAGGACAATGACGGTTGATCTACACAACTTGCGATTACAAAATTTGTCAAATGAACTGTGTAGTAAGGCTATAGAATGTTAACGCTATTTCAAGAAGCATTATGGGTGTTTATAGCCTTTAATAAATACAATGATATTATATTGAAAAAAACTTTAACTCTCCTAATTCTCGTATGTTTAGATGAATAAGATTTTATGATAAATTATATTTTTTATTTAAAATGGTGATGAAAAATTACATTTCATTTAGTGGAGGACAATGACGGTTATCTACACAACTTGCGATTACAAAATTTCAAGAGGCATTATGGGTGTTTATAGTCTTTAATAAATACAATGATATTATATTAAAAAAAACTCGAATTCTCCTAATTCTGATATGTTTGGATGGAAAAGATTTTATGATAATATATATATATATATATATATATTTTAAATGGTAATGGAAAATTACATTTCAATTAATTGCGAAAAAAGTAAATTTTATATTTATTATAGAATTTCAATTTGAATTTAGAGTTATAAATACACTGGAAGTATGGTAAATAAATAAATCTTTTTTTATATTTACTCCAAATGTATGGTAAATAAATACAAATATAAGTAAACTAAAGGTATAGTTAATAAATAAAAGCTCTTTTTATGTTTAGTCCATAAACCACTTTATATTTAAGGAGACACAAAAATAAATAAATTATTTAGGTAAAGTCTATGGGCCAAATACCATGTTTTTAAAAGATGTATGATAAATTAATAAAAATATAAATAAATGAGAGGCATGGTAAATAAATAAATAAATAATTATATTTATTCCATAATTCACTTTATATTTATGAACACTCAAAAAAGAGGTTTTATTTGGATGAAGCATATGGGCCAAATACGATGGAGCAAATTATTATTAAAATCACGCAAAAAACATTATTAACCCCATATTAATAAAAATAAAGATGGCACATGGTATTGATCCATGGTATTGAGAACCAATGGTATTCATGTAGAATATAGCTTATTTAAAGGGGGAATTAAACCCACATAGATCCATCTTTACTCTAGATCTACTAAGCCACGAGAGGGATCAAAGATCCTCATCTGAAAACTAGCATAGAGTGAAAAAAGATTTGAGATTTGATCCCTCTCTGTGCTTGGTAGTTCTAAAGTAAAAATAGATATTTGCTAACATTATGTACAATGATATAATAAAAATTTAATATAGTTAAAATTTTGTTTTGATTTTTAAATTAAAATTAAACATATTTTTTAATTCCATTAATTAGTTAATTTGATTAATTAAATTAATACACTATAATTTATTATTATAATTTTCAAATGAACTTCTTGTTTGTAAATTGATTATTTAATAATATAACAGAACAGAGGAGTAAAATTTTAACAACTCATTTTCAAGCTGAGTGAATAGATGCCCTGAACGCAGGAAATGTTCATCCTCAAATTTCCCTTCTCAAGAAAACAATTGTCAACGTTTTGTTTTTTTCCTTTCGTAGAATTTGGTTTGGCGCTTTACCTTTTGAATTACTTCAACTTAATTATTTTTGCAGGAAGAGGTTGGTAAAGTTAGAGACTATTCATAGTCTAATTTATTATAGTGTTTTGTTGCAGGCAAATAATTAGTTGGAAAAAGTTAAATACCTTTCACCAAATTTATTGTAATGATCAAAAATTTGATTGATTAATAATGAGTGAATTTTATATACTCAGATTGAGAAAATCTGCGACTAAAACGCATTGCCGAGATTAAATCGGACTTCAGATTTCGAGTGGAATCTGTGGAAATAAAGGTGTAATCTTGTAAAAATGATTCTCGATATTTTGTATTTTTCATTCCAAAGTGAAACAGTTTTTTGCAGGTGTTGGGTTATGGTTGAGAAAATGTGATGTGTTGTGTACTAAATATCAATGATAGTGAGGTAAGTGCTTCTTTTTATTTTTGGCAAATATCACCCATAGAAACATAATGTAGAGTTGACATGTAGAGATTGTCAACGATGATGTTCTTATGGCACAGTGCAACCCATAATAGGTCTAAGATATAGTTAAAAAAATTATAATTTTTTTATAAATGGTTTATTAAATTCACTTATTCATAATGAAGTAAATTCCTAATTTATTAGTTAAGAAATTTATCATTGTGAACCTGAATTCATATTTATTTTATGTAATTTTATGTTGTAAATCTATTTTTCAAATGAATTAAATAAACAATAATTCTCATAAAAGGCGGAGATCCAATGACGAATAATTTAAATCATCATATTTTAGCTTAATTTTTATATACAGAGTCACTTTGATTAAATACATAGTTATCTCACTGACTTCATCACCACCACACGAACTCCAGTGCATCCACCGCGTCAACGCACCAAAGTTAGAAGGGCCAATGCCATATGGCCTCATTAATACTCAAAAAGGAAAAAAGATATATATGTAACCGGACTCACATGTTCTATAAATATAGATGCTCAACCAGAGTTGGATATCCCACTGTCTATTTGAGAATTTTTTATTTAATTTAGCAATGACAGTTTACCGACTGCTTGTTTTGTATTGTTTCTTTCAAGTGGTATTAGAGCCCACCCTGGGCCTACTCCTTCACGGGAGGGCCTACGAATAAAGTTGATAATTTGAGTGGTTTCCTTGTTCGTCGATCGATTAGAGTTGTAGCTTCATTTTATGAAGAGCGTGGTTGCGCAAGCACTGTAGCGCAAGTGCCGAACGTTTTCAGCAAGAGTGATATGCTATAAGTGGGGCTGATTATTGTGTGGGTCATTAAGCTGTGTGTCCTAGAAGCTACTTCCCCATTAATTAATTGTTTAAAATCAGCTATAGAAGAGAAGTGTTACTATCAGTGAAGAACCGTGGGTGTTGGTCTCTGTAAGGAGTTGGAGCCGCAGTCCGAGGAAGGCGTTGATGCAGTGGTTTCTGGACGAATTGTTTTAGATCAAGGTGTTTGAAAATACATCATATAAACAACAGAAGTTGCAGTTCATCTCCATATGGAGGATGGCAAACAGACGCATTAATGTTATAGAATTAGCGAGAGGGGATTTTTTTATAGTTCGATCATTCTTAAAAAGAAATTGGGTGAGAATTAAATATGTTATTGCTAAAGCCGTGTTATTGCTAAAGCCGATGATAATGTGCGTTGGTCTATTACCAAGGCTTTTCCAGTTGTGAAAATCGTTGAATTCCACTATTCGTTCTAAGTTGAAGTGCCTCATTCTGTAACTGAATGGGACAATACCTCTGAAACATTAAATTATGTCCTCTTATTTAAAGAGGAAGAAGACTCGTGTTCGATGAATCTACAAGATGAATGCTAAAGAAATATGTTTGTTTTAGTATTGACCCATCTAGGTTAAAGACGACCGTGAAGGTCATAATAGTGTGCTGGCAAGGGAAATTTCTACTGGCAGCAAAAGGAAATTGCGAGCGGGCTGAACTTTTGTAGCAGCTCGTATTCGTCTCAGCTTCACAAGCAGCACGAAGCCCTTATAATGTGAAAGTTTGTGTGAAGCTGGAACAACCAAGAAAGTGTGAGAATGATTCAACGTCAAGGTTTTGATAGTGTGAGAGTTGAGGCGTGGAGATGTATGTAACCTTCAGTAGAACAGATTCTTTGTGGAATAGTCAGTGTTGAACAACAGTGAGAAATTTCCTTGTGGTGTGAGGATAATGAAGACAAAGAGGATTCAAGAAGGCACCGACAATGTGCAAAAATTATATAGGAGGACGTAAACTTTCAGTGGTGTGATGAAGTTTAAATAGGCTTATATGTTTGGGAAAATAATCTTTTGATGGGAATATTATTAACTTTTGTGTTTATTGTACATGCCTTGAGATTGTTCTAATTATGCATTTTATGTTGTAAGGGATGCATGATCGGTTCTACTTGACACCACAAACTTGATTTGCCCCAGTATGTTGTAAGTCTTGTTGAGTCAAACATGCAATGGTTATCCCTCTTAGGTAGAGAGAGAGTGTGATATCAAGTAATGCAATTAAACACTAGGTAGATATGAGGGTGTACTTATGTTTAAGCTTGATGAGTATTTGTTGAGTAAGGAATGTATTGTTTATACCTCTTCAGTAGAGAGGATGTGATATTAAGTTGTGGAATTAACTAGGTAGATAAGAGGGTGGTAGGTGTACTCGTATCTAAGCTTCATGTGTAATCAAGAAAGTTAAAATCTGAGATAGAATCATAATTTAAGGGATCAAGTTAGGAAGAGTTTAACATGATTGATGAACTGTATAGCTGAAAAGGATTCCTAAAGAAATCGCCAATACAATGGATGGTGCCCATTTACCTTGATATATAGATTTATTTTGATCCGGACATAAATAATCAGAGAAAAGAAGAATGCCTGCTCTGTATAAATCCCAGAGAAAAGAAGAATGCCTGCTCTGTATAAATCCCAAAAAGAAGATAATAACAACTAAAGGCAATGTTTTTGGAATTCTACAATATTACAATATTAGTTTGCAGACATATTTAGAAAATCCTCAACCATTTTTTTTTGTGAGATAATTAAGAGGGAGAATGTTATATATGTAATTATCTCATTGACTTCATCACCGCCTCACCTCCAGTGCGTTCACCTCCAGTGCGTCCACCACCTCTATAGTCACCGCCTCAATGAACCAAAGTTCAAAGTGCCAACACCTTCTAGCCTCATCAATTCTCGAAAAGAATAAAGTAATATATGTAACTGACTCAAATTTTATATAAATACAGATGCTCAACCAGAGTTTCTCAACCAGAGTTGGATATCCCACTATGTTTGAGATTTACTTATTAAATTTAGCAATGGTAGTTTACCGACTTCTTCTTTTGTATTTCTTCATTCACTTTCTTCCTTCAAAATCATATGAGAATACACTCTTATGAAACGAATATACGAAAATTAAAGTTCAAGGAAACAATTTTTGTTCAATCAGAATCAATTTACAAATTTGCGGTCGTTTGTTTGAATTAACGGTAAATTTTAAATGGATTGGAAGAAATAATAAGACATTATTATATTGATTGATTTAAAAGTGAATTACAGTATATAAAAATTTTAAATTTAAATTATATATTAATTATTTTATTTTAATCTTGAAATTAAGAATTATTAAAAAAATAAATCTTTAGATATGTAAATTATTCTAACCTTATGTTATTGTGCTCTATATATATAGTTGGAAATATAATTATACTAAAGGGTAGTGGAATTAGTATAATGGTTAATATTAACAATTATTAATAATATATCAAGTTATTTAACAATAAATCAATCATCTTAATAGCACATATAAACACTAGATGTACATGGAATCCCATAATGAGATAAAATCTCAAAATTTATGTCTCAACATTGTTTAGGTTGCAACTTATAGTCATATTAGTTTTTCTAGCTCCAACCAATAGAAGACACACATCCCCTATGTTTAGAAGCACAAATTTGAATGAGGCACCAACTCCTTGATCCTTAAATGCTCCAACATTAAGGAAACACCATCTCCCTAATGTTTTACAATACAAAGTTGGAGGTGGAACTCAACTCCATAATGTTTATAGGCACCAACCTAAGGGAACCACCCACTCCCTTGTATGTAGGAACCAACTT
This sequence comes from Pinus tabuliformis, assembly GCA_031772625.1. Lineage (NCBI taxonomy): Eukaryota > Viridiplantae > Streptophyta > Pinopsida > Pinales > Pinaceae > Pinus > Pinus tabuliformis. Next base: position 1,340,233,232 of record CM062804.1, on the reverse strand, counting down.
GCTTTACCTAGAAAATCCCTCTTCCATACATTTTCAAAATGAGACCCACATGAACAATCTATTCATTTTAAATTGTAAACTTCCACTATTCTCATTCCTTTAAATCTCACTAAGTTAAATGTTCACATCTAATACGAGCACGATTAGACCACAACTCAGGTTTGCCTTTGATTATATTCATCCTGTCCATGTTATTCACCAAATTCTTCTCTCATATGGATTGACCTACATTACTATGCTCACGCAACTCCCAAACATTGGTTCTCTATCTGTAGCATTTCACATACTGGCTTCAAATCTATTATTCATATGCCACATTCCTCTAGTCTTACATCCCAAACACTTTATTAGTAATGTGTTACTTTATATTTTGGATGGCTAACATTGTTTTTATTCTCTTATTTTTATAGATTCGGCCCTTCAATATCCATGGATATAAATCCATGGTATTAACATATGAAAATCCTCACTTAGTTGTATTAATCAGTCAGAACCATGGACATACAAAATGATTCAAATTCTCTTGTCATTTGTTTCTCAATAAATACTATGGATGGGTGCCTTTTCAACAACAAAACATTGTTCACACATTTTCTTAACACCTCATAGGGTTCACAACTCTAATAGTGTGCACATCCTACATTTAAACCCCTAATTTTGTGGGCCCTGAACTAGGAGGCTTAACTCAACCAAACTATATGTTACCATGGGGTTGGAAGTAAGTGTTTATTCCCAAACCTCTTCACAACGCTTCTTCAGCATGTACATACCTCATATCTCCATGTGAGAAATACTCGTGACTTTGAATACAAGATATTAGATCTCGATATCTTCGTGTAATCCTTGGTATTACCACAACACTCCAACCTAATAGTCGATAGGTCGATAGATCCCTTGGTGTTCATTCCTTTGCCCAAAGTGACCAAGGGGTAGTCCTCTATGGGCCCCACCACTTGTTGCTCGTGAGTGTTTATCTACAAAATTTGTCGCTATAACATCTGATGGTTGATATGTTGATGCACCTATGGTTGCTTATATGTCAGCTTGCATGACTGAGGCATGAGACCATTGCCTTATTCCTAACCACTTTATTCATAGACATTGAGTCTTGCCTTCCCTCTACTGATGGTCTAATAGAGGAAACCATCACAAGATAATACTACATATAATGGACCAAACTCTATCTGGTTCCTCATTTACCTATGTTATGTCACTGGAGAAACATACACAAAGCTTGTTCCCTTTCCAACCAGTGGTGCATGGTGGTCAATGGCCCCACCTTTTTAAAAACATGAAATTCCCCAAAATCATATAACACTTATAAAACCTTGTAAAAACCAAACCCTAGCATAGATCCTAAGGCATCCCAAACCATCATATTGAGTCTATGTGTCCCAACAACCATTTTCCACATGTCATCTATGCCACTTATCATGTGTAACCCACATCATAATTTACCTTTGCAAATGTGTACTACCACATCTCACTTACCAATAATTCATTTGGCCATGCAAAAAAACCAAATCCACCCACCACATATCTCTCTCACATGTTGCCACATAATCTCTCTACCATCTATCGTGCCACATCACTTTCATGTGTCACTCTCACATGCTGCCACATCATCATGGCTACCACCTATCATGCCACATCACTACCACATATTAGTCAGAATGGCGCCACATGGCCACCAAAAAAGGCCAAATCCACTTGCCACGTGTTGTAACCTTAGGATGTGATGTCATCACCATACATGTCATCATCACATTTCATTATATCACTAGTACATGTTATTAGCATGCTAAGTGTCCCTGTCACATTGCACCTTGAAAAATGTGCCAAGGCTCATCTTCTACCACCTCATTGATGTAGTTTTTGTTTGAACATCATTAGTTTCTAGTAGTTTGGTAAGTAAATTGGTGCCCAAGTCAAGAACCTTGCAACCAAGGGTTGTGACTAAGGACCATGTTGCCTCATTGTGTATCGCTAAAGGTGTGTTGCTATTATTTGTGCATCAAATGGATTGGGTGGTATGATAGGCTCCTAAGAAAATTTTCCCAACTCCCTATGATCGGAGGATACAATTAATAGCTTACTATTCCACCACTTGTTGGACTTCACACTTCCTACTGATCTTCTTCTAACTTTGTCGTCAATTTAAAGGGGAATCCATGCTAAAACAATGATCAGATGGAACGTTCCTTGAATTGTAGAATTCGAAACTTAGTTTCCTTTCCATTCCTTGGGGGATTCGTCAATTTCCATATATCATTGGAAATATTATCAAGAGGGTGATTTAACTAGAAAAAGTATTTGTCATTTTGATAAAGTCACATGTATGGTAAGTCCTTGCTAACTAGACTATCTAGTTGGTCTACTTTTATGAGTTCAACTCAATAAATGTACAACCCAAAAAAAATCCATGATATTATATACCTTGAGCAACAATGAAATTATTATCATCATGAAAACACAAGAATATATCCCCAATAGGCTTCTCCTAATTTTGACATTCTTGACATCTATGACTACTTGAAAATAATGGCAATAAAAAATTACAAACAATCTCCTCCTTTCTCATTCACGACAAAACTTTCACACATCCTTTTTCATTGATGGAATCTGTGGACTAAAATTTCCCTATCAAGTTCTTTACTCTCCTATAACTCTGAATATGCAATGTATTCTCTCCCTCCCTCTTTTAAATCAATGCAAAAGATGTGTTCTTACTTGTTGGCTTCATTCCCCCGTTTGAAATTTCAACAAAGAGTGATATTCCAACATAATATTACTACCAATATTATGACTGCAATGTACTCCGTGAATACTATGCTAACTTCTTCACTTTGAGAGGATCACCCATAGATCAATTCCTTTCGAAACATTCGTAGTTGTGTAATTATACTTCCTTTATCAAGGATGTGATTGATTATTCTTCCATGCACCATTATTATTTCTCCTACTCTTTTTTTGTGGCCATGTAAATTAACAGCTCTGATTAATTACGGGGCCACCCATGCTGGTTTTAAATACCACGGCGTCTCGTGTCCAAATGGTTTCCAAAACACTTGTCCTGGGCACTGTCAACAACGCTAGGTCACCATGCGCCAACTTCGCAAAGCACCATACATCGTCCACCTTGACCACATTAGGAACACATCGACATCAATGAAGTTCAAACCAGACATAATGGATGAGTACTTCGGTGCTTTCCAAACCTCGCTGCTCTGATACCATTGTACAGGACCATTAAACTCCTCAACAAAATAATTGTTTCATTAAGTGAAATCTTTTAGAATTTATACAAATATCACAACCGTCTAATGGTTTTGCTAACTACAAGGAAAAATATCTAAACTAATAATGTACAATATCCAAAAGGATTAGTTAACAACTAATTTTGTAAATAGTCATTCTATGAAGATAAAAAAAATTTTACTGTTGAAATTATAATTTCAACTGCAGTGAACAGTTGAACAGCAACAGCTACTTTACTTAAAAAAAAAAAAAAAAAGCCACTGCCATTACCGTCTTTTCACCCTTTAATTGTTTTTGTGTTCCCGAAGGAGGAAGATCAGATCCACCGCTATGCCATTACTTCTAAACAACCGCATTAAAGAGCAGAATGTCCGAAAGTGAAAAGAACCAGCCTCGAGCCGGCCGCAACATTTATCAGCTATGGGTTTCCACACTACTGATTCAAGAAGCACAACAGAATGTCAGAAAGATCAGATTTCGTTCATTATGAGCAGCAGATTGCAGTAGAGACTCTGTTAGAGAGTTGAAGTAGTTGATGGACTGTTATGACCCCTATTGCACTATATATGTGTAGATACAGCAGTGTAGAAAATAGAGATAGAGAGCAGACGAAGCACGCAGCAGCGTGAAGAAAAATGCTTCCAGAATAGTGAACCGCACAGCAGTGCAGATTTGAATGTAATTTGTTTTGTGATTGTTTGCTGTGAGAGAGGGTAGAAAATGCAGCAGCATGAAATATTTGCAGTTGTTCTGTTGAGAAAACAAAAGGCAATACGCTGCAGCGCGTATGTGCTAAATGAATGTAAGACACAGATTGAAGTGCCTCTGAAGAAGGCATGTTGGAGAATCCCTCTGTTAGAAGGAGGATGCTATTTGTGTGGAACTGAAGCATTCTTTGGTGAATCCCTCTATTAAGAGGAAGATGTTTTGCAATAAAATTGTCTAAAAACTCTGTTTTTCATAAAAGGACAAAGCACATAGACACCAAATTTCACTTCATACGTGAATTGGTTAACAATGGTGAGATTGTTTTGCAGCACTGCAGAACCAAGGATCAGTTCGTTGACATCTTGACAGAACCATTGGGAAAGAAAAGTTTTGATCATTTCAGGAAATGCCTGGGTATGCAGAAAAACCCAGCAGTTGAAATTAAGGGGGAGTGTTGGAATTTAATTCCAACTGCAACATAAACAGCTGGACAGAAATCTGATTTGCTGTAGATATTCCAGACTGTTGGATGCCTCAAAGTCGTGCTTGATATTTTGCACATTAATGTGCATTAAATTTTCAGCATTAAATTCCCCTGGAATAGCCGACTTCATTTCTTCAAAAGGCATCACCGCTTGCTACATTCAATACGCAGATAAGCTTTAGAAGATATTTGTATTATTTTATTGTTTAAAGTCAGATATGTTTTAACATATAAATGTAATGAACAACAGTTCTGTTTTAGGTCAGAGAAGAATGATAGAGAGTCTTCTTATAACGCACAACAGTGCTGAAACTATAATTTTATGAGATAGCAGAAATTGGTTTGTGGAACTGAAGCGTTCCTGATGTAATCCCTTTGTCAAGAGGAAGATGTTTTTCAGCATAGTCTGGTGAATCCTTCTGTTAAGAGGAAGATGCTTTTCAGCATAGATTGGTGAATCCCTCTGTCAAGAGGAAGATGCTTTTCAGCATAGACTGGTGAATCCCTCTGTCAAGAGGAAGATGTTTTTGTATCAGTTGGTTTACTGTTTATAAATATAAGTTTTATTTGCACGTTGTTGTTACACCGTAACCAGAATATTTGCGCGTTGTTGTTACACCGTAACCAAAAAATAGTCTTGACGTCAAAACAAAGTGTTGCTGATACACTGCAAACAGTAACTGACGAAACCGCGTTGTTGTTACACCGTATTCCGCAAACGATTTTTATTTCCACTGTGTTAAAACAGAGTATTGTTCTGTTTTTTCAGTTTTGTTTAGAATTATCAGAAATTCCAACATGGTATCAGAGCTAGTCCAGGCTCTTTGAAGACATCAAAGAAGCTGAAGGAAGGTTTCTTGCTGCAGCAGCTTCTCCAGCAGAGTGAAGACTCAGTCAAAAGGATCCAGGTATTTCTCAAGCTAGTTTTCTGTGTTACTATTGAAGACAGTCAGTTATTTTAATACACAGTCAAGTATTTTTGAAGAGTGCAAGAATGGCCAGCACCAGCACTAGCATGGGTATTTTTAATACTCAGCTCCCACTACTTAATGGGAAAAATTATGACTATTGGGCAATAGTTATGAGAGCTTTGCTTTTCTCAGAAGATTTATGGGAACTTGTTGAATATGGATTTGAAGAACCAGCGAATGAAAATGAGTTTAATGGCTTAACTCAGGCAGAGAAAGAGTTGTTGAAGAACTATAAGAAGGAGGATGCTAAGGCCCTCTACTTCTTGTATCGAGCAGTGGATGAGAGTGTGTTTCCAAGGATAGCAGCAGCCAAGACATCCAGAGAAGCATGGAAAACTCTCAAGACAACCTATCAAGGCATGGAGAATGTGAAGACAATTGTGTCTCATGAAGAAGAAGAGGAAGGGACAGCAGCAAATAATCCTTCCTTGGTGGCTCCTCCTCCACCACAGCAAGTACAATAAACCACACCACAAGCTGGAATTCGAACAGCCTTGAGAAGTCAAGGAAGTGCTTCTCCAAGGACACCACAGGGATCAGAAATACCCTCAAGTTCAGATGGAACTCCAAGCACACCAAGAAGACCAAGATTCAGAAATCTGAATGAGATTTATGAACAAGGAGAGGTAAGTAACAATATGGGTCTGAATTCATCATTCGCTTTGTATTGTCATGTTGATGACTCAGTTCATTTTGAAGATGCTGTAAATGAAGATAAATGGATTGAAGCAATGAATGAAGAAATTGGTGCAATTGAGAAGAGTAAAACATGGGAGTTAGTGGACCTCCCTGAAGGCAAAGATGCCATTAGAGTTAAGTGGGTCTATAAGACCAAAAGCAATGATGAAGGCAAGATTGATAGGGACAAAGCAAGACTTGTTGTGAAAGGCTACAAGCAGCAACAAGGCAAAGACTATGATGAAACCTTTACACCAATAGCAAGGATGGAAACAATCAGAACAGTGTTGTATATTGCAGGACAACACAAATGGAAGATTTATTAGATGGATGTTAAATATGCATTCCTGAATGGAGTGTTAAAAGAAGAGGTTTATGTTGAACAACCTCCAGGCTATGAAGTTGAAGGCCAAGAGCATAAAGTCTGCAAACTGAAGAAAGCTCTTTATGGGCTGAAGCAAGCTCCAAGAGCATGGTACAACAGAATAGATGCTTATCTGATTGAGAATGGGTTTGATAAGTGTGATGGTGAACCCACAGTCTACATAAAAGAGAATGACGGTAAGATTCTTATTGTTGTTTTATATGTAGATGATTTGATTTTTACTAGCAATGATGCTTCTCTCATTGCTGATTTTAAAGCAGTCATGAAAAGTGAATTTGAAATGACTGACTTGGGCTTCTTAAGATATTTTCTTGGAATTGAAGTAGACCAAAGTGAAAATGGTGTTTTCATTTCTCAAGTTAAATATGTAGAAGCAGTGTTGAAGAGATTTAACATGCAGAACAACAAGGCAGCTGTGACTCCAACTGTAATGGGGTTGAAATTGACCAAAGAAGACAGCAGCAAGGATTTTGATCCAAAATTGTACAAGAGCATAGTTGGCAGCCTTATGTACTTGACTGCAACTAGGCTGGACATTATGCATGCTGTGAGTTTAATCTCCAGATTTATGGAAAAAACAAAAGAGACTCATTGGCAAGAAGCCAAGAGGATTCTAAGGTATGTAAATGGAACGAAGGGGTTTGGTATTTTATACTCCTCTTCTGAAAGTTTCATGTTGACAGGTTACACTGACAGTGATTGGGCTGGAAGTGTTGATGATAGGAAAAGCACATCGGGATATGTGTTTCATATGGGTTCGGGAGCCATCTCATGGGCTTCCAAGAAGCAACTAGTTGTGTCTTTGTCAACAGCAGGTAGCAGATATTCTGACCAAACCATTGGATACGAAAAGTTTCGAATTTTTAATGAAGTGTCTGGGTATGACTGATAATCCAGCAGTTGAAATTAAATGGGAGTGTTGAAATTATAATTTCAACTGCAGTGAACAGTTGAACAACAGCAGCTAATTTACTTAAAAAAAAAAGCCACTGCCATTACCGTCTTTTCACCCTTTAATTGTTTTTGTGTTACTGAAGGAGGAAGATCAAATCCACCGCTATGCCATTACTTCTAAACAACCGCATTAATGAGCAGAATGGCCAAAAGTGAAAAGAACCAGCCTCGAGTCGGCCGCAGCATTTATCAGCTATGGGTTTCCACACAACCGATTCAAGAAGCACAACAGAATGTCAGAAAGATCAGATTTCGTTCATTATGAGCAGCAGAAACTCTGTCAGAGAGTTGAAGCAGTTGATGGACCGTTATGACCCCTATTGCACTATATATGTGTAGATACAGCAGTGTAGAAAATAGAGATAGAGAGCAGAGGAGAGCACGCAGCAGCGTGAAGAAAAATGCTTCCAGAATAGTGAACCGCACAGCAGTGCAGATTTGAATGTAATTTGTTTTGTGATTGTTTGCTGTGAGAGAGGGTAGAAAACACAACAGCATGAAATATTTGCAGTTGTTCTGTTGAGAAAACAAAAGGCAATACGCTGCAGCGCGTATGTGCTAAATGAATGTAAGACACAGATTGAAGTGCCTCTGAAGAAGGCATGTTGGAGAATCCCTCTGTTAGAAGGAGGATGCTATTTGTGTGGAACTGAAGCGTTCCTTGGTGAATCCCTCTATTAAGAGGAAGATGTTTTGTAATAACATTGTCTAAAAACTCTGTTTTTCATAAAAAGACAAAGCACATAGACACCAAATTTCACTTCATACGTGAATTGGTTAACAATGGTGTGATTGTTTTGCAGCACTGCAGAACAGAGGATCAGTTCGTTGACATATTAACAAAACCATTGGGAAAGAAAAGTTTTGATCATTTCAGGAAATCCCTGGGTATGCAGAAAAACCCTGCAGTTGAAATTAAGGGGGAGTGTTGGAATTTAATTCCAACTGCAACATAAACAGCTGGACAGAAATCTGATTTGCTGTAGATATTCCAGACTGTTGGATGCCTCAAAGTCGTGTTTGATATTTTACACATTAATGTGAATTAAATTTTCAGCATTAAATTCCCCTACAACAGCCGACTTCATTTCTTCAAAAGGCATCACCGCTTGCTACATTCAATACGCAGATAAGCTTTAGAAGATATTTGTATTATTTTATTGTTTAAAGTCGGATATGTTTTAACATATAAATGTAATGAACAACAGTTCTATTTCAGGTCAGAGAAGAATGATAGAGAGTCTTCTTGTAACGCACAGCAGTGCTGAAACTGTAATTTTCTGAGATAGCAGAAATTGGTTTGTGGAACTGAAGCGTTCCTGATGTAATCCCTCTGTCAAGAGGAAGATGCTTTTCAGCATAGACTGGTGAATCCCTTTGTCAAGAGGAAGATGCTTTTCAGCATAGACTGGTGAATCCCTCTGTCAAGAGGAAGATGCTTTTCAACATAGACTGGTGAATCCCTCTGTCAAGAGGAAGATGTTTTTCAGCATAGTCATTGGTGAATCCCTCTGTTAAGAGGAAGATGTTTTTGTATCAGTTGGTTTACTGTTTATAAATATAAGTTTTATTTGCACGTTGTTGTTACACTGTAACCAGAATATTTGCGCGTTGTTGTTACACCGTAACCAGAAAATAGTCTTGACGTCAAAACAGAGTGTTGCTGATACACGAGTTTCAGCGTTGCTGATACACTGCAAACAACAACTGACAAAACCGCGTTGTTGTTACACCGTATTCCGCAAACAATTTTCATTTCTGCTGTGTTAAAACAGAGTATTGTTCTGTTTTTTCAGTTTTGTTTAGAATTATAAGAAATTCCAACATTTACCAGATAGATATTATAAAAAAAACATATAAATATTAAAGTTCTCATAAACAATTTGTATTTTATTAGATTCAATTTCAAAAATTGAGCAATAAATTATAAAAAGATTAAATTATAAAAAATTTATAATATTAATTATTATTAAAAATTAATAAATATTATAAAAAAATTATAATATTAATTTTTAATATTATAATATTAATTATTATTAAAAATTAATAAATATTTACCATTTGTAAATTATAAATATATAGAAAAATTAGAATTAAATGATATAATGATTTGATCTTTAGAAATATATATTAATCTATTTTTAAGATTCATTCTATTTGAGCACTACTAAATGGATCTATTGACAAATAGATACCCCATTTAGGATTAGGGTTCACATTGAGAATGGATCACATTTTTTGAGAAAAAATACATCAGAAAATAATTTCAATATTTATACGAAAGCCTCACTCGGTTTAATTTAATGAACAAATACAAATTAAAAATACAAACTAAAAAAATATTAATCTAATGCCGCCGGAGGATAAAAATGACCAACTAAAAAATATTAATCTAATGCCGCCGGGGGATAAAAATGACCATGGATTTCGATCCAATAACCGCCCAATTCTTCACAACTTTGAAACACGTCGCAAAATATGCTTAAAAATGGGGCAAAAAAAAGAGAAAGCAATTATAATAAATAGAGGATGCACAATTCTTCGGCTCAACGGTTACTATTTGAAATGAAATGAGGATGGACGGTACTTCAAGTCAACGGTTATCTATTTGAGAGACTCACCGATAAATAACTGTATATCCAATTCCAACACGGAGTTCAATTTTTTTTGACAATGATTCATTCTTTGGATAACAGTTAAATCTTATTGTGTCTTGCTAAATAATTTGTTTATATAGGTCCGATACACCATTATTTGGTCTCAGCAGACGTTAACCATCATCATCATCATCAATAACGCATAAAGTATTGGTATGCTATGCTTTCTTTTTCTTTTACAGCCTATCTACACAATTTGGGATGTCAAACTTCCTACACATTCGGATGAGATTATATAATGTTATCCCTAATTTTGAGAAACATAATACAATGTTATTATATTAAAATAAACTTGATTTCTCAAATGTTTGGATGGAAAAGTTTTTATAATAAAAAATATTTTTTATCTAAAGCTCCAGATGTAAAACTACTTATGATTTAGTTACAACTAAATGAAAAGTAAATTTTAAATTGTAATTATAAAGCTGCCATTTCAATTTAGATTATATTTAATTTTTATTGTGCATAGAGATGAATTGAACGTGATATATCTAAAATTTTGTTTTTGGAAAAAACTAGGATTAAATAAACATTTTAATTCAATTTTAATTTGTTTAATTAATATAGGAAAAAATATTTTAATTTTTAAATGAAATTTTGGTTTGCCAACTGATTATTTAAAAATATTACAGAACCGTTAGTGAAATGTTAAACATCTATTTTCAGGCCAAGTTAATAGATGTCCAGGAAAGCAATTTTCATTCTCGAATTGCTTTCGTGCCTTCTCCAAATTTTCATTCTCGAATTGCCTTCGTGCCTTCTCCAAATTTTCATTCTGGCCACTCCTAAATGTCCCCTCCTCATGAAATCTTCCAAGTAGGTAGGAGAAGATGTCTAGGATAGCAATGGGAGAAGAAGCCCAATACAACAGTTGGGAACACTTTTGGTAGAGTTTGGTCTCACGCAGCTCTTATACAACACCACTTCTAAAACGCATTGCCAAGCTCAAGTAGGGCTTCAGATTTCGAGTGGAATATGTGGAAATAAAAGTCTTTTCTGGTCGAAACCGTTGTAGATTTATTTTGTTTTATATTGCAAATTAAATTATTTTTGTGCAGGTGTTTGTGTGGGGTTCAGAAAATGTGATGTGGTGTGTGTCCAACATCGGCGAGTAAGGAGCGGTGTTTGTGTGGGGTTCAGAAAATGTGATGTGGTGTGTGTCCAACATCGGCGAGTAAGGACAATAGCGCTCCTTTTAGTTTACTAATTAATGTAAAGATTATCAACAGTGATGCTTGTAGGCTATCCAGAAAGGTACAATTTAACATGTAACAGAATTCATTATAATTTTTTTATAAACAATTTATTAAGTTCACTAATTAATGAATTATTCTTTTTGAATGTAAATTTTTAAATTTATTTATTAGTTAAGAAATTTAACCTAACGAATGTGAGTTCATGTTTAATCAACAAACACAAACTAAAAACACATTAAAAAAATTGAAATGTATTACACTCAAACTAAAAACACATATTAAAAAAATGAAATGTATTACACTTATGATCTAAAATTTTCCATGGGTTTACATCCAATAACCACCAATTTGATTTAGATCCCATAACCACCAATTCTTCAGCGCCTTTGAAACATTTCGCCTACGACTCTATATTAATAAACAATAAAACACATAGGGCTTCGGCTTGTGGAAACCAAAAATAAAAATGTGATTCGAAAGGAAAAAAATCATATCGATGTTTAACTCAACGATTACTATTTCAAATAATTGGAGGATGTCCGCAACGGTTATCTATTTCACAGACTCGCCCAAAAAGATCTATCCAATTCCAATACGGACTTTAAATTTTTTCACAAGGATTCATTTTTTGAATTCCTTAGATAAAAGTTGAATTTTGTTGTGAAGGATTCATTTTTTGAATTCCTTATATAAAAGTTGAATTTTGTTGTGGACCGTTAAATAATAACCCATAAAGGATTGCTATCCGCACAACTTGCGATGGCAAAATTTCTACACTTTTGGATTATTATAATGAAGATTATGTAAGGTACCCTATTTTCGGGAAATATAATGGGCGTTTATTGCTTTTAATAAATATAATGATATTATATTATAAAAAAGAAAATTGAATTCTCAAATATATTTTATTTAAAATTGTAGATGGAAAAATACTTTTTATTTAGTTGTGGATAGTGAATTTTAAATTGTAATTATAAAATTATAAGTTAAATTGAAATATATTTAATTTATTTATATTTTGCATATTAATGAATGATATTTTGTAAATGTGATATATCTAAAATTTGGTTTCTAAATATATATATATATATATATATATATATATATATATTAATTTATTTAATTAATTAAATTAATATAATATAAGTTAATTAATTTCGAATGAATTCTTTGAGAATAATCATATTTTTTCATGTTTCAAATTCCAATTCTCAATAAGGTTTCATCATAGGATAATTATTGAATGATTATAGAAAAAAAGTTTAATGGGAGGATAAATAGTAATAAGATAATTTAATTTAAGGAGCTAGGCTATTTAAAAAAAAATACCTTATTTTATTTCTATTTTATAATAATTATTAACCATATTTAAAGTTTTATTATAATAACATTTTTTTTAATAGATCTTTCAATAAATTGTTTTTAATTTTATTATTATTAATAGATTTTATATTATTATAATGTGACTGATTTTGTAATACATGAATGATTAATTAGTTAATTAGTTGAATAGATTCTATTAATTTTTTAATTATGATTATATTTTAATTCTAAAAAATTAGTTAATCAATTAATTGATTAATAGATATTAAAATAATAATTAATACTAATTATTATTGTAAATACTCAATAATTAATAATAACGACTAATTATTTTTAATTCTATATTTTTATTTTTTAATATAAGATAAATTTATTTTATTTTATTTGATATAAATAATAATATAACTAATTAATACTCTTTTATCTAATTAAAATAATTATTTAATTAATAGATATTATAATACTAATTATTATAATAATTATTAAAAATTAATTATTATAATAATTAATTAATTACTACTAATAATAATAATTTAGCATCCTTAAAGTGAGTTTATGTTTATATAATTTGATTTGATTGTTGTAAATCTCTTTGTCAAATAAATTCAGTAAATAAACGTTACGGATTTCATAAAATCTCGATCATAATGTTCAGATTGAGAATTGATCATGTTATTAAGGAAATAAAATAGTTTGATCATTTATACCAAAATTTCACTTTCTTGAATGTTTTTATTAACCAACACAAATTAAAAATAAAAATAAAAAGTATTACTCATGGTCTAGAAGATACAAAAAGTCAATGGATTTAGATCCAATAACCGCCCAATTCTTCCGCACGTTTGAAACAGGTCGCCTCCGCCTTCAGTCATAACACAGAAAAAAACATAGGGCTTTTCAAATCATCCATATATATATTTCAAACAAGGAAATGCCAATTATAATAAATTGAGGATGGACCATCCTTCAACACAACGGTTACTATTTCAAAAACGAAGGATGGACGCTGCTTCAACGTTTATCTATTTCACTGACTCGCCAATAAAGTGTATATCCAATTTCAATAAGGATTGCAATTTTTTTCGCAACGGTTCATTTTTCTGAATTTTGGAGAACCCTTAAATTTTTTGTGTACGTCCAGATAATAACTCATAAATATGACCATGCAATGCTAGTGCTTTCTTTGACCAGGGCAATGACGGTCTATCTACACAAGCAAAAATTTCCCCACTTTCGGATTAGTTTAATGAAGGTTAACCATGTTTTCAAGAAACATAATGGGTGTTTCATACCTTTAATAAATACAATGATATTATATTAAAAGAGTTTGAATTCTCAAATGTTTGGATGGAGATTTTATAATAAAAAAAATATAAATTTAAGATTTCGAAAGGAAAATTACTTTTAATTTATGTTCTGCATGGATATGAATGATAAATGATACCATGTGAACCTTTTATATTTGAAATTTTGTTTTCCAAAAAAACATTAAGATTGAAAATACTTTTATTTATCAAATAGTGGTTGTAAATTGGTTTTATAAAAATATAAAAGAGTTTTATATTTCTGCTTCCTGATATTTTCGTTATGGGTACTTCTGCATGTTCACTTTGCCCGAAATATTCTAGAGGATAGCAATTGGAGAAGAAGCCCAAAACAACAACTTCTAACGAAAGTCTTCCCTAGCAGGGCATAAATGGGAAAACTAAAGATCTACATATCACTGAAAGGTTTAATGGAGTGACAATTGGCAATGTTGGAGAACTCTTGGATATTCCAACAGCACACTTAAAACTCATTGCCCAGCTTAATCCGGACTTCAGATTTCTGCTGGAATCTGTTGGAAATAAAAGTATTTTCTTGTAGAAACCGTCCAGATATTGTTCAGAAAATGTGATGCATTGTGTACTCAATATTGTGGCAAGTAAAGCTAATTACGGTTGTTATAGTTTCTTGTGGCAAGTAAAGCTAATCACGGTTGTTATAGTAAAGCTAATCACGGTTGTTATAGAACCAAAATGTAAAGATTCATCGATGATGTCTGTATGGCATGTCGACAGGTACAATGCAACATGTAACAGATGATGGCCAGTAAGGTTAATCGCGGTTCTTATAGTTTCTGGTAAATATCATCTATATAACCGAAATGTAAAGATTCAACGATGATGCATGTATGGCACGTGGACAAGTACAATGCAACATGTAACAGATGTCAGATATAGTTAGAACAAATTATAATTTTTTTAGAAATAATTTATTAAGTTTACTAATTAACCAATTATTTATATTAAAAACTTCTAACAAATTTTGTTAAAGAAGTTAATATAATTTGATTTCAATGTTGCAAATCTATTTTTCAGAATGAATTCGTAAACATTGGCAGAGATCTAACCATTAAGGATTAAAATCATGATATTTTACCTGAATTTCCATAAGAAATATCTTTAATGAGGAAATTTCTTCTTTCAATATCACATGAGAAGACACGCTTATGAGGAAACAATTTGTATACTATCACAATCAATTTCAAAATTTAGTCTAGTTGGTTTGAATTGACGGTATATTTTAAGGGATTAAACTATAAATTAGGTTTTAAAGTCATTATTATAGTATTATTTGTAAAAGAGAATAAATATTTATGATCGTTAAACTATAAGTATATAAAATTTTTAATTTAAATTATACATTAATTCGTTTAAAATTATTAAAAGAAACTAGTTTTTAGAAGTGAATTTTGTCAAAGAGTCTTTTTGTTTTAGAGATCTATTTGCACACTTTACATGTATTTATTAATTAATACAACAATATTAATAAATGTGATTGATATAAGTAGTAAGCATTAACTTAATATTATAAACCATAATATCAAACTTAATATTATAAAAGGTATATTATAAACCCTGATAATAAATATTAATATATTAATTATTCATTAAAAAAATATTGTATAAATAAACATAAATATATTAATTAATGTTAAAACTAACGGATAATTATTATAGGCCCTTAACATTATATTACAAAATCAAGGGATTAATCATATTATTGATTAAAAAAACGCAAGGCAATAATATTAAACCCTATGAGTATGAAGCCTTAGATTAATAAACCCAAGGAATTGATATTATAAACCAAAGGGATTAATATTAAAATTCCAAGGGATTATAAACCCAATGAAATAATATGAAACCGAAGAGAATAATATTATAAACCCAAGGTATATAAACCCTTACATAAATATTATAAAACCGAAAAAAAACATGGTTGACCATGATTGACTATCACTCATTTTCATATTGAGACAATCCCCACCATGGTTGGATATAGTTTACCATGTTTAACCATGATTTGTATTATAAACCCAAGGGATTGATATTATAAACCGGAGGGAATAATATTAAACCCAAGGGACTAAGATTTTAGACCCAAGGGATATAAACCCTAAGATAAATATTATAAACACTAAAATAAACATGGTTGACCATGATTCACCATGTTTGATTTTATAAAACATGGTTGACCATGGTTGACCAAGGTTGACCATCATTGACTAAACCCAAGCGACTAATGTTATAAACCCAAGGTATATAAACCCTAGATAAATATTATAAACACTAAAACAAACATGGTTGACCATGGCTGATTTTCATATTCAGACAATCCTTGTCACAATGTGACATTGGACCATGGTTGGCCATGATAGAGAGAATGTTTGTCACAATTTGACCATGTTGACCAATGTTGACCATTGTTGGATATTGTTTACCATGTTCGACTATGATTTGTATTATAAACCCAACGGATTGATATTATAAACCCAAGGGAATAATAAAACTGAGGGATTAATACTAAAACCCAAAGCGATTATGAACCCAAGGAAACAATATTAAACCCAAGATATATAAACCCTAAGATAAATATTATAAACAATAAAATAAACATGGTTGATCATGGTTGATTTTTATATTGAGACAATCCTTAGACCATGGTTGACCATGGTCGACCATGCCAAACCATGGTTGATTTTCATATCAAAACAATCTTTATCACAATGCGACGTTTGACCACGGTTTACCATGATTTGTCATGGATGACCATGTTTGATTTTATAAAACATGGTTGACCATGCTTGACCACGTTTTACCATGATTGACTAAACCCATGGGACTAATATTATAAAGCCAAGGTATATAAACCCAAAGATAAATATTATAAACATTAAAATAAACATGTTTAACCATTGTTGATTTTCATATTGAGACAATCTTTGTCACAATGTGATGTTGGACCATGAGTGACCATGGTTGACCATGCTCAAGAGAATGTTTGTTACAATATGACATTGGACAATGGTTGACCTTCAATTGTATTATAAAGCAAGGGGAATAATAAACCTCGGGATTAATACCAAAAACCCAAGGGTTTGATATTATAAACCCGAGTAAAAATTATAAACACAAGGTATATAAACCCTAAGATAAATATTAAAAACCCGAAAATAATCATGGTTGACCATGGTTGATTTCCATATTGAGACAATCCTTGTCACAATGTGACGTTGGACCATGATTGACCGTGTTTGACCATGATTGATTTTCTTATTGAGACAATCTTTCTCACAATGCGACGTTGGCCTATGGTTAACCATGGTTGATTTTGATATTTAGAAAATCATTGTCACAATGCAACATTCAACCATGGTTGACCATGGCTCACTATGATTGACCATGGTTGTCCATGATTGATGTTATAAACCCAAGGGATTGATATTATAAAGCCAAGGGAATAATAAACCCAATGGATTGGTGCTAAAACCTCGAGGGATTATGAAACCAAGGGAATAATATCAAACCCAAGGGACTAATACTATAAGCACAAGGTATATAAACCCTATGAAAAATATTATAAACAATAAAATAAACATGGTTGACTATGGTTGACCATGGTTGATTTTCATAATGAGACAATCCTTGTTACAATATGATGTTGGAGCATGGTTGACCATGCTTAACCATGGTTGATTTTTATATCAAGACAATCTTTGGCATAATGTAACGTTTGGCCATAGTTAACCATGATCGGCCATGGATGGCCATGGTTGACCAAGGTGGACCATGATTACCAATGGTTGACCACGGTTGATTTTATAAAACATGGTTGACCATGATTGAATAATATCAAACCCAAGGGACTAATATTATAAACCCAAGGTATATAAACCCTAATACTATAAACACGAAAATAAACATGGTTGACTATGGCTAACCATGGTTGACTTTCATATAGAGACAATCCTTGTTACAATCTGACAATGGACCGTGGTTGACCATGATTAACCATAGTTCATTTTCAGATGAGAGAATATTTGTCACAATGCGATGCCATAGTTGACCATGATTGACCACGGATGGCCATGGTTGAATTTTCTATTGAGACAATCCTTGTTACAATCTGACATTGGACCATGGCTCACCATGCTTAACCACAGTTGATTTTCATATTAAGACAATATTGGTCACAATGTGAAATTTGACCATGGTTGACCATGATTAACCATGGATAGACATGGTTGACCAAGGTTGACTAAAGTTGATCATGATTATCATATTGAGACAATATTTTTCATAATACAACGTTGGACCATGGTTGAGGCAATGATTGATCTTCATATTGAGAAAATCTTTGTCATGATGCGTCATTGGACCATGGTTGATGAAAGTTGGCCATGATTTATGGTTGACCATGATTATCATATTTAGACAATATTTGTCATAATGTGATATTGGACCATAGTCGAGACAATGATTAGTTTTCATATTGAGACAATCTTTGTCACATTGCAGCTTTCAACCATGGTTGATAATGATTAACCATGGCTGACCACGATTGAATAATATTAAACCTCGGGGACTAATATTATAAACGCAAGGTATATAAACCCTAAGATAAATATTATAAACATTAATATACACATGGTTGACCATGGTTGATTTTCATATTAAGACAATCCTTGTCATAATGGGACATTGGACCATGGTTGACCATGGTTGATTCTAATATTGAGACAATATCTATCACAAATCGACATTGTCCCAAGGAAAATAGAACTAAGCTAGGTGATAATTCTATGAAATGCATTTTTTTGGGATATGCGGATGAAGATCTTGGTTATCGTCTATGGCATCCAGTCAAACATAAAATTATTAGAAGCAGGGATGTTATATTTAATGAGTCATAAATGTACAAGAGGACTGTAAGTGAGTTGGAGGTTAAGAAGGTTATTGACAGATTTGAAGAGCAACCAGAAAACATACCACCAATACAAAAAAATGAACAGCAAATTCAGGAGCATGAAGAACAACAAGTGGAAAAATAATGAACAATAAGAATAAGGAATCTTGCAGGAACCTTTACAAGATATTCAACCTGATAATGCACCACCACAGTTGGTTCGCAGATCTTTTAGGCCTCATAAGCCTTCACAAAGGTATCCTCCTTCAAACTATATTTTGTTGACTGATGAAGGTGAACCTAATTGTTTTCAAGAAGCTTGTAAGGTTGATCACAGTAAAGAATGGAAGAAAGCAATGGAAGAAGAAAGGAATTCTTTGCAGGAAAATAAAACTTGGGAGTTGGTAAACCTCCCAAAAGTTAGAAAGGCTCTACAAAACAAATGGGTGTATAGGATTAAGCATGAAGATGATGAAATGAATGAGAGGTATAAAGCAAGACTGGTAGTGAAATTTTTTGCCCAAAAAGAAGGTATTGACTTCACTGAAATTTTTTCACCTATTGTTAAAATTTCATCCATTAGAATCATTCTTGGTCTAGTTGATGCTTTGGACCTAGAATGTGAACAGTTAGATGTAAAAACTGCTTTCCTTCATGGTGAATTGGAGGAAGAAATTTGTATGGAGCAGCCAGAAAGATTCATAGAAAAAGGCAAAGAAGGCCTTGTTTGTAGGTTGAAGAAGAGTCTCTATGGTTTAAAACAAGCACCTCGACAATGGTACAAGAAATTTGATTCATTCATGTTGGAACATGGTTTTAAGAGGTTGGAAGCTGACCATTGTGTCTATATCAAGAGGTATGATCAAGGAAAGTATATCATATTCTTGTTATATGTGCATGACATGTTGATTGTTGGGCATGATAAGAATAAAATCAATAGGTTGAAGAAAGATTTGGGTAACAAATTTGCAATGAAGGATTTGGGACCAGCACAACAGATATTGGGCACGTGGATTATGCATGACAGGAAAAACAAATGGTTGTGGCTGTCACAAGAAAAATATATCAAGAAGGTTCTTGACAGGTTTAATATGAAGGATGCCAAGCTAGTTGGTACATCCCTTGCAGCCCACTTCAAACTGAGTACTGAATTATCTCCTAGTAATGTCAAAGAGAAAGAAGAGATGAGCAAAATTCCTTATGCTTTAGCAGTTGGCAGCTTAATGTATGCCATGGTATGCACACAACCAGACATTTCATATTCAGTGGGAGTAGTGAGCAGGTTCCTTACCAATCCAAGCAAACAAGATTAGCAAGTAGTAAAATGGATTTTAAGGTATCTCAAGGGTACTAGTCATTATTGTTTATGTTTTGGTCATGATGAGACTGTGCTTGAAGCATTTACAGATGCAGATATGGCTAGAGATATGGATACTAGAAAGTCCACTACAGGTTATTTGTATAAATTTGCAGGTGCAGCAGTATCTTGGGTGTCAAGGCTACAAAGAATAGTAGCCCTCTCTAGAACAGAAACATAGTACATAGGTACAACAGAAGCTTGTAAAGAGATGTTGTGGATGCAATGATTCCTAGGAGAAATAGGAATAAAGCAAGACAAGTATGTGTTATACTGTGATAGTCAGAGTGCCATTCGCTTGGCGAAAAGCTAAGTAATTTTCATCCTCAATTTGCCTTTCTGATTCTGCAATTTTTTATTCTCGACACTCGTGGATACTCACTCTGAGTGAAATCTTGCAACCATGAACAAGAAGATGCCGAGGATAGCAATTGGAGAAGAAGCACAAGACAACAATTGGGAATGCCTAGTGTAGAGTTTGGTGTGGCATAGTTAATGTACTCCTTCTAACTGGAGGCTTCCGTTGGATGGCTTAAATTTGAAAACTCAAGATGTGGGTATGATTGAAAGGTTTAATTGCATCACATTGGGGATGGATGGAAAGCTTCGCGCTATTCCAACACCATGCCTAAAACACATTTCACAGCTTAAGTAGGACTTGATACTTCGAGTGGAATCTATGGAGATAAATGTCCTTTCTCATAGAAACCATTCTAGAAATCTAGTATTTTGTATTGAAAATTGAATTGGGAACTGGGAACACCTAGTGTAGAGTTTGGTGTGGAATAGATCTTGTACTGCTTCTAATTGGAGGCTTCTGTTGGATGGCATAAGTTGGCAAAGTGAAGATGTGGGTATGACTGAAAGGTTTAATGGGGAAACATTAGTGATGGCTTGAAAACTTTGGGCTATTCCAATACCATGCCTAAATTGCATTTCACAGGTTAAGTGAGACTTGAGACTTCGAGTGGAATCTATGGAGATAAATGTCCTTTCTCGTAGAAACCATTCTAGAAATCTGGTATTTTGTATTGGAAATTGAATTGGGAATTGGGAAAGCCCAGTGTAGAGTTTGGTGTGGCATAACTCTTGTACTGCTTCTAACTGGAGGCTTCCGTTAGATGACATAATTTGGAAAACTGAAGATGTGGGTATGGTTGAAAGGTTTAATTGGGTCACATTGGGGATAGCTTGAAAACGTTGGCCTATTCCAACACCATGCCTAAAATTCATTTCACAGGTTATGTGAGACTTCAGACTTCGAGTGGAATCTATGGAGGTAAATGTCCTTTCTCGTAGAAACCATTCTTGAAATCGGGTATTTTGTATTGCAAATTGAATTAGCTTTTCGTAGGTGTTTGTTTAGTGTTGAGAAGATGTTACTTACTATGTACCCAAAATAGAAGACTATGAGACAAAATATGATTGGACGAAGGAGAAAAAGGGCCAATTATAATGAATGGAGGATGGAAAATCCTTTATCTCAAAGGTTGATAATGAAAAAAACAAAAGGGAGGATGGTGGCTCTTTTAGCTAAATTGTTATCTATTTTACCAACTCACAAATAAAGATGGGTATATGGAATTCCAACCAGTCTAGTTTAAAGAGGCGATGATTTTGCTAAGAAAATAGTGGAAATGTTTGCAATATTTTGATAAATATCTGGTAGAAATTTTGGGAAATCTATTTTTCAAATGAATTCGATAAACAACCATCTCATTGATCAGAAAAAAATTCTCATGAAATGTCCTTTCTCGTAGAAACCATTCTAGAAATCTGGTATTTTGTATTGGAAATTGAATTGGGAATTGGGAATGCCTAGTGTAGAGTTTGGTGTGGCGTAACCCTTGTACTACTTCTAATTAAAGGCTTCCGTTAGATGGAATAAATTGGAAAACTGAAGATGTGGGTATGGTTAAAAGGTTTAATTTGGTCACATTGGGGATAGCTTGAAAATGTTGGCCTATTCCAACGCCATGCCTAAAATTCATATCACAGGTTATGCCGGACTTCAGACTTCGAGTGGAATCTATGGAGATAAATGTCCTTTCTCGTAGAAACCATTCTTAAAATCAATTATTTTGTATTGCAAATTGAATTGGTTTTTCGTAGGTGTTTGTTTAGTGTTGAGAAGATGTTACTTACTATGTACCCAAAATAGAAGACTATGAGACAAAATATGATTGGACGAAGGGGAAAAAGGGCCAATTATAATGAATGGAGGATGGAAAATCCTTTATCTTAAAGGTTGATAATGCAGCAAACAAAAGGGAGGATGGTGGATCTTTTAGCTAAATTGTTATCTATTTTACCAACTCACCAATAAAGATGGGTATATGGAATTCCAACCAGTCTAGTTTGAAGAGGCGACGATTTTGATAAGAAAATAATGGAAATGTTTGTAAGATTTCGATAAATATCTGGTAGAAACTTTGGGAAATCTATTTTTCAAATGAATTCGATAAACAACCATCTCATTGATAAGAAAAACATTCTCATGAAATGTCCTTTCTCGTAGAAACCATTCTAGAAATCTTGTATTTTGGATTGGAAATTGAATTGGGAATTGGGAACGCCTAATGTAGAGTTTGGTGTGGCATAAATCTTGTACTGCTTCTAACTGGAGCCTTCCGTTAGATGGCATAAATTGGAAAACTGAAGATGTGGGTATGGTTGAAAGGTTTAATTGGGTCACATTGGGGATATCTTGAAAACGTTGGCCTATTCCAACAGCATGCCTAAAATTCATTTCACAGGTTATGTCGGAGTTCAGACTTCGAGTGGAATCTATGGAGGTAAATGTCCTTTCTCGTAGAAACCTTTCTTGAAATCAGGTATTCTGTATTTTAAATTGAATTAGTTTTTCGTAGGCGTTTGTTTAGTGTTGAGAAGATGTTACTTACTATGTACCCAAAATAGAAGACTATGAGACAAAATATGATTGGATGAAGGGGAAAAAGAGCCAATTATAATGAATGGAGGATGGAAAATCCTTTATCTCAAAGGTTGATAATGCAACAAACAAAAGGGAGGATGGTGGCTCTTTTAGCTAAATTGTTATCTATTTTACCAACTCACCAATAAACATGGGTATATGGAATTCCAACCAGTCTAGTTTAAAGAGGCGACGATTTTGCTAAGAAAATAGTGGAAATGTTTGCAAGATTTTGATAAATATCTCGTAGAAATTTTGAGAAATCTATTTTTCAAATGATTTCTATAAACAACCATCTCATTGATAAGAGAAACATTCTCATGAAAGCTAGTGATATGATCCTTACTTGTTGAAATTATGATATTTTAACTCAAATTTCTATAAGAAACAACTTTAATGAAATACTTCTTCAAAATCACATGAGAATAACATATAGAAATTAGAGTTACTAAAAACAATTTTTAGTCTATGAAAATCAATTTCAAAATTTGGGTTAGTAAATTTTAAAGGATTAAAATGTAAATTAAGTTATAAGGACACTATTATATTAATTATTTTTAAAAATAAATAAATATTTACCATTCAAATTATAAATATATAGAAAAATTAAAATTAAATTGTATACTAATTAATTTCTCTTAATCTTAAATTTAAATTTAATAATTATTAAATTACTATGTAAAATATTATTTCTGTATTATAAGTCTATTTGAGGATTCTTATATAGTATTATTAACAATAAATATACCATTTAATGTTAAGGCTAACTTTGAAAATTGATCTTGTTTTAAGCAAAAATATAACATAAAAAATATAACATAAAATAATTCGATAATTTATATAGAAACCTATCTTTCTTGAGTCTTTTAATCAACAAACACCAACTAAATAACACAAATTAAAAATAAAAAGAAAAATTATTACTCTTATGATTGGAATATAAAAAAGGTCCAGGGATTTAGATCCAATAACAACCCAATTCTTCCGCACCTTTGAAACAATTCACTTCTCAGTCATAAAACATAGAAAATAACATAAGGCTTTTCAAATCAGAGAAAAAAACATATAATATATGATTCAAAAGGGGAAAAATCCAAGCCCATGGTTTTCTGGGCTGACTCATAAAGAATGGCTGTTCAATGCTAGTGCTTTCTTTGACCTTTACAATGACGGTCTATATTACACAACTTGAGATGAATTAGTATAATGAGGAATATATAATGTTAACTCCGAACCTAATGGCTGTTTATTACCTTTAATAAATAAAATCATATTATATTGAAAAAACTTAAGTTTGGATGGAAAATAATTTAAATAAAATTAATTTGTATTTAAAACTGTAAATGGAACACTTTTTGTTCACTTTTGATAATTTGATTTAGATGGTATTTAATTTATATTTTATAAAGTGACACCGATTGGGATGATACGATGTGAACGCGATCTATCTAAACATTTTTTAAACCATTGAGATTAAATACTTTTTAGTATATTTGATTTAAAACAATGATATTATAATAAAAAACTTGAATTCTCCGATGTTTGAATGGAGAAGATTTCGAAATAAAAATTATTTCTATTTAAAATGGCATACGTAAAGGTATATTTCATTTAGAGGTGAAAAGTAAATGTTAAGTTGTTATTATGGAACTACAACTTCAATGTAGAATATATGTATATATTTTATAATTTGTATAGTCATGAATGGTACAATGTGAATTTGATATATTTAAATTTTAATAATTTTTTAATTTATCTAATTCATTGAATTAATATAATATAATTTAACTTAGTTTTAATTGAAATAGTAGTTTGTAAATTGATCATTTTAAAATGTAAAAGAATCTCGGCTTGAAATTTTAATCATCTATTTTAAGAGGGAGTGAATAGATGCTTAGCTAAGTAATTTTCATTCTCAATTTGCCTTTCTTTCTGCAATTTTTTATTCTTGACACTCATGGATACTCACTCCGAGTGAAAACTTGCAACCATGAACGAGAAGATGCCTGGGATAGCAATTGGAGAAGAAGCACAAGACAACAATTGGGAATGCCTAATGTAGAGTTTGGTGTGGCATAATTAATGTACTCCTTCTAAATGGAGGCTTCCGTTGGATGGCATAAATTGGAAAACTCAAGATGTGGGTATGATTGAAATGTTTAATGGCGTCACATTGCGGATGGATTGAAAGCTTCGTGCTACTCCAACACCATGCCTAACACATTTCACAGCGTAAATTGGACTTGAGACTTCGAGTGGAATCTATGGAGATAAATGTCCTTTCTCATAGAAACCATTCTAGAAATCTGGTATTTTGTATTGCAAATTGAATTGGGAATTGGGAACATCTAGTGTAGAGTTTGGTGTGGAATAGATCTTGTATTGCTTCTAATTGGAGGCTTCCATTGGATCGCATAAGTTGGCAAACTAAAGATGTGGGTATGACTGAAAGGTTTAATGGGGTAACAGTAGGGATGGCTTGAAAAATTTGGGTTATTCCAACACCATGCCTAAAATGCATTTCACAGCATAAGTTAGACTTGAGACATCGAGTGGAATCTATGGAGATTAGTGTCCTTTCTCGTAGAAAACATTCTAGAAATCTGGTATTTTATATTGGAAATTGAATTGGGAATTGGGAACGCCTAGCGTAGAGTTTGATGTGGCATAACTCTTGTACTGCTTCTAACTGGAGGCTTCCGTTAGATAGAATAAATTGGAAAACTGAAGATGTGGCTATGGTTGAAAGGTTTAATTGGGTCCCATTGGGGATAGCTTGAAAACCTTGGCCTATTCGAACACCATGCCTAAAATTCATTTCACAGTTTATGCTGAACTTGAGACATCGAGTGGAATCTATGGAGGTAAATGTCCTTTCTCGTAGAAACCATTCTCGAAATCGGCTATTTTGTATTGCAAATTGAATTAGTTTTTCGTAGGTGTTTGTTTAGTGTTGAGAAGATGTTACTTACTATGTACCCAAAATAGAAGACTATGAGACAAAATATGATTGGACGAATGGGAAAAAGGGCCAATTATAATGAATGGAGGATGGAAAATCCTTTATCTCAAAGTTTGATAATGCAACCAAAAATAGGGAGGATGGTGGCTCTTTTAGCTAAATTGTTATCTATTTTACCAACTCATCAATAAAGATGGGTATATGGAATTCCAACCAGTCTAGTTTAAGGAGGCCACAATTTTGCTAAGAAAATAGTGGAAATGTTGGCAATATTTCGATAAATATCTGGTAGAAATTTTGCGAAATCTATTTTTCAAATGAATTCGATAAACAAACATCTCATTGATAAGAAAAGCATTCTCATGAAAGCTAGTGATATGATCCTTACTTGTTGAAATTATGATATTTTAACTCGAATTTCTCTAAGAAACAAGTTTAATGAAGAACTTCTTCAAAATTAGATGAGAAGAACATACAGAAATTAGAGTTACTAAAAACAATTTTTA
This sequence comes from Pinus tabuliformis, assembly GCA_031772625.1. Taxonomy (NCBI): domain Eukaryota; kingdom Viridiplantae; phylum Streptophyta; class Pinopsida; order Pinales; family Pinaceae; genus Pinus; species Pinus tabuliformis. Next base: position 1,340,206,627 of record CM062804.1, on the reverse strand, counting down.
GTCTATGAAAATCAATTTCAAAATTTGGGTTAGTAAATTTTAAAGGATTAAATTGTAAATTAAGTTATAAGGACACTGTTATATTAATTATTTTTAAAAGTAAACAAATATTTACCATTCAAATTATAAATATATTGAAAAATTAAAATTAAATTGTATACTAATTAATTTCCTTTAATCTTAAATTTAAATTTAATAATTATTAAATTACTTTGTAAAATAATATTTTTGCATTATAAATCTATTTGAGGATTCTTATATAGATTTATTAACAAATAAATATACCATTTAATGTTAAGGCTAACTTTGAGAATTGATCTTATTTTTAAGAAAAAATATAACATAAAATAATCCGATAATTTATATAAAAACCTCACTTTCTTGAGTCTTTTAATCAACCAACACGAACTAAATAACACAAATTAGAAATAAAAAGAAAATTTATTACTCTTATTATTGGAATATAAAAAAGTCCATGGATTTAGATCCAATAACAACCCAATTCTTCCACCCTTTGAAACAATTCACCTCTCAATCATAAAACATAGAAAATAACATAAGGCTTTTCAAATCAGACAAAAACATATATAATATATGATTCGAAAGGGGAAAAATCCAATTATAATAAATTGATGATGTACCATCATTCAACTCAATGGTTACTATTCCAAAGATCCGAGCATGAATGTTTCTTTACCTCAATGTTTATCTACTACACTGACTCATAAATATGTGTATGCCAAATTTCATTATGGATTTCAATTTTCTTTACAATCAATCATTTTCTTCAATTATTTGGATAACTAGAAAAATTGAGAGATACACACAAAGAAACAATTTTATTACATACTACAAACTACAGGGATAAATCACATATTTATGATGCTTGTGAGATCCAACCAATTCCAAACATCAATAGCGAGGTTGATATATCCTCTCATCCATAACACCAAAATGTAAAGATTCAAAGATGATTCATTTATGCAATCTTGAGAACATGTAACATATTTCAGATATAGTGAGAACAAATTACAATTTTTTTATAAATAGTTTATTAAGTTCACTAATTAAGAAATCATTCATATTGAAAACAAATTCTAACAAATTCCCAAGTTTATCAACTTATTCATATTGAAAACAAATTCTAACAAATATCAAAGTTTATTAGTTAATAAATTCAACATCCTGAACGTGAGGTTTATTGGTTAATAAATTCAACATCCTAAACCTGAGGTTTATATAATTTGATTTCAATGGTGCAAATTTATTATTCAAAAATAATTTAGTAAATAGCCACTCATAAAGGCTAGAGATCTAACCATTAATTGTTGAAATCATAATATTTTAACTAAATTTTAATAAGCAACATATTTATTGAGGAAGATTCCTCACATGAAAAGACACATTTATGACACATTTATGAGAGGAAGATACAAAATTAGAGTTCAAGAAAACAATATGTATTTTATCACACTCAATCTCAAATTGGGCTAGTTGGTTTTTATTGATTAGTAATATTAGTAAATTTTAAAGGATTAAACTATAACTTAGTTTATAAAAACAATTTTACTAGTTGTTTTTAAAAGTGAATAAATATTTATAGTTGGCAAACTATAATAATATTTTAAATTTAAATTATATATTAATTAATTTAAGATTATTAAAAGAAATGTCTTTAGAAGTGAACTTGGTCTAAGATTCCTTTTTCTTTATAGATCTATTTGCACATTGCTCGATGTATTTATTTGTTAAACTTCTATAAGGAAATCTTTATTATCTTTAATCAAATAATTTTACAAATAAATATATGTAGTGTTGTCTCAAGATAGGGAAATTATATTGGACACACAATCAATTGGTTGAGAGAATATCTCAATCATAAGCCAATCTAGGAAACAAGTCCTAACTAATAGGAACAAAATCCTTTACCTAACAAGAATCACAACTATGACAAGTAGGAATTACATTTTCCAACACAGCGCCTTAATGATTACTTGTCTTGATATCAATCTTGAAAGTCTAGTTGTGGTCAAACAAAACAAAAGATATGTTGATGTCCATATAAAGGAGCAACCATCCACTGGCATGCATGCGTGCCAACTGTTGCAACCACTATTATACTAGGATGCCTGTTGGAACCACCATTCTACTAGGATGCCCTTTGCATACATGGTTCTATTAACCATTATAACTGCATACATGTACTTGTACGTGAAAATCCCCCTCCATCATCATCATGAGTTTTATCGGTACCGATAACCATGCTCTAGAGTTTATCAAATTACCCTCAACCATTCCAACAATCGCTCTCAGCCACCAAGACTCAACTCAGCCACCAAAGCTCAACACTTCCACTAAGACACTCAATTCAACCACGAAGGCTCAACTCAGCCATGAAGGCTCTAACACAACCACGAAGGCTCACAAGACACCTGACTCAACCAAGCCCATGGTTTTCTGGGCTAACCCTAAACCATGCCTACGGGAATACCTATCGACTTCACTCTTACGTGTGGTTTATGGATTACCACAAAGTGACACTGCAAAATGGTTTCCGGTTGACCACAAAACTTCAATTACAAAGTGGTTTTAAGATTGCCACTAACTTTATGGGGGTACACATGCCGCATTAAGACTGCATTATACACTCTAGTTCTTGGAGTTACGAGGTACATACATTATAAATACCACTACAAAACATCCTAGACTTCTTACTAATAAAATGTGTGACTCATAATACAACATGCTAGTAAGTCTATTCCACAAAGTCACACAAACTTTAACTTAGTTTTCTATCATTCTTTAATCGCTCTTGTTGCTCCTTTTCCTCTTTCTTTAAAATTGTTCACATTTGGGGCATCTTTATCTTTGTCAATTAAGTCTTCGAAGTCCATGATTAACCTCTCATTTGTTAGAGTAGCCAATTATAACAAAACAACTTCATATTGAGGTGGCCAATCTCAATATGTATATTGATTTTAATTCCCAAATAATTGCATCATAAAATAATTTCGCTTACCGAAGCATACACAAACAACCATGTTTTACTTTAGTCATCCGTAAAATTGGATAAAAGAAGAATATGGTCTCTATATCAGAAGTTCAATGGCTCTTCCCTAAATGTAGGATTTCCATCCCTTAATGTACTATGGATAACTATCAATGTCTTTAATGCAACCGTTATGCGTTTTGGCCAGTCGCCTAGAAAAATGATGTATACAATAAGCTACATCCGCCCGGAGCCAAGATGATGAGGTCGCCAGAAAATGTTTTGTGACATGCCTTTCCTTTGGAGGACACTCGACATGATTGTTGGCCTTGAACACAATGGCGTGTAACTTCTTTTAATTGTTATTGTCGTTGCACCTTGTGAAAATGAGTTTTTTACTTTTGCAATTTTTTCTGAATAATTTGATTCAAATTCCTGATACGAAGCTGGTTGTGATGATAACGGGGCAGCATTATTAGGCTCCACAAGAGGACCATTGATAACTAATAGTAGGTTCTAATTCTTGATTGAATATGGGTGCCACCATCAATGAATTTTCACGAGTCATCGAATGTGTCCATGGGCCTGTCCAGCGCTGCAACTTTGGCATTTAGCTAATGCCATTGGAGTGAGGCCTCCCTCTATCCTTGACAATGCGGTCACATGCTTCATTGAATGCTGTCTGGTCCTTGAGGTCCACCGGTGACATAAAGAAATGATGGAGAGCCCCTGCACATTGAAGGTCATTTGTTTTATCGTCCAGGATTCTTGCATTTTGGTCCTGGTGCGGTGCAGTGCAACTTCACTAATTTTGAACAACATTATCATAGAGCACCCCACATGGGAAATGTTGATGCCATCCACCATCTTTCACAAATACCTCAATAAGGTCGCACTCAGACCCACTCGCAAATCTTAGCTAACAACGCGCAGATCGAGTAGACTCATATTTGAGGATAATAAACACACCACCAACGTCCTCGCACCAAAACAAAGCCTCCATGCCTCAGATGTTAGATCCACGCTTCATTGTGTAGATCCACGCTAATCTAGGTTCAACCAAGCTATGGGTCGATCCACGCTAATCTAGGTTCAACCAAGCTATGGGTCGATCCACGCTTACTTCTCTACACTGGAGGATGCCTTCGCAGATCTAAGGCTTGACTCGAGCACCGTCAAACCTCTAGGCTCATCCACAATTCAGTTGCGCAACTATCGGAGGCCAACCCCATTCTCCAGAAGGGCAACGACAACTCTCATCCTTCATCCTTTAGCAGAGTTGTTGTAGGGAAGAATGGTGGCTCCTATTCGGCCTCCACTTCCAATCACAAAAAAACAGGCGGCAGTCGATCAACCAAGCACATTCGGCGTTGAATGAAGCACTAACATATCACTGCAACACTATAATATCTCTTGTTATGCTCACCGCCAGTTAAGCAATCGTCAAGCGATCTCGACCTGTAGGCAAGGGATCTCGCCCTTGAAGCAATGTGAGGCCTCGTGCCACAAAAAATGTGAGGAAAGTACACCAACCACTGCATTATTTTTCCAACTCACTACGATCCATCATGCAATCTGCTGACTCACCATTGCAGTAGCCCGCCAAAAATTCAACGATCTACCAAACAACAAATTAATTTACAGAGAGGCATTATCAACACTGGGTCGTCGAGAGAGAAAATCATATAATATACAATGATACAATTTAGTGATAATCGATTAACAACTTTAATATCACACAACACCACACTCCCTTGACTCTCCCAACCCCTTGATTGATGGACAAACAAAAACTAAAACAATAAAAAGATACTCTCTTATTGTGTCAGCCCACCAGGGGCTAAGGCCTAGGCCCTTACAGATTGTGATACTATGTTAAATTTCCATAAAGAAATTTGTATTATCTTTAATCAAATAATGTTACAAATAAATATATGAAGTGTTGTCTCAAGATAGGAGAACTATCTTGGACACACGATCAATTGGTTTAGCGAATATCTCAACCACACACCAATCTAGGAAACAACTCCTAGTTAATAGGAACAAACTCCTTTATATAGCAAGAGTCACAACTGAGACAAGTAGGAATTACATTTTCCAACATTATTAACAAAGAAGTGCTACATAGTAGCTACTACCTATCACTTAGCTTAAATATAGGTTAATGAAACAAAAAAGAAACAAACTCCTTTACATATCAAGAATCAAAACTGAGACAAGTAGGAATTACATTTTCCAACATTATTAACAAAGAAGGGCTACATAGTAGCTAGTACTTTCCGCTTAGCTTAAATATAGCTTAATGAAATAAAAAAATAACTAAGAGAAAGATTTCATCACAAAAATCAAACAACTAATAAAATATTGTATTGTTAAATGCTATTACCAAGAATTAAAAAATATAATTAAATAATATTGTTTATATTAAAATGCATATATCTATATGTGTGTTATTTATATATATATATATATAATTGTTTATAATTAAATTTATTAAAATACATTTTTAATAAAATAACAAGTCACTTTAAATCAAAAATATTGTGAAAATTTTATAATTCATGAAAAAAAAAAAAAACAACTAAATTAGTATCTCATACAAATGGGAACTACTAAACCATCCATAATAAGACCTCAACCATTCATATTAGAAATAAATAAATTTCAATAATAATAAAAAATAAAAATTGAATTAAAACGTCATAATTTTTTGGTAAAAGACAAACTAATAATAGATTTACCATTTGAAATTAGAGTTCACATTGACTATACATCACATTAAAAAATATAGCATAAAATAATTTGAAGATATGTACAAAAATATAGCTTTCTTGCTTCGTTTAATCCACCCACAAAGTAAAACACAAATTTGAAATAAAAAATGATAGAAATATTAAAAAAATTGAAATGAAAAATAATAAAAATGTACATGAATTTATATCCAATAACCACCCAATTCTTCCACACTGTTGAAACAAGTCACCTCCAGCTCTCGACAATTACACAATAAAACACAAAGAAACATTGGGCTACTCAAATCAGACGTCATGACACCCAACCTATGTAGAGGATGAAGATTTTGTGAACGTAACACAAAAGAAAATTGATAGAAAAAAGGAAAAAGGGATAATGAAGGATGGAAAATCCTTCAACTTAATGTTTCAGAGAAAAATACACAATAAAACATAGAGAAAAAAGAACATAAGGCTTTTCAGATAGGACGACATCAAACCGATGGAGAGAAATCTTGTGAACGCAACAAACAAACAAAAATATGATTGTAAAAAAAAAAAACATGAATTATAATTAATGTAGGATGGACGATCCTTCATCTCAATGGTTATTGGTTCAAATGAATAGAGGATGGACGCCTTATGTTCAATGGTTATATATTTCATCAGCTCACTGACAAAGATTGGTATATCCAATTCCAATAAGGATTTCAATTCTTTTCGCAACAATTCATTTTTTAATCCTTGCATAGCTTTGACTAAGACAATAACAGTCTATCTAGATTCTACACAACTTGCGATGGCAAAATTTCTCCACTTTCAGGATAGTATAATTGTGGTTGGATAATATGAAGGTCCATGTCCACCAGGATCCAGAAAAATTTCGTCTCCTTGACTCGTGCATGATCCTTGGTAGACCATAATGAGGCAAACAATGCGGCTTCAGGTAAATCTTACTTCTGCGGAGGAAATTGACTGTCCTCCGGCAAATGCTAAGCAACTAACACAATGGACAATAAAAGCCAAGCATAATGAAATTGCTTGCTTTCCTCTTGAGCTTCTCATAAGTTCGTGAGGAACTCCTGGCATAAATATTTGGCCCAATTATATTGAATGCCCTTCACACACTGCTCTGCAAGCAACACTACCAGTGTCGAAACTTCTTCTGCATGACACTTTCTCATGATCTTGCCCGCGAGAATCTGGGCAGGGAACTGTATAGCCTAGTCTTGGATAAAAAGGACAGAATATCAGTGTAACTTTTTAACAAGACCATACTCTTTCATTCTATCATCTAATTCTTTCTCCCTAGTTTTCCCTCCAAACTCCTTGGTAGGGTCCGCTCCTTTGTGAGGCAACATTGTGATCCCGTGAATCAACAAGTTTGTTATTAGAATGGGTCTTACAAGCCATAGCCATCCATTGTGAACTAGTGTGAGGAGTTGGTGCAGCACACCATGTTGGTAATTGAGTGACGGGAGTGCGGCACTAAGAGCATGTTCAACAGCCTTGCCTGCTCAACACTGTAGACCCACTTCATGGGATCCAACGCCGTAACCCCCATTTCTTCATAATATATCTTTGTCATATATTTGTGGGTTGCTAAATGGGGGAACTTCTCATGATCCGTGAGGTCCCAGTCCTCCATTTTTAATAACAGAATGCGCGCTAGCCTACGACTTTCAAATTCGACCTGCTCAACCAGCAGGGGTGTCGACTTGGTGAATTTCCCGAAATCGGGATCCTTGGGTACTTTGGTTTTTCCCTCCTCATCTAAATCCACCACTTTTTTCGGTTGTTTGTCTTTCTTCTCTTTTTGTTGCACCTCCGAATTTGTCCTTGGTCACATTCTAACAAGCACTGGCTTCTTCTGCTTTTCCTTCGCAGTGGAGTGCTTATCCCTTATAGCTGGTTGTTTCTCTTTTGACCATGGTTGATTTTCATAATGAGACAATCCTTGTTACAATCTGATGTTGGAGCATCGTTGACCATGCTTAACCATGGTTGATTTTTATATCAAGACACTATTTGGCATAATGTGACGTTCGCCCATAGTTGACCATGATCGACCATGGATGGACACGGTTGACCAAGGTGGACCATGAATACAAATGGTTGACCACGATTGATTTTATAAAACATGGTTGACCATGATTGAATAATATCAAACCCAAGGGACTAATATTATAAACCCAAGCTATATAAACCCTAAGATTATAAACACTAATATAAGCATGGTTGATTATGGTTAACCATGCTTAAATTTCATATTGAGACAATCCTTGTTACAATCTGACATTGGACCATGGTTGACCATGCTTAACCATAGTCCATTTTCATATCAGACAATATTTGTCACAAGGTGGTGTTCTACCATAGCTGACCATGATTGACCATGGATGGCCATGGTTGAATTTCCTATTAAGACAATCCTTGTTACAATCTGACGTTGGACCATGGCTCACCATGCTTAACCATGGTTGATTTTCATATTAAGACAATATTGGTCACAATGTGACATTTGGCCATGGTTGACCAAGGTTGACTAAGGTTGATCATGATTATCATATTGAGACAATATTTGTCATAATACAATGTTGGACCATGGTTGAGACAGTGATTGATTTTCATGTTGAGACAATCTTTGTCACAATGTGACATTGGACCATGATTGACGAAATTTGACCATGATTGGCCATGGTTGACCATGATTATTATATATCGACAACATTTTTCATAATATGATGTTGGACCGTAGTTGAGACAATGATTGGTTTTCATATTGAGACAATCTTTGTCACAATGCGACTTTCGACCATGGTTGACAATGATTAACCATAGCTGACCATGATTGATTTTATAAAATATGGTTGACCATGGTTGAATAATATTAAACCTCAGGGACTAATATTATAAACGCAGTATATATAAACCCTAAGATAAATATTATAAAAATTAATATACAAATGGTTGACCATGGTTGAATTTCATATTGAGACAATCCTTGTCATAATGGGACATTGGACCATGGTTGACCATGGTTGATTATGATATCAAGAAAATATCTATCACAATGCGACATTGGCCCATGGTTGACCATGATTGAATTTATAAAACATGGGTGACCATCGTTGGCCATGGTTGACCATGATTAACCATGGTTGACCGTGATTCCTATTATAAACCCAAGGGAATAATAAGCCCTAGGGATTAATACTAAAAAACCAAGGGACTATAAACCTAATGGAATAATACTAAACCCTAGGAATATAAATTAGATTAATAAACTGAAGGGATTGATATTATAAACCCAAGGGGTAAAATTAATAAGCGCAAGGTATATAAACGATAAGATAAATATTATAAACCCTAAAATGAACATGGTTAATGATGGTTGACTTCCATATTGAGCCAATTCTTGTGAAACTAAGACGTTGGACAATTGTTGACCATGACTGATTAAACACTAAAATAAACATGGTTGACCATGGTGGAACATGGTGGACCATGGTTGACCATGCTAAACCATAGTTGATTTTCATTTATTTTCATATCAAGGCAATCTTTGTCACAATGTGACGTTCGACCATGGTGGACCATGATTGACCATGGATGACCATGGTTGATTTTATAAAACATGATTGACCAAGGTTGAATAGGGTTGATCATGATTGACTAAACCCGAAGGGATTAATATTATAATGCCAAGGTATATAAACCCTAAGATAAATATTATAAACACTAAAATAAACGTGGTTGACCATGGTTGATTTTCATATTCAGACAATCCTTGTCATAATGTGACGTTGGACAATGGTTGACCATGATCAAGAGAATGTTTGTCACAATCTGACATTGGACCATGGTTAACCATGGATGGTATTATAAAACCAAGGGAATAATAAACCCTAGGTATTAATACTAAATACCCAACCGATTATAAACTTTAGTGAATAATACTAAATCCTAGGAATATGAACCCTTAGATTAATAAACACAAGGGATTGATATTATAAACCCAAGGAATACAAAATATAAATCCAAGGTGTATAAACCCTAATATAAATATTATAAATACTAAAATAAACATGGTTGACCATGGTTGGTAAATTATAAAGTATATAAAATTTAAATTTAATTATATATTAATTAGTTTAATATTATCAAAATAAATAAACCTTTAGAAGTGAACTATGTCAAATATTTCTTTTGTTTTATAGGTCTATCTTCACACCGCTAGATGTATTTATTGACAAATAGATATACCATCTAAGGTTAGGGTTCACATTGGCTATTGATCACAGGAGAAAATATAACATAAAATAATTTTAAAATTTATACCAAAATCTAACTTTCTTGCTATGTTTAATCAACCAAGAGCCAAAAATTGGAATTAAAAACGATAAAATTGTTCATGGATTTAAATCCAATAACCACGCAATTCTTCCGCACCTTTGAAGCTTGTCGCCTCCAACTCTCATCTATTAGACAATAAAACACAGAAAATAACATTGGGCTCCTCATATAACGCAGGACAACACCCAGCCTTTGTAGAGGAGGAAGATTTTTTGAATGCAACACCAAAAAAAATTGTTAGAAAAAAATAAGATCAGACCGGAGAACACCCAACCTGAATAGAGGAGGAAGATTTTGTGAACGCAAACCCAAGAAAAAAATTGATTGAAAAAAAAAAATAACAGGCCAATTATAGTGAATGAAGGATGGAAAATCCTTCAACTCAACGTTTACTATTTCAAATGATTTGAGGATAGACACACCTTTCATTCAACGATTGTCTATTTTATGTTAGAAATTATAATTACTCTTTCATGCGAGAGTTGGTTAAAATTAGAGAGTCAGGTTAACTGAGTGTTGAATCAGGGTACTTCCCATGCGAGAGTTGGCTAAAATTAGAGAGTCGGTTAACTCAGCGTTGAGTCAAGTCGAGTTAAGTCATAGTCAAATTCAGTGTGTGGTTGCTTGTCAATTTATTTTAAGTGGGTCTCTAGTTGAAAAGGTTTAAATACCCTTCGGCAGGTTCATTGTAATAATTACGTTTTTGTGTGATCAATAAAAGATTCGCAACTCGTGTATTTCGTGTGTCAATTTGTGTTTAAAATCCTCTGCCTTTCCAACAAATTGGTATGACACTGAGGTTACAAAGAGCTAGGCAGAAGAGATAAGCAGTGATCCTGATAGAGAAGAGAGAAATGTTTTTTCTCTTGTTTTAGCTATAACGTATTCAGTGCGTTATACCGTTCATGATTTTCGCAAAGAGCCACGTTAAGAGTCGCAAATTTACAGTGTTTTGCATGCACGCCAGTCACACTTTCCTGGGAAGAATTAGAGCAGTAACCCATACACTTTGTAGTGGAGGGCGTTAAATGCGAGATCTCCTTCATTCGAGCCACGTTACTCTTCATAAAAGCGAAGGAAGTTTTTGGAGAAGCAGTCGTAGCTGTTGTGAACAACCTTGAAGTGGCTAAATAATGTAATAAGTCTACGCAGGGTCGTTAAAGCATTAACGGGCCCTGCATTATCGTGGAAGGTGTTAGTTTGTAAGCCGCGTTAACAAGTCGAAACCACGTTTTAAAAGGGTTTCTAAAGTTTTTGTACATCAAGTGTGCATGGTATTAAAGATATATTCGAGAAATTGTTTTTAAAAGGTAATTTTTAAACGAAAGCTTTATGAAAGTATTTTTTCATAAAAGTTGGACATGATATTCGAAAGTTTATTTTAAAAGGTCAACGTGTCGATCCAAGGTTATTAAGGAGAGTTTTGGTTTGGAAAAAAATACATTCAAAAGGTTAGGTTAAAATGTTTCAAGAGTTATTAAAGTGCTTTTATAATTAAAAAACGAAAAATGTGCTTTGGGGACTAAGGTATGAAATAAGTTTTTTTTATTTATTTAAAAACGCAAGGTGGTTTTATTGAAAAAAAAAATTAGGGGCTTTGCAAAAGTTTGTCTATTTGTGAATTTTTTGGCTTTTTTCAAGCATGACAATTTTTGGGTGAATATTGTGCCTTATGGGGGTACATATTGAAGATTATATTTTTTTCGGGGCAATATGGAAGATAGTCTCTTGCAATCAGGAAAGAAACTATAAGATAGAAGAAAGACCACAGTCATGAATCACAAAGCGCGACTGGAGCATATTAAGAAAATAAATCGAAAAGAAGAGGCAAAGATCATTGTCGTGGTTAGAAAGGTTCAGACTTTAGCTAAGGAACTGAGAAGTCTAGCGGAAGGGAAAGAAAAAATTTAGGGTGATTGGTGTAGCTTTGATATGCTACCACCTCCTATGCTTACAGGTAAATATTTTGATCATTGGGTTCTGAAGATGTTAAATTTTCTTTGAGATAAATAGCTAATTGAGTAAGAGTGTAATAACCCATATATGAAGTATGTGATGTTTAAGCATTGAATTTTATAAAACAAACATTGGATGATAAGTGTTTGTGGAATGTAGCAAAATCTACATCTTCCAAGGAAGCATGGAAGATCTTGCAAGAAAAATTTGGTGCAAGGGGGAGTGACATGCAACAACAAGTTATGTCACAAGAAATGAAGAAAACTACAAATTTGAGAGTAGATGAGAAAGACTTTGAAAGGAAAATAGAGCTTGGAGAATCCCACTCAAAAGTGGATGATGGTTGTAAAGACCATAAAATTGAAACCCATTATGCAAGCAGACATATGCATGAAGAAAATGCAACAAAAATTGCAGAGAGAGAAGGAGGAGCCTCTATATGTGAAGCAGAGCAAGAGCATATCAATGCTAAAGGAATCCATTGTAATGTGGATGATGCGGATGATGGTGAATCCCACTGTGACGAAACACATGTGGATGATGACTGCAAATTGGGATGTGCATTGGTGAATCTAGCTACAGACGATGGATTTGTTGAAGTTGAAATTTTCAATGAAATTGACAATGAGCACATGCATGCTCGAATATCCCACCATAGTGTTGATGAACATTATGTTGATGAGATATCTAGTTTCCTTTTTGAACAGGGGTTGATTGTGGCAATATGATAAGCACAATGTTCGATGAAGAATTGAAGGTTGAAACTGCCTCTATAGAAGAAAGATATGAAGCAGTTGGAATTGCTCATGAAGAAGAATGTGATATAGAAGCAACTCATGATCAAGAAGAGGATAAAGTGATTGAAAAAGTTTTTATGAGAATATCCACTGACCACATAATAGTGGAAGACAGTTTCAGTGAAATTGAAAATAAGGTAGAGAAGGAAGACATGGAGCATGAAGCTCTCACTGAAGGGCATAATAAATATGTTTCTAACATTGTTTTTGAGTATGCCAGTGTTCATGATATCATGGTCGAAAAAGGTTAAAACAAGGTTGTTAATAAGTTTGATGCATATTTGAAACTCATTGAAGAATGGATTCAGTAACCAATATAACAAATTGAAGGAAGTCTTAAAGCAACCGCTGGAATAAAAGAATTGAATGAAATGATGAATACTCATTTTGAGTGTGCAGATTACAGGAAAAAAACAACAGTACCTAATGATATGGATTTTTCTGAATACAAAGATGAATGCATTGAAGCCATTTTTCAACAATGGAGTCAAGAAGAGAAAAGATTCTGCTATCAAGAAATATGGCAGAAAGAAAGTCAGGAATATGAAGCGTAAGAAGAAGAGAAAAGAAGATAGTTTGAAGATGCAATGTTGTGGCAGAATTCCATGGTTGAACAAACATTTGAAGATGAAGGTGTAGTAAATAAGATTAGATTGTGTTTCAGCACAAATTCAAGAAAAGTCAAAGAAAAATTGCAACAACAACAAGTAAAGAAATATGAAGTCTACAACAAGAACCTACAACAGAGAATGAAGCGATTTCGAGGATTTAAAATTTGGATGAAGAGAAAAAGAAAGTGAAAAATTGTAAAAGTCTTGAGTGATTGTAAGCCTAACTAAGACATAGACCTGTAGACATGTTTGAGTGATGATTGATTCAATTTTTGTTGTAAGCCTAGGAGGCGTAGTTGAGTCAAATTGAGTCATGTTTGAGTTATGTTGAGTCATACAGTCATAATTAATGGGGAGTGTTAGAAATTGTAATTACTCCCGCGTTCAAAAGTTGGCTAAAATTAGAGATTTATTAACCGAGCACTAAGTCAAGTCGAGTTAAGTCATAGGCGAGTTGCTAATTGAAAAGGGTTACTCACACTTCACAAGATTCATTGTAATAATTAAATTTTTGCGTTATTAAAAGAAAAGACGCAGCTAGTGTGTTTTGTGTGTGATTTCGTGGTTAAGCTCCTTTGTTTTTCAAACATTTCTCCAACTCAGCTATAAAGATGGGTATATCCAATTCCAATAAAATTTTCAATTTTTTCCACAAATCATTTTTTTGAATTTGTTAGTTAGCGTTTTTTTAATTATTTGTATACCGTTAAATAAGATAACATAAAAGATGGCTATCCAAGTCTAGTGCGTTTTTTTACCAAGACAATGACGTTTTATCTACATAACTTACGATGTAAAATTTCCTCCATTTACGGATTAACCCTATTTTCAAGAACAATAATAAGTGTTTAAAAAATAACCCCTATTTTCAAGAACAATAATAAGTGTTTAAAAAATAACGGGTATTTATTGCCTTTAATAAATGCAATGATATTATATTTAAAAAAATTGACTTCTTTGGATACACCAGATTTTATAATAAAAATTTTGACACAATGTGAATCTGGGATATCTATGTTTTTTTAATTAAGAAAGGATATATTTTTTAATTTATATAATTAAGTGAATTAATATAAGTATTTTATTTTAGTTTTTAAATGAAATGGTAGTTTGTGAATTGATTATTTAAAAATGTAACACAACAGTTGTTTGAAATTTTAACTATCCATTTTCTCCTAGTTTTTTTTAATTAAGGAAAAATATATTTTCCAATTTATATAATTAAGTGAATTAATATAAGTATTTTATTCTAGTTTTTATGTACCTTTCAAACACCTCGCCTCCACCTCTCAATTATTAGACAATAAACCGAAGGGAAAAAAGAGCACAGGCTTCACGAGGATGGACAATTCGTTGAGAGCCAATTATAATTAAGGGAGGATGGACAATGAATTCATGGATAACCGTTAAATAAAGTTGAAAATAATTAATATTATTTTGTATTAATGGAGAAATGGTTACACAAGTTGTAACGTATCTCCTTAGTTTAGGATTTGTTCCTAGAGTTTAGGAGTTTGGTTGCAACTTCCTAATCTCTAGTAATGTACTTAATGATGTAATTGCTCATTTGATGTAAGTAGAGTGTACGGAGAGAGTTCTCTTTGTTTGAGTGCAGTCTCCAAGTGCAGTACTCACCTGTGAGCTGTAACTCCTTCTTTTTCAATTCAAGTCTGATTTTTATCTTTGTATCAGAGCACAGAGTAGGGATAGACTTAATTTTTTTTAGGATGCATCATTGATTACAGAATTGTAGTGGCGGTGGAGTGTAAAGAAGAATTCGTAGAATCAGGTGGGCTGCAGTAACACCTGAAGACAAGTCTCAGATGACTGATCATATTTAAGCGGAAAATAGGGTTGGCGCGGCTTCGTCATGAACAATCGTGCCATTTTTTGAGTGGAAGAAAGGGTTGGCGTTGTTTGAGAGAGATAATCGCGCCAGCGCACTAGGAATTGCTATTGGCGTGGAAAATCAAGCCTTAATCGCGCCAATTTTGTGAGACGAGTCGATTTTGTTTTTGGCGCGGGTATTCCACCGTCGAGAAGTGCCAGCCTCTTTTTCTGTGGAAAATATGCAATTTTTGCAAATCGGCCTTGCCCGGTGGTGGCACTTTGAAATTCCAGATCTGTTCGGTGGCAGTAGATCAGAGTTGCCTGGTGGTGGCGCATTGAAGTTCCTGATCTACTCGGTGGCAGCAGATCGGAGTTACCCGCTGGTGGCGCATTGGAGTTCATGATCTGTTCGGTGGTAGCAGATCAGATTTGCCCAGTGGTGGCACATTGGAGTTCTTGATCTGTTTGGTGGCAGCAAATCGGACTTGCCTGGTGGTGGAGCATTGGAGTTCCTGATCTGTTCGGTGGCAGCAGATCGGACTTGCCCGGTGGTGGCGCATTGGAGTTCCTGATCTGTTCGGTGGTAGCAGATCGGATTTGCCCGGTGGTGGCACATTGGAGTTCCTGATCTGTTCAGTGGTAGCAGATCGGATTTGCCCGGTGGTGGCGCATTGGAATTCCTGATTTGTTTGGTGGCAGCAGATCGGACTTGCCCGGTGGTGGCTCATTGAAGATTATTCATCAGAGGATTAGAAATTTTATTAGTTCAATATGAATAACAGTGATGAGTACTCTCTTAAGCCAGAAAATACGTGGTCTATTATCAGGCCAGTAGATTATTTGCTCAGGGAGCAACAACTGCTGTTTATTTTGATAGGAATTGCCATCGCATTGACTTTCCTTATCCTTCAGCTTGGTTTTTTGGCTTCTAATGTTAATGAAAATGGAAGGTTTGTGCCCGACAAACCTCATCGGGTTGTTTATGAGACTCCTGTTTCTCGGTTTGCTCAGTATCATTCGGGTCCGATGGTGAATTCGGAGGCTAAAGTGCGCCTACGTTTGAAGAGAAAGTCCCTGCGAGTTGTCGTGACGGGTGGAGCTAGCTTTGTTGGCAGTCATCTACTTGACAGGCTCATGGCAAGAGGTGACAGTGTTATTGTTGTTGACAAGTTCTTCACAGGAAGGAAGGAGAATGTTTTGCATCATTTTGGTAATCCGAGGTTTGAACAGATAAGGCATGATGTTGTGGAACCCTTATTGTTGGAGGTTGATCAGATCTACCATTTGGCTTGCCCCGCTTCCCCTGTGCATTACAAACACAATCCTGTGAAGACTATCAAAACCAATGATGTGGGAATCTTGAACATATCTAGACTTGCCAAGCGTGTTGGGGCAAATGTTGAGGTTCGGATTGCTCTAATTTTCAATACATACGGTCCACGAATGTGCCGTGATGATGGTCGGGTTGCAAGTAATTTTGTTTCTCAAGCTTTGCGCAAGGAGCCTTTGACAGTCTATGGAAATTGGAAACAGACACGGAGCTTCCAGTTCGTTTTTGATCTGGTTGAAGGCCTTATGCGACTTATGAAGGGCGAACATGTTGGTCCTTTCAATCTTGGGAATCCTAGGGAATTTACAATGTTAGAACTAGAACAGTTTGAAGGAGGAAAGGATGACTCTAACAGTGATTGGGACATTCCATTGCTAATGGAAGAAAACAATGAGGAAGATGAAGGGGAGGAGCAGAAACAAGAAGAAGAAGTAACAGGAAATTTAATCAATAATGCAAGCCGGAAAAGGCTGAAATAGACAAATTTGAGGTAAGTCCCCTACCAAGGAGATCAAGTAGGAATACTCGATTACCTTCTAGATTGAAAGAATATGCATTAATGTCAAAGTTTTTAAACATTGTAGAACCTGCAAATTATGAGGAAGCAAGTAATTCTGATGCATGGAGGGCTGCAATGTATGAAGAAATAGAATCAATAAATAGAAACCATACTTGGGATTTGGTTGAATTCCCTGAAGGTAAAACCCCCATGGGATGCAAATGGCTGTATAAACCAAAAATAAATGCAAAGGGAGTATAGAGAAATTTAAAACTAGACTGGTAGCAAAGGGTTACTCACAGCAAGAGGAAATAGATTTCAATGACACCTTTGCTCCTGTAGCCAAATTAAACACCATTAGAATGCTAATTTCCCTTAGCAACAAAACAAAAATGGCAGCCACACCGGCTAGATGTTAAATCTGCATTTCTGAATGGTGACTTGAAGGAAGAAATTTATTTAGTACAGCTTGAAGGTTTTGTGAAAAAGGGGCAGGAACATCTTGTGTGTAAATTGAAAAAGGCACCCAGGTCGTGGTATGAGAAAATTGACTCATTTTTTTGTACAACATGGCTTTCATAGGAGCTTGAATGATCCAAATCTGTATACCAAGTTTAATAAACAGAGGAAAATTATTTTGATTTCTTTGTATGTAGATGATATGATCATAACAGGGAATGCTAACAATCTGATCAAAGAAATCAGATGTCACAAGTGTAGGAGATGGAAAGAACTCGGAAACCTTCATTATTGCTTGGGATTGGAGGTATGGAAAGCCTCTGGGCAAACCTTTCTTACTCAAGGGAAGTATGCCAAAAACTTGCTGGAAAGGTTCAGAATGGAGCAGTGCAGATTAGCAGCAACACCATTACAGCAGAACTTAAAGTTGAGCAGTGACGACGGTACTAAAGAGGTGGATGCTACCATGTACAGACAGCTAGTTGGCAGTTTGATATATCTGACTACAACTAGACCAGATTTGGCGTATTTTGTTAGTGTGTTGAGTTAGTTCATGTCAAAACCACTCGAAAGTCACTGGGTCGCAGCAAAAAGTGTGTTGAGGTATCTTAGTGGTACTAGTAATTATGGAATTTTGTACATTGACACTTTTGATGTTATTCTAGCAGGTTTTTTAGATTCCAACTAGGCAGGTAACTTGGATTATCGAAGTTCTATCATAGGTTACGCATTCATCATTGGATCCGGGGTCATAGCATGGAGCAGCAAAAGGCAGAGCACTGTAGCTCTGCTTCATTGAGAGAAACCACTGTCAAAAGAGATATGTGTTGAATATTGTAAAACTTGTGATAACATGGCTGATATTTTTATTAAGCCTCTTGGGCGTGTAAAGTTTGAATTGTTTAAAGGGATGCTAGGAGTTCAGGATAATCCTTTCTCCATTAAGGCGGGGAGTTGAAAATAATTAATATTATTTTGTATTAATGGAGAAATGCTTACACAAGTTGTAACGTTTCTCCTTAGTTTAGGATTTGTTCCTTGAGTTTAGGAGTTTGGTTGCAATTTCCTGATCTCTAGTAATGTACTTAATGATGTAATTGCTCATTTGATGTAAGTAAAGTGTACGGAGAGAGTTCTCTTTGTTTGAGGGAAAAAGAAAAAAGAAAAAAGAAAAAAAAGCACTCAAACAAAGAGAACTCTCTCCGTACACTTTACTTGCATCAAATGAGCAATTACAATATTAAGTACATTACTAGAGATTAAGAAGTTGCAACCAAACTCCTAAACTCTAGGAACAAATCCTAAACGAAAGAGATACATTACAACTTGTGTAATCATTTCTCCATTAATACAAAATAATATTAATTATTTTCAACTAATAATAACCGATAAAGTATCGTTGTTCAATGCTAATGCTTTCTTTGACATTTACAATGACCGTCTATATACACAACTTGATATGAAGTAGTATAATGAGGAATATATAACGTTAACTCGGAACCAATGGCTGTTTATTACCTTTAATAAACACAACCATATTATATTGAAAAAACTTAAGTTTGGATGGAAAATAATTTATAACAAAAAATAATTCGTATTTAAAACTGTAAATGAACACTTCTTTTTCACTTTTGATAATTTGATTTAAATGGTATTTAATTTATATTTTATACCTTATTGGGATGATACAGAAGATTTTAAAATCTAAAATATTTTTATTTAAAATGGCATACGTAAAGGTATATTTCATTTAGCGGTGAAAAGTAAATTTTAAGTTGTTATTATATAACTACAACTTCATGAATGGTATATATTTTATAATTTGTATAGTCATGAATGGTACAATGTGAATTTCATATATTTAAATTTTCATAATTAAGATTAAATAATTTTTTAATTTATCTAATTCATTGAATTAATATAATATAATATAATTTAGTTTTATATGAAATAGTGGTTTGTAATTTGATCATTTAAAAATGTAATAGAGTGGCTTGAAATTTTAATCATTTGTTTTAAGAGGGAGTGAATAGATGCCTAGCTAAGTAATTTTCATCCTTAATTTGCCTTTGTGATTCTGCAATTTTTATTCTCGGCACTCGTAAATACTCACTTCGAGTGAAATCTTGCAACCATGAACGAGAAGATGCCCGGGATAGCGATTGGAGAAGAAGCACAAGACAACAATTGGGAACACCTAGTGTAGAGTTTAGTGTGGCATAGTTAATGTACTCCTTCTAACTGGAGGCTTCCGTTGGATGGCATAAATTGGAAAACTCAATATGTGGGTATGATTGAAAGGTTTAATGACGTCACATTGGGGATGGATTTAAAGATTTGCGCTATTCCAACACCATGCCTAAAACACATTTCACAGCTTAAGCGGGACTTGAGACTTCCAGTGGAATCTGTGGAGATAAATGTGTTTTCTCATATAAACCATTCTAGAGATCTGGTATTTTGTATTGAAAATTGAATTGGGAATTGGGGACGCCTAGTGTAGAGTTTGGTGTGGAATAGATCTTGTACTGCTTCTAATTGGAGGCCTTCGTTGGATGGCATAAGTTGGCAAACTGAAGACGTGTGTATGATTGAAACATTTAATGGGGTAACATTGGGGATGGATTGAAAGCTTTGGGCTATTCCAACACCATGCCTAAAATGCATTTCACAGCTTAAGTCAGACTTGAGACTTCGAGTGGAATCTATGGAGATAAATGTCCTTTCTCGTAGAAACCATTCTAGAAATCTGGTATTTTGTATTGCAAATTGAATTCAGAATTGGGAACGCCTAGTGTAGAGTTTGGTGTGGCATAACTCTTTGGTGTTGCATAACTCCTGTACTGCTTCTAACTGGAGACTTCCGTTAGATGGCATAAATTGGAAAACTGAAGATGTGGGTACGGTTGAAAGGTTTAATGGGGTCACATTGGGGATAGCTTAAAAACGTTGACCTATTCCAACACCATGCCTGAAATTCATTTCACGGGTTATGTCGGACTGAAAACTGAAGATGTGGGTATGGTTGAAAGTTTAAATGGGGTCACATTGGGGATAGCTTAAAAACGTTGGCCTATTCCAACACCGTGCTTAAAATTCATTTCACATGTTATGTCGGACTTCAAAATTCCAGTGGAATCTATTGAGGCAAACGTCCTTTCTCATAGAAACCATTCTCGAAATCGGGTATTCTGTATTGCAAATTGAATTAGTTTTTTGTAGGTGTTTGTTTAGCGTTGATAAGGTGTTACTTACTATGTACCCAAAATAGAAGATTATGAGACAAAATATGATTGTACGAAGGGGAAAAGGGGCCAATTATAATGAATGGAGGATGGAAAATCTTTTATCTCAAATGTTGATACTGCAACCAAGAAAAGGGAGGATGGTGGCCCTTTTAGCTAAATTTTTATCTATTATACCAACTCACCAATAATGGGTATATGGAATTCCAGCCAGTCTGGTTTAAAGAGGCCACAATTTTGCTAAGAAAATAGTGGAAATATTGGCAAGATTTCGATAAATATCTGGTAAAAATTTTGGGAAATCTTTTTTTTCAAATGAATTCGATAAACAACCATGTCATTGATAAGAAAAACATTCTCATGAAAGGTATTGATATGATCCTTGCTGAAATTATGATATTTTAACTCAAATTTCTATAACAAACAACTTTAATGAAGAACTTCTTCAAAATCACATGAGAAGAACATATAGAAATTAGAGTTACTAAAAACAATTTTTAGTCTAGGAAAATCAATTTCAAAATTTGGGTTAGTAAATTTTAAGGGATTAAATTGTAAATTAAGTTATAAGGACACTGATATATTAATTATTTTTAAAAGTAAATAAATATTTACCATTAAAATTATAAATATATAGAAAACTTAATTAAATTGTATACTAATTAATTTATTTTAATCTTAAATTTAATTTAATAATTATTAAATTACTATGTAAAATATTATTTTTGTATTATAAATCTATTTAAGGATTCTGTATAGATTTATTAACAAATAAATATACCATTTAATGTTAGTGTTAACTTTGAGAATTGATCTTGTTTTTAAGGTTTATAATATATGCTAATTGAATATCTATATAAGTTGTTCAAAAACAGATGTGAATAATGATTTATATAGGTATAGTATAGATTATGTGCTCATAAAATGGTAAAATATAATGAGTTTATATACACGTTATATGGTTATAATGTATGCTAATTAAATAAGTATATGAGTTGCTCAAAAATATAATGATTCATATGAATTATAAATTAGGTGTTTAAAATGGTTTATATATATATATATTACAATTTTTTAATTATTCATTCGATTAATCTTAATAAATAAATGTATAAAATTGTCTTATTTAATTTAATTAAAATTAATAATAATATATAAAATATGTAAAAATATTAAATTATATTAAATTGGAAAAAATTTGAATATATTAAAATAAAACTACATATTATAATTTTTTAATTTTTCATTATAATTAATTAATAGTTGAAGTGTAAAATATGTAAAAGTTAGTAGAGTAACTAAAAGTATAAACTATAAAAAAAATACCATAATTGCAGGAATGTGTTAACTTTAATATTTTAAACACACAAAGAGGTAGTTTTATAAACTTAACAACTACCTCTAAATTGGAAAATAGTTTTTTTGTTAATTAATTGGAGGCTAATGAGAATTATTATTATATTTATTCACTCGCTTTCTTGCATAGTTGAATTCCCTTATAGTTGTCTCCCTTAATTTCCCAGATGAGAATAAATCATTAAAAACACAAATACATGACACTAAATCTTTAAAAACACAATATTTTGTGTCTTAAATGTTTTTGTGCTTACAGATTCAAAAAACAAGATCTCCCTAGTTTAATTGACTATTTGTGGTTAACAAATTTACATAAAAAATAAACATTAAGACACTAATTTGCAAATAACATATCTATAAAACCAATAAAAAACAAACAAAAATCCATGGGGCCATTATTCACACACTAGCATGCTCCCTCCTCCAAGGGGCATGCGGCCATCATTCACACACTAACATGCTCCCTCCTCCAAGGGGTAGCTCGACAATATCAATAGCAATAAAAAAATTAAAAATTAAAAAAGAGTGGTGAATTTCTTTGTTCAGGTCCCCGTTCTTAGAAAAGACATTCATTAATTTCAAGAAACAAATTGCAAGAAAAACGACTTATGAATATGTAATTTCAAGAAACAAATTACAGGGAAAAAACACTTCTGGCATAATCATAGATGGCGATTGACATTTTCATTCGCTCGAATCAAATTAATTTGGGGCAGAAATTTTAGAATCTTCCCATTCATAGCCTTCTTAAGACCCAAAAGAGAAGTTATTCGATTCTGATTTCATTTTACAATTAAAATGATTGGGTCATCGAATACCAATAATACCTGACCTGACTCCTTAAATTAGTTATTTTTACCTTACCCTTTGAAGTAGGTTCCTTCATTTACATTCTTGTAAGTAATTTTTCTTCAATAGCTTTCTTTCTGGACAATTGTAGCATCAAATCTTCATGTATTTTTAGCAGCTCTGCAAGAGTATTTTCTAAATTTCTCCTTTTCTTATCCCACAAATGCGAAATGTCATGTTCATTTTTCCTCTGTAATTCTATACGAGAGTACTTTCTTAATTACGCCTTTTCTTATCCCACAAATGCCCGTAATCTTCATTTATCCTCTATAATTCTAGACTACTCTTCCAGAGTCATTCAGCTCAGATTCCAATGCATTCACCTGGAACTTAATGAGCTCCGAGTCAACTGTCAGCTCTTTGTTCTTGGGTCAGTGATCCCATTTCACAAGCCATCAACTCATGTTTTGCTCTCATCTCTGCAATAATACCTTCCAAACTATTCTTTTCAACAACCCACAATTGCGTCTCTTTCAATTTTTCCCAGTAGATCCCTTGGCATCATTCAAGCTGGATTGCAAATCAACGTTTTCTTCCCTA